>JAWNLD010000679.1:0-1200000 GCA_035041545.1 Drosophila colorata
GATCTAAGGTAGATAATCTGATCAAGAAATACAAGTAAGTGTGGTATATACTTTTAATGCATTTTTGTATATTATATACATACATATGTCTTAGGACTGAACTTGCAGCCATGGAGGAGGCGGGTGCTGAGCCATCTACCTGGCGTCATTTCACCAGGATGCATAAAATTCTGGGTAGGGACAGCCTTTGGACTTTGCCCCAGGTAAACTTGCTTTTGAACATATTACTAAACATTTTCCCTAATAAAACGAATTGTGTTATTAGAAGATGAGATGATGTTGAATTTATCTCAAACAAATCTTCCGTGGATTCGTTTCTTCTGCAAACATTCGAGGATTCGCTTCCTGCTGCTGCAAAAGCTCGGCAGCCAGGAAGAATTGGAGACCAAAGTGTCGACGGGCCTCCAGCAAAGAAATGTAAAGCTGTTGAAAGTTCTGAAATGACGCCCTTTGAATTAGCCATGATCGAGATCGTAAAACAACGAACTGAAGACGTGAACAGAGCGGCCAAGAAAAGGCTAGAGATCCTAAATCGTATGGCGGATGACTCGGCCAATTATCATAGGAATATGCTAGAAATAATGACGAGGAGCATCAATAATTAAAAACTACAAACCTATAGTTATAGATATATATTCTGAGATACTTTTCAATTGAATAGCTGCGTGTTCAAAAATATGATCGAATTTAATTAGCGTTTATTATATTATTTTCGTTCAGTTATAATTGAAAATCCTAATAGATAAAAGCGCCTTGGACTAACAATTAAAAATAACAAATTACGTACATTAATGTAATACTTAGATTAAAAAGAACTTATGTGAAGTCTATACAACAAAGTCTCACTATGTACATGCTTAATCTATTAATATTTATTGAAGAGATTTTCATATTTTGCGCATTCCTTGGTACGATTCGGTTATTTTTTTTTAGCCATCTGTAGTGTATCAATGTGGTTTACTATAGTATATATGACTAGTTTATGCGTTATGGTCTGTGTTTCTAGATTTGACTTAATAATGCTTTCGGCACAATCTGGGGTTTCTTCCTCAAAGTACATATATGTTAGTTTGTATATATATCTAAATATATGATGGTTATTACAGAGTATATTAGTTAGGCTGATCTCATGCAAGTTACATATAGAATGTATATTTAAGAAATGATCGTTGATCGTAGCCGCCATGGTTTACATGACCGTTTTTATGGGAAAAGTTCGGCCTTTGGACGGAACCCAAAAAATAAACGATATACTATAGTGTGAAAACGGCACAATGTGAAATTTCGTTTGTTTTATTAACATGGCATATTGTTGCCTATACAAATCTGACTAGAGGATTTAGTGATAAAAAAAAAACAATTGTGCAAGATTTTAAAAAAGTTCTTTTGGATTTTGCTCTTCTCAAAAATTAAAAAATTGTTTTTATATCTGAATTTGCAGTTGCAACTTATGCAGAATATTGAGTTGATTGCGATTTCTAAGTAGTAGTTTCAGCTGTTTGTTTTTAAAGACTTTTGCTTTTTTTTTTAATTCTCTTTTTCATAGTGCAGAGAGTAGCTATGGGCTAATATTTAAACTAGGTTAGCCAGTTTTGGCTGTTGCTATGATTAGTTTTTGGTGATTTTCTTTATCTCGTTGTCAGCGTCATGTTCAGGCAGAGCTCATGATCCCGCAGATCGCCCCAGCCGCCGTTACCCTTGCGTAACTTTGATTTCTTTATCAAACTAGGCACCGTCATCATCAGCGAGCGCGGGAACAGCTGGTGCGAAGTGCGCGCGATGCGCAGCACGTGCTGCACCTTGGAGATGACCTGGTTGGATTCGCAGTTCTTGTTCTTGTGGTGGACGCCGCTGCAAGAGGGACGTGTTGTTTTAATTGAAAATATATGTATACAATTATATGGGAAAATGCATAGAATAGGAATGAAAAGTTGTCTGTGGATTGCCAAAGATTTTTCTTCCTCAGTTTCCTACAGATTAGTGAAGACCTCCTCCAACTAAATATCAATACTTATCGCATATTCAACTGACCATTCGCCTATGTGGAAGACCCGCGGTCCTTTGACGATCATGGCGTGCAGCTTCCGCTGCAGACACTGCTGGGACACGTGTTGCAGCGACCAGTCCCAGTTGTAGTCGTCGTATGAGCAAAAGTGCCGAGCACAGCGCCGAATGCTCATCCAAGTGGTGCGATTGAAGGCGAAGCCCATATTGTGCTTGCTGCTAATCCAGGGCATGGACTCCACCTGGCAGGGCGAATGAAGCGGGAATCAGTGGCAATTGGCAGTTAATATAACTAAATTTAGTGAACATTGGAAAACAAGGAAAAGTGAACATGCAAATTTTGGAATATTTCAATCTAAATCGAGCAAAGACTGTATTTGGAATTAAAATCAAATTAACTATATACAAATATATTATAAAGGGGTTAAGAAACAATTAGAATTATACAAATAAGCAGCCAAGTAATCATTTTGTCAGCCAACAAGCCCAATTGATCCCCTCTAAATAGGCCCAATACACTGTACATCAGGAAGCAAACGGTGCGTATACGTATTGAGCGCAGCGTTGCCAGACTTGAATGCATGATGCATGGTGTATGAGACCCCTAATGACGTTTAATGGTACTGCCGGCAAGTGCATTGCGCAATTTGCATAATAAACAAGTAATCGATTAATTTTTGGGGTTTCCAACGTATACCTTGCGATAGTCTTGGACGATGCTGTGCCTATCGAGCTTGCCGACGCGTACGCGGGCGCGCAACTGTGTTGCATGCGGGGGGAGCGGTATTAACGGATTACCGGCATGCCAACATAGAGACAACCACACACAACATAAAGAGAGACATTAAAGAATGCAACAACCATCATATAAAAGAAAGTAAAAGAAAAACACAGATACATGCGAATTGCCAAAGCATTTAATATGGTTTGCAGCGGGGCGGGGGGAAACATGCAAACGTAGATTAAACTAAAGCAAGAGGAACAAAAAACAGTGCTTTACTACGGCAATGATCGGAAGTGCTGCATGTTATTTTTTTTTGGATTATAAAAAGTTTGGAATTTTCCTTTTTTTATTGATATTGTTATTGCTGTTGATGGGGCTACCTTCTGATAGACGGAATACAATGACGGCAGGACATGATAGTTCCATGTTTGTGCACCATTTTTATTGTTATTACTATTTTCATTATTATTGTAATTGTTTTTATTATTATTATTAGTGTTAGATGAAGCGGTGACAGTGTTGATGTGGCTATTTCTTTTATTGTTAATATTTTTATGGTTTTTATTGCTATTTTTATTGTGGCCGTCGGGGACATCAAGTTGGGAGGTGTCGCCCACATAGACTTTGGCATTCTTTAATGAGGTGCTGGATGAGAACGCAGTTAACTGCAGTGAGTTTCTATTGTTATTATAATTATTGTTCCTATTCGATCCTAAGAGACTGTTTGACGAGATCAGCGAGGAAGCGTACGATTTTTTGTTAGTCTGCACGAAGTAGAGAAGAACGCAGAAAGATATGATATTTAGAAACGATTATGAATTGCAAATGCAAGCGTGTGTTTGTGTGTTAAAACAGGGCTGCAAACAGATTTGAAAGCGAACCAGTTCAATATTTTTAAATCAGGAACCAAATAGGCCGTGAACCTTAATGCGAGAGGAAGCATTAAAAATAATTCTCTAAAAAACCTAATTTTTTTTTGGTTCTATAGAAGGCTTACCATATATATAGAAGTTCGATGTACATAATATTTTGCAAAAACTAATTTTTCAACCGATCGCTCCCATATCAGCTATATGATATAATGGTTCGAACTTATGAATAGCTTTATGGCGATAGCTTTTACAGTGAGATACTAGTTTGCAGAAAAACAGACAGACAGACATGGCTATATCGACTCGGCTGTTGACATTGATCCAAAATGTGTATACTTTATAGGATCGGAGACATTTTCTGCTATAACCCTTTGCAAGGGCATAAAAATGAATAATAAATTTAACACTTTCAACTTCATTTTGGTTCTTGGCCGGCTCACGACTAAATGTAAAAGTGAGGTTCTAGTTCGAATTGTGAACTAAACCAGAAAAAATTGTTGAACTTGGGTTTGCAGCCATGGTTTGAAAAGGAAATCAAAGCAATAGATAAGAGGAATCAATATACATATGTACAACATACATATTTGGAGGCGTGTACAAACTGCCAGATGAGTTACATAAAGATGTGCTTGATGTAATTATGTATGTACGTATGTAAGTATGTATTATAGATCATTTAAGTTTACTTGATCTACCCTCTATAAAGCCCTAGTGCTTGATATGATGTACATTATACGTTCATGTTTAGACAGGATGTGTTAGTTTATAACAATTATACTGGCAGAAGCGTAGACATTTGATTTTTCATTTTTTATAAACATAAATTAAAGATATTGTATTGTATGGCATTGAAGCAGTTTTTCTTTTTGTATTCAACGAATACTTAACGAATTTCTCAGCCAGGCAAAGATTGGCAGGCGTTGGCTATTTGGGATCTCACCTTGCTGTGGTACGTATAATAGTTGAATGTCTTCAGATAGGTACCCAGGGACAGTATGTTGCACTGCGGGCACAAATCCTTGGTGCGCTGCTGCATCATGCCCAGCAGATACAGAAAATCCTCAGCCACATAATGATCCTCCTCTAGGAACAAAACAAGACCTGCAATAAATTGACCATAAATGGTGATCCTTCAGTGCGTGTGTACTAAACGCACCTGTGTGAAACCGGGTTACTTCCAGCTCGTTAAAGACGCGGTTCGCCTTCCACCACCAGTGGTGTTTTGTCTGGGTAAACTTGGCCTCACGATAGTGGCCATAGAGATCGGGAAACAGTGCATTATTGCAGTTACTGATGAGCGCTCTACAAGGGATTAATCAAATATTCATATATGTACATATTTAAATACACATATGCACATGCGTGGCGAATACACTCACTGCTCCTTCTTGATGTTCCTGGGACAGTCGTTGGGATCGACGCCGGGATACTCGTGCGGATGCGTCTGTATGGAGTACGGATAGAATATCTGCATCACCTTGCAGAAGTCTATCTGCTGCACCAGATCGTTGATATCGTCGTCGTAGTAGTCGTGCGAGAACACCAGCAAGGACTTGGAAATGTCTCGCGCCTGGGCCAGACTCACGATCAGGTGGCGCAGATAGTTAATCCGCGTGTGCACCTGCGAGTAAGAAATGTTTCTAGCAATGCACCGGCTGCCACGGCTACGGGCTCGAAACAAACGCCCACTCACCTGTACGACAATTATCACAGAATCGTTCTGCAGCGGCCCGAACGTGTCCTCGTTCAGCACCAGCTGCATTTCGTTGTACCTGGCGATCTGACGCTTGATCTCCGTTATATTCGGCGGTCGATAGACATCGAAGCTAATTGTGGTCGACGCCGCCATGCCAGAGCTGCTGAGTGCTGCGCCGCTGCTGTTCAGTTGAAGCGCTACGAAAATCCAAGGGATTTCGAATAAAATATACCCGAATATTATGACTAGCAAGCAATAACCGGATGTGCCCGGCTATGCCCGGACAAGAACGAGTATACGAACTCTAGCTCGTACTGTTCGGGCTGTGCATTGATCGTCAATCAGTCAATCAGATGGATAATAGCTCACCTGTTGCCGCAGAGCTGTGATTGCGCGTGTGTGGCGTCAGATATTTGTGCAGTGGGGCCGGCACCATGGACAATATGGCATCCGCCGAATCGTTGGTCACCGCGTCGCTCAGCATCGAATCGCGGCTGTCCACTGATCGGCAAGGGGTAATCAGAATGGTAATAAATAAAAGTTAATTTTATGCTCTGCCACTTACAGTAGTTAAAGCTGTGGTACTGCAGCAGGCCGAAGATGCACAGCGCCAGGATGAAGATGCTGCGCATGTAAAAATTGTTGCGTTTGCGTCCCATTGCCCCCGTATTGGGCAGGGGGATCAGTACACGACCTGCGAAAGGATCTCAAAATGTGAAAGCACATTTGATACGAATCCACCAGCCAGCCGGGCAGTTACCTCTCATTTTTGACATTTTGTTCAGCGACTGCGTCCGAGTGGCTAGCAACTGCCTACTGGGCCAGCTCTTTTATAGCGCCATCTGAAAAAACAAAATGAAAACGGCTTTATGTTTAGTTAAGTAGGCAAGAGTGCTACAAGGGGTATAATAATATATGGATATTGTACATACATAAATACTAAAAACATATATTATAACAAATATTAAAAAAATATATGTTAAGTCTGTTTTAAATAACCCGTAGTTATTTTAAGACATACTCGAATTTAATTTAATACTCAATGAGTTTTATTTCAAGTTGAATATGGGATTGAATCTATAATAAAAAAACCAAGCTTAACCTAGGATACTTTTAAGTAGTCTTATAATTATAAAAAATATTTTAAAAAAAATATATCTATTATTAATCTATAATAAATAGAGTAATATTCTTAAGTTTAAACATTGGTCAACTTTTCCGTTTAATTTTTGTTTAGATTTCATGTTCATTTAAAAGTTATACCACTTTCAAATTTGTAGTATGGCCTGGGTCAAATGTATATCACTGCATATCCTATACCACTCTTATCTTTGGGGTGCCAAAGATGAAGTACTCTTGTAGACAAATGGAAATGTATACATATGTATCTAGAGTTAACTGTTGTTCTCACAATTTCAAGTTCAATTTTTGTACTTATTGTTCTTACAGAAGGCTATTTTATATAGTAGTTTAATGTTGGTGATATTTTGGTAATATGTGAGGGGCATAGGAACTCTCACATATATCAATTTGAGTCAGGATACACTTTAAAACAAAAGTGTTTTTCTATAAAATTTCTCATTTTCCCACCGATTGTAATATAGGAGTTAGATGTTAATAAGATTTTGACGATATTTTCGGAGCATAATTCAGTTGCCAAATTTGGTCGGGTTATCTCAAAAAACAAAAAGAGCTCCATTCAAAGTGAATAAGATTTTGCCGACATGTCAGGAACATAGTGGTACTCTTCATTCTCAAATTTGATTAGGAAATCTTTGAAAACATAAAAATTGTTCAAACAAAGCCAAATTGTTCGACCGATTGTTTTTATTGATATATGTAAGGTTTCCGATTCGGCCGACTTGGGCTTATGTTCAGCAATACAAAGACGCATCGATACTAAGACGAAACACAAGACGAAAGACACGTTTTCCTGATTGAGAATATATATACTATATGGGGTCAAAGATATCTCCTCTGTAAAATGTATTTTGTTAAAATAATAGATCAAAAAAGAATGTAAGGAATCCAATCAATTGTTGGCACTGTTACGCGAAACGTGTTTTGCATTTTAAATTAATTGCAATTTGATGTCTCTGGCGGGGATTGGGGTGCTTGGAGAATTAAAAAAAAACTGCCAATGTAATCCGCAAAATACTCGAACACAACTCAATAGGCTTTGGATAATAGAAGCTTGCACAGCTGCAGTCGTAATGCTAAATGAAAATGGCAATGTGCACACAATGCCAAACTCGGCTTCGTTTGGAGTCCCGCCGTGCTCGGACGGGCAATAAGTCTGGGCACTTGGAAGCCGCTTAGGTGATTAGCGATAAGTAGCAGAAGGCAGGAGGGAATAGGGAGGATCCGCATTGGCCTCCTAGCGACACGTAGTCGTTGCGTGTGCTGTCATCAGCCTCGGCAGACTGCCGGCCGGACCCCCGCCCGCCCCCGCCCGCCCCACAGCTTGCTTGTAAAGTGGGCGATCGCGGCCTCGCGTCAATTGCCATAAAAATAGAATAGATTTGGCGAGCGCGCCGTTTGACAAATATTTCATCTCTTAGCATATGTTGTCAAACAGACGGGAATGTTAATGCAGTCAACGGGGAAGAAACACAATTTTCATTTAGCGAAATAAATCTATAAAAATATAAATAATGCTTATTCTATTCACGATCAGCATTAAACATTGCCATAACTTATTCGAATGTATCATGTATATGTATATATGAATGTATATCACAGCCAAGAAAACGCTTGACACCTGAAATAATAAACAGACGAGTGTAGATAAGAGATAAAAGTGCAAAACAGTTGCGACGAACTGCGCCTGACTATTTATCTATCTCTTAACAAATAGAAAAAAATAACATTTAAAAAAAACGATAAAAATAGGTTTATTTGGGTTACCAACACACAGTGGGAACTTTTGACTTTTTTCGTTGCAAAAATTATGACTTTTAAACAGACTGTGATAAGACCAAATTTAAATAAGATCTTAAGATCTTGAAAATCTGATAATCAAATTCATTTTAACAATTTGTAAAAGTTCGATTTTGTTTTTGAACCTATCGACGATTAAATACCACTTCAAAGATTATATATCAGATATTGTAAGGGGTTGAAGATGTCTTCTTTTGTGTTTTGCACGTTTCGTAATAACATCATAATACCCTCAGGAGAGGGTATATAAATGTTTTGGTTAGTAATTTACGTTCTATTTGCTTTAGAGGATTTATTATTATATAGATTGTTTCCAAAAACTCATAACCTGAAGCACCGTTACAATATAGATAAACTGATTATTATACCTAATATAATGAACCCCATTGGAGCCATAAATCGCAGCAATAAAGACGAACTGTAATTGATTGCTGCTCGTGTCCGCCCCCTCATACGCCCCTAATGTCATGGCAACATTATTTTCCAAGAATGACAAACATTCAAAGTATTTTCGGTTAATGAAATCAACGAATTTCCATAAATAGTAGAGCAAAGTTCAAGTGGTTAACGAAGGAAAAAAGCAAAGCCATTTTAATGGGGGCACGCCCCCGATGACGCTTAGGTTACGCACCCCACCCCGGAAATACACCTCGTATTTGGCTTTGAATTTGAGCTTTAGACATTGATTATAGATTAAAACAAGATTGCTCTAGTCGAGAGTGCCCGACTAATCAATACCCTGCAGCTTCAATTTATGTGTAAAAAAAACTAGGCCTAAAATCGATAATCGTCGATTTAGGGAGAGGCAGTTATCGCGAAACAAAACAATATTTCACTATGAATTCTAATCTTAGGCATCGATTATGCAACAAAACAAGATTGCTCTAGTCGAGAGTGTCCGACTGGCAACTACCCTGTATATACTCATAACCAAACTATCCATATAGACTATAAAATACCAAATTTTTTGCCCCCAGTTTCAATAATTAGCGAGAAATGCCTAAAATTCTGGGTTAAGAAGAAAGAATATCTGTCGATTTTGGAAAAATTTGTGAGTTATCATGAGTTATGCCAATTACAAGCACACCCAATTACAATAATTACAGGGTATCAACAGAGGCGAAAGTACAATGTCTTCAAGTGCATGCGTACTCAAAAACGGACGTTGTGGTCCAAGGGTGGCAAGAGGGCGGCTGTGGGGTTGGGGGAACCGTAGTCGCGATATGCAGGTGAAACAGGTATGTATTTATTTACTGTTCGGCTGTTACGAAACATAACGGAACGGCCAAAATGGTGGCACAAAAGCAAAACAACAACAAAGCCAAAAACGAATTCGCCGACTGTTGTAGCTTGAATTGTTGTTGTTTGAGTTGTTGTTCTAATTAACTGGACATTGGGCGAGAATAGATGCTACTGGGAGAGCTCACTTTACCTCTGGCTAAATTCGCAAGTGCGCAATGTTTTCGTCTCTGCCCCCGCCTCGTCTGCCGTCGGCATCGTTGGTCAATCGATTTTTCAGGCGCCCCAAGTCCAAGTCAATTCGCCGCAGCGCAGCGCCTGCATTTAAATTGTTGCTGCCGCCTTATTGTTGTTGTTGTAGTTGCTGTCGCGCACATTTTGCAAATGTTCCTGTTATTTCATATGATCACAATTGATTAATTACTGTTGTTGTTGTTGTTGCTGCTGCGCGCCTTACGGCTGTGATTCAAGCAATTTCGATACAAATACGCGCTGACAGCTGCTGCTGCTGCGGTAACACACACACAGATGCAAAGCACACATATGGGCATATTACACTTTTATTGCTACATTTCACAGGCCCGTTTGATTTTGATTAGACAATACGTTTTATGCAAATTATGTATTCACTTTTCGCTTTCTTTCAAATACAGCGAACAAAAATCTTACTATCTGCCGTCCGCCGTACATGTGCCTTACGCTGCGCTCTCACAACTGAGAATCAAAATGAAACAGCTGGGTTTTTGCGAGCGAGGTACGCAGTTCATTAGTGGTGAGGTGACCATACTTTCTATAAGCCGATATTTTATATCGGCTCCGCAGCTAATGACAGTGCTGTGAAATTCGGCAAAAGTACTTGAAAAGAAAAATGCGATATTTTGTTTTGATAGAACTATGACAGAAATTATATATTTATTAAGCAAACACGTCGTGGTGACTCGTGTTTGTGCGTGCCACTCTTATCGTCTAATCGTTTCTACATTTAAACGAACACCTTGTCAAACTGGCTGTTGTGTTTTTTTAAATCCATTTTCAAATGTGCTTAAGTCACTTTATGACAATCGATAAATTTAAATTGGATTTTATTTTTGAAATTTGTGAAAATTGGACAGAGTGGACAGCTTCAGAGGGCTGCGATAACACAATCGCGCGCAAATAATATGCCACCCTGGACGCATATATCGCACGCTGTATCGATAGGCGTCGCTGCGATAAATCGATAGCCGCTTAAGTTCACTTCGATTTGGAATTGCAGCCTTGGCGTAGCTTTGTCGCGAAACGACCAACATTTTATTCCAAAAATATACTCGCGCGTGTGAATCATACGCGACGGCACGCATAAATCGAGTGTACACACACATATATTCGTATTGTATTATTCGAAATTGATTGAGTTTGTGTTACACGTATATACGTTCACGTTCAACATTTATTTAATAAAGTTGTCGTCGTTGCAGTACCTGCGCCCACCCCGCCCCCCGTTTGTCCCGTCTGCGAACGAGTGTTAATTATAGTGTTTTTGCCAGTCGTGTGTGCGTGTGTGTATTCCCAAAATGTTCAGTTTCCTGAAGCGCGAGACCAAGAACCAGGAGGTGGTCGAGAACGTCATCGGCGAGCTGAAGAAAATCTACCGGAGCAAGCTGCTGCCACTGGAGGAGCACTATCAGTTCCATGACTTCCACTCGCCCAAGCTGGAGGATCCGGACTTCGATGCCAAGCCGATGATCCTGCTCGTGGGCCAGTACTCGACGGGCAAGACGACCTTCATCCGCTACCTGCTCGAGCGAGACTTCCCGGGCATTCGCATCGGTCCGGAGCCGACCACAGATCGCTTCATCGCCGTCATGTACGACGACAAGGAGGGTGTCATTCCCGGCAATGCGCTCGTGGTCGATCCCAAGAAACAGTTCCGCCCGCTCTCCAAGTACGGCAATGCGTTCCTGAACCGGTTCCAGTGCTCCAGCGTGGCGTCTCCGGTGCTCAATGCCATCTCCATCGTGGACACGCCCGGCATCCTGTCCGGCGAGAAGCAGCGCATCGACCGTGGCTACGACTTCACCGGCGTGCTCGAGTGGTTCGCGGAGCGCGTGGACCGCATCATCCTACTATTCGACGCCCACAAGCTGGACATCTCGGACGAGTTCCGACGCTCGATCGAGGCGCTCAAGGGGCACGATGACAAGATACGCATCATCCTGAACAAGGCGGACATGATCGACCACCAGCAGCTGATGCGCGTCTATGGAGCGCTGATGTGGTCCCTGGGCAAGGTGCTGCAGACGCCGGAGGTGGCGCGCGTCTACATCGGCAGCTTCTGGGACCAGCCGCTGCGCTTCGACGCCAACCGGCGACTGTTCGAGGACGAGGAGCAGGACTTGTTCCGCGACCTGCAGTCGCTGCCGCGCAACGCCGCGCTGCGCAAGCTCAACGATTTGATCAAGCGGGCGCGCCTGGCCAAGGTGCATGCGTTCATCATTGCCGAGCTGCGCAAGGACATGCCCTCGGTGTTCGGCAAGGACAGCAAAAAGAAGGACTTGATCAAGAACCTTGGTCAGGTGTACGATCGTATTCAGCGCGAGCACTCCATCTCGCCCGGCGACTTCCCGGACATCAAGAAGATGCAGGATGTGCTGCAGCACCAGGACTTCACCAAGTTCCACTCGCTGAAGCCACACCTGCTGGACATAGTCGACAACATGCTGGCCAAGGACATAGCGCGTCTCATGGAAATGATACCACAGGAAGAGATGACGCTCGTCCAGGAGCCAATAGTGAAAGGTGAGTAACCCATCCCTCTTATCGCCGCCCCTATCTAATTGTCTCTTGTTTCTCTCGAAGCAATCGAAGGTAACCAACCAACCACCAACCTGTCCCCGCACAGTCACCTTGTCGCCTGCTCCACGCTGCAGTTGCTGCATTTACACGCTTGCAATCGATGCCTACTTATCGATACAAATCATTTCAGGCACGACGTGCCCCGCACCCAGTTCGCCGAATTCGCTTCTATTTTTAGCTTGATGGCGAATTCGACGTCTGATTCACTGCTCCCATGCCTGGCCACATCATAAACTTATCGTCTATCGATATGCATTGAAGCGGACATGTTCAGCCCCCACTAGTCGTTCGCTCCCACTCAGAACTTCTAGACACCAGCGAAATGAGGGCTACCCTTATATATATTTGATTGATTTGTTGTATGCCAGAAACGGTATAAAGCACACAGAAAGAACGACTTTGGTTTGGCGCGCTTTGCTGTTATTTCGTTGGTTGACTCCTTATATTCCTCAACAAGTTCAAGCTTCGAAAGAGTGGCAAGGCATTCGCAAGCCAAGGTCGATAGGAAACTCTGCTGATGTTAGAACCGGGAGGTTCTAGTGCTGTTTCGAGCTTTGTTGTTGGTTCAATAAACCAACGCTCGACCTAGAGCCTGCCAGTTTACCAGTACACTAATTGGTTGGAGGTTTGACTATTGTCTAAAATTTCTTTAGTGCTTTAGTTTTCCAGTCTCTCGGACGTCTTTGGCATAGCAATGAGTGCGCGCATGCGCAAACGCTGCGAAAAACAAAAACAAACCAAGTTGACCCAGTTAGCAAATAGTCATGCCAAATTGTGGAAAACAAGTTTGCTGGCATACACACAGACACACAATGCGATAGAGTACTGAATGTATCTAATGGATGTAGCAATTACAATTTAACTGCTTAGCGGCGCATGCAGCCACAACGAAAGCTACAGGAGCTGTATCTGGGCATTTCCACTCGCTTTCATAGCAACTCACTGATTGACTGACTGATCGACTGATTGATTGACTAACTGAAGAGCAGCGCACAGTGCAAATCGTTGAAGATAGGAAGCTGGATTTTTCATAGCAGTAACTTTTTTTGAATTTTAGTAAATACTAAGATGTTTTGGGAAATTTCCCCCTTTTAGGAACATAATATTGGTGAAAATTGCTTTTTGATTGTTTGAATTGCTTTTGATATTAATTTTACCAAATTCAAACGCATTCCATAAAATATTTTGAAACTTTTCGAAAAAAATTTTTCTTGTAGATTGAAAATGTTTGGCCAAAAGTGCAATTTTCCGGCCCTAAATTTTTTTGTAAAACTTTACATACAAAATTTCAGCAATTTTTGATAGGCCACATGCAAAGTCGAATAATAGGCGAAACGCTCTACATACCTAATTGTTAAATAAGCCTTTTGCTGATTTTATGAAATTTTGTGGCGGAAAATGGGCGACAAACTGGTTTTAAATTGAATGAAAAATAATTTGGGTGAATTTCCACGCTAGTTAGTTATTTTTGCTCTGCAGCTTCCTCTTTTCTCACTTATGTAATGTGCTGGGCAAATATAATTCAGGGCGAGTAGAATATTCATATACTATATAGTATTTGCTACGTAAACAGTGCGATAAGAACGCGTCCCTGATAAGAGCCAAGCAGGCAGGTTGCCCGCACATCGTGCGCTATGCTAGACGCACTTTTTGGCTAAATTAATGTGCAATCCGGTGTATCTCAAGCAAATAGTCACGAGCCGGCAAAAGGGTATTTTCAGTGGCCTCATATCTAGCTCAAATATTGTAAATGCTTGATAAGCCATGATTTTCTACTGAAAAGGGGCGGACAAGCACTCGGCCCAGGGCGTGGCCACACAAATGTATACGTATATATCTGTGTATATGTATGTCTGTGTTTGTGTGCGAGGGTTAACTACTTATTATCAAACTTGCTCGCTGTCGTCATGTCCGAGTGATAACGAATATCGAACCGCATTGTTTGGCATGATGTAAGCAGTGAAAAAAGAAGGAAAAATAATAACGTCAAGCTCATGACTCACTGGTAATGGAAGTGAGAGCCAAGTGGAAAGCCCCTACCAAGTGGTACAGTTGGGCATGCCACATATTTTACAGTCCAGCGCCCAACAGATAGTTGGACACAGACTGGCCATAGACGCATCCAGACCCAGGCAGCCAACCATGACGAGCAGACAAACCGGAGAGAAAACAAAGTAGTTATTGTGATTTTGCAGTGCGCGCGACTGTCAGATACCCAGCACTCAGCTCTAGCTTAAAGAAAGTATAACAAAAGTATCTTATAGATACTACTTATGTAGCTGAGGCTGCAACTGCTCACTTGGAATACTTACCCAAGTTTATTATTAGGCGGTGAATACACTTCTTCCGCCTGGCATTAGTAATTGCAATGGCGATACAGTATGTATGTGCATATAAAAGCGATTATAATTGTCGCTTCAATTGAGTTTCATGGTTTTCTATGTGTGACCTATGTACCGTGATATTGTTAGTACGCCTTTGGTTGGCTTAGAGCAGAGTTCAAGGTCTTCGGGCCGTTGGCTGTTGATTCACTTACACGTCCGACGTTTGCCTTAGCACCTGTTTGTTTTCCATTTAATAAATTGTTTATTGCTGCCGGCTGTCGGCGGATCTAATTAAATATAGGCCAGGTCAACTAACTGTTTTGTTTGTTGTGCCTATCCGGGCTTATCGCGTTGCTAGGTTCCTCTCTAGATGGAGAGAAGCTCGTTGCCAGATAAAAATCAATGCATGTGCTTATCGGCGTTATGTGCAAAACTGAGAACTCTTTAAAAATGCATACATATAAAAAACAGGTACAAATGTTTAACTTCGGCGTGTCGAAGTTTTAATACCCTTACAGACATTGTTAACTGTGCTGATTTTAGACCGCTTTTTCCTATAGAGATATACATTATATAGGATATTCTGAAATCACTCATGTTTCGAAAGAATATTCATATGAAAGCTAAATGCTACAGTGGTCCGATGTTGATAAGATATTGCTTATGTCTTAGAATCCTAATGGATATCATAATTGATACCTTCTATCAAGGAATCTTTAATGCGTTACATATTTCTCGACAAAATTAAAGTACCCTCTGCAAGGGTATAGAAACTAAACTAATCTGTCCCATGCTAGAGACGTTCTACGCCCCGTTCTCGACTCTGGTTAGCGCTGTTCTAATTTAAAGCAACAAAGAACTGACTGTTATCAAAAGAGCTGCGAAGCATTTGAGCGAAGAGAGTAAATATAATATTATTAAGTAATAATGTGCCACATGACGGCTCTGCGTTGTGGTTGCTATCGACGAAAAAAGTGTGACCAGCTGTGCTTATAAGTATAATATATTCGATACACGAATATACTTATACTATAATATGTATTTGTTTCCACACATTTGAGAATGAAAATAATTATTACCTAATAAATGAACAGCGAGAGGCAATAAGGAAAAAAAACGCGGAAGATGACATAAAGTAGCAAAACAGAAAATTTAAAAAGCGAATCACCGAAATTTGCATACTCTAGCAGAGCATATTATTGTTAAAGGCATTATGGGGGTCGCGCGATAAATGGAACTCAAGCTCAAACTCAGATTAAAAGCATTTTTATTTAGATAATAACTTTTTGTATTTATCATTTTTATAATGTATATTTTATTATACGTTTTTGCTGACAAGAAAATCAATGTTTAATTTTTCTTAAGTAAATTTAATAATGCTTAACTATAGCAGTTAAGTTTGCCCAATGAATCCACTTACAAATACGTTTTTTGTTGAACAAGTTCTATAATTACAACTTGCAATCATAGATTCAGAGCGTTCCATGCTTTTCTAATGACTAGCTGGTTTCATTATCGAGCGTCCGCTGTTTAAAGGTGACAGTTGATTTAATGTGGATAAAAAGCTGCGCTATGAGTACCAGGCATATGCTCGACACAGATATAGCTAATGGTGTGCTATAGTTATAATAGCGTTTGCCTTCAGTGAGGGTATAAACATATTCAAATTGCTCAATACAATTTGTTTGCATACATTGCCTGCCCCCGTCTCCGGTCACAAATCATGCACAAGCCATGCGCTAAGCTGCTTAAAAAGGCGACATTCAAGTCAAACCAAGCCAAGCCCCATGCAACCCATTCCAATTCCAATTGCGTGGCACACACCTCTAGACCTGCAACCAGTTGCTGCACTCAGAGAAAACAATTGTTTTTTTGTGTTCTTATTCTTATTTCAAGTATTTTTTTTTATAAAACTGAAATTCCTAAGTATAAGACTTAATTATAATAAGAAACGTTGTACTTATATTGAGATGGTTCTACGATTGTTTTAAATACAACAATTCTTGATGTAAATATTTTGTACTTGAAGAATTTCAAACCGTTTACAGCCTCGATTAAATTTAAGACTATTCAGGAACGAATTGGTTTAGAAATTTTGAAAAACAAAAACTTTAGCTTTGCTTTTTCGCTGAGTGTAGCAGAAGATACTCTTGATGCCGTTCGGTGGGCAACCTGAAGCCGCGTATCAATTGGTGGCTGCACGGCGCCGACGTGGCGCGTGTGCCATTAAGTGGCCCCATCCTATGCAGTGAAATTGAAATTGAGAGAGTCAACTCTGGGCGCTGGCGATGGGGTCTGGCACTGGAGGCATTTGGCATTTGGCATTTGGCATCTACTTGCACTAAACGCAGGAAGAAAGCATTTATTCGATGATTTACTCGTACAGACATATTTCTCAAATGATTCCACCATGGCCATTTAAGACTAGATGTGGCTGTCTTTTTTTTTTGGGTTTGCTTGTGGCCCACTTGACCGGGCTGCTAATTAAACGAATAGCGCATTTCGCGAGGCCTTGCGAAAGTATTTTGCTGGATAGAGATGAATTTCGGCATGAATCCATGCCCATTCGAATGGCATTCAAAGCGATCGAAACTGATGTCATGCGATCGCATTTCGAATGCGTCATGCTCGACCAGTTGTCTCCCCTAACGCAGGGCAATTAAATTACGCTTATTTTGCAGTAAACAAAATCTGATAGTGCCCCCCAAAAAACATAAAACAAATCCCAGCACAGGTGATTTTGCGTTGATCGCAAATTAAGTACACTACTCAGCTGCATACAAGCTGTGTGTTACATGCTTTGCCATCAAATTACAATGCCTTTTGTTAGCGTATGCCAAAAGGAACTCCAATGACTGGCAACAAGTGAATGAACTTGCCGTTTAAAATTACCCCAGCGGGTATGGTAGGAGGGGCAGATGCAATGCCGAAAGATATCCCCCAAAGAATGCGCAGATAAAGTGAGTAACAGGCAGAGCAAAGCAGGGGAAATCAAAGTCAAGAACGCGTGAAATGCCGATCACGACGCTAATTTTGTGTTTGTGCTTCGAATCTGTCGGATGTGAGGTTCTCCGTTTGTTTTCTTTTGTTTTACTTTTATATTCCCTGGCAGGGTATTATAGTTTTGTCACAAAATGTGTAAGGCATAGAAAAAGACGTCTACAACTCCATAAAGTGCATATATTCTTGATCAGTATCAACCGCTGAGACGATAAAGGTATGTTCGTCGCTTGCTGCAGGCAGTACATATGTCGAAGTCGTTTTTATTTTTCAAGATACCTAGACCAAACTTGCCTAATAAATAAAATATCAGCTAAAATAGATCTACATCAGACCCCTTTATAATATAGCGTGCATATTCACAGTTATCCCAGCCAAATTAGGCACTAATATCCAACTAATATTTAATAGAACCCTATACAAGAAAAATCTTGCAAATCTTGAGTATTTTTGTGAAATTATAGTTTACTGCAAGGGTATTTAATGTTCGGCTCCCCGAAAATAATTGTTTCTCATTTTCATTTACTTAACATAGTTGTTGTGCTGTCTTTTGATTTTTCGATTTGTTTTTGAATTTGTCTTAGTGCATTTCCGTTGTACTTTTGTGTTTATGCGGGCAAATGACCTTAGAGTGAGATAGTTTTTCCATCGCTTAAGATACGCAGCGGAGACTGCCCCTCCCATGGATGGCCTATACTATAGTAGTAATAGATGTAGAAGCAAACGATAGATAGACACATATATACATATATATACATATATATATATATATATACACTCTTTATAACCGTATATATAGTTTTTATTAGAATACTCTTTGCCGTCTTTAGCCACAAGAAATTGGCACAAAGCGAACTTAAAAGCAACCATTTCATCATTTCAACACGCTCTCGGACAAGTTTTGTATCTTTCAGTTATTTCGTTTGTTTATCTAGTCGTATCATGGCAACTACAAATATACACTGTGCATATCTATGTGGTATTATTATCAGCACATTTGCAATATCACGATGTTTAGCAATCTGTCGCTAAAAAGTTTCTACTCACTCAGAGGCTTGAGTAATTCTTCTGCTTCTTCACTTGGCTAGTTCTTTTTAATTTGACAATGGCACACTAATTGTTTTTTTTGTTGTAGATTTTCAAGTGTGTCACGCTCTCGCACCCGAATCTTTCTCGTTCTCTCTGTTGCTCTCTGTTTCTTTGTGAATTTAATTTCTTTTCATGCATTTGTACCGCAGAAGTGGAGGTCGATATGTCCGAGGAGCCCCAGGTTCTGACCCCTGGCACGCAGAGCGCTCAGTTTGCGGAGCGCTTCGATCGCTGGCTGCAGAACCTGCGCCAGCAGCAGCTCCGATTGTTCACCAGCTGCACTAGTAGAGTAGGCAATGTCGAGAACGATACAGAAACCGACATCCAAGGCGAGCCGGCCGCCACGACTCCAGTCAATCCCGATCCCAATCTCGATACCCCGCCAGAGCCAGCTGTTGATGTAAGCAAGCCCAACTATTTGTCGTCCTTGCCGCTTATATCCTTGCTTTAACTTTTCGAAAATGTATAGATTGTTAGCCAAAAAAATGAAAAAGACTATATGCCTATATAAGATGTGCGCTGAATATATATAGCTTATTTGACTGATTGTTCATAAAACAGGCTATATTATATAGTAGCTGGATGTTGGTGGTATATTGTTTTTGTGAGGTTTGCTAAGGATTCCCAACAAAAACTCATTTTTTGCCCGATTGTTGCTATGTCAGCTAAATGATATAGTGGTCCGCTATTGATAAATTTGTGCCGATATTTTAGGAGCATAGTTTCCCTCCTTTGCTCCTAGTTTGATTAGGATATCTTGGAAAAGATACTAAAACTCACTTTCCGGCCGATTGTTTCTATGGCAGCACCATGACATAGTAGTCCTATCGGGTTAACACCTATGCAAAGTATTATGATGATTAATTAAGAATTACAGCCAAACATTCTTTATTATAAATTTCTTGCAAGCGTGTATATTTTGAGGGGCACTTGCAACATGCCGCGCCATTCTCAGGCATCGTTTGCCAAGCGCCACGGCTGCTTGTTGTTGCACTTGAAGTAGGCAGAGCTAAAGTACGTACTTAAGTCGGTCGCCTGACGTCGGCCCAGCCGCCGCTGGTCACGACTACGTCAATTGGAGCCTCAACGAACCGAAGGTTTTTAATTGCGCCTAATTGAATGTATGTGTGCACGGCGACGCACCGAGCAAGTTAGATTACAACCTTAATTGATAAAAAATACATATATGCGTTTGTGTTGCGTGACCTGAGTCGCAGACGAAGACACTCTGGAGAAATCGAACTGCAATTGACCTACTTCTAATTGATTTTTGCAGGAGGTGCCTTCGAGGGCGTCATCGACGACAACGTCTCGCCGTTCGGCTACATGAAGGGCGAGGGCATCGATGCTGGATGCGGCGAGCACGATTGGATATGCAACAAGGACAAGACACGCACAGATGCCATCTTCAACGGGCTGGGACCGGTCGAAGGCAAAATATCCGGCTCAAGTAAGTAGCGTAAATAGCGAACTTCAAAAGGCGCAGCAATTAATTGTGTCTATTGATCACCTATGCAGCTGCCAAGCAGGAGCTCATCAAATCAAAACTGCCCAACTCTGTGCTTAGCAAAATCTGGAAACTGTCCGACATCGATTGCGATGGTTTTCTGGACAGCGATGAGTTCGCGCTGGCGTTGCACTTAATCAATGTCAAGCTGGACGGCTGTGAGCTGCCCAATGCGCTGCCGGAGCACTTAGTCCCACCGTCAAAGCGATTCGCTTAAATAGCAACAAAACAATCCAGAAATCACACAACCACACACAAGACGGAAATTGCCGGCGTCTACGCAATAATGCTGCACTCGTGTTTGTTTTGTTTACGTTCGATGGCAGAACAGAAATTGTCTTTTTATATGTACTTTATTTGTCTATAAAATTGCTAAACTGGGTATTACAGCTCACAAATGCAAGCATTGTAGCATAAAATATCAGTCACACAAGCACACACACATGCATACATAAATTCATAGAATTTACAGAAGAAATATTTTTGGATAACAATCAATTTTAAATTGTAAAGCGAGAGGAATTAATAATATTAAAAAAAAAAAAAAACAAACAAACAAACGACTAGCTAGTGGAATTATACAAATACATTACAGTCCTGTACATGCGCCGCCTAAATAACCGATCGCAATGTTGATTTAAGACAAAAGTACATAATAAACACTTGTTCTATGATTATGAAAAGGCACGAAATAAAAACGTATACTATATGTAGGTTAAAATATGTTTATGCCCTTTGAAGTTTACCTGGAACTGAAAACTGAGCCACTTTTGATATACATATTTTATATATACATATATATATATATATATATATAGATATATACATACAATGCATTGAAGTTGGTTTAAATTAACATATTTATTTGCAATACTGTTTAGTTTATCTATATGCTCCACGCATGCAATGAAATTTGTGCAATTTAATTGTTGGTTTAGTAGAGCAAATTTATAACTTCGCTTCTTATTTAGTGAATTTTTGAATATTAAAAATGTGAAATGAAAATTACTTTAAAAACTGTGTAAATTACGAATAAAAAGAAAAATTTTATAAAATGTCATTTGAGTATGCTTAAAAAAACGTTAAAGCTGATAGCTGTATGGTCACACTGCATATCCTCGAGTTGGCAGTCTTTGATTTCGATAGGTAAGTCGATAACAAACTGTAGCATACATATTAATTGGCGTCAATTTGATAGTCTTAAATTTCTGAGCGCCGGACTTAGCTTGTTTTAATCATTTAGTCAAAAAATGGCAACCTACGAAGAAGTTAAAGATATACCCAATCAACCTACGAAGTATTTATTCGATGTGCGCAACAAGTCTGAGTTAAACGAGACCGGCGAATTACCCTCGAGCATTAACATTCCCCGTGAGTAGTTAAAATCCCTAGATTAACTAACCCGGAAAAATTTCATGAGTCATCCATCGATTTATGTATGCCAGTGCCTGAGTTAGAAAAGGCCTTTAACCTACCTGACGCAGATTTCGAGAAGACCTACGGTCGCGCCAAGCCGGCTGTGGACGCTGTGATGATATTCTCTTGCAAAGCCGGGGTCGGGCTGCGCGCGCCGCTAACCTGGCCAAGACGCTGGGCTTTGCCAAGTAAGTACACAGACAGGCAGACACTTACATAAGAATGTATATTTATATCGTGATTTGCAGCGCCAAGGCCTATGCCGGCTCATGGACTGAATGGGAGCAGAAACAGGGTCAATAAACTGCATGCTTCAGCACCCAAAAGAGATAAGAAACACATACTAAATAAAAGTCATTTGTAAAATTTGATAACCTATTCGTCTCATTTGCCGCTTAAACCTTAACTTCCTGCAGTTCGCCCCAGCTGCGTCCTATTTTCAGCTTCACCCTGAGCGGCACATTCAATTTAACGCAGTTTTCCATTGTGAGACTCAAAACTTTTGCCACTTTCTTTGCCTTATCAGCGGGCACCTCGAAGATAAGTTCGTCGTGCAGATGCAACACCAAATTGACGGCATTTTCGGCCAAGCCGAGCTTCTCCCGATAGCGCCCGATATTCTTTTCCATGCGCAGAATGGCGCTTTTGGCTATATCGGCCGCCGATCCCTGGATAGTCGAGTTGATGGCCTGGCGCTCAGATTGATCTGTAAGACTAACGGATTAGCGAGAAGCTCTTAAGGGGAACGTAAGCAGTACACACTCTTCAGCTGCTGCTCCCCGTTGTTGATGTGATCCAGATAGCGTCTTCGACCGGTTATGGTCTCCACATAGCCATTATTGCGCGCAAACTTGACCACTTTCAGCGTATAAGCTCTGCAAATACAACGATTAAAAGATTTCTTTTCTGGATTAGCCAATACCTACTTGATGCCCGCATATGCCAAATGAAACTGGTCGGAGATCATTTGTGCCTCCTGCTCCGTGCATTTGAGCGACTCCGCCAAACTGCGCAGGCCCATGCCGTATACGATGCCGTAGCAGATCTGCTTGGTGCCGTTGCGCAGTTGTTCCGAGACCTCCGATTCGGATATCTTGTTCCAGTGTGCTGCAATAGCTGTGAAAAGATCCTGTGGCGAGTTCATTACCTTGAGCAGCGCCTGGTCCTGCGATAGATGCGCCAAAATGCGCATCTCCAGCTGACAAAAGTCGGCGGAAAGTAGACAACGCTTCTCATCCATGGGCGCAAAGGCGCTGCGGCACGATATGTTGAGTTTCTCGCCGCCCAATTGGATCTCAAAGTCCTTGGCCACATTTTGCAAGTTCGGCTCCGACATGGAGATGCGCCCGGTGGCCGTGTAGCTGATGCTCTGCCCGTGCACCCGATTCGCCTGGCAGCATTTTAGCAGCGGTTGCATGTTCTTCGAAAGCAGCATGCTCAGCTTGCGGTAGTTGAGTATCAGCTGCGAAATGGGCGAGTCCAGTTTCTCCAGTATTTGGCGCGATGTGCCGATGCGTCCGTTCGCCTTGCGATGCAGTCCCAGCACCTTGCCCACGGCCTGCGTGGAGCCCAAATTGAAACGCGAGCCATGTAGCTCATAGATCTTAGCCTCCAACCTCTTCATGGTGGAGAGCAGCTGTTGAAAGAGACGCTGCAAGCGGTGCTCCTTGGCCGGGAAGCCAATGTATTCCATGTTGCACAGCGACATCTGTATGGGCATCTCCAGTTCTGCGGGCAGTTCGATTGTGAGTGGCACCATTTGAAAGGGTACTATAAAGTGCTTACCGCGGAAGAACTTGAGTAGCTGGCCGGTGCCAATGCGTTCCAGATTCTCAATCTGTCCGTTGAGTATGTGCACGGTCACGCACGCCTCGATGGAGGCACGCACCTTGGCCACTATGGCGCTGCTTGTGTCCAGGCCATGGCTGCTGTAGCCGCGTCCGCTGCCGCACAGATTCGCCAGTGCCGTGCACTCCGGCGCGAACTGCTGGCACTGCAGATTAATGACGGATTGTTATAATAAATAAATGGTTAATTATCCACTTGTTTTAGTTACCATATTTTGAAAGCTGAGCGTCTTGTCGGGCTGCAGCAGCCAGTTGCCCACCTTGGGATCCTCCAGCCTCACGTGAATCCTTTGCAACTGCGGCAGCGCTTTACGCAGCGTCTTCAGCTGCTCCTTGCCGTCGTGCATGAGCAACGTGAGCTCCTGGCGGCTCAGCAAGCTGCTCAAATGCTGCACTTTCAGCTCGGTGCTGACCAGCTGTGGTTCCTCGGGCTGCAAGCTCATGTAGTAGACTACATTGTCGCTCAGGCTGAAGGCCACGCCCGCTAGATAGCAGCTGTCGTCCACCTGGAAGAGTATCTGAGTGCCGGCAGCCGCCTCACGTTGCTCGGCCGCCGCCACCTGGTTGATCAGCAGATTGGCGCCAATCAGCGGCTTGCGTTTGCCCGCCTGCGGCTGCAGGCCAATGCTGAAGCCGCAACGCGTCGCCTGTTGCAGCTCCTGGAGGGCCAACTGGTACAGCTGCCGGTTGCCGCAGATATCAACGATGTCGATGCTGCTGAAACTGGAGGCATTCTCTTCTGTCTTGGAGCAGCTGAGTATGTGCGAGGCATTCAGCTGCAGTGGGTGCCTGATCAGCGAGCTTTCCAGCGATAGATTCGAGAGCTCTATGGAGCAGGCTGCACTCGATGCCGACTCCTGTTCCAACTGCGGCTCTGGCGCCGGCTTGGGACTCTGTCTGCGCTGCGAGCGCAGCTGAAAGGAGCGCATCAGGCGCGACGCATGCGGCGTCAGAGCTGAGCAGCTGTCAGCTGGTTCCTTGGGCTGCGAACTGGGTATCTCATCGGCATCTGGCGCGGCTTTGCCTTCCGCCGCAGTGAGCGCTGCCGTTAAACCCGTGTTGAGCATGAAGGAGTCGTTGCTGGTGAAGAGCTCCTGTTCCACGGCAGCTGTTTTGCTTGGCTCCGGTGCTGGCCTCGTGCTTTGATGATTGCGTGGACTACGTCGTGGCAGCTGCGTGGCCGTTTTGTTTGTTCTCTCCATGCTATTGCACTTGGTGTCCCCTGATGTTGTGGGTGTTTTGGACGCACTGCTCATCGCTGGCGTCTTGAATTCCTTGGACTTATGGTGCCCATAAATATTTTCTTTTTCACTGTGCGGCTTGGTTGGCGGCGTCAAGCCGGGATTAGTCTCCGCCGGCGCATTGCTGGGCAGTCCTTGGCGCTGGTTTTCCATTTCGGCGCGTCTTTTGTTTATTTTCATCATGGCCACGCGACGACGCTCCTCAATCTCCCTTCTGAGCAACTCTTTGCGAGACGCAGCACTCGTGCTGGGCTTCTGCTCTGAGCTCAGCTGGTTGCGTTCGACAAGTGGTTTTGTTGGTGGGGTAGCCACCGCTCTTGGAGTCGCAGGCGGTTTCAGCTCCTTTGCCACAACTGTGGCCATTTGTGCTGATTCTTGCTTTGCTTCTGTTTCTAATGGCGGACTCTCTGCGGATTCAAGCTGGGGTTTACTCATTAAACGCTTGGACTCGCTGCGACTGCGATCAAGTTTGCGTACCTTTCGTGGCGTCAAAGGCTTCGTTGGCATCTCTGGACTGTCCGTCGTCTTGCGCTTGCGCATTTCTTGGGCCTCCTCCAGTGACATGTGCAGCTGCTCGACGGTTGCTGCTTTTGTTCTGTGCGAATCCGCTTGCGTCCAGTGGATGTTGCCCACGCCAATCTCATATTGGACGAACTGACGCGCCTGGGCGATGAGCAGCTTGGCCGCCTCGGAGACCGTCATGCCCGCCTTGCCCGTTATGAAGAAGTTCCTGGCCGTGTTGCGTTCCGCCGCCTCCAGGGCGTTCTCATGCTCATGCTGCTTGGCCGAGTCGAAGCTGAGGGAGTTGAACAGCAGCTGCTCCAGTGCCAACACCTGGGCGCCAGCCAGCTCCACGAGGCTGGTGATGCCCGCATCGTGCAGGAGGCGCGCCCGCTTCTGGCTCAAGTCGGGCAGACGCATCAGATCGATGAGATCGCGGTGTATGCCAAAGTAGAGGCGGTCCTTGAACTGGGACACCACCAGCGAGAGAGTCGCCCACTGCAGCGAGTTGCAGAAGGCGGTCACAATGCCAGCGAACGTGGATGCCATCTGCTGCAGACCCTGCAGCATGCCGCGCTGGCATTTGAACTTGTGGGCGACCACATTGATGGGCGTCTCGTTCACCAGCTCCTGCAGCGCCAGAGCTGTGTAGAAGCTGCAAGGATCAATTTACACAGGGTGACAATTGTAACCAGTAAGAACGCTGCAGGCGGGTGTAACCGAGAGGCGCAATACTCGCGCACAGTATGGCGCGGGGCGTGACCAAATATGTTCAGATCGATTTTTAAAGTTAGATATATAGTTTAAATCGGTTTGCCACGCCCCCAGTGGGCGTAGTCAAACAATTTTAGCATTTTATCGAAAGCGGGTATATACGAGTATATATTCCAAATTGAAACGAAAAACATTGCAATCATACGGACAGCTAGACGGACATTGCACAAACCCAATATGCTCTTTTCACTTCGTGAACGAGAGTAATAATTTATGACGTGTCCACTCGCACCTACCGCTTGTGTATCTGCATCAGCTTGTAGTCCAGTTTGGCCTGGCCGCGCATGGCGCGCACGAGGAACGCCTCCTTGACGCCCACCAGTTCGCCCACCTTTTTCATGGCGGGACTCAGCTTCTCCCACATGTCCAGGTAGAGCAGCCAGTCCAAGTCCTGCAGCTGATAGCATACGGAATAGGGCGTGACCAGGTACACCGCGTGCAGCTCCGATTCCAGCACAAAGCAACGACGCGACTTTTGCAGCTCCGCAAAGAGGATGAGGCCGTCGGTTGGCGGCATGGACGAGGCCAAGCAGGCAGCGCCCAGGCGCGTGGCCACATAGTTCTGTGCGTCCGTCTCCTCATCCGTTTGCAGGCGGACGAATTCGTATTCGATAAGGAAATCCAGCGCATCGCTTATGTAATGCGAATCATCCTCCTCCTCTTGCTGTCCGTCTGAAGCACTCAAGGATTTCTGCGCACTAAGCAGAGTGCAGTTGAAGAAGCCATCGATGTCCCCTCTGGTGCTCGCCACACCGGACGAGATGACCTCGAGCAGCGCACGTTTCAGATGCGTCTGCAAAAGGGAAACGTTTTGAATATTTGTCAAGGAGCCGCTTTTCGCTGCTTACGCTGCCATCCAGATCCAGGCAGGATCTAATGGGCTTCAGCTGTGCCGTAACCAAATCTCGACCGATGCGCGCATTGCTTTCGCTGCAAATGAGGATGGACTCGCCGAGCGTATCCCTGCCGGTGCGCCCAGCACGACCAATCATCTGTCTGTAGGTCAAGGAGCTCATCTGCTTGCCCCCAAAGAGCGGAGAGCGGATCAGGACACGCCGCGCTGGCAGATTGACGCCCGAGCTCAAGGTGCTGGTGGCCACGATGACTTTCAGGGCGCCCGCCTTGAAGCTGGCCTCCACGATGTCGCGCTCCTCCGTGGTGAGGCCGGCATGATGGAAGGCACAGGCGTAGGTAACTGCCTTGGACATGACCGCATCCAGACCTGGCGAGCAGTTTTTTTTTTTAATTTGATCAATAAGGGAATCTAAGCCCACTCACCTGTCGGTATATCGCGCAGCTGCTGCTTCACATCCTCGATGGCCTCCGGCTTGAGCTGGGCGCGCAGCCTTTTGGCCAGGCTACTGTCGGATTTGAGCAGCGCGTGCAGCGCCGTGGCCAGCTGCACGGCCAGGTTCTCGCACCAGTCTTTGGAGGGGCAAAACACCACGACGGAGCAGCCCTCCAGCAGTGTCTCGATGCACAGCTGCGCCACGTGGTCGGCATCGTTGGGCAGGGCTGGCACCTCGGACATGCGGCTGACGTCGCGCAGGAAACGCAGCTGGTTGTCGTAGATCTTGTTGCCCACCTTGATCATCTCCTGCAGCGCCACCGGGCGGTAGTCCGTCACGTAGAGCTCTGCGCTGAGCCACTGCTGCAGCAGCTGCACGTTGGCCAGGGTGGCCGACATGGTGATGACCTGGATTTGCAGCGCGTGCTTGCGTGACATGTAGAGGATCTTGGCGAGCAGGAGCTCCAGGATGTAACCGCGGCCTGCATCCGATATGAGATGCACCTCGTCCACGACCACGGTGCCGATCTCGTCCAGTTTGCCCTGCTCCAGCAGTTTGTTCACAATCGAGTTGGCCTTCTCGATGGTGCAGATGGCCACGTGGATGCTCTCGAAGCCGCCGGGCGGGCTGTAGCCGCCAAAGAAGCCCTCGACGCGATAGCCGGCCGGCGTCAGCAGATCTTGCAGGTAGAACATCTTCTCGCGCACCACCGAGATGAAGGGCAGTATAAGCAGCACCTTCTTGCCCCGTTCCAGCACGGTTTTGAGCAGCAGGATCTCGCTGACGAGCGTTTTGCCGGCGGACGTGGGTGCCGAGTAGACCAGATTGCAGTGCTCGAAGAGCACCCGCGGCTTGCAGAGGCACTCGACCTGCCAGTCGAACATTTGTACAACGCCCTTCTTCTGGTACTCGCTCAGCACGCTGTGCGGCAGATTCCATGCGGAGATCAGCTTGAGCGCATTCAGATCCGCGGGCTCGTGACTAATTGTGGGCGGCTCCTTGGCTGGGGGAGTGCCGGGCGACAGGCGCAGCTGATTGGGCGACATGCTGCTCAGGTTCTGCGTCAAGCGCTGCGTCTGGGAGAGGCTCTGCTTGGCCAGCTCGCAGCGACTGCGGATCAGCTCCTGCTGCAGCTGAAGCGTCGCCTGCTCGTGTCGAACTGGGCCCAGGAAGCTGCTCTCATCGAGGTTGGCCAGCTCGATTGGTGAACTGCTTCTGCTCTTCACAGGCTCCGTTTCCGTCTCTGTCTCCGTGCCGAACACATCTTCCGTGCAGATTTGCGCTTCGAAAACGGACGTGGTGTTGAGATTCTCGCAGCTGTCCGTATCCAAGTCCGCCTGGATTTGGGAGACACGCATAAGAGATTCATCTGGCTGTGCCTTGTTTGGGACTGTTTGCCCGGCCTGCTCCTGGTTCTCCTTTTTGTGTACGAGAAGTCATCCTGGAAGAACTGCGAGTATCTTTCGCAGCTGCCGTTCGATGTTGTTGCTGCTGGGCGTCCCAACTTGGAATCGGATTTGCTGCGTCGAAATAGTTGGCGGTGTGATGCAGTCGATCTATTTGCTTTGGACTGGGTGTTCAAGCGCTGGGATTTAAATTTAAATGTCGGCGGCGATTCTTGTATTATTTCCAAGGCATTTGATTCCGGCTTGTTATTGTTGAGTTTGTCGCTGGGAGGGCCCTTTAGTTCGTTCTCCAGTTTCATGAACGTACTGTCGCCAAACTCGAAGGATTGCGAAAATGCCATAATGGCTTATTGTTATTAAATATTCTATTATAATACAATTTAATTAAACTATAAAAATAAAAACAAAACAAAAAATTGCCGCGGACTTTCAAGCGCGGCCTGCCAACTTCTGCGAATGTATGACATTTTTAGTACATAATGCACAATACTCGCATCGAGCAACTTGTGGCGGCATGCTGATATTGACAAACGTAAGAGATAAACTACCGATAGTTGAATCAAGAATCAGCACTAGAACTGGGAAAATATCGAAGTTCCGATTTTTGAAAATTAAATTTCTATGTTTTCAAGCTAAAACTAAAAAAATATACAAAACAAAAATTTTAAATTTTCTTATTTGGTTTTAAAGAGCATCTGCAGTCAGAAATAAGCTGTCCTGCTTAGCTAATTATTTTTAATTTTAATTATTACAATTATTATATTGAATTACAGTAATAAATAATTTAAAAATATTGCAGATCTTGGAGATGCTAAAAAAGTAAAAAGGAATCGATGTGGCAAAGTAAAACATCGATGTTTGTGATTATTTCAAAGCATCGATACATCGATGTTTGTCCCAGCTATAATCGGCATACACACAACTACCAAGAGCTGCTGAAAACGGAAAGCACAACAAATAAACCGTGAGCACAGGCCATGCTCGAACGCATATGCGTTAATTGGAGTGCAACATGGACGATTTCAAAGTGCCAATTCTGCCAGCAGCGCCAGTAGCCAAAAGCGCACCTGTTGCCGACGAGCCGGCGCCGTCAACGCCAAAACCAAAAACCAGCGGCGGCTGCCCCTACAAAGTGCCCAAGTGGTCTCGGCCGCCTGCCGCCGAACAGATCTACAGATTTGAGGTGCTCAAGTCCGGCCAAATTATTGACGAAGTTAAGGAGCTGCAGCAGCAGGCTATATGGACCTTCGGCCGTCTGCCCGAGAACGATGTAGCCATGGCGCATCCCACAATATCGCGCTATCACGCCGTGCTCCAGTACAAGCCAAAAGCCACTGATGAGGAGGAGGGCGGCGGCGAAGGCGGCTCGAAACAAGATCAGCCCGAGGGCTGGTACATCTACGATCTGGGCAGCACACACGGCACATTCCTCAACAAGCAGCGTGTGCCGCCGCGCGTTTTTATCCGCATTCGTGTTGGTCACATGCTCAAGCTGGGCAGCAGCACCCGGGTCTACATACTGCAGGGTCCTTGTGACGACGAGGAACCCGAGTCGGAGTTGACGATCACCGAGCTGCGGGAGCAGCGCGAACAGCAAGCAGCGGCAGCTGTCGCTGAAAAGGAGCGCAAAGTCCGGGAAGCGGAGGAGCGGGAACGCAATGAGGGCGCCAGCTGGGGCATGGGCGAGGATGCCGATGAGGAGACCGATCTAACGCACAACCCTTTCGCGAGCACGAACAACGAGGAGCTCTTTTTCGATGATCCCAAGCGCACGTTGCGCGGCTTCTTCGAGCGCGAGGGCCTCAATCTGGAGTACAAATGCGATGAACTGGCCCAGGGCTCGTTCGTGTGCCGCGTGGAGCTGCCCATAGACGACTCGAATGGCCGGCCCATCGTCGTGGAGGTCACGCACAAAGGTCGCAAGAAGGATTGCGTGGTGCAGTGCGCCCTGGAGGCGTGTCGCACCCTCGACCGGCACGGCGTACTGCGCCAGGCAAACCAAGAGTCGCAAAAGCGCAAGCAACCGAAGCTAGGCGATTCCGATGACGAGGATGAGTTCTGGGATCGCACAGGCGATGTGGCCAGGAAGAAACAACGCAAGGCGAATAGCAGCGCAAGTGTTACACTCACATACGAGGATTTGGTATGTCAGCCAAATGAAAATGGGAATGAAGGTTTATTTAAAATAATTATTTATGTTACAGCTCAAGCAGGAGGTGGAGCTGAATGCGGAGCTGCAGCGCGTCGAGCAGGAGATAGCGGCCTACCAGCAGAACGAGAAGCGCCTAAAGGAGCTGACCGTTAAGCAGCAGAGCGCCAGCGATGATCTAGACAACTTCATGGATACGCTCACCGAAAACGTCACGCAGGTGGACAAGACGGAAATTAAAAAGCTGCGGGTGAGACAGGCAATTTAAGAACCTAATGAAAATGACAATACGAACATGCTCCCCTTAACAGCTGGAAGAGCAACGGATCAAAGCTGAGCAGCAGAAGCTGCAGCGACTTATCAAGATAGCCAAGCCAACGGCGATACCATTTGCCGCGCCCAGCAGCGCAATGGGAAGGGACAACAAGGCGAAGGACAGCAATGCGGCCAAAAAGCAGCTACCAATGATTGGCAAGCGAAATCAGTTTAGTAAATTTAAGGTGGTCAAAGCGTTGCCCAGTGCCCGACCCAAATCACAGGCGAACGTATTCGCATCCGATGACGAGGAAGTCGAAGAGGACGAGGAGGTCGAGCAGGAGGAGGAAAAGCCAATGGAAACAACGCCGTCAACAAGTGCGGAATCGGAGAAAACAGAGACAATGGCCAAGCCGGAAGTGGACGCGAACAAGTCAACGGCAGCAGCGGATGTTGTGAGCAAAAATCACGAGGCGGAAGCGATTGAAGCGATAGCGGAAGCATTGGAGGCAGCAGCAGCAGACTTAACCAGCGGCAGCACCGAGGAGCTGAGCGCCGAGGAGGCGGCTCACAAGAAGCGGCGACAACGTGCGCGACAGCGCAGCAACAAGCAGCGCCAGGATGTGGACATGGATCTCAACGAGCTGGCCGAGCACGAAGACAGCGAAAAGTACGCCAAGTGGGTGCCGCCGACCAATCAGAGTGGCGACGGTTTCACCCACTTGAACGAGAAGTTCGGCTACTAAGCAAACATTCACATAGGGCTAAGAATAAATGATCGTAAAACAACAAGTGTTTATCTATCTGTCCGATATTTGTTTAGTTAAGTTAGTTTATTACGCGTATTGTCTTTTGTTTGACAATTGTTACTGCTTAAGGATTAGTTGTATAAATGTTTTGCTTGCATTTGTATTGCTATTTATTGTTGGTAGAATCTTTGAATATAGTTATCAAATGTCAAACTATGTTATAGGTAGCACTGGATTATTTATTCGTCTGTTTGGACAACAAACAAAATGTCGGAGTCGGCCGGGTCGGACCCCTATATCATATAGCGCTTATGGAATCAATCGGATGAAAAATTAGTTTTTGTATGAACTACTTTTTTGTTTATTGGGATATCCTATCCGAATTGTGAGCTTAGATGTGTTTACAATATGTTATATATAATAATATAACTATTCTTACTTGTTGCTACTATGTTCTTTTGCAAATTTAAAACTCAAGTTCAAAACGTAATATTCCAAAAAAAAAAAGCTTTTCAACACACGCTTCGCATTCACCTGCCGTGGGGATGTTTGATGAGTGCTCGTTCCAACCCCTGCGGCACGAGTGCTGCCTTCCAGTGGAACGCGCGCGAGGGGCAAATGAACGCATCACGAATTCCTGCGCACGTATAGAGAATGAACGCGGGCTGTCGGCTGCGCGACTACGTTGATTGCCGCTGTTAAGGCTCCAGCACTTGAACTTCCAATTCAGTCATAATTCTGCTACTCTTTTCGTCGGATCGGCGAACGGTCAAACGTGGAACGGGCTGTTTTTAGTTTACTAACCGTCGAATTCTATTTGTTTATTGCTCGAGACGAACTTTGAAATTAATTTAATCGATTCGATTGCGTTTAGAGCAAGAATTTGATTGGCCGTCAACTGTATTTAACTACCAAATGCGTTAGATAAATTGTTAGGCGAACATTTAAAATTGAACATTGAGTTTGCTGTGCGCATAAAACAGTTTTAATGCGGTCGCCACGTGTTTTCTCAATAGCCGGAGCACATGTGTGGGTTACACTTTAAAACGCGTAACAGTCCGTCTCAAAAGACGTCCCTACGTTGGGGCGACTGCTGCTGTCCTTTATCCTATCTGTATTAACTGGCAGTTAAGCTCGCGCCACTCGTGTTGTCTGTGATCTGCTTTTGATCTAGTAAAAACTAGTCGCACTTGAATCGCATCTTTGAAAGGAAATGTTGCATAAGCTAAGGCGCATTTGATTGGCGCGCGCATTTGCCGTCGTTAAAGACGCGCGGGGCACTCGGCACATAACTTGACGGCTGCTTTGAACTTGGCCAACACACACACACACACACACACACACTCGCACACTCGCACACTCGAAAGGTTTTACCATAGCAAAGGTGAGTTCGATTGCCCGCAAATGCACTGGGACATGCGCAGATTTTGCGGCCTACTCTCTGCCTGCCTTTTGGGAACTTCCCTTTGAAAGCGAGCGCTCTTCTTCTTCTTGTAATTGCTGTTGTTGTTTTTGTTGTTGTTGCTTAATTGCCATTTGTTTTGTGAATGAAGCGATACACTGCTTGGCTTACCTGATTATTGTCGTCGCATTTGGGGTCACGCGTACTTGGGTCAAATGCGTGCACATACAGTGAACGTTCGATAGATAAAACTCTCGATGTTGAAAGCCCCTTAGTAATTAGAAGCAGCATATCAGTCTTGCATGCCCTTAAATAAGAGTACTTTTTAGTCTTGTTTAGTAATTAAAGCTTTTAAATAAGCCGTTCTGCTTATCCAGCGATCACTGTACCTGATTAATCTTGCTTTACTATGTCCGACTAATTGGCGCTGTCATTTGGAATTATTAAATGCTGCACAGGACCTTTAAAGTGGGTCGTGTTGCAATTGCCGCTGTCAGTTAATTGGGCGCCATTATCGAGGACGCGAGTGGATGAAGGCTAAGCCAAAGGCCAATACAGAGTGTCAGTTATCCTTGTGCAAAGGTCAGGCGTAGGAGCTTGGCCTTGGCCAAGGGGGTGGGGCTGGTCGCAGTCCAATGCAATAGCTTCATATTTAATGCTGCGTTCAGCTACTATGCAGCTACTTAATTGAAAGACAAGTCCGAACAATTATCCTTGGGGTGTCGAACATTAAACACGCTTGCGGACATGAGGGAAAATGTGTTTTACACTAAGTCCTTCAACTGATATACGCTATACGATAAAGTATTCCCTTTTTAATACGATTTTAAACATCTGTGTTGAGCATAATAAATAAGTTTGATAAGTTAAGTTTGACCAACTTTGTTCGAATATAAAAAAGTTGTTCATACAAAAACTTAACACTGATTGCTCCTATGGGAGATAAATAGAGATAAATGTAGATAATATAAAAATCTTTGAAACTGAAATATTAGTTGCCTTAAAGTGGCAAAAATGGCCTTCTATTAGTTACAGTCTTTATAACACAAGTCTAGTATCCTTTGGAAGGATATTGTTAGTGCAGTCTGAGCGCCCACAGGAGGGCAGCACTATTTTTAATTATGCTCCAGACTGCATCCTTTTTCTTAGCCTCATGCCCACTTCTGTTCCTTCGCAGCATAAAGGTTAAACTCTACATAAAAGTATTAATTTACAACAAGAACTTATTGCCTGGCAGTCGACTCTGTGCACAGCTCAAGAACAGGACTCCTTCACGCAGCAGGATGATCAACGTAGCCGGCGTGGTGAGCATTGTGCTCTTTTATCTGCTCATCCTGGTGGTGGGCATTTGGGCCGGTCGCAAGAAGCAGGCGGGCAATGATTCCGAGGAGGAGGTCATGCTGGCCGGGCGTTCCATTGGCCTCTTCGTTGGCATATTTACCATGACAGGTGGGTCGAATAGATGCATTAATCTCCGACTGTGCTTACATTTGTGCTTGTACTTGTATTTATCTCCACAGCCACTTGGGTGGGCGGCGGCTACATTAACGGCACGGCGGAAGCTATTTATACCTCGGGCTTGGTCTGGTGCCAGGCGCCATTTGGCTACGCCCTCAGCTTGGTCTTCGGTAAGGGCTCCTTCAGCTTAATTAATTAAGAATTCACTTAATTTGATTTGTTTTTTACGATTATTAAATTATATCGATAAAACCACAGCAAATCGATAATTATCGACTTTTAACAAATTTTTTTAAAACATATATCTTAGATTATAGTGATAAATACACCAAAATGGGAATGTATACTATTTTTTACCAAACACAAACTAAGTTAATTTTGTAATTTTCGATTCGATTTTTAAGCCGGGACTTTCGAGTATATCTCTGTCAACAAAAGACCTATAGGCATTTCATTTTATATATCATTTCTCGTACAGTTGCGCAAATCAAATTTATTTTAAATTATCGACAGTTAAACGATTGCCTAAAATCGATAATTATCGAGTTTCAGAAGAGTTTTTCAAGGTATATCTTTGAGAGTTTCTTCCAGACAAATATTTAATTGTTTTGCAACTTCCATTGCGGCAGCCCGGTGCTGTCTACAGGGTATCTCTTAAACGGGCACTCCGACTTGTTTTTCTGATTGTTTACGTATCTCCACCCTTAGGTGGCATCTTCTTCGCCAACCCCATGCGCAAGCAGGGCTACATCACCATGCTGGACCCGCTTCAGGACTCGTTCGGTGAGCGCATGGGCGGCTTGTTGTTTCTGCCGGCGCTCTGTGGCGAGGTCTTCTGGGCGGCGGGCATACTGGCCGCACTGGGCGCCACGTTGTCGGTCATCATTGACATGGATCATCGGACCTCGGTCATATTGTCCTCGGGCATTGCCATATTCTACACGCTCTTCGGCGGCCTCTACTCGGTGGCCTATACGGATGTCATTCAGCTGTTCTGCATCTTTATTGGGCTCTGGATGTGCATTCCGTTCGCCTGGAGCAATGAGCACGTGCGCAGTCTGAGCGACATGGACGTGGACTGGATTGGGCACGTGGAGCCGAAGCAGCGCTGGTTCTACATAGACTACGGCCTGCTGCTCGTCTTTGGCGGTATACCCTGGCAGGTGTACTTTCAGCGCGTGCTCTCCAGCAAGACGGCGGGTCGGGCGCAGCTGCTCTCCTACGTGGCCGCCGCCGGCTGTATCCTAATGGCCATTCCTCCGGTGCTTATTGGCGCCATTGCCAAGGCGACGCGTAAGTACTTCAAGCTGGAGATTCTGCTCCATGTCTATAGCTAATCCGAGGTCTTGCCCGACAGCTTGGAACGAAACGGACTACAAGGGTCCGTATCCGCTGACCGTAGACGAGACCAGCATGATACTGCCCATGGTGCTGCAGTATCTGACGCCAGATTTCGTTTCCTTCTTTGGCTTGGGCGCCGTGTCCGCTGCCGTCATGTCCTCGGCGGATTCGTCCGTGCTGTCGGCCGCCTCGATGTTTGCACGCAACGTTTACAAATTGATTTTCCGTCAGAAGGCTTCCGAAATGGAAATCATTTGGGTAATGCGCGTGGCTATCATAATTGTGGGCATACTGGCCACCATTATGGCCCTGACCATACCCTCCATCTACGGCCTGTGGTAATTGTGCTTGGGTTTCCGCTCACAGCCTGATTGACAGCTCATCTGCATAAGTATCTTTTCGTTCGTCCTGACAGGTCCATGTGCTCCGACCTGGTCTACGTCATCCTGTTCCCCCAGCTGCTGATGGTGGTGCACTTTAAGAAGCATTGCAACACCTACGGCAGCCTGGCCGCCTACATTGTGGCCCTCTGCATACGGCTGTCCGGCGGCGAGGCCATTCTGGGCCTGCCCGCCCTCATACACTATCCGGGCTACGAGGTGGAGACGAATACGCAGCTGTTCCCCTTCCGCACAATGGCCATGCTGATAAGCCTGATCACCCTGGTGTTTGTCTCCTGGTGGACCAAGTGAGTTAGCATTACTTAGCATTATTTACCAAGATGTGATTTCCCCATCCACCGCGCACAGGATGATGTTCGAGTCCGGCAAGTTACCGCCCAGCTACGACTACTTCCGCTGTGTGGTCAATATACCGGAGGATGTGCAGCGCGTGGGCGATCCGGCCGAGTCCGGCGAGCAGCTGTCTGTCATGGCGGGTCCGCTGGCGCGCTCCTACGGCGCGGCCACAATGGCCGGCAAGGACGAGCGCAACGGACGCATCAATCCGGCACTGGAGTCCGACGACGACTTGCCCGTGGCCGAGGCCCGACGTTTGAACCAGCAGACGGCGCAGTCGCAGGTGCAGAAGATGCTCGACACGGCCACCGGGAAGGCGGGCGGCGGCGGCGGCGGCCAGAGTCAGGGCATGGCCATGCCCACGGCCGAGCAGGACAACACGGCCTTCTGAGCGTTGTCCACGCCGGCCAGCGACTATTAGAACTAGGTTCTCACCCAGCCGTTTTAAGTTGCTTTAGGCAGTATTATGTTTTGGGCTTTTTAGGCAGTCCCTAGTCGAATTCATATACCCTATATACATGTGTATATGAGGTATTTCCAGCGTACGTTAAACACACAAGTGCTCAGGTATAAAGTGCAGAATGTTGCGTTTAAAGCTTATATTCATTTTGCCATAGAGTGTTGGTATAGTGTCATAGCTCTTATAGGGGTTCAACTGCTTGACCCTTGATCTGTTTTTTTTTGTTGTCGTGAATTAAGAAGGCTTTGAATAGAGTAAATGGAATACATATAGATCAATCGACACACATAACCAATGTATAAATGTTATATAGCGTTAACCTGATAGTCGAGTGATCGATAAGCGATAAATCGATAAGCATATCAATGTCAAATAACTGAACGTAACTTAAAACATATCAAATGCATTTCCCATTTGCACGAGAAATGCATTCAAATACGTATTATTCAATAGAGTTTAAAGCGAAGAACTGCATAACGAAATACATATACCTATATATAGTACATATAGATACATATATTGGGTCCTACTCCCACGTTCATTTGTTTGTTTGTGTAATTTATGTAGTTGGCAAATTGGTAAAGTTTATTTGAAATTGATAAGCATATATATATATATATATATATACATATATATTGAATGAAAAGTCCTACAAATATAGGTGCATATAATGTGAATCATGTGTCCTTCCACAATAAACAGCAAAGAAACTAACAACTATTAATCAAAGCTATAGAAAATGAAGAAAGAGAGATAAATAACGAAAACATATCATCTGTGCAACTGAAGAATACGATTATAAGTAAATGGAGCGTTATATAGGCAAAAGAATTTTAGCTGCTCTCAAAGAGCAAAAACAAATACACTAACAAAAAAACAGGCTATACCTAACATATTAGAGATGTTGCGTCATAGTACCTAATGCGTATATAATTACCATATACACATACAGTTATACATACCTATTTATATATACATATATGGAAGGCGATTGAATTTAGAGAGATTGTACCAAGTGGAATATACCTATATTATGATTCTCTGCGGTAATTGATATTGGCGAATCCAAATTGATTTTAAACACGCGCTGCCTAAACCTAATCCAAAATACAAAGAAAATACCCTACAAAATGATATTCAACTGTCTTTTAACCACGAAACTAAATTTTCTGATCAATTCCAAAGATATTTAAATGTTCAATTCGTAATTCTCTTGGCTCGTTTGTTAAAGTTTGTTCCCGTTGATATGAAAGATTTGAATATATAATATATATCTCGATAAATACTAAATACTTGATAATGTATGTGAAACTACTTTAAATGTAATAAGTACTTAAATGTTGACTGCTTTTTGATTGAGCCTCGTGTGTATTATTCTTATACCATTGGGCTAATCACGTTTTTTAACCTTTACATTATTGTAATTGTAATGCAAAAACAAAAATCTACACTCAGAGAAAAATCATAAATTTTATGCTCACATCAAGTACAAATGGTTTTTGTGGTCAAAATATCTTAATGTGAGCAGAATTTTATTTTTTTAAAAAAATTGCATTTTCAATAAGAAAACTTTGTGTTTAATTCAAGTGTTTATTATTGAGTATACATTTGTATTATTTTTATATTACGGTAAAATTTAAAATCAAGTATTTTCGTGATTGATATCTAAAGTTTTTTTTAAATTTTACAACGGCGCTTTTCTCTGAGTGTACTCGTACAAATACAAAAAAACAGTCCATTCTATATACATAACTACTCGATACACACTTAGAGAGATATAAGAAAACATATTTATATATATCAGTACTTGCTGTTGTTATTAATTGTTGATTGTTATTTGTGTTTTGATTTTTGCATATTATTATCTGAGTGTATCTTTCGCTAAATAGTTAAAGCTCATAAGTAAAACATATTTTGCAAGTTTGTTTGGACAAGTTTTTAGCAATTGTTAATGGAACTTCGGAATTCCCAGTGTTTAAGTTTAAGTTAAAGTTGTGTGCAGCAAACGCGAACTCTCTGTATATACGAAAGAAAAAAATCGAAAAACAAAAAGAAAAACCTAATTGAATTGTTTAAGCAAGTTACTAACAACAAAACCACCAACTATTTTATGTATTACAATATTACAGGACAAGCAATGAATGAACTAATATTATAGATATCATACTATAACATAGTACTGTGCTGAACCGTTGGGGTTTTACTTTCGTTTACCTATTGTTGTCTAATCGATTGATGTATACCTACTTATTAGCGGCATATTACAACTATTTTGAGTATAAACAAGAACGAGGCGAGTTTACGATATACAATATATGATCAAATTATACCAAAAACGAAAATGCATATCAATGTTTAAAGCATAGCAAAAAAATAACAAAAATAAATTTAAAAAAAAATAAAACGAGAGAACGAAAAAAAAAATAATAAATAACAAATATATATATATATTATATTAAAATGGTTTCTTTGTTGATGCAAATGCCGTGTAATTATTTATTCTATTTCACAAGTGAAGCGTATTTATTTATTTACCCGCTTGCAGCTTATGTAATCACAACAAACTTTACAACAAACAAAAGCAGCCTAATGACAATTTAAAACAATGGATCTCTATTATCGTAAGCGGAAATTTCCCATCATAAAAATGCAGTTTCGAGTAGCTGGCGGATCTGGGAAGGGGAAGCGACGAGGGGGTGGTTGCTTCAAGTTAAAGAGCAAACGGCAATTGGAGCTGCCGACCAACAATGATCCACTATAAACAAAATCACACACTGCACAAGTAGAAGACGAAGATCACAGAAAAAGCAGATCATCTGACGACAACTGGAGCAGTTGAAAGCGATGCTTATGTGAAGTATTACTGCAGCAGTTAGAAGTTAATTATTTTGTCAATTCGCTTCGGTACACAGCACAAAATTTGGATTTAAAATGAACCTGTTTATATTTCAGCTTAAAGTGTAACTTAAAATTGTAGATACATAAAAAATATATAAAATGGTGAAGTATAAAGTTTATAAATATTAACATCAACATTATATTAATACATACAAATAAAATTTCCCATATTTAAAATAAATATCAAATCGCGAAATTTTCATTTGTTGCAACTAACAGAGATTAAAAATGAAATAAACAAAAAATTATTACCTATAAAACAAATATGATTATGAAACTTTTTTTTTTTTTAAATACGAAAAGATCTAAAGAAAATTTCTCAAGTTTTTCCACAGATTATTTGTAACTTATAAGCGAATTTGAAATTTTTTTGAACTGAAATTTGTAACAGTGCATAAATGAGATATCTTAGAGTGGGTTCATAATGCTGCTGCACTTGTGCAATTAACTTGTAATCTTAATTAGATACAAACCGCAACATGTTGCTGCTGTGGGCCGCTCATCACAAGTTCATATCTGACGTCGCACAAGAATTGCCCTCTAATTGATGTTGTTGTGGATGTTGCTGACGTGCATGTTGCTGCTGTTGCAGTTGTTGCAGTTGTGGCTGGCAGCTGAATATCCGGTATTTTTGCGTTAAATTTGCATAGCCAAAGCCTTCAACTGCCATTTGACTGGCCGCTCGCTGCCAATTAGCAGACCGGAAGAATTTCACGAATGTCACGTTCGACCAATCGCCAGATCTCACTTAGGTAATAAAGAAGGGCATTCGAAAAACCGTTTACTTTTAGAAATAACTTTCTCTTCTTCTTTATTAAACAATACACGGGTATTAGGTCTAATGCATATTACAACATAAATTCAATGGGTCGTACTGCAGGTTCGATTTTTTGTTGTTGTCTGGATGCGAATAATTTACAGTTTGTGAAGAGGGTTTTTGTTTTGTCTAGACCAATTGATGATTTTTGATTTTGATGAAATGAATGGTTCACAAGTTGTGGATAGGGGGACGAGTATTCTAAGGCACTGGATCGAATGTGGTACCCGACACTCCGACTCACTTCTTGCGGTACGTGTAGCCGCCATTGGAGCTGTAGCCCTGCTGAATGGTGTCGGGCACTTGGCTGGGGCCCGAGTAGTTGTAGCCGGAGTCTTGGGAGGGTGCGCCGTACGAGGAGGCGGGGCCACTGGGTATGCTGTCGCCATTGGGTGCGCCATAGCTGCTGGAAGGTGCGGCTGGTGCATTATACGAGGATGAGGGGCCCGACGAGTAGCCACCGCCGCTGGAGGCAGATGACGAGGCGAACGAGGAGCTTGAGCCGAAAGAGGAGGCACCATGCGAGCTGAAGCTGCCGGAAGTGTGGGAGCTCGATGGTGCACCATATGAGTTGGAGGGGGCAGCTGGATATGATCCTCCGCTGCTACCGCCTGCACTTGGCGCCGAGTAGGAGCTGGATGGAGCCGAGGAGCTTGGAGCTCCATATGAGGAGGAAGGCGACGACGGATATGGGCCACCGCTGCTGGCGCCGGGGCTTGGTGCCGAGTAGGAGCTCGATGGACCTGAGCTAGGAGCTCCATATGAACTGGATGGAGCTGCCGGTGCAGAGTAGGAGCTAGATGGAGCAGACGGATAGGGTCCTCCGCTGCTTGCGCCTGGGCTGGGGGCCGAATATGAGCTGGATGGTGCCGAAGGTGCTGAGTAGGAGCTTGAAGGAGCTAACTTTGGTGCACTATATGAATTTGAGGGCGCTGCAGGGTAGGGGCCACCGCTGCTGGCGCCGGGGCTTGGTGCCGAGTAGGAGCTCGAAGGTGCCGTGTATGTACCCGATGTTGAAGAGCTAGGGGCACCATATGAGCTGGAGGGAGCTGCTGGGTAGGGGCCACCGCTGCTGGCGCCGGGGCTTGGTGCAGAGTAGGAGCTGGATGGGCCGGAGCTTGGAGCTCCGTACGAGCTGGAAGGAGCAGATGGATAGGGTCCCCCGCTGTTGGAGCCAGGGCTAGGAGCTGAGTAGGAGCTGGATGGTGCTGAGGGATACGATCCACCACTGCTGGCGCCTGGACTAGGTGCCGAGTAGGAGCTCGAAGGTGCCGAGTATGTGCTGGATGGAGCAGAGCTGGGTGCCCCATATGAGCTAGAGGGAGCTGCTGGGTAGGGGCCACCGCTGCTGGCGCCGGGACTTGGTGCAGAGTAGGAGTTGGATGGACCTGAACTGGGAGAACCATATGAGCTGGAAGGAGCTGCGGGATAGGGGCCACCACTGTTCGATCCTCGGGTAGGAGCCGAGTAGGAGCTTGATGGCGCCGAAGAGTACGATCCGCCGCTGTTTGCGCTTGGGCTAGGTGCAGCATAGGAGCTCGAGGGGCCGGAGCTTGGGGCACCATATGAACTGGAAGGAGGAGCCGGATAAGTTCCACCACTGTTTGATCCCGGGCTAGGCGCAGAGTAGGAGCTGGATGGACCAGAGCTGGGCGCACCATACGAGCTAGAAGGAGCCGCTGGATAGGATCCACCGCTGTTGGCACCGGGGCTTGGTGCGGAATAGGATGAGGACGATGCACTGAACGAAGACGATGACGATGACGATGAGTGAGCGCTGGAGCCGCTGCTTGGAGCACCATAGCTGGAAGAGGGTGGCAGTATGGGCTGGAAGGAGCTCGAGGGAGCGCCGTATGAGGAGGAGGGTGGTGCGGGGGCGGCTGGGCCCGAGGTGTAGCCGCTGCTGCCCAGTGTCTGTGTCTTGGAGGGAGCGCCATAATTGGTCGCAGGCGCCGAAGGCAGCGGGAGGAAGCTGCTCACGCTGGGAGCACCATACGTCGAGGACGGGCGAGACGGGGCGCCATAGCTGGACGAAGGTGGTGCTGATTTGGGTGGGCCGTACCTGGACGAGGGTGGAGCAGGTGGTGCGGGTGCACCGTAGCTCTGCGAAGGTGGCGCGGATTTCGGTGGACCGTAGTTGGATGAAGGACGACGTGGCTGCTGCTTCCTGGACGGTGGTGGTCCGTACGATTGGCTGGGACGACTTGGTGGCGCGCCGTAGCTAGAGGATGGCGGTGGGGCAGGACGCGCCGGTGGAGCACCGTAAGAGCTGGAGGGCCTGTGTGCGGGCGCCGGATACGGACCGCCAGAGGTGCCGCCGGGCGCTGAGTAGCTGCTCGAGGGAGCCGGTCGCGAATTAAAAGACGGCGCTGGGCCCGAGGCTGGCGGAAGGTAGGAGCTGGCTGGCGGGGCGCCGTACTTGGAGGAAGGTCTGCCGCCGGTGGACGGTGGCAGATACGCATTGTTTAGCGGCGCCTCACGCTTGACGGCGGCCACATCGGGCGGCAAGACGAGGACGGCGAAGGCGACGGTAACGACACCAAAGAGCTGCAGCAGAAGAAGAAGAAAAAGAAGAAGAAGAAGAAAAGCAAAAGTTACGCATGGCGCAAAACGAGGAAATTAGTTTTCTGTGCCGAGCCGGATAAATGGGCATGGCAACCACCAGGCTTACCACTGCGAACGAGGAGCTCATCTTGGCTAGCGCGTCTCGATAGCAAATTGGCCAAGCTGCAGAAGAAGCAAAGAGAGCAAAAGAAAGTAAGTGTATGAAGAAATAAATTACGCTAATGTTGCATAAGTTTTTCTTCTTTTATCTGTTTTTTTGTTTTGGTCTTTTATGCGAGCTGTGGCTATGACCGAGAAATGAGTGCCAGCCATGGGTCAACCTTCAATCAGCGGTTAGTAAAACGCTCATCAATCTCCGCCAGCCAGACAGCCATCACGGTGTCAATGCCAAGAACTCTTGGCCGGCAGCTGGACCGTATCATTTGGCCCTCATGCCCTAACTTTAAATCTGGCTCGAGCTGCTCTTCGAATTTACATAATTGCTTTTCGCTGGGCCAAAAAGAAAATCGCATGCCAAAGGCTGAATAAGTCGACACACAATAAAGTGAAATTTTTCTTTTATGCCATCAATTGAATAAAAAGCCGAAACTAAGGGTTTTTACCCAACTAGGGACTTGTTTTGTGGGCGTGCGGCTGCAGCCGCAGACATGAATTTTATGTCATGCCATAAAGCTCAACTCCAACTCCAACTCCGACTCCGACTCGAACTCCTACACCTACTCCCACTCTCAATCCCACTGGCAACCCTATACCATAACATCCCTCGTGCTGGCGCAATGCAAGCGACACAAAATTTAACTCTTGAGCCGTTGCCAATTACTCTTAGCCACATACTACTTTTTGCATACTCTTGCAAAGTGTACGATAATTTTGTCAGCCAGTATGTGTTCGATATTGGTCTGTATTTTTGTTGTAGGCATCATATAGCTGTCATGATGTTTTTTTAATATATTCCGATCGAACTGGGCAATTAAAAATATTACTATGCTTCTTATATAAAAAATTTCGAATTATTTGTTATATTTTTTCTTTTCTTTTTATCTTGACCAACTACTATATCATTTAACTCCTATAGGAACAAACGACTTTTAATTCAAATAAAATTGAATAGCATTAAAACACTGCAAGGGTATTTAATCTTCGATCAAACTGGGCAATTTAAAATATTACTATGCTTCTTATATAAGATTAAGAATTTAGCTTGTGTATGAAAAAATTTCGAATTATTTGTTATATTTTTTCTTTCCTTTTATCTTGACCAACTACTATATCATTTAACTCCTATAGGAACAAACGACTTTTAATTCAAATAAAATTGAATAGCATTAAAACACTGCAAGGGTATTTAATCTTCGGCGGCCCGAAGCTAACTGTATTTTCCTGCTTTTTGGTTTGTGCCATTTTTCACTTTCGATTGTTACTGTTGTCGTTGTTGTTGTCGTTGCTCATCAGTTGACGCGAGTTGTCGAGTTTATTGCAAAAACTTAAAGCAAAATTGTAATTATTTTTCGAGCTCAACTTAAATGCTGACAGCTTTGACCCGTTCACTGTGGCAATTACATTTTTCTTCATATTTCATTTTTTGCTTTTTATTTGCAATGCGCCAACATTTCTAATTGGTCATTGGCTCATTGTATAAGCCCGATGAAAGCGCCTAACATGAGTGTTAAATTATGTAGGCGATAACTGCCCAAGCTTGTGTTTCCTTCGAGCTAGAGCCGGAGGCGTCAATTTATTGAATGCTCTTGGTGTGGGAAATATTTGAAGCGACGCCGAAGTTATAAGCCATAAATACTTGGTAACAAGATCCTGTATTTTAATAACTAGGCGGCAAACTTTATGCTAAGTAGGTGCTTATTGAATTGAAACTTTTGATTTATCCGTAAACACAAATCACTTTTAGACCGCGAAACAGCAAAAACAACAAGCTATCCTTTTTCTGTGCTCCACACTAACCGTTTAAAGGCAACAGCGGTTTGTATGATGATGATGGGTTTTTCTTTGCTGCTGAAGATGGTATGCTGCTCAGCCGAAACTCGATTGCAAACTACTCTGCTGGCTGGTGCGCTGCATGCACTTTTATACGAAAGCCGCTTGGCTTGGGACGCCTCCCAGCCAAGCTGAACGAATATCATAACTGGGCAAAGGCAAAAGCCAGCGTTGAAGCCAGCGTCGCTGCCGGAGCCAAAGCCAAAGCCAAAGCCAAAAAATAAAGCTTCGAGTCAAACACAATGAGCGGCAGCATGTTTTCAATTTGGCCGTATTTTATGTAACTCCAAATGCACTCTTCAAAAGCGAATCACTCAGCCAACATCTACATTCAGCATTCATACCACAACAACAGCAACAAATAACAAGTAAGTGCCCTCTGAAGCAGAATGAGCGACTAGAAGACGCCCTGTAGCCAGCATCGAGCTCCTGTTCAAAACATTCGTTTATACAAAAAAAATCAAAATTTTAATTTATCTTAATTTTTATACTATTCGAGTACCAACAAACCAATGCTCTTTTGGTGTGCAAAATATGCTAAGAAAACCCAGTGCTGAAATTGGATATTTATCGATTTCGTTCAAATGGAGAGAACTATCGATAATTTAAAATAAAATTGATTTTTGTATGATTCAAAAAGTAAAATATTCTGTGATATATTCTTTCTCATACCCGAGATATGCTTTAATACAGGGACTAAATTATGTTTTTATCGATTATGAAAAAAGGGTATAGCTATATAAGAACTAATTTTCCAATTACCTCTAACTCTTAGAGACTCCGATATCTCTGGGCTATTTTCTAAATCTGATGAAAAATATATTTGAGGGGTCAGCGAAGCCTCTTCAGCGTGTCACATCCATTTTTCACAACTTCAATGTGTACAGGGTATACCAACAACAACATCGTCGACGCGCTGCGACGCGCTGCCAAGTCGGGGACAGCACTCGCAAAGCGGCCGCTGGAGCTTTTGCGGTTTTTGCATTGATAAACCGACTGAACAGGCAAACTTGACTGGGCCGCCAACCCGTTTGGCGTATGGGGCAAGTTCAGTGGCGGCATCAATCACAATCGCCTAAGTTAACGGCAAGCGTTGAATAATTGCGTCAACTGTGCGTATACTCAATGCGAGTTGCGCATACGCCTGGGCCGCCATGGAAATACTCTCATTGAACATTTAATTGCAGGTTGTCAATTGTTTATTGTGTCACTGTACAGATAACGCTGAACGCTGTGCCATTAGGCAACAGTTGGCGGCATCTCGGGCTTCTTCCAGATGTAACTGGCCCAGGGGATGCACTCCTTGAGCAGATGCATGTAGGCTAGTCCCTTGGGGCAATCGACCTCGGTGGCTGCCTTGTCCTGAGTCTCGCACAGCCAGTACTTGGCCGGATCGAAGTGGTGAGTGTACGTCTGTCCAATCTCAGAAGGGTCCTGGCAGGCCGAGCGACCAGCATCAGCGTTGACAACCACAACAGTAGCAGCCAAGACGGCGCAGAGGACAAAGACTGCAGACATAAAGAGAATTATGATAGAATATATTAGAGACTATTTAAAAGTGTACTCGTAATATAATACCCACCGGCTTTCATGGTGAGTTGTGGAAGTTTCTATTAAGTGTGATCTATCCCGTCGGAAAGATGACATTTATATAGTTCTGGCCGTGGTGGCTGCTGACACGCGCGTGTATAAATAAAATAAGAGCAAAATGAGTGAAAAACAATTGAAAACATACGCATTCGTTGATTATTATCTGGCCAAAAAAGACCGGCATGATAACATCCGTTTGATAAGAGGGAAGCAGCTAAGACAGTAGTGCTTGGAGGTGTGGCTCGATATCAATTTAGTCACTCAGATAATTGATGCTTTTTTGTTGCTACTGATAAAGCCGATGAAATTAAAAAGAAAGTTCAAATTCAGCAATTAATTAATTTAATTGAAACTATTTTCATTCACGGCCAACCAATTTTTTACACAAGTTAACTAGGTAGATATTTAGATTAAAACGAACAGAAAGTTAAGTTACGGCAATTAATTAAATTTAATTAAATTAAGAGATAATATATAATAGTCTAAATTTAGTTACTTACTAAAATTTGATTAAAAGTGAAAGTAATTTAATGAATTTAAATTATGTTGATTGATTATGAACGGAGTTATAAAACCGATCCAAATATTTTGATGAGCTTCAAACTTATTTAGATAAAATAAAAATTTCAAATAGTGTATATATTTATTCTACATACATATTCCGATAAAAATAACATGAGCTAACAAGGTTGATGTTCAATTAAAAAACAAAAGAAAGCAACTTACTTAAAAAATAAAATTATTTTAATTTATTAATAGTGATATTGTTTACTTCATACAGAGAAATAGTTATTCAGCCAAATTATTTGCTGTTTCAGTTTTCTTCATAGGCTAACGAGGTAGGCTAAAATAAAAACAACAAAAATGTTTGTTATTTATAAATTTTAATAGAGTCGTTTCAATTATCGATAAGCATATGTAACATGTACATATCCATAATTTCTCTCGATATTCTACCCATGCATTGTCTTCTTAACGTTGCGCTACTCTATTTAAAAATAGCTCTCCTTTGTTCGCACAGCCTTATGAATATTGATTGTCGAGGTGTTCAGTGGGGCCAGTGTGTCCATTGATGCGGCAGCTGTTCCATTAGCATAGCGCCGGGTTACACAAAGCACAGCCCAAGCTTACCGAAATAGCAAACAATGAAAGGCTACCATATAATTATAATCGTGCTGTAATGTGAATTCATTTAAATTGCAAAATAAACTTCAGCCGAATTTGTTGCTATCAATTTGTGTTTGTTTTTTTTTCTGGATTTGCAAATTACATATTTAAGATAAATATAAATACCGAATTGGCGTGTTTGTGTGTGTGTGTGCGTGTGTGTGTTACATCTTTTGTTAACTGTTTATCTTATTGTGTGTGGCTTTTGTTGTGGATGACCCCCTAAAGCGTTTTGTGCGGCAAACCAAACACTTGACCAACATAAATGTTTCAGTGTGGATGCAAAAAATATCACGAAATAAGCAGAGCCAAAAAAGGCCAACCGAAGCTACAGTTAACAGTTAACACATTGATGAAAACAAAAAAAGCAGAGAAAAATCTATTACAAAATGCTTAAAAAGTAATTACAGTTTCCGCATTGAACTAGCGGCCGCCAAGACGAGGGCATGGGGGCACAGGGGGTGAGCGCGGACAGGTGTCGCCAAGCAGCAGGTGCCCAATGGCTGCTTAAGTTAATGATGCTTCCGAGAGACTCCGTTTGGCGGAGGGACAGCCCCGGGTCAGTTAATTGGGGTTGTGTATAGTCGGCATGGGCCGTATGTTAAATGCTGCGGCTGAGTTTTGAGTATTTCGTTAAAGGCGATGACGAAGTTGATTGCGAGCCGCCGAAGACGTCGCCGCATGGGGCAGGTGGCTCATTATCGATTAAATGACTACGCTTTGAGTAAATCCAATTATTGGGTCTGCGACTGCCTACCTCAAATTGCACACGCCGGGCCAAGAAAAGGCATCTGATGTGGCTTGCTCCGCTTCTATCTTTGATGAGCTCTAAAAATAGTCAATGACACCTAATTTGCAGAAAGTGCTTTTGCTTGTGGAGCATTCGATTTGGACAAACTTCAAATGCAAAAACTGATAAGAGCCCAACCCAGTATCGGAACACTATAAATATGCTGCTAAAATGCCGACAAATGCAACATTTCCATTCAGTCACTCAGCAAAATGCATCAAGGTGGGAATTTGAACTCAACAAAATATAATAGAAAGTTCTATTTGAACGTTTCTTCTTCTTGCAGCAACAATCTTTAGCTTTCTGCTCTTGGGCATCTTCGTGACCCTTGCGACGGCCTACAACGGTCAGGATATTTATGCGGAGCCCAACTGCGGCATCGTTGAGGATCATGCTCGCAAATTCCGTGACATCTCCGATCCCACCCACTACTGGGTATGCCCGGAGGGACAGGAGAAAGCCGACTACATTCAGTGCCCCGATAACTATGCCTTCATGGAGCCCCAGCAGGAATGCGTCGTCTGGGAGGAGTGGAAGTGGCTTGAGCCTTATACTAAATAAACAGCAACTACGATAAAACTGTGTCGTAGACAGAGAACAACGCAAAAACAATATCCCAAACTGTCTTTTTATTTTTCTCCTTCATTTCGTTTCTTCTCGTTTATGTACTTAGCTCTGTTTGCCAATTAGTTTAGCCAAGTTTTGATTGGATTTGATGGAATCTGCATGTGAGTTTCTTCACTGGGCGTGCTATCGATTCAGTGTCAAATAAATTAATTAATTACAAGCCCAAACTTTGCCATTCGCTGTCATGTTTGTTGTGTCCTAAACCTGCACATATTCACCTGCTTAAGTCCACATCTGCGCTTCAAATGCGAGGAAAATCTTGGAAGCTTTGCAAGCTACTAGAACAAAAAGCTTATTGAAATCGAATCAGCAATTTGATTTATTGTTGAAACATTTAGCTCTAGATAGATAGCTGACCTCTATCTCAATCTGCATTGAACTTATGAAAAATAACTTTTTATAACTTTTTTGGGAAAAAATCATGTGCTCATTTTCGATACATTTTTCTTTTCAAAATTTCAAATTTCAATTTTTTATTTTTAATCGATTTTGGAAGTCAGAATTAGCATAAACAACCACCTCTAAGCCTGATTAGGGTGACGAAAAATTGTACATGTTAAGTTCCCAGATTCCTAGTGGAGGGCTTTCTAGATTTAAAATAGCCATAACTTTGCCAAAACTTAGCCGATATTCACGTTTGATGGCATTTTGGCCATTTCCTGTCCTATAGATTGATTATGCATTCAACAGTTTTCCATTTGAGAAAATAGGTTTTTTTCATCATCAAAATCATGAACCCCCTTACTCATTTTCGAATAAAATTTTATTCCTAATTTTAAATTCCAAACTTGTATTTTTAATCGATTAACTAAAATTTGTACATGTTCACGTATCCAAGGTAAATGGTTTTTCGTACTTCCAACTCCAACTACCTTTTGGCTTAGGTCTGTCTTTAAATGAAATATTTATTTGATTATGGAGAGAAATATAATGCGTTGACGGGTCGAGACGGCACCGACTTATGTCAACGGAAATGCGAACATTGCTGTGTTGTCTTCGTGCTTGGAGCTTGGATACACAGTGAGTAGATGGGTGTGTGTAGTATGTCTGATAAACGATAATTAGGCAGTGCGTGTCTGTTGCGCTTGTAATGTTATCTAACACCTTCGATTGGCAATCAAAGCTGATGCCGTCGACGCAGCTGCCGCAGCTCCAGTTGCCGCTGCTGCTGTCGCTGCTGCTACTACAATCAATCAAGTTGGATGGCACACACGGCTATAGACATATTCATTTAAAGAGCGTACGAACACCGGGCACACACTGAGATGATGACAAACGGTGTTCCAATTTGGAGCTTAACAAAATATAAATTGTTCATTTCTGTTGCCGGTTTTTGTTATTTGTATTTTCCTTCTATTTTTCTTTTTCTTTTTACAAGTAAAAGTCATAAATATCAAACAAAGCGAAGGCCCCAATAAACTTGGGCGCTCACATTAAAAGTGAAAAGTACTTCAATAAATTTTTGTTAGAAATCATTGCCGCAATGCAAACAAGCTCTCTGTCGCTGTGGTGGCGCTCTGAAGTGGTGCACTCGTTTTTGGGTGCCGGTGGCTCACAGCCAGTGAAGTGTTCATCAATGGCATCATATAATAAATTTTACTCATGTTTGCCTTACGCTTTACTAAAACCGCTCGCAGCTCAACGAATTGTAGTAGAGCAGAGCGCGTGTTGGAGACGAATACGAACGACATTATCAAAAATATAAAATATTTATGATAGTATATGTTATTTTTCCTAAAATTTACATTTTTGTCATTGTTTCAAATTAGTTTTTCGGCAGAACCTATTGAGATCAACTGTTTGTAATCTAATGCAGAAAAGATAAAGATAAATAATTCCAATTTTTATATGACATTTTTTTTCATTTTTTTTTTATTGCTTTTTATTATTTTTATCCAATATTTTTTAACACACGAAGTTGGAGCGAGTTGCGCGCGTTCGTGTCACGTAAGAAAACACGCGCCCAACGCTACCTTGCAGCCATGCCCCAATTAGTGCCTGGGCTGAAGAAAGTTTCGATGGCCTTGACAAGGCCCATTAAATCAAGTGCCAGGTTGCATCTAACCAGCTCCAGCTCCAGCCATGACAATGACAATGGGCGCAAAAACAAAGCACTTGCCACAAATGGCAGCCGCTTCATTTGTTAATACGAGCTTGCCACATAGGAAAGATCCCAGCTATTTCGAATGCTGCGTGGGGTTCGCGTGCTTATCGCCCCCCACGCATCAACCTGCGACTGTGGCTCATACTACCCGTTTCTGGGTTAAGTTGCCGCACAGGCAAAAATCTTTCGCAATTACATGACTGCCTCGAATCATAATTGTTACCATTAAATATGTTGACGGCTGCTTGTCTCAATATTTCGAGTTGGTTGTGCGAATGCCGAATGACAAACAATCGCACACAGTCGGAGTAGCTCCAGGCAGACGAGCAGCTGCTGCATTCAACCATTTCAATGTGGTCTATCACCATAAGTGGTCTAAATGGCGAGTCGTGCTTCGTTTTTCCTTAAATGAAGCACGACACGATGCAAAATAAATTACAAATACTTACGAGTTTTAAACTTCCAGAATGGGCCAATAAGTATCTGAGTGTTCAATTGTTTGCCGATTCATATTTCATTGCCGTAACAACAAGGTCATCAAAGTTAACAGGCAGATTTGTGCCAAAAATAGAGCACACAATTTATTGAAGTCCAGTCGACTTATCAAATTATATTTTATTCCATAACAGAACAAACATTAACGTGACAGTTAGCTGGAACTGACTGCTATGTACTCTACAATGAATAAGAGCTAAAGCTTGAAGTCTCTATCTTCAAGAGTGTCAAAAGACTGACATTGCACAAAACCAATATGCCCTGGTTTGTATTTTAAACAGAGTGTAAAACACACATTAAACTTAGAGGCTCTAATTAATAAAGTTTTTCAAGTGTGCGACTTAAATTTCAACTTTGGCCTTTTAAGTTTTCAAGTTGTTTATTTGACCCAAGAATATAAAAGTAAAAATTAAAAAAAAATTTAATATAATAAAATAATAATATTATCTTTATTAATCAATTGGTAATGAAAAATGCGCATATTGCTTTTGATTGAAAGCTATACAGATTGGATTGTTGGGATCCTGTGTACACATGCATATACACAAATTAATGCACACCTACACATACATTAATGTGTTGTATGTAGGGCTGGCTGTCAGTCAGCTGAATGACAAATTGACATGTCGCAAAAATGATAAATCTATCAGTAGACAGGTGGTCTGACAGATAAGCGTGACAATGGCAAAAGCAAAAACCAAAAACAAAGACAACAAATAAAACCGAATGACCTTTCATCAAAGTGACAAGTAAATGCAAAGCTCCGAAATTGGCCCTAAGGCGATCTACTAAATAAGCATTGAGCTCGCGACATGAATTTAGCGTAGGTCAAAGTTCAACGCGTTACACGGACACAGGCACATTCACATGCCGCGCCGCCTCTCAACACCCCAACTCTAATTCAGTTCAAGTCCGCTGCTGACGTCACAGCTCGGCATCTCTCCTCTCACGCCGTGTCCACATCAATTATAGGCTCTGCAGCATCGCATCTGTCACACGGGTCTGAAACTAAAATTTTTCACTTCGGTTTTAAATACACACCATCAATAATTCACATGAATGACAAACGCTGCGTATGAGCAATTTATATGCATTAAAAATCGTTTCTAAATAAATGCCACCCCCATTGATAGCGGTAATATGTCACAGGATTTTTAAATTGATATGAATCAGAAACATAAAATCAGTATTTGGAAGATTTTCAATTTAGGCTCTGCAGCATCGCATCTGTCACACGGGTCTGAAACTAAAATTTTTCACTTCGGTTTTAAATACACATCAATAATTCACATGACTGTCAAACGCTGCGTATGAGCAATTTATATGCATTAAAAATCGTTTCTAAATAAGTGCCACCCTCACTGATAGCGGTAATATGATATAGGATTTTTAAATTAATATGAACCAGAAACATAAAATCAGTATTTGGAAGATTTTTAATTTAATTAATAATTGTCCCTTGTCATTTTTGTCAAGACTTAAAACATGTGTTAGGTCTAGAAAATCTATTATAAATATGTATAATACCAAAACAAAAAATGTTTCACATAATATTGTCTAAATATAAGTATAATGTCCAACGAGTTTAAAAAACAATAGTTGTTCTTTATATGTTTAAGAGAAGAAAGAATTTCACTTGGTTTTAAACTAGAAAATGTTATAAAAACATTTTCAATTTAAGCATAATTTAAACAAAACAACATTTTCTTGCTATGTTTCTTATACTTATTCAAATACTAGGATGTATATTCTCAATAAAATCGGCTGTCAAAAAAACTTTCCATTGTATTGAAAAATACTTGGAATTGATTTGCATCAACTGTTCAATTTACTTAAAAAAACAAAACTGCAAGTATTTGTGCATAACAAATGCCCATTGTAGAGCTCCTCTGGCGAGCTTTCACCACAGTTGCCCCTCCACAAACAGCTGATGAACAGCTGGAAAGCGCAGATGACTGCTAACAGACTGGAAGGCCGATGGCATGTCCTACGTCTGGAAAGCGATTCATTCTGACAGGCCAACAATTAGCAACGACAGCTCCGCCTACACTTCCCGTTTGTGTGTGGGTGCGCGCGCGAATGTGTGTGTGCTTGGCGAAGTATTGGTGACAAGGCCACACCCACGCGGCCATGTTTGAATGAAATGACAGGCTGCGTAGTCCGAGGCGCCACCAGCAGAGAAAGAGAGACGGGCTCGGGCTCGGGCTCGGTGAGAGCGAGCCTTAAAATAGACATGAATTCTTGAAACGGAACAAAGTGGCAATTGGAACGCGTTATGCTTGGCAAGCAGCGAAAATTCTACACAGTAACATGAACATGAACCCAGTATTGAGAATTTAGGTTACACATTTTCAGCAGGGCGAAGCTACTCTAATAGTTGCTGCTGTTGTTAACTTAAGTAAGGTCATCGAAATGTCAAAAGTTGCATTTGTCGATTCGACACACACTTACTCGCACACACATACATGTATGCAGTTATATATAAAAAGATAAACAAAGGGCGACACGCATTCGGCTTGTCGCCGTTTACAATTTACACGTAGCGCAGTGTTTGTCGCGTTGACATTGTTGTTGTCACACACACTTGCAGTTCAACACACACACACACACACACTCATGCATACACACATGTGTGTAGTTGGCACCGACAAATCGCAATTAATTTGCAAGCTTTGCCTGCGTCACCATGGCGACGACATGGCAAAAAAGTATTTGTACGAAAACTTATTGATCGCAGTGTGCTTTTTTTATGCTGCCGTTTACCTTGCCACTTTGCGCCTCTGTACCTCTCCTTCTCTCCGCCTCACTCGCTTACACACTTCAACACTTTCGGCGGCCATTTTGGAGGCGATGCTCCCGTGGGCGCCTTAAAAATTCCACCACTCGTGTGACACACACACACACACACACACACTTTGACAGGAGCTTCTCAATAGATATTTGTTGTTCCGTTTCCTGTCCATTCGCTTTGTCGTTTTGTCTTATTTGATTTTAGTTTGTATGCATCTCCCTCTCTCGCACTTGGCTCGCTCCCCACTCCCACTCTGTCTCTCTCTCCCTCGCTCTTTCACTCATATGCTCGACACTTGGTTGGCTGCGCAAGACGTCAACTTAATTTATTTATTTTAATTTTATTGATATTATTCTGTTTGCGCAGATTCCATTATAATACTTATTTTCCGAGTATCGTCCACGTTTTATGCATTACGAGCTGTTCATTGTCTATTTAAGTGTTGTAAAATTCTATTAGATATTCTGTGTGCTTGCTTTGGCAGCACTTTCGGAGAACTACTGAAATTCCTTATTCTGGCTAAAACGCAATTTAGAATTCAGTTACGCTTAATGTAAGTCAAATTGGCGATTAATACTAATGCTCATTGACCTTTGGCCCGTGCAGCTATAATCAATTTATTGAAATTCAATATAAGAACTGCCCTAACGGCATAATGTGCGCAACGCATCCCACGCAGCTCAGCGGGCGGAATTCAATGCCCAGGGAAATTGTTGCAAACCCTTCAACTCTGGTGCGGGGACGAATGCTAACGAGCCGCACCTCAAGTTACCTTTGCATAATCTTCTTCTTATTCGTCAGGCAGGTAACTGACAGCATCATTGTACCAAAAATAGATCGCATTGGAAGCTGAGTGTAATTAGATGCCAGAGTATCTATATATAAATGTATGTATTAACAGCAGCCCTTGTTCGATGTCCAAGTGTCCCAAGTGGCCAGAAGATTCGAATCCCAGGCTAGGGCAGAGTTTCAGTATTGTTTTAGCCGAATATCTTAGTAAATACTGTTATTTAAAAGCTAAACTGACACAGCTTAGTCAGCGTTTAGTACATAGTCAAGTCAATATTGTTGGTGGTTCGGTTCACGGCTCGAACCAGTGCCTCATCTTAAGGTTAAGTTCTTAAATCTAGTATTCTGCATCCATAAACCCAGGCTTCGTTTCAAACCTTGGTTTGTCACATTTTTTCACAGTTTCAATAACATTTAAGCTGTTTTTTGTCGAACTTATCCGGATCAGATTCGGATTATAGTGAATACCTAATTGGAGTTCCGAGAGTTGCCTTGGTGCAAGCTATTTATCACAAAGTACTTTAAAAATTCAATGAAATGTCAAAAGTATGAAACTGTGTTTTCCGTACATCTTTTTAAGTACCTGTCATTTTTGGATATCAAGTGAAGTCAGAACCAAGTTAACCCATTAAAAATCGAATGTTCGCTGTGGCTGCTATCAAATGTTGCACTCTGTGGGGGGCGCGTGCCTCGAACACAGCCAGACAGGCAGAAACATGGCAACGACGCGTCAGCGACAACCGCTGTCTATCCGGCTGTCAATATCGGGGGACAGGATCAACATCAACATCAACAACACGATGAAGCCATCAAGCTTGCCAACAGCCAAACAAATATTTTATGGAAATTAAAATTTAAAACAACTTTCAGCCACGTTTCGCTTCAGTTTCAGGTTCAGGTTCTATCAGAGCTCTGCCTCTGGAGCAATCCAATTAAGTCAGTCGTCTAACGTTGGTGTGTGTGTGTGTGTGTGTGTGTTGGTGGGTGTGAGAGTATATTTCGGAACTAAGCTTAGTTTATATTTTTATACCCAAGCAGTTGGGTAGATATCGTATGTGGAGACACACACACACACACACACACATATATGTGCATATGTATCAAAGGTATAAAAATCGATAGATTGTAGGCATAACGAGGAGGCGCAGGCGGTTTTTACCTTGGCCACATCAACTCAGCCCCAAGGCTCAAGGCAGTGGCACAGCGTGATATTTTACAAGTGTTGCTTTTGTTGTTGTTACTTGGTGGTGGTGCTGGTGGTGGTGGTTGTGGCTGTAACTGTGGTGTGGTGCTTTTAGGGGGATGATGGCGATGTCTGTTTTTACGGTTCGCTAACGTTCGAACAGATGCCCTGAACCCGTCATCTAATTACGAAAAGGCGTACTCTTCGCTTAACAGCTAAATACCCTTACTGAGAAAGGGTTAGCTAGCTCAGGTGAGATGCAAACATAACATAAATATCTAATCTTTTAAACAATTTGTTAAATTATTTTCATAAATATGGAAGCAATATTTGTTTCAATAAATTATTTACTTCTTTATTACGAAAAGAGTATTTAAACTTCGGCTTCGTTTGGCACATGGTCAACTGTGGCATGAATTCATAATTGAAAATAAACATTGTGGAACGTAAATTTGAATTGTAACCCAATTCATTTGCTTAATGTTCATTTGTGATTCCCACGTTTGATATGAAAAAAAGATGAAAAAAATGTTCGCGGCCTTTGAGGTTAACAGCGACAGACTTAAGCTTTAGGCTTATTCCTTGACAGCTTTATGGCTCAGGTCTTCGGCAAAATGTCATCTTTGACTTGATGTAACATCGGGTGTCAAGTCTCTGTGTGCTATGTGAAATGAAAGATTAATTACACGAATTTACTTTCGCTGTTTCTCGACGAGTGTCATCCCAGCCCGCTTCCACTTACGTAATTGCCGTACGAAATCTTTGGAGCCAAACAATTAGCTGTGAAATACAATTGAATTAAATGTAAGTGTCGAGCAAATCGATTGGCCTAGCTGCCAGAGCCACGGATATTTCTGCTTACTCAGGGAACTAATCGAGAATTTAGCACTCAAATCAACCGAAACGGGTTTTAGAACATATTTTCAAGTCCGAAATATTATATTAAATATTTATTATGCGATTCACATCTCGAAGCAAACAGAATTGTTTTTTTTTGAGCGCTTTCGTGTCATTTATCTTAATAATAAAATTTTTAAAATTATTGTTTAATTATTATATATATTGTTTGCTTTTTGCAGTGGTCGTGTCGCAAGTGCGTGCCGTGTATTTAAATTATATTTATTTGTGTACCAATTGCAATTGCAATTTCGGTTAAGTTTTAAGCTCTATTCGTTTGAGTAGAACTTTGTTGTTGGGTAAGCCTTACTCGCTGTTTTCGCAGATGAGTAACAGTTAAGCTCTCTCCCGCTTTTAATTATCTGCATGTGGCACCTAAACTTCTAGTTGGTGTTCCACCAAAGAAACACATTTTTGTTTCTAGGCTTGCCCCTCATTTCTCATCGGATGATGTTAAAGCCTATATACAGGCTAAAATGCCAGCCGCTGCTATAACAGTGGAAAAGTTTAAATTTGCCTATTCAAGGGATATTTCATCCTCTAAAATAAGTGTTCAACCTGAACCTGTTTACCATCATTTGTTGTAAACAGTTTTGGCCTGAACACTTAATTATAAAAAAGTATAAAGCCAAACAGAAAAATCGGGCTCCGATTTTGTTACCACCACCTTCAATCAGCGCCACAACCTCGGTTGCAGAGTCAAAAAATTAATAGCCTCCATCGAGTTTGCCTATCAAAAATTAGAGGTCTTAATTCGAAAGAGACCTTTTGGTTGTTCTTGGCGATTTCCCGACGTTGCTGGGTCATCTTCTGTGGACTTTAATTTTCTGTTGCCTTCTATGACACATGACTTTGTTGACGGTCTACATGAGTTGTCCCCTGCTCAGGCTAATCCAGTGCGCAGATCTCTTGATTTGATCTTTGTGTTGGACTCCTCCAGCAATGTTGTACGCAGGTTGGCCTCCATTTAAGACCTGAGGACACATTTCATATTCGAATCATTTTAGAAACGTATATTCACTGTATCAGGGTGACATCTGGGGTTCCCCAGGGTAGTCATCCTGGTCCGCCTCTCTTTACTCTTTCCATTAATGACCTTCCCTTGGTACTTTCACACACTTTCACACTAATGTATGCCGATGATGTGAAATTGTGCATTACATATAAGAATATGGTTTCAAGTAATCTCTAACAAGCCGATCTTGACGCCTTTGAGTCCTGGTGTCAAGATAACCTATTAAATCTTAATTGCGTATGCTCTTATTGATAAATCTCCCCTCTCTAACAAATCGGAGAATTATGCTTGGCGTAATCTTTGTCTATAATTTAATTACTGGCGTAATCGATTCATTTGAGTTGATAAGCCAATTAAATTTCTCGGTTCCAACCAGACTAAAACGTAATTTGAAACCCTTAGTACTTAACCATTGCTTAACTAACTATGCCCTGCATGAACCCTTCCGCGTCCTTTGTGATGATTTTAATAAACCTTACAGAGTGATCAGTTCGGAGTCTTCCCTTCCTCGTATTAAGTCTTTACTCCTTAGCTATATAGCAAGTAGATTGTAGATAGTTTGTAATCGTTTGGACTTCGCAACTCGTGTCATCAGGATTCAAGCGAAAAAAACAAATTTGCTTGTTGCTGTTTATTATTAATTACGAAGGTGAATATCGTTTATTGAATTTTCATTTATGCAGCTTCTGAGGTCAATTATGGTTGACATTTTCCGTTCTACCAAATTCGACCAAATCTTTTTAATCGACAAAATTGTTTCGGTTCGGTTCAAAACCCTCTTCCAGCCTTTCACAAAATATAATACTCTTTCTTAAAAGCCTGGGACTTTTATTAAGCAGGTTTGCGAAGTCTTAAATTAATTAAACTCTCTTTTCTTTACTATTTTTGTACACTCTGGCAAAAAATTAAGAGTTATTTACTTAAGTCGAGTAAAAGCGTTTTTACAATTTGGCCAAGGTGGACATTTTTTGAGAAATATATATGCTTACAATATTAGGTAAGAAAACGGTTTTTAGTGTACCTGCCTTTTATAATATACAGCGTTGAGCGCTGTTTTTGGTCTGTGTGCCGTTAAGGAGCTGGCGTTGGTATTTCTTTTTTTAGTTGCGTGTCTTGTGCACATTTTTCTGTGGCCTGCTTTTGGCAGTGCTGTGAGCCGCCCACGCGTCTTGGGCATTGGCAAAATAACCTTGTTTTCAACCACTTTGCGGCAGGCCAAAGTACGTTAGCCCGACTGTAACGACGTCGACGTCTGTGCTATATCATTTTGGCTGTATATACGGTTATGTATTAAGTCGGGCTATGTGCTTTCTATATTTAAGTCTTGGCTCAAACAACACACGCGACAGCCACGCACACCTGCGAGGCACACCTTGATTTACTTTACGGCAGCAGGCATGGCAGCTCGCGTCCTTATCGATCGCCTGTGGAACGCACTGCATTTCAAGCTTTTCTATATTCTCCACATTTTCACACAGCCAAATGTTGTAGGGAAATAGTTTTGGTCGGATTTGGCACACGTAATTGCTTTTACGTGGCCAAAATTTTAAGTTTCGCTCTGGTTGTGAGCTTAAGGAGTTATTGTAGCTGCACTTTTAAGTACACTTCTGTTAAAGTGGGACTTAACTCTTTATTGGCACTACTTTGATACGGGTGTATTCGAAGTAATTGCTATTTACACAAATAAAAGTAAATAAAAGGTTCAACATTTGGGCAAATAGCGTGCTTTACCCTTCGTTTGACTTTTGGTTGCGGCAAATTCATAAATAAAAGTGCTGTTGATACACAAGCTGACACATTTCCTATGAGCTCTCCTTTAATTTCTACTATCCACTTATTCAAATTTAGTCCACTACCTTTAGCCATTGAAAAAATCCAGTCTTAGGTGCATTTACATAATTTAAGGTAGCTCTTGTAAAAAATTCAGTTCTCTGGCAGCTAAGGCTTGGGCTGTGCATTGATCATCAATCAATCGGTCACTCAAATAGGACAACCATATATATGGATTTTCTATTAGCTTAACTATACGCTCCTTAACTCTTAGATCTTAGTGGCCACAGGTACTACCAGGCATTAATTTTAATTAAGTAATTTTAGGTTGTTTTCAAGAGCAACCTTTGTTACAGTTTTTTGTAGCCATTTAAGTCCAAGACTTGTGGCAAATCAAAATACAATAGCTTTAATAAGCCGCTAAAGTGTTGTGGCATTTGGGGTCGAAAGCACAAGTTAAATCTTGATAAATTGCAAAAAGTGCCCGACAAGTGATAAATGACAAAGGAATTGCCAAATTCGTGTGACACTAGCAATTGAGCTGCCGAAAAAATGTGTGACAAAAGAAATCAAATTAAACAGGAAAAGGAAAAGGCCCACAAGCCAGGGGAGAGGGCTCAACTGCTGCAACTGCAGTGCAGATCTGAGATATTAATCAGGACTCGTGTGTACTTAGTACTTGGTATTATGTGAACAATATAGGCCTGGGGAATTACAGTTTGTTTGCTTGTGGAAAATGAAAAGAAAACTGTTGTGTGCTCTTGTCGAATGATGGCATTATGCAAATTGAAAAAGCAAAGGAAGGAAAATTACCAAACAATTAACACTTGTCTTACATAATCTCCAAAAAGTATGCTACACATAAGGCAAAAACAAAAATAGCCACAAAAAATAGGCAAAAGCGAAAGAAAAACAAATTCTCGCTAAGGCCTAGACAGGTAGAAATTGATTTTCTTTGCGTGGGCAAAAACAAATGCGAGCCAGAGGCAAAGACGACGCCGCGCGAATAGAATTTTATTCAAATGTGCTCAACTAGGCGAGAGTAATGTGCTTGGGAAGACAGCGGGGGAGGCGGTCGGGCGGTCGGGTGGCTGGTGGCCAGTGGCAGGCAGCCAGCCAATTGGTTGGCTGCCACTTTTAAGCGCATGCGTCATATCCTGCGCCGTGGAAAGCCCACGGGCCAAGAGACCGGAGACCAGAGACGTGCAGCTGGAATTCCAGGCTGAATACCGAAAAATAACGGTATACCAGCAGCGCCGTGCCAGCAGCGCCAGACAGAAGTTACCTTTGCTCCTGCCCGGACGACACAACGCACGCTGCTCCAATCGCTGTCGTTGTCGTTGTCTGGCCTCGGCCTCCCACACAAGTTGAATACTAAATTTCTAGAAAAATAACTGTTTTTTGTGTACACTCAATTCGCAAATTAACGACAAAAATATATCGCAGAAATTATACTCGACGGGCGGGTGCAGAGTGTCAGCGTGCTCGGTGCTACGGTATACGGTATACGGTATACGGTGAACGGTGCTCGGTGTACGGTGCTCAGTGTTCGGTGTGGCCTGTCGTCTCGATTGCGCTCGGCTCAGCTATTTTTTACATAACTCTGAGTCAAAGCGAAAAGCGCAAAGTCTCAGGCTCGACGACGACGAAGGAGTCCTGCTCGCTTCCTGGTCAACTGGAGCGCAGTTAGACGCACGTAAACTCCTAATTGCTAATCGCACGTAACGAACGTGGCGTCCAACGAAGGCAACAGCAGCGCCGCGGGCAGTGGCGCCGAATCGGCCGCCCTGTTCTCCAAATTGCGTAGCTTCTCCATTGGCAGCGGGCCCAACTCGCCGCAGCGTGTTGTCTCCAATTTGCGCGGGTTCCTCACCCATCGCCTCAGCAGCATCACAACGAGCGATACAGGTGAGCAGCTATCCTTCAATCTGTATGCCAGGGATATGGGGCACAGAATATTCTATTTGCGAGCCTGCAGTTTTTCGCTGCATTCACTTACATAACCTGACGGCCCAGGATATTCGCGTATAATTCAAATTAAACAAGTTTTCGCATACAAACACAACAAAGTTGTCCACACACACACACAAACACATACATCTCAAAAGGTGTGTATAGACACATTGGCTTTATGGCCCAAAATGCATGTTCCCGTCCGTCTCTCTGCGGAACAAAGTGGAATTGAAACAGTTACAGTTGCTCTTCTAACGTGTCAGCGACGAGTGCGTGTGCGCTTCTTGTTCTTATGTAATATTCAAATGAATATGACTCAAGAAATTAATAAACACTCTTTTTGCAGTCTTCGACATTTAAAATATATTACTTTTTGAATTATTTAAGTGGGTGATTCTTAGGTGAGTTCAGGTTGTTCTGATGTGAAAGAAAAAATGTTGTACTTTCTTGACAGCAGTCAACAACTATATAGATACCTTTTTTTTTTGATGCATAGATTTTGATTTAGAATTTTTAAGTAAAATAATCGATTTTATAAGATGTACACCAATTTTTACTGTAGCTATATTTTTTGACAGAAAAGTTTTCTTACCATAGATAATCGAAAAAAGTTGTATTCTTAAGATTTATAGAATTTAACAAATCTTAATTCATGTTGTGCAGATGAGATATTTATACAAGTGAGTAAAGTATTTGTGTTCGGGTTTCCAGGCTAGTGTTTGGATGCAGTATTTTTAGCCGAATACCTTCGTATCCAGTGATATTACAATTTAAATTGTAACTAGCTTATTCCCATAAACTATTCTAATATTAATAGTAATATCTCTTATTTATTTTTCGAACAAATTCTCTACATAATACTTCCACCTATTATAGAGGGATTAACAAATTCTTATATTTAATTGAAAAGTGTCAAAACATTGAAGCTAATTGCTGGATACATAAGAAAATGCCGTTATTAGATTGCAATTTGCTAATGAAAATTGTGTGTGTTGGTTTTATTCATTAAATCATTAAAAGTTGGAATTTTATGGGGTGGCAAAAATACTTCTTCGCACTAGTTCAAGTTTACCATGAAGGCAGACACCTGACGAAAGAATTTGCCCGGTTGGCTGCTGGCTGCTACATAATGAAGCCAATAAATATAAATTTCCCACACAGATACAAACAAAACACAAGAACAAACACAGATGCAAACACCAATACACACAAAGAGGACAACGGCTGCCTCGTCATTAGATTGTTTGCCTTGTTTGCCCTTGTAGACGCGTTTGTAACGCTGATGTGTTCATAGCGGTTTCATGTCAAAACAAAAGGGGGGCGCCCTGTCGCAGCAAAGGGGGTGGCAGAGACAAAGGCTGCCTGGCTGCCAGGAAGGTAGCTCGTCGTAATAAGCCAAACGAGAAACAAGTAACGCATTTGTCTTGATGCTGTCTGATAAAACGAACCCCAGACCCAGTCCCAGCTTCAGCTTCAACCTTGCCGCAGAGACCAGAGACCACAGCAGCTCGAGGGTTGGACCCGGGCACATTGAGCCATCAGCAGCAGCTGCAGAATAAATACAAAAAACAACAACATCATGGAGCGAAGGGCGCGTGGTCCTGCGTTTGGCAGCGGCAGCGGCATCGACGTCGACATCAAAAGTCGTAAACTTGTAAACCGGGCGCTGATGGTGTCGTTGATTGGGGGCATTTGTAGCGCTACAAATGCTCACATTTTGCGCCTTGTCAGATAGATAGAACTGGATAGCTTTGCTATTAATCAGAGTCTGCCGGCCAACTAAATTAACTACAGGGTATACAAAATATATATATATATATATATATTTATATTATGTATTTTTGCAATGGGCTAACATAAAGGTAATTTATTTGGCTATGCTGGGCACAGGCAATAAACGCTGCATAGCTAAGTGATTTATGAGCAAATCAATTTGTAAGCCAAGCTGACCAAAGCATGTACTAGCAATGGCAGAGGAAGTGTGGGATGGGCGAGAGGGGTAGAAGTTAGAAGTTCTGCTGAAGTGCGAGAAACACGCACTCTAGGATCCCAACCACGCCCAGTTAATGTTTTGATTTATAGTCCATGTCGCCAAAGGGGCCACGTATACGCCTCGTGGCAACATTAAAGGAAACGAAAAAAGGCAATTATCTTTGGATTGCCGACTATCAAATACCCTTGCAAATATTTTGCAGTTGTGTACGATATAAAAAATAAATTAACCATCTATGGCAGCTATATCATAAAGTACATGTCTGTAAATAAATCTAATTAAAAAATCGAAATCAAAAAAGCCTCAAAATTAGGACATAAGTTTGCATGGAATTATATAGAATTGGCTATATCGACTCGGCTGATAATGTTAATTTATTATATTATACATCTAATCTTGATATACATGTATCATATATATTACATAATCTTCACAGTCCCCTCATATGCATAACAGTCCACTGCAAAGGGTATAGTAAGAATGCCGCAACATTTTCCCCCACCAACTTAGGTATTATGTACATGCTCGTATATTTACGATTATGGAGCCGAGAGCAGCATTAAGCCGCCTACCACGGGCCGCGGTAAATGGCAGCAATCCGACCCTCAGCCGGTGCCTGATCTGTACTGCCTTCGAGCTAAGCATGCCTGCGCATCTCTGGGGAATTGATAAAAGCCATTTTGAGTTTATACAAAACACTGACAACAGCTAAAACAACAACAGGGGACATCTATCTAGACTCGATTGGGGTTTTTCATAAATTGGCCGCTCGCGGCAGCGAAAGTCTCTTTAAAACTTTTGCAATTAAAAATTGTTGCCGCTTGCCTTTTCAACGTGGCTTGAAAGCGAATTAAGCTAACCCAATTGCAGGTAATGCACTGAAATCGATAGGGCCAAAGCCAAAGACAAGACAATTAAACTTGAAACGCAAAAAGAAATGTACACAGAAGGCGATGAAGGGAGGATGACAAAAGAAGCGCTTGACTGACAAAAGAGGGTTAAGGCTAAAGCCAGAGGCCCTTCGTTAATCGATCAAATTGTGGGCGGGGTTAGCCACGTTGGCCAGGTGGACTGGCCAGCTGCCCACGAGCCATGTTCGCAGTTCATTAAATGGACAGCAACTACAACAAATTGGGCGCACAAATTGCGCACTTCTTGTTCACATGTCATTAATCAATGAGCGCGCCCGAAATTAGGCAATACATTTCTGGACACTAGTGCTATAAATATGCGCACGCCTCGGCGAACATACACATATACACACGCGCAGCCACACTCAGGGAATGAAGCGAACGAAAAGTTCCATTAATAGTTCTTCTTGAATAACAGATTTTCAAATTAAACATTTTTATACTCTGTTCGCAAAGTGAAAAAATTTCGCTATTAAAGTTAGGAAATTCACCTTTACCTGATTCGAGAACAATATACTTCGATTTTTCTTCGAGTGTACTTAGACTCTGCTAAATGCGACAGAGGAAATTGGCAACCCTTCGTCCGCCACTTGAACAAAGCAGCTTACAACACTTGCGGAGTGCTAGATGAGTGCTGGGGGAGAGAGGGTGGCATATATATGTGTGTGTGTGTGTGTGTGTGTGTGTGTGTACAAAAGCACACTTGTAAGGATTAGCGCTGCCTTTTGTAGGCTGACGTGAGAAACGCGGCTTATCATAAATATTATGATTGGTTTTCCGTTTTGCCGCTTTTGGCCCTGAATCGCAAGACTTGCCACAAAGTTTTAGTGTTGGCAAACGTTTTAATTTTTTTATTATTTTATTGAGTTATAAAAATGTTAAACTTGTTTCGCTTTTGTAGCTATAATTTTGCAATTTTTATGTTCACTTTTTACAAAGATGAAATTTTATTTTACGCTGATTACCTTGTCAGACAACCAGACACACAGACAGACAGACATGCAGGCAGGCAGGCAGGCAGGCGTTGGAACGCCCATCCGCAGCCATGCAAAAAACGTTCAACACCACAGGCAGCAAAAAATAAATGTAATTTCATTTTTATATCCCGGCAGGGGCGTGCCAGCGAAATAAACAGCCCGAGCTTTAGCTGCCTGGCCAACTGCTGTGAAGTTCCCAAGGCATAGGTCGGCGATCATCCTGGCTATATTTCAAGGTGCAAGCAGAATATTATCTTATGAAAAGTTAAAGCTGCTTTCGCCCCTAACTTACCTACTTACCCAAAGTGGGGAAAACTATCTGTAAAGTAATATATTTTTGCCCACGACTCACAGCTGCCTTTTCCGCCAGGCGAAAATTATATTTGGAGTCTGTGAAAAGTGCACTTTTGGGCTTGGTTATCGAGTTGTCTGCGAATAGATTGAATTTCCACACAAGCACTTTCGAACGTGAGTTTGGTTGGCTTTTCTTGGGGATGGATTTTTCTTGTGCAAATGCACCAAGATATAACTATGAAATGAGATACATCTGAGCACTTAACTTTTAAGCAGTACTCTCCAATATCGAAGCAAGCTTAAAGTCTATAACGACGGACAGCCAGACGGACTTAGCGCAGGACATTTATGCTCTTTGTCATTTTGCGAACAGAGTGTAAAATTCGCCCCGTGTGAATGTCTTGTAAACGGAACACATGCTTGATACGGCGCTAGCTGAAGGCTGCATACATAAAATATGAAAACATAAGTCCTCGACTGGCTAATTGAGGCAGTTGGGCGGCTGCTGGGACCTGGCACAGTCGGCAGTCAGGAGTTGTGCAAATTTGAAAAGGAAACCAAATAAACCGCCCAAAAATAATGAGCAAAGAGCCCAACAAAAGGCCGCTGAGCTAAATTTCAAGTTGAGTAAACGCTATCAAAGTAAAACAGAAACAGAAACAGAAACAGAAAGCGAAAAACCGAACCACCTAATATTTTATTACTGGGAAATTCATCAGCTGGCCGAATACGAATACGCAGAGTTTTGCCAGTCAGTGCGGAAAAATCAATAAAATTATAAAGGCGTAAAAATAAAAATTGGCGCTTTTTGATGTGTGTGTGTGTGTGCGTGTTTGTGTGTGTGTGGGTGTAGGTGTGTGTATACATGGACTTTAATAATGCTCCAGGCCTGGCCTGGGTTTGGCCCGGTCCCGCTCATTATTGTAGCCTTGTTGACGCACGTTTCTGCACTTGACTCGAGCAGCAGCAAGCGGCTGCAAGCCAACCCCTGGCTTTGATAAAAGCTCCGCGTGTGGCAGCCCCAGGGTCAAGTACAGTGAACCACCTGAGCCAGGCCCTGTTGTTGTTATTGTAGTTATGGGTCGGTGGCACAAAAACCAAAATTAAAGTTGGATGAAAAAATAACAGCCAAGCTCGCTCACACGCCTTAGGCACACGCACACACACACACATACGCACACCCCCCGATAATTGACTCATGTGCAAGCCTAAGGACTGCCAATGCGGGGTAGTGTATGCCGCCCCCGATCAGCGCAGGTCTGCTGAGCGCCCCCCTCAGGCAGACTCTGCCCGTCTTGAGTTGGGGAACAGAACACAGAACAGAACACAACACACGAACGTGGTCATGAAAATTTAATGATAAAACGCAATGTTTTTCTAGCGTCTCGTATATACCAAAGGTCCCAGACACACACAGAGTAGGGGGCAGTTGGGGGGTATTTTTATACCCTGCACACGTAACGTTTTTATGTTCGCTATTTGGGGGTGGCAGCCAGTCGAGCTACAAGGTAGATAAATGTTGAAATTAGATCAGCATTGATAGCTGGCATGGGAGAGAAGCCAGTTGTGCGCCCAGACTCGAAAAAGGATATCAACTAAAAAATTCTAGTTCGTTAAAGAAAATGGTAGAAGCAACAAATCCAAATCCATATTACTAAATTATTGTTAAATCATATGTTATAGAAAAAGGGTTCATTGAGAAAATTGCGGCATGAATTAATCAATTATAATATAACTAGTAACAGGCCTTAGCCGGGTTTATTTAAATTGTTGCTATCTTTTTTCCACCCGTTTTCAATCGAAATAAACTTCAGTCGGCCTGGAAATTTTTTATTCTTTTTTAAAAGTTATTTCACTCAGATCAAATATTATGTATCGGAAATCGCCTAAAACATATACTTATACATTTTCAATGTCGAGCTTTAACGATGAGCTCTTCAGTCGAAAATTGAACATTTTTATTATTTTTTTTTTTGTTATTTCCAAGTTCTTTGATTGAAACCTTTGAAAATTAGTTCGAAACCAAACGGTTTCATGCAACCGATTTCCACCTCTTTACCGCACTTACGGGTGGAATTTACCAAAACCCCTCATAATTGTGCAATTACATCACAGAAGCTAACTACAGTAAAAAACTCAGCTTCCTAGATTTTACTGTTTGGGCAAGCCGATGATCATCAATCTGTCAGTCAGTCCGTCAATCAATTATTCAAAGCACTCATTTCTATGTATAAAAAAGTCAACGAAAAATATGTTTAGAAGTGAAAAGGGACACACTTTTATTGTGTTCAAAGTTGGTCTACTATTTGTTGTTGTTCTTTATGGGATTGGGATTCGACGAAGTTTTTTGTTGTTCGCGTGCGATTCAAGAGGTGCTTGGCTGTCCCGGACTGTGTGGGTTCCGCTGAGGACACAGCAATAATTACGAGTAATTACAGGTTTCGAGTGTGGCCACGCGACTCTGAGGGCGCTTCTCGACCTACCCCCGGCCGACACGTATGGTTATTAAAGTCTAGCGAAGCCCATTGAATATACAATGGTGTATGGCACTTGGCTCAAGCATTTTATGCACATTTACAGCGGCCGAAAATCCAATTAAAATAATTGCTTTTGTATTTATTGTAAGGAATATTAAATACTTAAATTATCAAATATATTTTTGGTATTTGTTTTATGATTGAAATGTGTCAATTGCTGTGCAAAAATAAAGAAAAAATTAAATAAAGCTCTACTTATCTTATGTAAGATATGTGCATACATACATATATGTAAATCGAGATTGTGCTAATGCTGTGTAAACTAATCCTAACAATACACATTTTTGTTCACCAGCAGGCATCCTTTTGCAACACAGAAACAACATTTCAATCATAAAAGCAAATCAAATTCTATAATATCTCAATAATAAAAATTCAAATTAAAAAAAAATTCTTTTCATAAATTAATAAATAAACTTCTGTGCAAGGGCTTGAGCTAAAGAAAACAAAAAAGTTAAGAAAAAATTAAAAGAAAAACTAACGAAATCTTGTTTCTGTGTCGTTAAAGGTTGTTCACTGGCATGCCAACAACTCGCACACCAACAACAACTACAACAACAACAACACCACGAAATCATGTAAAACACAGCAGCAACTGCAACTTGAACAGCAACTGCAACTGCAACATAGAAAACAGTTAACCAACGAGCGAACCACCAAAGCACCTCAGTCGAAGAAGAAGAAGTTGAATTTGGCGACAGCGACAATTAACGGTACGTGAACGGAAGCGGATGCGGCCACATTGAAGCAACGTTGCTCAATTTCCGGCAGCGGTCATGAAATTGCAAAGCGCCAAAAACACAACAAAGCAACAATAAAGCAGCGCGAGGCACAGGGGCAGAATTGAGTACAAAGCAAAGCAAAAGGAAAAGAAGAGGAAAACATAATTATAAACCATAAATCAGCAGAAGAGCTATAAAAGAGCGAGAGAGAGAGAGAGAGATAGAAGAACAGCAACCAAAATGGCCTCATTCCAAGTACCCCTCATCAACCTGGAGCTGCGCGAGGTGAAGGAGATCGTGTGGGAGAAGATCCGGGAGCCGGTGAATCAGCGCCGACTTATCCTGGTCATAGTGTCCATTGCCCTGTTGCTGGACAACATGCTGTACATGGTTATTGTGCCCATCATACCCGACTATCTGCGCGAGATTGGCGGCTTCGTCGAAGGCCCAACGCCGCCGCCTATGTTCGACAATGTGACCGGCCTCCTAATCCCAGTGCATCACGATCACCATGGCCAGGACTCGGCCACGGGCATACTGTTCGCCTCCAAGGCCATCGTGCAGCTGATGGTTAATCCGTTCTCGGGTGGGCTCATCGATAAGATCGGCTACGACATACCCATGATGATCGGCCTGACCATTATGTTCTTCTCCACGGCCGTGTTCGCCTGCGGCAGCAGCTACAGTGTCCTCTTCTTTGCGCGCTCGCTTCAGGGCGCCGGTTCGGCCTTTGCGGACACATCGGGACTGGCCATGATTGCGGATCGCTTCACGGAGGAGAACGAGCGCTCGCAGGCGCTGGGCATTGCGCTGGCCTTCATCAGTTTTGGGTGCCTGGTGGCGCCACCTTTTGGCGGAGCGCTGTATCAGTTTGCCGGCAAGGAGGTGCCGTTCCTCATACTGGCGCTGGTCTGCCTACTGGACGGCCTGATGCTGTTGCTGGTGATGAAGCCGTTCAAGGAGCAGATCAGGCAGAGCAAAGAGGTCCAGAACCAGGTAATACCCATCTGGCGCCTGCTCATGGATCCCTATATAGCCGTATGCGCCGGCGCCTTGACCATGTCCAACGTGGCCCTCGCCTTCCTGGAGCCCACCATATCCCTGTGGATGGAGGATACAATGACAACGGAAAACTGGAAGATTGGCATGGTGTGGCTGCCCGCCTTCTTTCCGCACGTGCTGGGCGTGGTGATAACGGTGAAAATGGCCAGGAAGTATCCGCAGCACCAGTGGCTGATGGCAGCCGGCGGCCTCGCCCTGGAGGGTCTCTCCTGCTTCATCATACCCTTCTGCACCGGCTACAAGATGCTGATGCTGCCCATCTGCGTCATCTGCTTTGGCATTGCGCTCATCGACACCGCTCTATTGCCAACCCTGGGCTACCTGGTCGACGTGCGCTACGTTTCCGTCTACGGCAGCATTTACGCCATTGCGGACATCTCGTACTCGATCGCCTACGCCGTCGGCCCGATCATAGCGGGCGGTGTGGTGGAAGCCATCGGATTTACCGCACTCAATTTCCTGATCGCCTTCTCAAATCTAGCCTATGTGCCTGTCCTGCGCAAGCTGCGCAATATCTACGATTTCAAGCCGTTCGAGAACGAGGCAAACATTTTGATGCAGGATCCGCCGAACAAGGAGTACCAGACCTATGTCATGCACGACCAGAAGCCCGTCGATGGCGAGCTGAAGAACCATCTTGAGTACGGCCAGCAGTACCAGCCGGAGCAGGAGACCAGCCTGGACGACCAGCAGCAGCAGTACGAGTACCAGTCGCAGTCGCAGTCGCAGCAGGGCTATCAGCAGGCGGGTGGCTATCAGCAGGACCCGAACTATCAGCCCGGATATCAGGAGCAGGGCGGCACCTTTGCCCAGCCGCGTGTGGCGAATCCTTTCCAGCAACCACAACAGCCGACGCAGCCGCAGCCAAAGCCACAAAGCAGAGGTCCTGCCGGACCAGCGAATCCGTTCAGACAAGGATTTTAAACTGTTGTCTTGGGCAAAACAAACATATTCAATACTTTTCGTTCCAGTTTCTGTTGACACTCGAGTCGTTATTTTCGTTAAGCTCATGCGTATTGGCTAGATATTACCTATATATAAGTAAGTGGTACGTACACTATAAAAAGCATTAAAACGCATGCAAATAGTTCGAGGCAGCTGCTAGTTAATGCCGTGCACCAGTTTTGTATTATACACGTTCGCCAGTTGAGCTATATACATATATGTAGTTATTGGACACACGCACGTACGATATATACACACATATATATATATATATGTATATGCATACATATAGCGCCATATCGACCGATACCGATATCGGGCCCTATACTCAGAGTACTCCAGCAGCCGTTTCGTGTCTATCGATAAAGCTAGAAAAACCAAAGCATAATCATAATCGGATCGAACTCAAGGAGAAGCAACGCTTGTTTCTACACTCAGAGAAAAACCAAGCTTCTTAAATTTCAAGTAAAAAATATTAAATAGGCAAACAAACTCGGACTAAGTTATTCATTACATGAATTTTTATACTTAAAATGGGCGTTCCAGTGGAACTAAATCTTTAAATCTTGTATTTTAGAAATTTCGATTTTAGCTTCATTTGTAATGATTTGAGTAAACAATTCTTGGATTTTCTCTGAGTAGGGTTCAGATCTATAACAGATATCATATTAACAAAGATATATATATATATATATAGTATTATACATATTTATACAAGCTAGTTGTAAGCGGCGCTGCTGAGCAGGCTCCACTCTGCCACAAGTGCCGTCATGGTTACCAGGCAATGGCATCAATATCGCAGACATATCACAAGTTGCACAAATCGAATACTCTACCCACTGAAAGAGAGAGAGAGTATACCCTTTCGGGTGTCATTGCGACGGACTTGTGCGCTTCAGAGTGGCGTCCGATCAGCTGAGCTATATCATTTCGATTTTGAATGCATTTTCCGTTGATATATATTTTTAACATAAGACACAACCAAGGTAACGATACATATCAGAGTCTCGATGGCTCGCCTGTTAAAATTACCAAAAGTGATATTAACTATTGCTATTAGTACATATAAACATATATATATATACATATATATATATAGACTTATACATATATCGTATAATATCGATAAAGAACTTATTTTTAGGCCGTACTATAAATACATATACGAACAATGAAAACAATTTGAAAATATTAGATGTTTCATATTTACCTACCAATCAATTATTATTTGCTTGTCGACTCTATGCGCCAGATGGTAAGCCCCCTATGTCAGGAATGGGTGTACCCGCCATAGCAGCTCTACGATAGCATAGCATAAATGTGTGTACCTTGTGTATGTATCTACGGTTAAGTGCGATACATTGATTAATAGTAGCTATATATACGAAATATCGATGATATATTTCATTTCATTTCGATGGCACCACTTTTTGAGAGCGGTTTATTGCTCCTTATATTATACACCCACTTTTAGCCTGCTAAAAAGGTCGAAATATAGCCTTAAGTAACTGAATTTTTATATACATAACAACAATTACTAACTATACAGTTAATTATAATGTGTTTACGTATCAGATATACACACTTATATATAAATATAGATTTTTAATGTGTATTTGGCAAATTATACCACAACTTATTATAGACAAAGGAACTACTTGAACATTCTATATCCGTAAACATATCAGTGACACGGCCATTTTCAAATTAATAGCAATGTTATCTAATCTACGAGTATATATGCACATATGTATTTATATGCATATATACCAGTTGGAGCATTATCAACTGATTATTTTGAAACATTTTAGTTGTCTACACATACATACATAGTTATTCCCTTATATATATACTACATACATAGCTGTATGTTTAGCAAATGCACTGATTTTCAAAGCAATTAGTTTAGCAAAGATTTTGAGAAAAAGAGAGGGTAGCGAAGTTTCGGCAAAGATTTCGAGAATATATATACTCAAAATATATATATACTATACATGAAGTTAATTATGTTTTAACTGCACCAAGTCCTTTGATCAATTAGAGTGCGTTGTGTTTGACTAACCCGTCTTTTATGATTATTGTTTAGCACGCGTATATAATTGTAATAACTTTTAAGGGTTCTACATATTAACAAGCTTTAGTAATATGTAAAACTACATAATGAATAAAACTCATGAAAAAATCTCCCATCAAATGTATCAATTAAAACAACGTACGATCGTACGAACAGAATCTTAATGCAAACTATATATCATCTATATAAATATATAGAGAGAAAATTAATTTATATACATAAACAAAACAATTAAAATATAGTTTATATATCTGCGAACAAACATACATGCATATACATATAATAACGATCCATGTTAACAAAGGAAATAATTCTACGCATCAAAGGATCATTATTTGAGAATTTATTTCAAGCACATCCTAGCAGAATCTTTATGATAATGCTACGATCTGTTTCAAATGAACAGCAATAATAAATGTATCAATCTAAAAATTAAACACACATATGTATATTTAATGGGCATTTCTAAAAGCAATATACCAAATAGTTATATTTGTATACATATATATAAAACAAACTATAAACTGAAGATATAGGTATGTCTGTAAAATATTTTGATTCGTTATTCTTCTACAAATGGTCTCGTATTTCAATACAATTTTTAACATTTCCATAAGACAACTTATTTTATTAGTTTCCAAAACAATTCAAGATGATGCAAAATATATTAAATTAAATAAAGAAGTCTTATCGATTTTTTTTTAAATATACCAAAAGAGATCATTAGGCAGAAGAATACATATGTTTAAAGAATCTTCCAAAACGGTTTAAATATAATTATCAAATATATATAACGAGTATAATATAAAATTTTAAATTGATAGTTAGTAACTGAGCGGAGAGCCTGCGAAAACTGCGCAGCACTATCGAATACCCTTTAACTATATGTCACTAAACGGTGTATATTGGGACTCGAAAATAGTTTGTGCAGTTTTCGTAGATTATAAAGTAAAGTAAAGTAAATGTAGCTTGCAGACCTTGCAACAGTGCCGGCTATGTGTAATATCTTACGAAATTTTATAAGAAAAACAAAAAATAAATAAATATATATCTGTACGTACTGTAAAAATAAAATAATGTTGCTAAAATATAAATATGTATTTATAAAAAAACATTAGAACAAAATAAATAAAACACAAAAATAATGTAATATAAACATAATTGTATACATTATTATAATGGCGAAAGTTATACAAAATAAACAAAAAGATAATTTCAAAATTAAACTCAACATAAATAAGTATTTAAAGTGTTAAATGTTCAACAGCATACTATATTTATAATTACAATTATATAAACTGAGCGCATTATAAAGTATTGTTATAATTTTTTTTGGTAAAACATTATAATTTATAAACTATGGGAAAACGCTAAAAAACACAAATTAAACGGTTATAAAATTTAACATAAAATGCGAAAAACCTTTTTTGAATGTTATATATAAATATCGTTTAGAGAATATGAGTTATAGGTAATTGTATTTTGAATTTTCAAAATTAAAGCCCTAAAGAAATGCCGCCACAGTTCAGTTTTGTATAGTATAGCACTTAGTTTCGTATGGTAAGTTCTGATCAAAGTGTTTCAAGTACATTATTAAAATATTATTAAGTACTAGATTGTGCTATATTATAAAAATTACATTTTCACAATTTGTTTCCGCTAATGTTATAGACGTTTGTGTTAAACTAGTACATGTAATATTATATAATTATAATAGAAAATCAATTAAAAAGGCATTAAAGCTAAAGTAAAAGCAAAAGCAAAAGCAAAAATAAAAAAAATCTCAAACTATTCTACCTAACCCAGTTCTGAAACGTTGCTGTTCAATTTCAAAGTCTATCCAGCTATATCTCTAACCAAAATTGTGTTTCTATCTTGATATGCTAACTTTATACTATATTCAAGCGAAAAATTTTAACGGTATCCCGACTCTATATAGTTAGAACAAACACGTATTCATTATATCCCAGCTACAAGCGAGAAATAACACAATTCTCATTAATCAAATGTATGCAAAACACTAAAGAAATGCAATCTTCGGTGTTCCGATGTATACAATATTCAATACAATATCCTTGCAGAACTAAAAAATATATATATTGTATGATAGACCTAGAAAAGCTAAAATTAACGGGTAAAAATTTCATGTCATGTCAAATACTTAAATATATAGAGTTATTTTTCAATTCGACAGGATATTTCAATGGAATACTATCAAATGATTTACCAAAATTCAAGATACCCACACAAAATGCTACGAAATCATGGCTTAAAGGTTAAAGCTATGAGATATGAATTGAATGAACAGTTTACGAATACTATGAATACGTACGGAACTTACATAAGCAAAAAATTACAGCAATTGAAATGCTAATGAATAATGTGAAATTCGATTGGATAATGATAATGCATATTACAGAGCAAAATATACATACAACAACAAACAAAACAAATACTATTGAAATATAATTGTTAACCATGAAAAAAGAAACGAAAATAAGTCTTTCAATGGGACAATGATATCTATTATATTAATTATCTAATTGAAAAAAAAAATAGAAGGCGAGGGGACTTGAGAGAGGAATAGGTACACTCTGACAAAGGGCCAAGAACCGAATGAAGCACATACATTGTCGAGATTAATAATAAAAGAGATATTGTGTTCTTCGTTTCCTTTTTGTTTATTGTTAGTTTAGCGAATTCTTATGAAATAAGAACAAAACGTTATGAATTCTATCTGGAATTCAGTATGTGATTTTTTCTCCGAGTGTAGGAATGCATATAGAATACTGAAACTTTTTCGAGCTTCATTGTATAAGCCAAAAGGTAGAGAGAGCCAAGTTTTACTGCAACTTTTCTAATGTATGTCGGTGGTTGGTGGTGGCTGCTGCTGGTGGTTGCTGGTGGTTGCTATATTCATCAAAGCTATCAAGAGCAGGCGGTTGAAGGAAGGAAATTGTGTGCGTGCCCTGAGGCCAGAAATTTGGACGTTATTGCCGTGTGGAAAATGAATTTCTGTTTGCAATTTCCATTAGCAACTTTTGGTCACGATCCCAAGGCACGCATCAGACTGAGCACAAATGTAACTTTAGCTTTTTTTTAGGGTGGAGCTGTGAGCACGCCCCAACCACAGCCACAACAAAGGTAATTGCCACCACATACTCAGTGTATTCAAGTATCTGTGTAGCTGTATCTGTTGTCCATTCGTTTTACGTGTGTATCTGGGGGCAAATATCGGGTCAATAAGTGCCAGCCAGGCCGCAACTATTCAGCCAACTCGGCAGCTCGCTTCGAACAATACGCAAGCAATTTACGCTTTCCGCTTGTTTCAATCTAAACAATTAAAAAAAAAAAGGAGAAAAGAAAGAGAAAATGCGAAATGCCTCAGTGCGGCAGTTAATTTGAGTTTGCCGCACACAAAAGTATGCAAGGGCTAAGGTTGGCTAAGGGGGCGGAGGTGTGTGGGGGGCCGGGGGCAATAAACAATCCCAAGAACAGGCCGCAAACACAAAAGCGCAGCCAAAGGCCCAAAAATGTATTGAAAGCGGCGTAGAACAGCAGCGCTAAGACCGTAAAGGATTTACGGCTCAATTGTTGCGTGCGTGCAGCCTTCAACCAGAAGAAACAGAAGCAAGACCAGGAGCAGGAGCAGGAGCAGAAGCTGTGGCCGAAGCAGCCGAAGCTGGTGCGGAATGGCGAAACACCCTTAAATATATAAATGAAGCTCTTTACGAGCAGCGAAAGCGAACAAAAGAGGGGGACAAAAACTCATTCATTCATTCATTCAGTCGCTCGACAATATGAAGTCCATGCAGCCTCCCTGGCACCCAGCGGAACACAGACTCTCCCTGCTGAGGTCACAGCTTGTTCGGCTGGTGTTTTATGTAGTCGCAACGTGTCGCCTGGAGAGCCCGTAGATGGGGGGACGTTCTGCTGGTCTCGGATTTGTTTTGCCTTTTTAAATTGCTTCGCTTCATTTGCTTCGGTTTCAGCCGGAGGTGGAGAGGTGTGTAGATATATGGCATAGATCCCTAGGATATTACAATGTAACGCGCATTTAAGTGGCCCAGCGACGCCAACATAGACATATATGAGCTTGAAAACTGCCGACCGATCTGTTAAAATTGTACTCAAAAATACCCATAGAGTCATGGGCACAATTTTTTAACTACCATTTTTTGGTTTGCCCAGATCTTAATTTATCGTTTTTCCTAGTCGGGAACTCTCGACTAATGCATAATTACTTATTGAAATAAGGCTTATATTGAATCGATTTTGATACAGGGCCCCCTTAATCGTTTTTAATGTTGCACTCAAAGAGGCAGCTTATAAGCTTTGTACAAATGTTGTCAAAATCTGACAAAGATCGAAATTTCTTGACTATGGAAAACTTATATTTTATACCTAGATAATGTAAACCAAACATGCTAATTCTAAATTCTTTTTATTTATATGTTTGTAACTATAATATTCTATTTGCCATCCAGGATATGGTTTTGCTCAATTTAAAATTGAACTTTCTCCCAGTCATACTAGAATTTATCAAGTCGTTTTTCTCTCAGTGTGCTTGCAATGAGGTATGGTCTTGGGGTAGACTGTTGGTAAATTGGAATCCTGGCAGCACAAACATTATTTTTCATTGGGATTACATTTTTATCGCCGCGTCTGACAGGCGGCAGCAGTTGGCTGTCGTCTGAGGCTTCCCAGTTTCCGATGAGGGGGAGAGGTTGGAATTCAAGCGTGATTTTTGCTGCCTAATAATGAGCCTGTTGGTTTATTGAAGCGTTTTATTGCTGGCTGTTAAACAGGAGGCGTGTAGCCAATAAGCTCCATCGTTTCTGGCGCGCTCTCAGCTGGTCTTCAGTCTGTGTTCTCTGGTGTTGGGGTGGCCATATGTGCAACCCCCTCCAGCCGCAGTCTCTCGCATAAATATGATTATAACGAGCTAATGCATCATTCTATTGGCAAAAATGCAAATCGAGTTAGGGCCACAAAACTTTTGGCAAAAGCGAAATGTAATCATGAGTAGCCAAAAAAGCTGACAGCAACCAACAAATTGAACTTGACGTTTGCACACGAAGGGGGCGATAGACAACTGTGGAACTCCTTGGGGCTTGATTCAGCGGAAACGGAAGTGCGCCCCGTCTGCTGTAATGGCGCATGAATATCTGATTAGCCTCCTGTCTGTCTAATCAAAAATCCCAGCATCAATCAATCAATTGGAAATGTGTCCATGCCAGAGCACATAATTGAATGCGATGCTACTTAATGCTTTCTGCTCGAGCAAACCAGCTACCCCGGACCCCGAGTGTCATCCGCTACTCGCCGCCGGGAATTCTTTAAAATTGCAACATATCAGCGGCAGCAACAACAAATATCCAGTATGAAAATCAAGGACACGCGTGTGCTTCTTATCGCGATTGACGTGATTGCAGGCCTCGCATAACGCAGCTGCAGCTGCTACCAAGTCAGAGTGCTAAGAATTACTTGTCCTAATTGTCAGCTTATGCTGCAGTCCTGTCCTGTACTGTCTATAGCGTTTGCCATGCCTGTCATGCACATAGAGTATTAATAGTATTTATGGAAATATTATATTTAACTTCTTTGGATACCTTCCCAAGTTGCCAAAATTTTTAAAAATGCAGGTTAAAGGTACATCCTTGCATTTGGATATTTAACCACATTTGAATATCATCTTTCAGCCATGAAAAATTATAAGAATGCCTTTTCAACGTGTGGAACTGGGGTAGAGCATTCAACGATTTGTGTAGAATATATCCCTTACCCGAATATTATCAACTATAAGGCTTTTAACTGATTTTACTCCTCATGCAATGGTGTTAAAGTAAACTTTAAGGTTGTATACAAATGGGCAACTACAGTTGATAGTTGATTCAAAGCACATAATACCATTTTAAAGTGGAAATTAAAGCCTTGCAGTCTTACAGACCACGCACAGCCCCTACCGCTAACCCGGTTTATGTGCAGGGTATAACATCATGCTTAATTACTTAATTTGAATTTGCCATAGCCAAGCAGGTCGCATCCTAACGCAATTTATTATAATTTACAGCGAACTGCGAAGCAGAGCCCTCGGTTGCCCTATTCAAAGTCTCGTTCGGCCGGGCAAGCTCAAGGGGGAGCTGGCAGCTAGGCAGGCGACAGTCGGTTACAGGTTGTGGTTAATGTTATTCCAGCAAAGACAGCCGTGAGACAGCACAAATAACAGCAACAACAATGCAACAACAACAAAAGAGCGGATGCTCAAATTGTTGCCACGTGACTCCATTGTTGGTGGCACCACAACGAGCGTCAACTGTAGCTAGTGGGGCATCTTTGGCCAGATAATGAAAAAAGGATAATAAATTGCATTAAATTTGGGCAACGTTGTGGAGTGCGACGCGTGCGCTATTGAGGCCCATTTCGGGGGGGCTGTTAGGCCGTTTTGCTTTTATCATGATTCTCGTAAAACAATTTTTATTAATAACGCTATGATTGTCATAAGTAGACGGAAGTGTGACCCTCTCTCCCTCTCTCTCTCTGCGTATCGAGCATTTTGAATTAGTTTATGCTTTGCCTTCTCGCATTTGTCATCGGATATGTTGTACTACTCTCTCTACAATCTCACTTATCTGGCCAAAAGCTAATAACGGAAATTGCCGTCTCACTGGGCAACCGGAAGTGCTTACACACTCGACTTACAGCAATGCCAGTCAAACTTTAAGGACTTTAGGACACAAGAAAAGGCCTCTTTAAGCCCCATCCCAAATACTTCTAGTTTTCAGCTAGTTTTAGCCATCCGCTTTCGGGAAACTTTATTGCATTCCTGATAGCGGAAGCCAATAAATGTTGTTGATTTGCTTCTAATTTGGGCCAGAAATGATAAGGCCAGTTGGATTTAGATTGCATTTTCTAAAATTAGACAAAAATGGATGGATATATACAGTTGTCAGGGACAACAAAATAGAAACAAGAGTGCTCAAGTTGGCAGTGCCCGACTAGGAGACACCCTGTAGCCAGGTTATAAAATCGGTACCTAAAAAAACAATGCATGTATTGAAATCGATATTTATCGATTTCACGGAAACGTGATGAGATAACGAAAAACGAATGATAAACTTGTTCAGCTATTCAAAATATTTCAAATTTTCGAAAGTACATACATACATTTGCACAAAACCATCATACCCTTGCTTACCAATCATCAATGAGTACAGGATATAGGAACAAAATACTAAAGGCATTCAAACATATTTTCTTCAAGACTATTTTTAGACAATTATTCAGGTTAACTTACATTCATAATTGCACAATCTAATTTAACATTAAATTCTGTCCAGTTAACTTGACACAAGTTGAAAGGTGTGATAAACCGCATTCTACTGCCCCACTGTCAGTCTGTAAGATAATAGTCCACGGAAGCTACGAAGCCACCAACGGCACTTGAGTTGTGTGACAATGATTAACTGCCTGCTCAATCAGGCAATTCGATATCGGATCTTAGATTAATGCGTCATTTTCTCGAACAACACATTAGTACACAATTAACATTTTGTTATTCAACAGAAATACCTTTGTTTCTTTGTTATTGTGCCAACAACCGAGGTATTCCACTCGAGTGCGTGATATAAGAATTTTTGGGAAATTTTTATTGTATATGGTATATGTGAAGTATTATATTGCACCCAAATCAAGAGTGTACGTTCCCAACTTTGCTATTTATGAGCTAACTCGAAATATTGTAATTAATTTGTTTGGTTTCTTGCAGGATGGAAAGACTCTTTATTGTCAATACCCAAGAAGTGGCTCTCCTCCGCCGAGTCTGTAGACGAATTCGGATTCCCTGACGTGAGTAAAATTGATTTAACAATTTCGAAATTTCTTTGCAGGCTGCGTCAAATATTTGCACAAGGGCTCGACAAACTTGCTACTAGACTAATTCAAATTCAAATACAAATACAAATACAAGCACAAGCACGCACACACACATACAGACGCAGACATACATACATAGACACAGACTAATCCTGTTTGTTATAATTACAAATGCAAATAACGAGGGCTTTTGTATGGCAACGGTCCTCTGGGGCAACCGGAACCGAAGACCAGACTCAGCCAGACAACCAGCCCACAGTTCTTGTAAACAAACATTCCACCCCGCCCAACTCTCACCTGTAAAAGCACAGCAGCAACCCCCAAAAATACACACATACCCCATACAGATAGATACACGGCCAGATAGACATAAAAATATGTAAAGCTCAGCGGGTGGGTGGGGGTTAGGTGGGTGACTGCAGCTTGACTGCTGTCAGAGTCAAATGACAGATGGAAAAGTTACTGCATACTTTAACTATTCCCTAAATACAACAGAAAGAACAGTCATCTTCAGTGTGCCGAAGATTAAATACTCTTTCAAACGAAATATTTAAATTGGATCTGACAAAACAAATGTTTGGACTGATAGCTCCTTTGGTAATCTTATGATATGCTAGGAGTTCAATGCAGTTGACCTCGACATATTGTTTGTCTATAAAACAAAATTATCTTATATATACCAAGTTGCATTAGACTAACTATTTGTTACAAGCCTCGTGACAAAATTATAATACTCACTGCAAGGGCACAAAAATGCCACTTGAATTGAATACAAAGGAATGTTTGGCATATTGAATACAAACTTTGTAAGGTAGAATTTGTACTGATTTCGTTAAAAAAAAATTGGTATCTAACTATATAAGCATTTGATGTACATTAAAAGCAATTCAATTATGATAAATGTAACCAAAAAAGTTGATTTCTTAATAGTGTATAGCGTGAAACTATATTGAGGTCTGAACTGAAAACAACAAAACTTGTATATAGCTTTTCATATAGATAGATTTTAATAATCTATAAAAGCCTGCCGAGATGTATTTCGAAAAAAAAATTGCAAAATTTAAATGTGGAACATGTTTTACTCCTAATCGATATTCAACAATTTTATCGCCAACTATATATCCCAAATCCTACAGAAAATTGTGTATCGCCACTGGGGGAATCTCAAGAGCAGAGTTCTCGCAATTCAAGTTTTCCGTGACAGGGCAAAGTGAATGCTAAAGAAATGCCAAACAGCTAGCGGAACGAGTGCTGGGGGAAGTTAATGCAGCACGCCCCAATGTCAGATTCATGCCAAGCCCTTTTTCTGGCCTTTTCTTATGCTCATTGGTTTTTTCCGTTTTTTTTTTTTTGTGATTTGAAATTTGTGCCCCTAGGGTATACACTTCTTGTGCTGGTGTGCCAGGGCTTTCGAATTTTAACTGTCATACTGTCGTGCATATAAATGAGCAAGCGTACAAAGTTTATAACGAATACAATTTGGCAGAAGTTGCGTGAATGAAACTGAATCCTTTTTTTTTTTTTTTGTTGTTCTCCTTGCAGACTCTGCCGAAGGTACCTGTCCCACCGCTCGACCAAACCATGGCCGACTATGTGCTCGCCCTGGAGCCGATTACAACGCCGGCGCAGCTGGAACGCACCAAGGGCATCATCAAGCAGTTCTCGTCGCCACACGGCCTGGGGCCTAGACTGCATCAGTACCTGCTGGATAAGCGCGAGGCCGAGGATAATTGGGTGAGCATAACTAAATCTGGTGGACTGCCCGATTGACAGATTGACTGCAAACCGAAAGAGCTAGGCAGCTAAATTTTTTCACAATAGTAACATTTTCTGATAGAAGTTAGCAAAACCTTTTCCACCTGCAGGGGTGGAAAATGGGGGAACACGTTTATTTGATCAATCTATTTCAAACTCAAATCATTGGTGAGCATTATTATTAATATTATTATTATTATTGAAAAGGTATAGGTAAACAAAAAGATGCACTTTCCCCAGCTAATACTGGCTAACGTATGTATATGTATATGTGTGTATGTAAATCATTGCACTATGAAAACTTTATTCAATTCCAAAAGTAAATATATGTATGCACCTATACATATATAATGCGCAAATGGGTAACGGTATATATGTTTTATGTAGGGACAACTGGGGGGCCAGTGGCGATGGTGCCGACCGTAGGGGCTGGGGTGGGTGGCGCGGGTACATCGGGATCGTTGGGTGATGGTGGCTGTGGCACATAGATGGTGGTGCCCGAGGGATCGCCAGGGTTGGTTGTGCCAGGGGTCGTCGACTCCACAGGTGGTCCCGGCAGCTCCGTTGTCACAGTGGTTTTTGCGGTGCTGACCGTGGTGACTGCCGCCGTAGAACCAACGGTAGTTTTAACGGTGGTGGCCGCCGATGATGAGACAGCTGGTGGAGCCGCGGTGGTTGAGCCAATAGCCACGCACGTAAGATTTAACTTGAGCTTCTCGCACTCAACGGCGGGTATGTACTCGGCGCACGTGGAGCATTGCTGCAGCACATAGCTGAAGTAGCCCGTGGGCGCAACGCACTTCACCGGCGTTGGTGTGCCCGAGGTGCAGGAGTAGTAGCTGGTGGGATCCGAGTAGTTGGGCAACTTGATCCTCCTGTTCGCTGGGCAAACGGGGACTATGTCCGTGGTGTAGTTGGGCGTGGGGCAACTGTCCTGTGCCTGGACGCTGATGGCCAACAGTCCGGCGACTGCGATTAGAACTGAGAACATGTGGCGACGATAGAGTAAATCTGAATAAATCGATAAATATCCTTGGCCCGTCTGCTGCTTACCGGCTCTCATCTTGCTGCTAAGACTTCTCGCTGGTTACTTGTCGTGGCGATCACTGATCAATAGCAGCCTGCAGCAAAGCCTTTTATGGCGGCTGCCAATTGTCGGCAGCACTCGTAATCAGCTGCCACGTCTAGATTAATACTTGTCTTCTTGTCAACGCTGCCAGCCAGCCAGCCAGCCAGCCGCAAAGTCAGCGGGCCTGGTGCTAAAATAAAAATTAAAATTTAATTGAAATTGAAATCAAAGTCGAAATGCGCTCACTCCACATGTAAACGGGGTAATCTTTGGCATATGTATGTTCTCTGATAACAGGCAGCAAAGGCAAAAAGTCGCTCGCTAATTATTGAATAATCGGAAAAGAGCCCAAAGACTATTTCCCAATCTACCCACCGCCCCCCTCAGCCATGTCAATTAGCATAGATTCCCCCCAATCATCTGTGGAGTTGTGTTATGTGATGTCTTCATATCGGCGGTATTTCCGCCGTATTTTATCATCAGCTAGCTGCTAATAACATTCACACCGAACTTACTACTACTATATGCGATAACTGGGGCTGTATTCTGTATTTCTTCGGAAATACAAAAAGAACGGAAATAATCGAGCGAAATTCCACGCGATCTTTCATTAAATGCGAGCAAGGATCACACGTTTTGCAGTGATTTCTTTTTAAATTTTACAAAACATTTCACACAATATTTTTGAATATAGCAGGCTTCATTGTTAATTCCATTATTGATCCAACATAAATAGTAGAAAAGAATTTTATATTTAATTAAAGAACTTTCGTACGTGAATTAAGCGGAAAATGTTCTAAATGAAAGAGCGACGTTTTTTTAGTTTTGAGAGAGGATTGTTGGGATTATGAATATTGATGTGTTTTTCTCAAGTCAGGAAATGATGGAAAGCGAATGGAAAATAAAAATATCTCAAACCATCAAAGTCAAATCCAAGTACCTGTTCGTATATCCTGTACCCTTTAAAATGGATATAAATTGATAAACGGACATTCCTCAGGTAGGAAGGTGTCAACTATGAATATAACTGGTATATACTTCCGATATCATACTTGAATTCATTTCCTTAACAATAAGAAAGAACGATTTGCAAGCTAACGAAAGGGTATCTTCTAGTCAGGCATTATTGGTTTCGACTTTCATTTGTGTTAAGCTTCTTCCTCTCCTCGACAGGTTTTTGGTTTTCAATCGGACTTTTGCCAATGAGTTGAAATGGAATTGGCCAAAGACAGCCGAGGTATTCGGTAGTCGGGCATGCTCAACTACAGCACAACTAGAGCTCACCTATTGTATAGCAGTTACAATTATTAATCAATTAATGGTGTCAAAATTGTCTTTTGCATTTTGCGACAAGGTCAATTAGCTAATTGATTCATTTACACCACGCACATCTGTGTGTGTGTGTGTGTGTGTGAGTGGGTGTGAGTGGGTGTGTGTGTGTATGTAGGTACATATGTTATTATGGAAGCGATACTTGCTATAGCCAAATAGATATTTGCGAACGTCAGCGCGATTGCAGTTAGATATTTATTTTGGTGTTATTTTGAGTTTTGAATGAAATTCCGCTTGTTGAACATTAATTTAAGCTTCGGTTGTTGATTCGGTTGAATCTCTGGAAATAGGGGGCGGTGTGTGGCTCTAGGCCGAGGGCTTCTTCTGGGTCTTGCTGGGCGGCGTCGGCTTCTTGGCTGCCTTGGGTGGAGCTGGGGCAGCAGGCTTCTTGGCGGCGGCGGCCTTAACGGGGCCAGCGGGCTTCTTGGGCGACGATGCCTTCTGTGGCTGCGGGGCGACGGGCTTCTTGCCGGGCTTGGGTGCGTCAGCGACCACGGTGGGGGGCGTTGGCGGCTCGGTGGGTGGTGTGGGCGGCGTCGGGTCGAGTGGCACAGCGTGGATGATCTGCTCCTCGTGTTCCTGCTGTTCGAGTATATGGACGGGCAGAAGTCCGTTCGTGGCCGAGCCAAGTATTTGCGGCCTCTCGTCGATCACATGCGTGGTTATGGGCGCTGCCGTCGGCAGCACATCCATGGCCGGAGCGGGCACGTAGAGCGCCGGAGAGGCGCACTGCTGCAGCACGAAGGTGAAGACCTGTCCGGGCGGACAGTGCACGGTCAGCTGGCTGCCGAAGACGCTCTGGCAGACAAAGTACTCGGAGTTGCTGTGGTAGCTGGGCCAGCGTATGCCCACCTCATCCCGGGTGCACTGCAGCCTGTAGTCGACGCGTGCCTGGGCCAAAGCCGCCAGGCCGAGCAGGGTCAGAGCGAACACTGAAACGGGCATGGACGGGCGAGTCGTTAAAGTAGTCAAAGATGGAACTGAGGATGTGGCCAGCACCTGCTCACCTTTCATTTTCGGTTGGTCGTAGGCTGGTTAACTTCGCGGTGGGAGGGTGGTATCCGTTAGGGTTAGATGAAACCGGTGTACTGATATTAACTGGTTCGCCCTGGCCAATATTTATAGTGCCCGAAAACTTATCAACGCTCTGTGATCTGTGATCGGCGATCTGTGCTCCGCGATCTCTGCGCCTTATCAGTCGCTGCGAGGAATGCCTGATAAGAGCTGTGCCTAATGAGGCGCCCCCAAAAAATAGTTCACTTACATTTGAAACTGGGCGCAGCCCAATCTTGTCATTGCGGCTAATTGAATTTGTACATCGCGCCCAAATGTGGGCATCGTGTTTGTAATGTGGTTTCCGTGTACTCACGGCCATGTCTATCCGACCCGCCCACAGGCCTACTACTACTGGCTGAACGACATGTACATGAACGTGCGCATTCCCTTGCCGATCAACTCGAATCCGGGCATGGTGTTTCCGCCGCGTCGCTTCAAGACCGTGCACGACGTGGCCCACTTTGCGGCCCGCCTGCTGGACGGCCTGCTGGCCCACAAGGAGATGCTGGACGGCGGCGAGCTGCCGCTGGAGCGGGCCGCCTCGCGCGAAAAGAATCAGCCGCTGTGCATGGCCCAATACTATCGCCTGCTGGGCTCCTGTCGGCGCCCGGGCGTCGAGCTCGACTCGCAGTATCTGCCGCGCCGGGAGCAGCCGAGGGACAGCGACGAGGATCGCCACGTGGTGGTCATCTGCCGCAATCAGATGTACTGCGTGGTGCTGCAGGCCAGCGATCGCGGCAAGCTGTCCGAGAGCGAGATCGCCTCCCAGATACTCTACGTGCTGAGCGATGCGCCCTGTCTGCCCGCCAAGCCGACGCCCGTCGGACTGCTGACAGCCGAGCCGCGGACGACATGGGCCCAGGATCGCGGGGCCCTGCAGTCGGATGAGCGCAACCAGCGCAACCTGGAGCTGATTGAGACGGCCCTGGTGGTGCTCTGCCTGGATGAGCCGCTGGGACGCAACTTCAACGCGCGCGGTTTCACGGGCGCCACGCCCAGCGTGCACCTGGCCGGCGATCGGGATGAGACGAACATGGCCCACGAAATGATCCACGGCGGCGGCAGCGAATACAACTCGGCCAACCGCTGGTTCGACAAGACCATGCAGGTGAGCAGGGCACCTACCTCCTCCCTTCCCTGCCCTTCCCTTCCATCTTACACGCGTCCATCTTGCAGCTCATCATCTGCACCGACGGCAGCTGGGGACTCTGCTACGAGCACTCCACCTCCGAGGGCATCGCTGTGGTGCAGCTGCTCGAAAAGATCTACAAGGGCATCGTGGAGCATCCGGCCGACGACAACGGCTTGCCGCAGCACCATCTGCCGCCCCCGGAGCGCCTCGAGTGGCATGTGAGTGCCCAGGTGCAGCAGCGCTTCGCCCAGGCAGCAAGGAGCGTGGACAAGGCCATCGACAACCTGGACTTCTATGTGTATCGCTACCAGGGCTACGGCAAGAACTTTGTCAAGTCCTGCCAGGTCAGCCCGGATGTCTACATACAGCTCGCGCTGCAGCTGGCCCACTACAAGTGAGTAGCCTAACCAGCAGCAAACTCTAACCTAAAGACAAGGTTCGAACCTTGCTCCCTACGAATAGGAAGATCACGTTTAAGACTAACGTGGCTACTAACCAAAAAACGAAATTGTCAATGGTTCGGTTCACGGTACGAATCTTTTTACAATTTAGCCAACGAGGTTCGAACTTTTACCCCTACTATCTAATTGGAAGATAACCTTTAAGACTAAGAAAAAAATTGTTAATGGCTCGGTTCACGAAGGCGTAAAATTGGTTTTCCGCATCAATAAACTAAGCTAAAATTAAACTAAAACATTTTAAGAAACAAAATGGTTTGGTTTGGCTGAAGGTTCGGAAATTTCTTATGTCAAGGTTCAAGGTTCATAAGCCGATTCTACAAAATATTGTCATTCTGGGTGCGAACCAGTTTGGCGCCTTGAAACCTAATTGAATCTTCGATCTCTTGCAGACTTTATGGCCATTTGGTGGCTACCTATGAGAGTGCTTCCACCAGGCGATTCCTGCACGTAAGCAGACGAAAATCTCTTGGCCTTTTCCACTGCTAATCCTCTCTAACCCACAAACAGGGCCGCGTGGACTGCATACGTGCCGCCAGCACGGAGGCTTTGGAGTGGGCCAAGGCCATGTGCCAGGGCGAGGGCGCCAATGTGCCGCTAGAGAGCGATCGCGAGGACGACGAGGAGGATGCTCGCAAAGTCAAATTTAGCATTTATAGCGTGCGTATACGATATGAATCTACAGTCTGGTTCTTTAAAATCCCCACTTCTCACACAGAAGGAGCATCTGCGGGAGCTCTTCCGCTGCGCCGTCGCCCGACAGACCGAGGTGATGGTGAGGAACATACTAGGCAATGGCATCGATATTCCGCTGTTGGGCCTGCGCGAGGCCTCCCTGGAGGTCACTGGCGAGCTGCACGAGCTCTTTACCGACGAGTCCTACAAAATATCTCAATGCTTTCTGCTCTCCACCAGTCAGGTATCCGGCCTTGATCAGCTGCTTACCACGCACCTCGCACCGAGCACCTTTCATTTATTATATTTATTGTCTATCTGCACCACATTTATCTAATTGCTTAACTCTTGCACCACAGCACCACCAGCTTCACACGTAAGCCACCTAGGGTTAAGCCATGTTGAGTGCTCCTACATCCGATCTGATCTGATCCGATTCCGGTTTGTTTTCCCCACAGGTTGCCTGTACCACGGACAGCTTCATGGGCTACGGTCCGGTGACGCCACGTGGCTACGGCTGCTCCTACAATCCGCACCCCGAGCAGATTGTGTTCTGCGTGTCGGCATTCTACGCCTGCGAGGATACCAGCGCCTCGCGCTACGCCAAATCGCTGCAGGACTCGCTCGACATAATGCGGGATCTGCTGCAGAACTAAATGGAAAGGGGAAATTCGAAAACGGAGCGAAAGAAAAACAAACCAAACATATCAGTAACTGTACCTTAGCAACAATTTGTCCATTAAGGAAATCCTTAACTGTACAACTTACAAAAAAAAAAACAGGAGTGGAACTATCTTCGGACTACCGAAGATTAAATACCCCTGCAGATATACTGAAGATGTGCGCTATATAGCTATAGCAAACAGTTTTTTTTTTATCGCAAAATGTTAATTTTTAGACAGATGGTTTCTATAAAGGGCTATAATCACTAATAGCCCATGATGGCTTACAGTTGCCAAGTTTGGTTAAATGAATTTAGAAAACAAAAACGCTTTTCATACAAAAACTCATTTTTCGTCCGATCGTTCCAATGGGAACTATATGCAATAGTGGCCCATTGCTGAAAAAATTTAGCATATATGTTGTAGTGAGCATCAATTGAAAGTTTTGATCAAGATATCTTAAGAAACAAAAAAAACTCATTATTCGACCTATAACAAAATGTAAAATACTAATCCGATACGTCCGACTTTGACATGAGTGGAGACTAAATCGATTTGGCTGATCAAGAATATGTGTACTTTATTTCGCCCACTGCAGGGGTATGAGAAAAATGTAAACCGTAGTTAACTAGCGTCTGCATGACGTCATCAGTTCATAAAAAAGAAAGCTTCTCGTGTTGTAAAAGTTATTTCGATCAGACGCACTGTCTGCTTGAACTGAACAACTGATGTCAATCATATAGTATTCGTGAAACTTATTGAAATATTGGCAAATGATTTGCTTTAGCCCCAGCTAACTAACTCTTAGTAGATGACAAAGAGGAACTCTGGTCAATTAAATGTTTTAGCGCAATTTTATGCGCGACTGTTAGTGCTGTTAAATGAATATGAAATATGTGTTGGTTAATTATGCAATATTATATTAGCTTAGCTGTGTTAGAGCTTTAACTTGAGTATCATATATTTGGCTGTACTTCTAACCAATCATCCTACTCGAATTTCTTAGCTGATCCATCAGTTTGGCAGCCACTGTGGCCGGCCGCTCAAAAGTATGCAATACTCTTTGTCCAACGTTGTGTTTGCTATATGGGAAATGTTATTAGAGTTGCTATCGATATTAATACATATATATTGAGAAGCTATAGAAATGTTAACTGTCTTTTTGTTGCTGTTTCAAATTTAAATAATTACATACTATATGCTTGTTAAGAGGTTTATCAGAAATAAATAAATGCTTTTGCGAATGATTAACTTATACAATATGTGTATTTAGACATTCGGCATAGTTATTGTTGTTGTTTTGTTGTGAAACAAATTAAAAATCATTGTACGTATATAGACTTGAAACGTAACAATACATATCAATAAATTTATATAACGTATATTTACCAAAAATGGAAAACATATCAAATGAACGAAACGAAAATTAGATACTTACTATATACATATATATATACACATATATATAAATATATTTTACCCATATCTGTTCTATGGTTGAATTGTTGTTTTGTAGTGATGACAAAATCTTAACTATGTTATACATCTATTTGAATATATATATATAAATATACACAAGAGAAATATGGAAATGTTAAAGGGCAAACCAAAAAACAAACATAAAGAAAAACTTTAAGGTTCATAGAAAAATATATAAAACTCTAACTAGTTGCTGTGTTCATTGTTGCTATATATATGTATTTATGTATTCGTTAAACTGTTCAAAAACGACCATATTATCTATTATCTGATCTATGTGCTATACATCGTTAGGTTCAATTTGGTTAAATGTTAATGCATGCAAAGAATCACACGAAAATAAATGAAAACATTGCATTGAATAATGTCGGCTATTATCTTGACCTATTTATATACCCACTATATATTAAACTCAAGGAACAGGCGAGAGGAGTGAGAAGTGCCTATTTATGGATATACGCATGTATCATAGCTGACCATGTGGTTCCAAGAACTATGAAGTCGCATATCCAATATTGGGTTTATTCGGGCTGAGATAAGCCCCCGGCAGATAAACGCTTGATTAAAATTTCAAATTAATTAAAAATAAAGCAAATCGAATTCGTGGAAAGGCGCTGCGCTTAAAAGTCGCACGTTTGCAGCATGTTTCCAATAGTCAACGAAAAACCACCAACATGAAACGTAAGTTGAACGAGCTGAACTAACCGAAGGATTCCGAATGTTTAAACAAAATGATATCCATTGATCCAGTGCTCCAACTGCTGCTCAGCCTGTGTCTAGCTCTTCTGCTGTGCACTGCGCCGCTGATCCAGGCCCAAACGGTACCAACAATTGCGACTGCGCCTCCAACACCACCCAACGGTGAATCCGGTGGCAACAACGACGGACCCCCGCCGCCACCCACGATGCCAACTACAGTGTTGACACCTGAAGTAAGCACCATATACGAAGATTACGCCGGATAAGCTGGATATCAATTCAAATGCAGAGTCAGAGAATCCGCAATGCGTATAAATAAACTTTCGTTTAATAAATTTTGCAATTTAATTTCACCCTGTCCAATTTCAAATATTTCATGGAATATTTATTGTCCAACATAAAACTAGGCGAGGCCTTTTGCTAGTCCAAGCCTCGCCTTTATATAAATTATACAGTTCATTGTCGCTTACAAACACATACACACACACACACACACACACCTTCCTGTGTGTGTACACAATGGAAAACAAAGATATTATGATATTTAGTTGGGATTAGCTCTGAGCCACATTGCGTCGAAAGGAGCCGCGCATCTGGGCCTGCAGCTCCTCGCTGCTGCACTCCTCATCGCGGCCAGACTGCAAGAACAGGGAATGATTTATTTAATGGCACATTTTAAAATATATGCTACTGCAATTTCTTGAACTCACCTTGCAAAAGTTCAGCTCGAGCAGCTCAATGGCCGACAGACGCTGCTTGGGATCGTGCTGCAGGCAATAGTCGATAAACTCGTGACCCTCCTGCGAGAGAGTCTCCGGGGCTTGTGGCTTCTCGCCCATGCCCACTTTGAACATAATTTGGAAATTGGAATCAAACTGTGCCCAGGGCCGCTGCATAGGTTAGAGAGAAATACAGAAAATATCAATATTTTGCGTTCAACCAAAAATTTGTTTTGAAGAAATAAGATTTTGCAGCCAAATTATTTTTGCCTTGTGTGTTGTCTTCCATAAGATTTGTCAATGCACATTTTTTTAAACATTGTGTGATGTGAAAAGTTCATCTTTCACTCAGCCTAACTAACGTTGATAAAAAATCTGTCAAAATGCCAAAACACTTTTAAAGGGGTGTCAGTCAGTCAATCAATCAGTTGTCTCTGTATATAAGTATTGCTTAACTATTATTATTATTATTCTTGAATAAGTCAGTCAATTCCAAAAATATATATTGCTTGACAGTTATTCATATTTCATCAGTGAGTTTGTTAATCAATCAAGTACTCTTGCAGCATCAATCAGTCCATTTTTCAGTCAATCAGTTTTATTTATATATATTTATGTTACTATTGTAAGTCTGCCAGTTTTATTTAGACAAGTAATATCTATATACTTGACTGTTACTCTGGCAGCATCAATCAGTCCATTTTTCAGTCAATCAGTCAGTCAATCAGTTTTATTTATATATATCATTGTTACTATTGTAAGTCTGTCAGTTTTATTTAGACAAGTAATATCTATATACTTGACTGTTACTCTGGCAGCATCAATCAGTCCATTTTTCAGTCAATCAGTTTTATTTATATATATTTATGTTACTATTGTAAGTCTGCCAGTTTTATTTAGACAAATAATATCTATATACTTGACTGTTACTCTGGCAGCATCAATCAGTCCATTTTTCAGTCAATCAGTCAGTCAATCAGTTTTATTTATATATATTAATGTTACTATTGTAAGTCTGCCAGTTTTATTTAGACAAGTAATATCTATATACTTGACTGCTACTCTGGCAGCATCAATCAGTCCATTTTTCAGTCAATCAGTCAGTCAATCAGTTTTATTTATATATATTAATGTTACTATTGTAAGTCTGCCAGTTTTATTTAGACAAGTAATATCTGTATACTTGACTGTTACTCTGGCAGCATCAATCAGTCCATTTTTCAGTCAATCAGTCAGTCAATCAGTTTTATTTATATATATCATTGTTACTATTGTAAGTCTGTCAGTTTTATTTAGACAAGTAATATCTATATACTTGACTGTTACTCTGGCAGCATCAATCAGTCCATTTTTCAGTCAATCAGTTTTATTTATATATATTTATGTTACTATTGTAAGTCTGCCAGTTTTATTTAGACAAGTAATATCTATATACTTGACTGTTACTCTGGCAGCATCAATCAGTCCATTTTTCAGTCAATCAGTCAGTCAATCAGTTTTATTTATATATATCATTGTTACTATTGTAAGTCTGTCAGTTTTATTTAGACAAGTAATATCTATATACTTGACTGTTACTCTGGCAGCATCAATCAGTCCATTTTTCAGTCAATCAGTTTTATTTATATATATTTATGTTACTATTGTAAGTCTGCCAGTTTTATTTAGACAAATAATATCTATATACTTGACTGTTACTCTGGCAGCATCAATCAGTCCATTTTTCAGTCAATCAGTCAGTCAATCAGTTTTATTTATATATATTAATGTTACTATTGTAAGTCTGCCAGTTTTATTTAGACAAGTAATATCTATATACTTGACTGCTACTCTGGCAGCATCAATCAGTCCATTTTTCAGTCAATCAGTCAGTCAATCAGTTTTATTTATATATATTAATGTTACTATTGTAAGTCTGCCAGTTTTATTTAGACAAGTAATATCTGTATACTTGACTGTTACTCTGGCAGCATCAATCAGTCCATTTTTCAGTCAATCAGTCAGTCAATCAGTTTTATTTATATATATCAATGTTACTATTGTAAGTCTGCCAGTTTTATTTAGACAAGTAATATCTATATACTTGGTTGTTACTCTGGCAGCATCAATCAGTCAATCAAACAACCAATCAGTTTCGTTAATATATATAGTTATGTTAATATTGTAAGTCTGGCGGTTATTCATGTAACAAAAGACACGGTCTACCAAAGCTATTTATGCAACAGAAGACACGTACTGCCAAAACTATTTTACCAATTGGCGCTTGTTCATTCAAAATAGTTTTATCTGCTTATCAGTAATATTGATATAGCACAGCGCACTCACCTTGCCCGAGGCCATCTCGACGACTACACAGCCCACCGACCAGATATCGGCGGCACGTCCATGGCCATCGCTGTTCGTTTTGGTGAAGACCTCCGGGGCCATGTAGGCCTGGGTGCCCACGTAGCCCTGCAGCTCGCCGGGGACGGTGGTGTGGGCCTGGATTTTGACCGCGGATCCGAAGTCGCCCAGCTTTAGGCTGTTGCTGCCGTCGACGAGGAAGATGTTGGCCGTCTTGATGTCCCGGTGGACGATGCCGTGCTTGTGCAGCTCGGCGACGCCCGAGAGCAGCTGTGCGGTGAAGCGCCGGGCCAGGCCCTCGGGCAGGCCGCCGGTTAGCTCGACGAGGGACTCGAGGGTGCCCTCGGAGCAAAGCTCCATGAAGATGAGCAGCTCCTCGCGATGCACCTCGATGCCGTAGTAACGCACCAGGTTCTTGTGCTTGATGCCCTCCAGTATCTTCAGCTCCTCGGCGACGTTCTTGAGGGCGCGCGTCTCGCCCGGCTGGATGGCGATCTCCTTCATGGCCATCAGCTCGCCGCTGTTGTTGTTGACGGCCGTGTATACCTTGCCGAAGCGGCCCTGGCCGATCTTGATGCCGCGATGCCAGCGGAAGTTGACGCTGCGCGCCCGGATCTGCACCTTGTCGCACGAGTTGAGCGCCTTCACCTGCCCGATGAGCCGGCGTTCGCGCAGATGCTCCTCCAGGTCCAGATCCAACCGATTGACGGCATCGCGCACACGCTCGTGCCGGGACGCCAGCGGTGTGGACACGTTGGATGCGCTGTCCTTGCCGCCGGAAGGGTTGATCGGCGGCGTCTGTGGCACCAGCAGACGCAGCTCACCATGGCCAGTGCCGTGCGGCGCCTCCGCGTAGTCCGCGCTGTCCACGGAGCTGTAGGTGGTTGTGCTCTGCTGCAGCAGCTCCTCCTTGAGGCTGAATTGCGGATGCAGCAGCTTGTTGTACTGCGGCGACTGCAGCGGCGGCGTATTGGGATTCACCACCACGCCGGCGGACATGGGCGTTCGGGTCGGCGTCCTGGAACGGCTGGTGGCCGGCGAGGAGGTTTTGCGCATGCGCGGCGATGCCTTCTTGCGGGCCACCTTCTCCGGCTCGGAGGTGAGGCCGACGACGTGCGAGATGCAGCAGTCCATTTGCTTCTTCAGCTCCTCGAACTGGCGTTCGTCCAGGTGCTGGGTGATCTGCAGATCGCAGGCGAGCATCAGAAACTCCAGGCCCTGGGAGGCCCAGCGCGGCCGCATGCCACGGCCGCGTTCGCAGCGCTCCATGACGAACTGCATCCACATCTTGGCAAAGGCAATGATGCCCAGGGCCAGATCGACCGTGTGCCCGCTATCCTTGTGGTCCATGATGCGCTGCTCGAACAGCCTGATGACGTCCTTGTGGTACTCGAAGCCAAACTTGTAGCCCTGATGGAGGATCTCGCGCGTGCGCGACAGCACCGCCAGCCGGTCCTGCTCGTCCAGCTCGCGCATGTTGTTCAGACAGCAACGCTGCTGGACGCCCTTGATGATGCCCGTCAGCTTGTTGCGCACCTCGAGCACGTCCTGCTGCAGCAGCTTGAACGCGGCCTTCACGTCCGAGCAGATGAAGTCGTGCTGCTGGTTGGCCACGTCGTGCTCGTAATGCTCCCGATGGAAGTCCGTCGTCTCGACGTCCCGGCAGAAGGTCTTTGCAAAGAAGAGCACCTTGATGGAGCGCTCCCGCTCGACGGTGAGCAGCGACTGCGTCTCCCGGCAGATGGTCAGCAGCTGCCACTTGAGCTCCTCGCTGTCGTTGCTGTGCGCCGTGCTGGCGATCTGTTCGTCCAGCTCCTCGGAGCGCTGCACCAGGCGCCTGGAAATGCTGCACAGCAGCTTGCTAATGATACCGCAGAACTTCTGCGAGGCGAGCGTGTGCATGCCCTTGATCATCGGGCTGATCAGCTTGGTGAACATCCACTCCTTCTCCAACACCGATTTCTGGTTCGTTTCTGGCACGGCGACCAGCACCAGCTGGTCAATGTAGTCCAGGTACAACTCGAACGTCTTGCGGACCGTCGCATCGTACTGGTTGAGGATGTTGATGTAGCTGCCCAGCTCCGTCTCGTTCTCGGCCAGCGCCGTGGTGATGTGCCGCTGGTAGCGCTCCCGATGCGTGAGGGCCAGGGTGAGGCCCTCGCGCAGCTCCTTCATCAGCTGCTCGAGGCTGAGCGGGTTGGGGCGCACCGGGCGCGTCTCGAGGCGCATGCGCAAGAACTCGTGCATGAACTGCAGCGGGATGCCGCTGAGGAACACAAAGGTGGGAATGTACGAGGGCAGGTTGATCGACTGCGCCTCCTCGCTCCAGTAGCCGTAGGTGCGCAGCTCGATGACCTGCTCGCGACTGATCTGCGGATCCATGCGCGGCACATCCTGCTCAATGATCTCCGCGTCCAGCTCGAAGTCCTCCAGATCCTCGACGCCCGGCTTCTCCAGGGCAATGTGCGCCTTGTACAGCGCCACAGTGTGCAGCTGATGGAGGAAGGCCAGGGACTTGGCCAGGCCGCGACACTTCAGCACGTTCTCGATGAACTTGCGGTACAGGCCGGAGCTCTGCTCGCCGTTGCAGTCGTTGCTGGAGGTGCCCAGCGGCTCCACGCTGAAGATGTTGATGTCGTGCATGGAGCCCTTGCGCAGGTGCCCGCCCGGCAGCTCGCTGGACAGCTGGCTGATCTCCGTCGAGGTGGACCTGCAAAGATAGAGGCTGATTAGAACGGCTCCCGCTGCTCCACACTCCATACTCCACACTTACTCGTTGCTGCTGGAGGTCTCGCCCGGCACGTGGGTGGAATCGTTCAGCATGAACTGCACCCGGGCACAGGACATGGTGCCGCAGGCGGGGCGACGCGCTGCCTGCCCGTTGCCCGCCACGCTCGGTGGCTTCGAGGAGTCCATCGAATTGACCGCCGAGTCGTCGTTGTCCACGCCCGAGGAGGAGGAGTTGCCGCTGTCCGAGCCCATGTACGATGTCTGCACCGGCCACGAGAATTTCTCATCCTGCAGCCTGCAAGCATCAAGCGTTTCGATTAATGTCGGACTTACAGTTGCAACTGGTAAGGTTGCCCGACTAAGAGATACCCTATTAATTGCCTTTGAGCTGCCCAAACTAAGGCAAAAGCATTCTTGAAGAATTTGCGTATTTATTATTATTATTATTCCGGGTTAAGTATGGCATCTTAACATGGGCATATACTAAGTAAGAACGTTGCAGTCGGGTGTAACCGACCAAAATTATCGATTTTTGTAATTTGTGGTGGGCGGAATTTTGGTGACTCTAGCTCTAAAATTGTGGGAGATAAGAGATATAGATTTGATCGAATTGCCATGCCCCCAGTGGGCGATTTTTAGAGGAGGTATTCAGTAACCTGTCTAAAAAAAGTGATGCATTAAACTCTTAAACTGAATACATTTTATTGAATTGCCACGCCAGCAGTGGGCGTAGCCAAAAAATCTCAGCACTTTATCTGACGCGGGTATACACGAGTATATATGAAAAGTTTCACGTCGCTAGCCTCAATACGGACATTGCACAAACCCAATATTCTTTTTTTCACTTCGTTAACGAGTATACAAATCTGGATATTTTCATTATATATCTTATATTATCTCATGACTCATGACTTTGTTCTGTTACAAACATTCGCGCAAGTGCAAAACTCCGTTTATAGTCATTTTTTATAAGTACAGAGTATATACCCTGTTTGCATATATACCCTGTATATAGTAAAGGTTACTCACCGCGCTAGAATCCTGCCTAGCAGGCTCAGCTTGAGCTTGTTCTGCTTGGTAATATTGTACCAGAGGCACATGGCCTTGATGCGGCCAACAAAGCTCTGCGATTTGTAAATGGGATGCAGTGCGCCCATGGCCTGCGAAGAGGGATACAGAGCTTCGGCGACCTCGAGGCGTGTCAGCAGATCCTCCACTTCGCGCAGCGCCAGCTCCTGGCGCTCCATGCAGTCCTTGCAGTACAGGGACATGCAGCCCTGGCACAGCTTGCTGGGCAAGGGAGCTGCAGGGGATAACAAGAGATTGTCAGGGGATGAACAGACATAGTTGGCATGTACTTACAGCTGGCATTGGAGTTGGCGTCCGAGTTAATGCCGCTGTCCAGGCTCAGGAGGCTGGGCTCCCGTCTGTAGCGCGGCTGGAACTTGTAGCTGATGATCTGGGTGAGCAGATCGGAGACGCCGTGACGCGCCTCGTACAGATACTTGTCCTGCTGGTCGAGGGTGCGGTCGGCCTGCCAGGCCTGCAGCTCCAGCCAGATGAGATCCTTCAGCTCCGTCTGCCACGTGTGCTCCTCCTGCGACAGCTTGGCATCCTGCCTGTCCACGCTGCCCAGTTTGATCAGATTGGCGAACGTCTCGTGGAAATCCTTGCGCTTCGCTAGCCCCGGCGTCGGCTTCCCATCCATCCGAAGCGCCGGCAGCTGCGGCGTGAACGCCAACGGCGGCGCCGACGACCGACAGCCGATGGGCCGCGAGGAGACGCAGCGATAGCGATTGCAGCTCTCCACCACCTTGGAGGCGATGCGCAACGGCAGCACGGCCGGCTCATCGGAGCTGAGCGGCATAATCTTGTCCTGCGATTCCGCGCTGAGCGGATGGACGCTCTCGTGGAAACTGTTGTGCCGCGGGGCCGCTATCGTCGTCGCTGCCAGCGAGTTCTTCATCTCGCGCTCCGAGTCACGCAGCAGCGACTGCAGCCGCTTGTCCGTCCGCTTGCCCTCCTCGTTGACGAACATCTCGTTGAGCAGGGCGCAGTCCATCGTGTTCCGGCGCAGAACGCGCGAGCGCGCCATGCGGGTAATGCCCTTCTTGGGCGTGCCGCCCACACTGGCCGGCGCATCCGTGGAGCTGCAAGAACATCGGATCAATCGCACATATTTATGTGTATAGCTGCCGGACTTACGCTTCGACAATGTTGAACTTTTGCTTGCGCTCCCAGTCGCGGTTCTTGATCTTCAGGCGGGTGCGCGGGGGCGTGGTGCCGAATGCTTCATAGTGTGCCGCCAGCTCATCGTCCGGATGCAGATCCTCCTCCAGGGTGCCGATGCGGGCGTTCGCCATTGCCATGGGACGCGAGGGCGTCTGCTTCACGCGGAACTCCACTCTAAAAGGGGAGGGGAAGGCGGAGAGGTGAGTTTGTTTTTAGTTTATCTAAAGCCTAGGTTTTATTCTAATTTAATTGCTGCACTAATTGGCCGTCGCAGCAGCTGTCGCCGCCAAGTGCCGCTGCCTAATCGCTAATCGCCGATAAACCAAGCAAATACATACACAGAGAGAAAAATCACGTATTTCGCTGAAATATATTTGTATTTGGAATTTTTAAAAATCTTGATTTAAGACTTTACAATCTTGTTCAGTGGGTTTGCTTTGAAATTACGCGCTAAAAAAATTTTGAAAATATACAATTTTCCTCATAAAGTAACTTTAAAAAAACTCAACAAAACATCAAAAGTACCAACGAAAAACAAATTGTACAAATTTGCAGTGGACTCGAACTCGAGTTCCGAACTTATATTTAGAATATTCGCACTTATTCATACTTATTATACTTGTTCTAAGACTTGTTGTGCTTATTCTCAGTAATTCGTACTTATATCACTTTTTCTCTGTGTGTAATACTCTGCACACAGTGGAACGAGGGCGTGCGGGGGCGCAGGTGGGCGGAACTGTGGCGTTATCTTATCGTCCATTTATCTATCGCACGCCTGCAGCAGACAGCCGCTTGTCACGCCTATAATTATGCTTTAATTTTAATTTCATTGCTGTTCTGATTTATGCCCGTCCATATGTAAAGCCCGACGAATGATTGACGACCAAAATCAACCTGAATTTTCCCAAAAAACACAGCACAATTTCGAGGCAAAGTTTCATCATGCATTTATGTTCCGTAAAAAACGCTAAGTAGCCGTGAAAATTATGTTTTCTACACCCTTGCAGTGGGTACTATACTTTTATTAGGCAATGTGTAACGCCTAGAGGTAGACAGGAGGTAAAATGAAAATAAAATGTACTTCTGAGTTCAGCATATTATCGAAATTTTATACTTGTATATAATGTAACCAGTTATCTGGTACAAACCATTAAGAAAAAAACTTGATTGAATTACACCATTGTTCACTTTTTCGCTGAGTATAAAACTATAACTAAGTTTTGGCCTAAAATCTTATTTGCTTTTCACACTTAACAATTACAAATACATTCACCTACGAAATCAATCGACCTGTGCAACAGATATTTATCAGCAAGGGTATTAAATCTTTGATACGCCAAAATTAAGTTTTTCTTTTCGTATTTTACTTACTTTTTGCGCGGCATTTTGCTGGTAATTTGTGTTCAACAGTTTGAGCAGTGGCGCACAGTTGGACAGCCACTGTTGCCGCAGAGCGCAAAGATATTTAAACTCTATCCGATAATACGACGCAGCGCTGCGTCGGTATTTCACAAATATTAGTACGATTTCTTTTCAGCGACGAGGGGGAACACCATTAAATTAGTGCACTTATCATACTTCCCAGGGGAATGAAGGGACTGCGACAATATTTTCAAAGTAGAGAGCACTTGTGTCAACAGCCCCGGAGAACTTTCAGACGATGACTGTGCCCGCTGACCGAGGGTTTTCGCACTTTGCTTCCGATCCGACCGATAGTTATAGCGATGATAATTGTTAAATACCAAATTGCCAGCGATTGGGCTGAATTTCACCAGGTAAACAGCTGGGAGAGCAAATCGGTTAATAGCGCGCTGGATATATCCAAGCCGAGGCGAACACTTGATGCGGCCATTGGCGTGCGAATTAAAATGCGGCGGCAGACCGTCAATTTATTAGCACTTGAACAGCAAAAAATTACCCCATGTAGTCACAGATACACAATAGCGTATATGAACACACACACACACACACACTATGTACGTGTGCATATGTATGCGTGTGTATTTTGAATATAATACAGCGAGCAGCGACCGCAGCGAACAGCGAAGCGCGACAAACTAATCGGCAAACGAACCGACAAAAACAGAAAAAAGTCAATGAAAAAAGAGTCATCCAATTCCAATTGTCAGCGAGAGCAGCAGGAGAGAGCCAGCCAAATAGACAGAGAGTGAGAGTAACTAGTGGGTGGCAGCGCCAGCGAGTGTGTGAGTGGGAGAGAGTGGAAGAGTGGGAGAGTGGAAGAGCGCACAGCTGAGAGAGAGAGTGTGAGAGAGAGCTAGCAAGTGGAACGCAAGTGGCAGATCGAATAAACGGTAGATCGAAGCGATTGACTTTGCGATTGTTTACTTTGCATTTGTCGTTGTGTTTGTGTTTGCGACGAGGGTATTTAGTATTTATGGGTCTTATTAATTTATGAAATTTGATTATGTACTGTGTGTTTACGCAACAACAACAAACAGCACACAAAATGTGTTCAAGTTCGCAGCCGACGCTGCGTATAATTAACATGCGTATGAAGCATACGCACGATGGTTAATATTAAAATTAAACCAAGCCAACGGGCGAACAGCCCACTTGCCAATAGCAGTAAAATTACATAGATAATCAATAACATGCCTATCATAACACGGTATGAGTAATCTGTCTAAAAGAGTCAAACCTGCGACAAGACAAAACACATTGCGCACTTACCCACACACACACACACACACACACACACACACGAACATGGCCATATACACAACACATGTAAAGTGCTCATGGCAACAGCTGTAGGGTATTTGCCTCTACTTCAGCAAAATATTAAAGCTAGTCTATTGCATATCAGCTTATCACATTTTTGTATTTATGTTTATTCACATATCTTATTCAAAAAAACATACAATATTCAATCATTTATTTATGGACATTACATCAAGCTTTTATTATGATGGTCATATTCGCGTTATCATTTAGCCATCACATTAATTCGCTAAGCGCTACAACTTAATTAAATATGTACAGCAGACACAATCAGAGACTAAGCGGCCATTGATACATTCTACTCAACATAGTTTATTGCGGCAAAAATAACACGTAGCTTAACTTCTAAGGTTTTCAACTCTTGCCTCAACTTCAATTTTGTAAAACTAAATCTATTTTTTATGCTGGACAATGCTTCTGCTTAAAAATGGTTTGTTCTCTAGATTATGAAACAAAAATCATGTCAAAAACCATGCGAAAAGTTTCCGAAACCACCGAAAGCTATCTTTCTCGACTTGTTTCGACATTTTGGTCATAGCTTCTGCTCTAGATTTATTCTGCTTCCAAAAATTTTGGAACTTTTACTTATTTTTGATTGATTTTGTTTTTTAAAATTAGGAATTACAAACTTCTATTTTTTTGCCATTTTCGTTTTGCATTGCAATGAAATTTATAGCCAAGAAAATGTAAACAAGAATATATATTTGAAAAATTCAAATTGCAGTTGTGTGCAGCACTAGGGGAAGAGAGAGACGGATAGACTGAGAATTTGCGGAAACAGAACATGTTATTGGAAGTTTTTGGTCGGGCCATGTGATATTTTGTATACACTGCTTCTGTATTACAGATAAAAGGAGAGAGTAAGAATTAAAGAGAGGCACATATAAATATATATGTATATTCGAAGTTCAAGTGCAAAAGATTTGGCGGCTTCATTGATCGTGCGGGAAAAACAACGGCAATGGCTACGTGAGCTGTTATGTGTTCGTCTTCAAACAACGGTTAGCAGACTGAGAGACGGACGGATAGACGGCGAAGAAATGCCAATGAGAATTCCATGGGTAGAAGAAGACAATGTCGGTAACTTGAGAAGAAAGCGAATTCGATTTCAACACAGAATTGGCTTCTGCTTCGAGTTGAGTTGAACGCATAACGAAAGAGGTTAACAAAGCGGAATGTGCAAGCGCACGTATGAACACACACACATGTGCATAGGTATTAAACGCGTTTTAACATCAATACCCTTCAGCCCCCCTCCCTCGCAACCCCATCCCCACAGAAAACTGGTATATGGAGAAGAAGACGAAGAAGAGCAAGTGAGACTGGAGACACAAATTAATTTCACTAAATTTCAATAGGTGACACCCCAGCCAAAACACACACACACGTGCGCCCACACACACAAAAAATTTATGTTTGACATTTTTATTTCGTGCTAAAAGCGCAGAAGACATGCAAAATTTTCGTGGAAACATGGCTCACAGGCTGCAGACCACGCGACAGGCGCGAAATCCAAATAATACTCTATATGTGTGTGCATGAACAGCTGTGAATAGTCAATTAGAAACAAAGCTTGTGGTTATTTTATGGTTACATTTTCTCGTATAATATCCAACATATTTATATCCTTTATAAATAAATCAAATAAATAAAACCTATATTCTGTTCAGACTTCAACATTGAGTCTAACAACTAAATAGAACCAGTAAAAAATTACCAATAACTACAAAACTACAAAAAATTGAAAAGGAATTAAGGAACATACAAATGCATTATATACGCACCAAATTTGGTGGCTTTAACTCTTTTAATCTCGGTGATATGAAACAAAAAATGTCTTTTAATCGATATTTGTCGATATTAGGGAGAATATATGTATGTGTCAAATATTAAGAACACATCACTTCATTTTTATTGTGCTGTCTACAATAAAAATAAAAAAAAAGTTTCTAATTAGTTGTCAATGGCTGTATGTCCATATGTATGTGAATGTACATCTAAGGCATGAATAAACACAGCGGAAAAGGTAACAAAAATGTCTGCGACATGCATATGCATAAGTGTGTGCGCATTGTCTTATCAAGCAAATAGCTTTTCTTATCAGCAATATCTTGGAAGAGCCAATTATCAGGAGAGCCAAAAAATGCTCACACACACATGTTTGCTACGTTAAATGCCACATTGCGAACATTCTTTTCTTTTCCCCAAAAAAAAAAAAAAAATAACAGTAATAATCAACCGAATCGAGTATTGAGTTTCGAGCCAAATTTACATTTTTATTGCCGCCTTGCACTTTTTTTTTTTGCTGGCCAACAACAAAATTGCTTGCCAGTGTTGAAAAAAAAAAATAAACGTAGAAAAAACGTAGCTTGAAACACGTTGTTTACGTTTTGCCAATCGAAGCTGGCGAAATATGTGGGCGCAGGGCGTGGAGTGGGAAAGAGAGCGCTTACACGAGCACGCACACACTTACATACATGCACGCCACTCTCCACGCATGCGAGTGTGCATGTGTGCGTGTGTGGGAGAATTCAAGAAATGTTTTGGGTTTTCCGATACGCCGGCTGCGTTGCGACTGGAAAAGCACAGTTACAACCGTTACTGCTTACCTCGCCATCTCCTCGTCTACGTTATGCTCGCGCCGAAGTCTTATGGGCGGCACTGGAGGCGCAGCTGGAGCGAGGCCTGGAGCCGGATCTGGAGCTGGAGCTGCAGCTGGAGCGGGCACTGCGGTTAACTCCTCGGCTTGTGCTGGTGGCGACATCGCTGCCGCTACCGCTGCCGCCGCCGCTGCCGCGCTCGACGTTTGCGTGAGGTACTCAATCGTACGCACTCTTCGTCTGTTGTGTGACATCTCCGTTGTTGTTGTTGTTGCTGGTCTTCTTGGAATTCCCTGACAGCTCACCAACACATGCACACACCAGCAATAGCACACACACACACGCACAGACGTTCTCTTAGTTGTTGTTCTTCGCTGGTGCTAATCGAATTTATTTAAATGTTGTACTTTCACAGCGCACCAACACACACGCGCGTTCATAACGAAAGCGTTGAATTGGGATTTGAAATCGTTCTTGGTGCTTCTACACCTCGCGACTGGCCGGAGCAATCAGGTGACAACGGCAATGCGTCTTACCTGGGCGAAATTGCGGTTTTAACTGCCAGTGTGACCGCACATCGATAGCAAATTAATTCCAATAAGAAATGCAACCGGTGAGCATAACAGCTGACTGCAAAAGAGTTTAAGAAACCTGTTGCTCAGATCGCTGCGCAGCATGTAATTAAAATTATAATAATAATAAAATAGCCACGACAATTCAAACTCATAATTTCTAAATGTATACGTATGAAGAAGTGCAATCGTGTGACCATATCCCAATTTCGTGTAAATATGGCGCTGCCAGATCAGCAAAATAAGATTGGCAGCCTGCTACAAAAATAACAGAAAGCTGCTTGCTATGCTACACAGTGATAGAGCGCGCTTATTTGATTTGAGTAATACCATAAATGTGCACACACTGGTTAAACGTTTCAGCTGCTAATTTAATTTTCTGCTCCTAATTCGATTAGAATACGAATATTGCCCCGTAAAGACCACGATCAGCTTGAACTACGTATTGATTTTGAATTTTGAATATTAGCCTTGACTTTGTGGCCGGCCGCCCAACTGGCGATGATAACCAGTTTATTTTTCACAGCTGTCACACATTTTACATTAGAGTCCAATCAGTTTGTTTGCCTTGCCTGGGCCGATAAAATTTAATTAGTCTCAAACATGCAACAATCATAAATAAAGAAGAAGCAGCAGCAAATACTCTGTGTATATTTCGAATTAGTTGCAATTCAATAATTGAGCCATAATGCGACCCGGCAGCTGGGCCCATTCGGGGGCCTTCGCCTTTGCCCAAGTTATTAGCCAAACAAAATACAGAAGATCCTCACACAACAGCTACAAAAGCTTTGTGCGAATGCTCAACAGCATTTGCCCAATCGAATAGAACGTGTTTCTGCGATTAACACATTTTCGATTCATAAGGCAAATATTCATAGTCGGATCGGCGTAAAAACGATGACGTCTGGTGTCTGTCGCTAGCCCCGACTCTACGACAGTTTCACTTTTATTCGCAAGAAATTGAATCACCTGCCGGCCTGCAAATCGTAACGGTTTCTCCTAGTCCCCAATTGGGCCAACCATATGAATTTTAGAACTATATTGCTATCAGCTCTTGGCAACAGGCTGCACAGACCGCATATGACTATTATATTTACTTGCACTGTATATTCCTTATACTCTGGCAGAGGGTATGCTAATTGTGTCTCTCAATGTGACCCTAGAAAGTAAATAAGTAAAATAAAGTGCGTTTCTTAGTTGAAAGTTACTTATTTCTATTATTTTTTCTAGATCCAAAAACTTAAATCAATAACCTTGTATACATGAATTTTAGGAACAAACATTTTGAAACAAAACTCAATAAACATTAAATAAAAATTATTTAACTTTATATAATATAGTGTATTCAATATTCGGCAACCCGAAGATAACTTTTGTCCTCCAGGTTCTTGTTTTTAGCTGGATGTACTGTTAGCTGACGCATTTTGCACAAAATCATTACTGTTAGTAGGTTAGTTTAGCAGATAGCCGTTATCGATAGTGTTGATTATATATATTTTTTTCGTTCCATCCAACATGGATTGCCTCGTTTGACAGCGCCTGGCGCTTATCTTTGGCAAAACAGAACAACAACATGTTCTGATACTCACGATCAAAGTCTGTGCCTTCTCAGGGCAGCAAACAAGCAAAACAATGATGAGTATTTCTAGTCTCTAGAATAATATAGGTAATGAAAAAAGTTCCCCCTTTCCAGTGAAAAAGCCAAACTACAGCGGCAGTTCTCTGTTTAAAAATGCGCATTTCCACTGATGCTTTTCTTGAATATGCATTTGTAAATATGCTTGGGTATAGATATACTTTAGGAAAAACATGACTAACATAAGATACATTTGGTTTTATAATACTCTATTTAATAAAATATGAAACATCCTCAGTTTTCAGTTAGTTAATGTTAGTAAAAATATAAAAATTGCTAATATTAAATACAATACATTTTTTTTAGAAGAATTTGCCTACTAAAATTAAGATTAAAACACTCTCAATATTTATTTTTAGTTGTTTTTAATGCCGAACTTTTTTGCTAAGTGTACAAGGAGTTGTCTTCATCTGCATGCTAATTGGCTCAGTCTACGACGAGAATGGCGTTGCCAGACAGCTTAAAGACTAGACGAAATGCAGGCAACATTTAAACGGCACCTACCTCTCGCGTAGAGCGATGAACTGATGTTTAAGTGATAATCCGTAGACCTCAACGAACTTGCATGTGTCCCAAATATTCTCAGAATTTGTCAGTGACAAGTGGCTTTCTCTTTGATTACATGATATCAACAACAGCAACAAATGATTATCACTTAAGCGCAATCTCTGAAATGTGCGTTGTGTGTGTGTGTATACAATACATGAGCGTGGGCGTAGAAGAGCAAATATCGCTGAATAAACACATCAGTTACACACACACACACACATATGCATACGCATTCGTATGCCTGCATGTCTTCATAACGCAGCCCATTCTTCAATTGCATGCTCCCGCTCTCACTCCAGTCGGCCCAGAACGCAACGTGCAAGTGAGTGGAAGATCGAATGAGCGTGGGAGCCACAGAACTTACGCTCGAGAGCGCTTCGTTCGTGCTCATTTTGACGTCGCGTCGCGTCGATCGGCACTGCGTCAGTTAGCTCGCTGAAGTTCAGTCGGCAGTCAGTTGTTATCGAGCGTTACTTGAAGCTGGTTGGCTGCCCACTGCCAGGCTGCGTTGTTGTTAGTGTTTAATGTTAGTATTAGTCGTGTGCGCGCTGCGAAAATCTGAGCACCGCAGCAAACCCCGCGTCACCCCTGCACCGCTCGCGTTGTCGCCGCCGTCGTCGTCTTTGCTGTCAGCTTTAATTGTGTGAGTGCCAGTGACTGCCCAAAAAACAAAAACAAAAATAACAGAAAAAAGAGGTTGCCATTTAAATACAACTACAAACACAAGTAAATACACACACACACATAGACATACACATACACATACCGTGCATAAACAGTTCGAGTTAAAGCTTCAGTTGTTGCCAAGCGTCAGCAGCATCTGTTACCAAACAACAACAACAAAAGACAATTATTAATTATATATTTATGTCCACATACACATACCCATTATGTGCATGCATTTGCACATCTACTTTTTGTATACACTTCCATTGTGCTGCATAAGCAAAACGAACAAAATCTTAACAAAAACAAAAAATTACATATTAAAATAATGATAAATAAATAATTTTGTAGATAAAACCACAACGTCAACTGCAAAAGATCACGAAATGCGGTACACGCGTTGTCGCAGACGGAAAACAAATTCACATACCCACACATACACACTCATATACACACACACTCTCACACATCAACACCCGCACACACCTGTACACGAGTCGCTTGAAAGCCACTGGAGATTTGCACAAGTGCAAAGACAAAACGATTTCTTTGGGTTTTTCTCATTGGCCTTGGCTAAAAAACACAGGCAGAAAAAAAATATAAAGTTATTTACAAACATATTTAAAGTAACTGCAATAGCCAAAAAGGCAGAAAAAGTAACTATTTGGGAAAAAAAAAACTAAAACTGAAAAACCCGCTTGCTAATCGAATACGTAAAAGAAATGCCAAAGATCGTGATTTATGGTCGAAATATAAATCAACCATATTTCCATTTCCATTTCCATTTACGAGCCCAATAAAATCACATGAGTGAGAGTGCAGTGAAATGTTTATCGCAAATACTTAGAATATTTTCGTTTCTACAGATCATTCATAAAGCCCAGCAACAACAACTACAACAACAAGTGCAACAACAAAAGACGCGGAAATGGATTACATTGTGAAGGCCTACAAGGACTGGAAATTGCATTCGCAAGTAAGTACAAAGGCAATAGTCAACAGATACTATATATATATATATATACATATATACATAACATATAAAGAAACAGATATATTAATATTTATATCCGCTCAAAAAAACATATTGTATATGCATTTATATTAGCTTATTATATATGCACATATACCGTATATAAACTGCTTTGGGATTGGGTTAGGTTAGGGTTGTGAACTACCATTTAGATATGATCGCAAAAAGCTTTTCACGCAATTTTCACTTGAAAAGCAGAAACAATACAATTAAAAGTGCTCTAGACGAGAATGCTCGACGAGGAGTTCCTCTGTAAGCGAAAGCTGCTTCAGCTCCCTCAGGTTATATATCTACAAATTGATTTTTTATTTTATTTTGAAAAACAAGAAATGGAATATAAGAAACTTAATTTTTATTTAATACATCTGTTGATATCAGGGAAATGTTTGTTTTCACGATATGTTGAAAAACAAAGGATGCAAGCGAAATATACCCTTTTTACCTTTTTAAATGGGCATGCGACATAAAATTAAAGCCAAATGACTTGACAAGCAGCTTAGAGTTAATGTTCTAGGTTTAGTTAAGGCCAAAGTGTCATCAGAGTGGGGCGTTCAGGTGCGCCGTAAGTGGCTAAAACCAAGATTGCTAACTCAAATGCCTGAAATACCGTCGAATGAATGAATCAACGAACACGGCTCAAACGCGAATTCAGAGCAAATTAAATTTTTTGCAATACTTTTTGCTACATATATATATATATATATATATGTATATATATATGTGTGTGCATATGTATGTGTATATAAGCCGCACTATGAAGTCATGCCAGCTCGCGGTCGTTAGCTCTTGACTTGGTGGCTTAAAGCCAAAATACAGTAGAAAAAGAATGTATCTGTGTGTGTGCGTACATGTGTGGGGCAACAATCAGGCAGACACAGTCAGAGTCAGATCTATTCAACACACACACACACGCTCACACATTGAGCTTTGTTTAGCGCGCTGCAGAAACTGTTGCCGCCCGGACCGAAGTGCTTAACCGCATTTAAAAATTTCAACCAACATCCAGCCAAAGCGGCCCAAAGCACCACAAAATAATAAATAATTCTCATGAAACACGATCGTGTCGAAATGGTCTCGCATTACCCAAGAAAAACCACTTTGGAGCGTTAGTTTTCGTATTTTTTTTAAACGTTTTTCTACTCGTGAGAAGGGTATATTGGGTTTGTGCAATGCCTGTCTTGCTGTGCTTATGAAAACAAACTAAAATCGAGTCAGATAAAGCCTTAAGCCTGTGTGGGCGTGGCAATTCGTTAAAATCTATTTATATCCCTTCGTTTTAAGGCTAGCTTAATAGCCTGCTCTGAAAGTTGCACAAACAATTGTTTGGATACGGCCACTGTAGGCGTGGCCAATCGCGCGAAGCTATTTCTCTTGGGGGCGGGTAAGCTGTGAAAATCCACATCTGCCACAATTTTAGAGCTGGAGTTACCAAATTTGTTAGTCAGTTTTCTGATGACTTCATCTGCCCCCACAAAGCATCGAAATCGGCATTTTTCCAAAATAACAATATAAGTAAGTGGTTATTAAACTTTGAACGAGTATTGCGCAGTCGGTCACACACGACCGCAACGTTCTTACTTGATTTTCCCTGCCAGCAATGTGTGCAGTATGGCGCTGATGCCCCAGGCCTGAGGCTGTGTGCCGGCTGTTAGTGTGGATCGTGGCCAACGAACCAGGCGATGAGTAAGCCGCCAGCCGCCAGCCGCCGTCGGACATCTGGCCTAAAGCAGCCAGCCAGCAATGCGGCCAACTTGCGCGACTCCGACTGAATTGCAAATGAGTGCACGAGTGAATAAAGCCAAATGCATTTATGTATTCGCGCTCGCTGTTCTTATTACACACTGTACGCAAAGAGGAAAGACTATATTGGTTTTACGCAAGGTTCGTTGTGCTTTCTGTCCGTGTGAATGCATTTTTTGGCTGCTATTGAAACGACAAAACCAAAATTTGAAGCTTAAGCAGTAGCTTTAAATAACCCAATACCCGTGCAGATGGTATTAAAGTTTTCGTGTGAATCTGACGAATCGTCATGATTTTTTGTATGCACTACATGTGTATGACTATGTCATATAACTCCAAGAGGAATTATGGATCGAATAAAAGGTCGTTGAGACCCTAAAATTTTAATGAGATATCGCTAAAACTATTCTTAAACTGTAAACAGAGTATAGCGTAGTCGGGTACTTTGAACTGCATAACGTTCTCACTTGTTGCTGCTGCTGTTGCCAGTTGTTGGCAGTTATTGCTAATTAGGCCAAAGCATGTAATATAAAAACTCGAAACTGCATTTTTATGTTTCTTTGTTGCTTTGGCATTCCCCAATGCGATCTAAAAATATCCCTAGCCTTGGGCTTGGTCTCTGTTCCTTTTAAACGGGTTCAATGTCCAAACCTAAGCCCAGGTCCAAGTCCAACTTCCAGCTTAAGAGCAAAACGTGGGCCGGTTTTTCAGGAGACGCCGCCATTTTAATGTTTTTAGTTGTTGCTTTCGTTAGAGGCCCAACAGCTCCAACAGTTGGCGCACATACAGTGAAAACTCTATTAACGGACAGCTCATTTTGTTGTTGTATTTAAAAGCAAAATTCGAACACAAAAACTGCACAGACGGATTTTTGAACTGAACTGAAATGCAAAAGTCTGAAAACATTAAGCCTAAATGGAAAAATTAATCGAGTATCAATTTCCCCTTATCACTACACATACACATACATAGTAGGAACAAGTAAGATGGCTCTAGTCGTGTGCCCCCGACTAGGAGATACCCTGTACCCAGCTGCGTTCATACAGAAGGACGGACGGACAAACGGACATTGCTAATCTCTAACTCAGTTCGTCGTGCTGATCAAGAATATATATACTTTATTGGGTCGGAGATGCTTCCTTCTGCCCGTTACATATTTGCTCATACTATTATACCCTTTTTACCCATTTTCAATGGATTCAGGGTATAAAAATATAGAAAAAATACAAATAAATGGAAAAAATTAATACTTCGAATTATTTGGTTAAATAAATTTTCCGGCATGTTTTTCTGTGCTGATGTTTGCTCGATATTTATTTGAAGAGAACAGCGCCCTGAAACAGTGGTTGTTCGCCACAAAGAGTTTTCACTGTACTGCACAAGTACAAGGCCTAATCGCATAGGCGTAACTGCCTGCCAGGCCTGTCCTTCAGCTAACAACTTGCAATGGGGGCGACTTGAAATGTTAAACAGTTTTACAGCCCTCTTATCACGGCTCGCATAATGTCGTATTATACGAAACCTTAGCATTTCAATAAGCCGCCGTTTTTACGACTGCGCCCAATGTACGGGCTGCCCTGCATTTGGTCCGCCCGCTCCGTGGCGCCCACACACTTGTTGCTTCGTTTGAGTTAATTTACACATTGCGTGCTTTTTTAGCGACAGTCTCAAAAATAAAGGTGCGAAAAACCCACGTTGCAGGCGGGGTATTCAGTGCGTGGCATCAGTGGAAATGCCATGGGATGACTCAGACGCACATCTGATCTGTTCCAATGAATTTTATGTAATTATGTGTGGTTCCAATGGTATCTTAATATGGGTTTTCCAAGCTCATCTCGACTGGCCATCGTTTTAGCTTGATTATTGTTTCCTGCTGCAATTTGGTTTTAACCGGTTTACTGGGCATTATCTTTGGCGTTATTAGTTAGTTACCAATTTGCTATATTTAGGTTTTTCTTCAACACGCCGCTAAACCGGTTCGGGTGCTTTCATAAAGACTCATGGAGATTTTTATACAAATTTTATTCTACATGTTACATTCCAAATATCAGTTATAAATGTTGGCGTCAACTGACGCACTTCAAGTTATCAGTAGAAAATTAAAAAAAAATAAAATTAAAAAGAGACTAGACTCTAGTTGAAGGTGCCTGACAAGCAGATACCCTGTAAATTGCTTCAAGTTGCTTTAAAAAATGTTTGTAAACTCTAAATCTGCCTGATTATACGAAAAAATGTATAGCGAATCATAAAGTTTATATTACCCAATATCGACGGGTTCATACAGCAAAATAAATTGACTCCTAATCCAGAATATATAGTTTTTTGGGTTAGAATTGATTTCTTCCACATGTAACACAAAAACAATATACCCCTTTAATCCATTTGCAATGAATATGGGGTACATAAAAACAATAAGAACAAGCATCTAAATATTTCTTGACAGTTATCATATATTTACTTAATCTGGCAGCCTTGACAAGCCCCGATACTATGCGGTATCAATGCCGTAAACGTGTTTTTCTTTCATTTCGAGCGACACTTTAACGATATCAGACCGCTTTTGCCATTGTTAAGGGCATTGAGAATTTTCCTTTGTTCAGTTATGGTTCCTATATGGGATCAATCATATTTAAGCTACTAATAAATACACATATTGGCTATAAAAAAGCCCCAGCCTTGCTCTTGTGCCGCCACAACGGGCACATTCCTAATCTTATCTGCGGTTTATTTTGACCGTCGCCGTTCATTATATTGAAAACAAGAAAATAATATCACCAGCAAATTCAAATTCAATCAAAATAATAAACACTCGATGGCTAGTCTAACGATTTAATGGCAAAAAATAAATAAATTAAATTCCTTCAACAATCAATCAATGCCTCAAGTCCGGCGTCGTTACGGAATAAAACTTGAATATATGCGACGCTTCTGGAGATTGATATATCTGCATAAATGCGCATATACCCACATAGTATATAAGTATACGTGTCGTGCCAATTCCGTAACTGAAGCTAACGGCATATGGACATTACCGCAAGCGAATAATTGATTTAAATATTAAAAGCTCATACGCTTTATAATTAATTGCAGTCGGAATACACAAGTAGAAATATACATATATAACAAGTTAGAATGATGCAGTCGGGTGTATACAACTGGATACTATTCTGTTTAAAGCAAAGCTCAAAAAAAAAAAAAGAAAGTTGTCATTGGTTCGGTTCGGTTTTCAACATCAATAAATCCTGGATTTAGCTCGAACCTTGATTATTCACACTGTTTTAAAATTAAAAGGAAAATATTCTCTTTAATATTTTTAAGTAACCGATTAAGTTTTAAGTAAGCGATTTGGTTTAAAAACTGGTTCGGAACCGCAATCTTTTAGTTTTTAATGATATGACAGATATTGGCTTTAAGCCAATATACTATTTTGCACTTTAAGAACACTGTATAGTAAGCGGGTTAACCGCATATTCATAAATATATGTGCATATAGGACGTAATATTTATGTGTCTGTGGCAAAAAGCCACAAAAACTGATAACCTGCGTCTTAAACAATCATATATTATTAAGAGAACGTATTCTTGTTGAAGCGCCCTTTACTTATATATTTTATGGCCAGTTAAAATGCCAAAGCAACTTTGAAATATCATAGAAAGTCACGTTGATTATTATATTGCACGTAGCAGATGTCTAGTTATCGGCTGCTACGTAGTAATATACTGCATATATATATATATATCTATTTGTATGTCTAACAACTGAGGAAGCGATGACGCTGCCCTTCAATTGGACAAACAGAAAGTTAAACAGCTTAATAAACACAGACACACACATTGTACTAAAGCATTTAGCATGTTACGAGTAACTATTCAGTAAGAACCCATCCATTTAATTTATCATAAATAATATATATGTATGTACATATAAATACACTTAATGCCACTTGAGGTTCTGGCACTTGACTTGGGGACTTGGGGCTTTGCATTTTCAAGTGCAACTCGGGTTATACAATTGATAGTGTGGAACAAGTTGAGCCCATTTATAGAAGTATATAAGTATAGAATGTCGGTAAAGCGATCTATTATAAGTCCCCGCAATGATAACAATGATAAATGTATGCCCTGGTATTCGAGGCAAAGGAGTGTCAATGCCTTGGGCAAAACCCCCTTGTTAACAGAGTAATTTTTGACAATCTTTGCAGTGCTCGTATCTGACAGCCATTATCAGTTGATTAAACATGTTACACAGCAAAACGCTTCAAATAGCCAAGTTGAGGTATCTTTCCATAAATACACATGTACCCGCTGCTAATAAAAACGTTCCATGCCATAGTTGTCATAGTCATGCATTATAATAATAATATCTAAATTGATATGTATAAGCTTCTTATATTTGTGTCACGTACGATTTGGTACAGTTTTTGGGTTTGCTTCTTATACCCTGTATTCATTGCAAATGGGTATTCTGAAGCTGAGCAAATTTTTGCTAAAAGCAGAGGAAGGTTTATCCGATATTAATAAAATATATATTTTTGATCAGAATCAAAAACCATCTACGAAATTGTCGATAGCTGCCCCGGTTCCCCGAAAACGATGCATATCGATCTTCTGAATCGGTTTACTGAATATATTTTCCAGATTATAAGAGTCAAGTACACCAAATTTGGTTCTAATACCACCTTAATACTAATAGGTATAGCCTAGATTTTTGGTATATATGAACACTTGAATCTCGTAGTTGGGATTCCACGGTAACAGCCAGTCGGCTACCCCCGATCAGAGCACTCTATGCTGTTTATCAATTTGCAATTTCCTATTTTGTTAGTTTTAATTAATACTAAAGATAGTGCGTCGGCAGCAACTGCCATAAAGTAACTGTTACTTAAATTCAACCTTCGCTTATAATTTTTGTGTGCTTGCACAAATCCATAAATTTTGACACACTTACATACTCAACTACAACAACAACAGCAAATTGAAATATATTGCAACCGATATCATTAAATTTATGGGCTGTACGAATATTTATGTTGCTGACTGTTGAAAGCCGTTCGATTCACTTGGCGACGTTTAATTTGGCCTTTTCATAGTCTCGAGAGTTGCCTTGCACTGCTTGACCTTCGAGTCCGGTGTCGTTCTTTGGACGGAGACCGGAGACCCAAGAAATTAGTGAGTCACATGTGAAATTCGGTGTGTCTGATATTTCCATTTAGCGACTCTTCAATCTAAATCTGTGCAAAATCACACGTTTGTCTCTCTCTCTAGATAGACAGAAGCAATTAAACAATAAATAATTAACACATCAGAGTGGAGCGTCTTCTTGAAAGCACTGAAAAATCCCCTCCTTTTCCATTTCTGATTGCTCATCAAAAGATCAGTTGTGCCGGGCATGGACAATACCAAGAGCTTTCGCAGCATTAAAAACATCTTGTATAATATATATGTATATATATACAAGCGATATATAAATATAGCGAAATCCAATTGAGGGAAACCCGGCGCGTGACTAGCTTCTGCGATTTGCGCATGTGAATGACCGTTTTTATACCCTTGCTAAAAGTATTCCTAACTGAGCATTATATATGCAACACGTAGAGGGAGAAATCTCTAAGCTCAAAGAGCAAATATTTTATTGATACAAAAACATACATTTTCAAAGTAATCGTCATGGAACTTTGCATAGGTCCGAGCTTATATAGCAGATAGTAAATATGCACATGTCAGCTGGTTCGAACTTCTATATCATGTAGTTGTCATAGATTAATAAATTAGTTTATGTATAAAAAAAACATTTTTCTTAACATATAATCAAAATTGAAAATCGTGCTTGTTACTATGCTTTATATCGTGCATATCTGACATATGTTATTATCTGAAATATGTTGGCAAGAGTATTTGAACTTCGACACAACGAAGAATTCTTTTTGTTTTCCAATAGATCTCTGGGAAATTTAGGTGAAACAGCTGAAACAAAGTCGGATAGTGCGGCGCGCTTATCAGTTGCGCTATAATATCAGCTAATATTTGCTTTATTTAAATAGAGTGCTCTCCCTACAAACACACACACACACACACACACACACATAAGCACCTTCTTAGATATGTTTGTATGTACAAAGTGTGGCCACATATTGTTATTGCAGAAAACAGTTTCGACAGTAATTGCGACAACTTGTTGTTGACTTTAACAGCACAGGTAGCTGCCAATGCAAATACACACGCACACACAACAACACACTTACATAGTAATAATGTTGTCTTGTGGCTGCCAAGGAAGTAATTGCATTTAGCCACGTTAGTACCTTTGTACGTTAGTGGCCGCTGCAATAATGCATTAATATTACAAATTAAATACAGAGATGCCATTAATAAATAAAGTCACATGTTAATTAAAAGTCATGCCGGCAATTCGTTTCAATAATTTCCATATACTATGCACCCAGCTGCCGTCGCGACGGTTGGTTCGTTGTTTGGCTTTGTTCACTGGGTCGCCAGGGAGCTGCTTTGTCCAAACAGGTTTAAGCCTAACAAAAACATATACAATACGCTCAGAAAGTCGTTTACGTTGTTGACTATCACGTGAACAAAATTATTATTCGCCCTCGTAAGCAATAAAAAACAATCGCAAATTAGCATTCGCTCGAAACAAAAGACAACAAACAAATACGCGCTCAATATTTACAGTTGCAACTCTGTGGGCAGTGCAGCAATCGATAACATTCAAAAGGGGTTCGTAGTAGAGATGCGTCCGTGACACGACGTGCCTGCCATGCAAATGGGGTACCACCAGTTAATCGTGGTCGTGTCTGCCTTGCCAGTTCTATGAGTGTCCATCTCTAATGTGCATTGTATACTTTGGGGTCTTTGTCTTTCTGTCAATCGGGTGATACGGTCACACTGGCACGACGACAGCAACAACAACTTGTAAACACGTAGTAAACGCAGCTGAAAATCAACGGTACTGAAAAATACAAAAATAAAACAAAGCACCCTATAAATTGTGCATAAACAAATACAGTAAAAGTGAAATTCATTAATTGATCGCCTTTGAATTAAAACAATGCACATAGTGTCAGAGTAAAATGCGCCTTTATTTGGCCTAAAAGTTGCAATCATATTGGTTTTGCTGTCGGTTTCGCTTCGCTGCAGCTGCCGCGGGGAGTTCAGGTGAGCGCGGGGAGAGCTCAATAAAGAAATCACAGAAATTGCCTGTGCACTGTTTATATTTATAGATACAGTATATACATACACCCACACATATATATGCATGGTTGTTACGCTACTACTATGACATCACAGCTGTTTATGCCAAAAACAAAACAAAAAAATGCACACACGCAAAAAAAAAAACGACAATTAACACTTTCACCTTTCACTTGTGCGCTTCCAATTGCAGTTTCAAGAGATCGTGCCTGATATGGATGACACCGAATTCATGTTCAACGAAAAGCAATCGATACGCGACTCCTCACGCACCCTCAAGAAGTATGGCAGCACATGCTGCAACAATCTGAGAAACAACGAGATTCTCATACGGCACACGGTGGAAAAAACGGATACGCTGCAAGGAATTTCACTCAAATATGGCGCGACGGTATGTTCCAGAAGTACTTGCATATACAATTATAAATATGAACGTAGCGAAATATGCATCATCGATTAGAGCTAGCTGTAGTTCGCCCCTAACTCCCGCTTGCTCGTACTACATATGTATGTACATATGTGAGCCTGCACGTGTGTGGCAAAACTTGCAATGGCTTCGTATTGTCGTGTGGCACGCAAATATTTATATACTCGTTCACGAAGTGAAAGGAGTATATTGAGTTAGTGCAATGTTCGTCTTGCTGTCTGTCCGTATGAACCTAATTATTTTTCGCCGCTATTGAAGCTACAGATTTGAAAATTGGTATATATACTTTCGTATACCCGCGGCAGATAAAGTGTTAAGGTTTTTTGGCTAAACCAACTAGGGGCGTTGCAATTCAATAAAATATATTTGTATCCCTCAGTTTTAAAGCTAGATACATCAAATTTTTCAGACAGATTACTGATGACCTCATCCAAAGATTGTTTGACTATGCGAACAAGGGGCGTAATTGAATTTTCTGCCACGCCAACTTCCGCTCAAGCAAATTACAAAATTCGATATTTTTTAAAAATTAATTATAATAATTAAGACCGTTTTCGACTGTTTGAAGCTGTTATTATAGTTTGAACGAGTATGGCGCAGTCGACTACACCCGATTACATTTTAAATGCCCTCACAAATGTCAGCTTACTTTCAACTTTATCGATTTAATAAGCCCAATCAGAGTCATGAAAGCAATAAATGCTCCGGCTAAATATTTCATTATTTATGGGCTGCTCCACACCTGGGCTGCGAGCAAGTCTTGACAGTGGGCAAACAAGATAGCATTACAATTTAGCTGGCGTTTAGAGGGGAGGGATGGGGGTGCACATACACTATACACTGCAGCAGCGGGCAACCTACGACCGCTTGTCTAGCTTTTTATCAGTTTGTGTTATCGCAAAAAGTAGGGAAATGCTGCAGCCAAATATTCTGAGTCGAGACACTTTGCTGCATATCATTTATATACATTTATAGATATATACAGTCACGAGCAGTGCCAGAAACTGAGCTAATATTTGAACAGCTTCTAAACAGATAAGCAGCTTAGAGTTTGACTTGGCAGAGTATTAGTTACATTCGGTTCATTTACCTTGTGGCTGGCCCAATTAATCATTGTGCTGCGACTGTATCAAATGCCCGGCCATCAATCAAACAATCACTCAGGCAGTCAATCAGAATTGCAAATAATTAACTTTATCGTTTTTACACATTGCAGACGGAACAAATACGCCGCGCCAACCGGCTCTTTGCGTCGGACAGTCTGTTCTTGCGTCAGTTTTTGCTTGTGCCCGTGGAGAAGACGTCACCCTACTATTTGCAGGCAAACGGGGCTGACATGCTGGCCGATGTCCTGGCCTCGCCGCCCACCACGCCCGACGCCAACGTGCAGCGGGAGCAATTGAACAACGCCAACAATTTGAGCCAGACGGATTGCTACAGCGGAGGCAGCAGCAACAGCTGCAACACCAACATCTCGAGCAGCTCGTCGAGCAGTCGTTCCGGCCAGCTGCACAGCACACCACGTCCATACTCGATAGCCGGCGAGCTCTTGGTGCAGGCCAGCGACGAGGATCCGGCCCTAAGGCACAATCACAATGCGTGCAGCAGCAAGCAGAGCAAGTCGCTGGACTCGGTGGCAGCGATGACGCCCGAGGAGGAGAATCGCAAGTGCATGAACGATTTCCTCAACAAGATTGACAACACAATTTCCGAGTCGCGGAAATATGTCGAACGTTCCAAGGAGTAAGTAAGACCGCCAAGAGAGAACTTCCCGTACTTATCGCACATTTTGTTCGCACTTGCAGTCTGGTCAACAGTCAGAGCGATGCCGAGATTTGCGTCGGCGCCACCACAGATGTCTTTGCGCAGCGTCGCAACCAGCAGCTGAATAACTCCTACAAGAACAACAACAATCGTCCGCCGCACCATCAGCGGCACAGCTCGACAGGCAGCGGCAACTCGGACACAGCGCAGCTGCTGAACACGACGCAGACACGTCGCGTGCAGAACTCGCTGAAACGTCTGGAGAAGCAGCAGGATGATTTCTTTGAGTTGTAGCAGCTGCGTGATACGCTGCTACATTAGATCTAGTTTAATTACTATGAGAGGGAGAGAGCTAATTTTACAAATTGTTTTTAATTGCGGCGCATCGTGAGTTAACACGATTTGCTGCGCTAAATGTAAATTATCTCTATATATATACAACATGCATACACACCCACATATATACATACGTACACTACCTATATACTATATCTATATATATACAAACATATATATGTTAAGCAGCGCTGCGCTATTTAAACCTGTACTATATACTACATACTATCGTATGATGACGACAAAGTTGTCGAATGATCTTATTGTTAAACCAACTGTCAGCCCTTTGTAATTGCCGCCAATTTGCTTGCAAAGTCTGCCCCCCCAATCCCCAAACCCAGTCCAGTCTCCCTTTTCCCCTACTCCTTGAACCAGTCCCAATTATTATTATATTTTCTTTATTTTGTATGACTAGCTTTAATTACTCGTTTAATGTTTAGTTTAGCTATGAGAATTATTAATCTTAATTCACACACACTTAGTATTTAGCCAACACCACATAAACGACTGCTCTTTGGCATAACTATTTGCAAAATTAATTGGCCCCTATGTAATCTGATAACTGCTAAATGTTTATTGTAATTTATCAAACTTGTAACTTGTAACTTTTAATTGTAATTTATTCGTTAGTTTTCAGTAGTATTTTTAATTTTTATGTGCAATTGAATTTCAATCCAGCCGAAATCTTTCCCAAGGCCAACTAAAATGCAAATCAAGTTGTATAAGAAGATTTTATAAACAAAATAAAGTAAGAATGTGTTAAAAATTGGCCGCCTTTTTGATTTAACATTAAGAGATTGGGCATATGTAAAATGTATAAAACGCAGTTTCAGTTTATATTCATAGAAAAGAGGGTTACTATTCCTTCTCCTCGCATGTTTTAACTGTGGGAATTTTTAGGCGACGCATGCGCAGCTGGAGTTGGTTTCACCTGGCCACAGGTTGCCGGGGCAACCAGTTGAGCCAAACATTTGGCCAATCAAACAGACCAGTTGGTCAGCAATTTCAGGCACTTCGAGACGTTTACGACCATGTCCGACCAGGAACTGGATGCAGCCGTCATAAAGACAACCCAGCAGAGCCTGGGCAAATACATTAAGAAGCCACCTTTGACGGAGAAGTTGCTCAAGAAGCCGCCCTTCCGGTACTTGATGGACATCTTCACAGCGGTGGGACTTGGCTTTACATATAACTATAAGTACACTCGAAGAAAACAAAAATTAAGTAGAAGAAATAATTTGCAACTTGAGCACAAAATTCTTAAATATTAGATATAAGTAAATTTGAAATGGCGTTTCTCTGAGTGTAGCCCAACTTTCTTTCCATGCACAGTTTATTAAGGAAACGGGCTGCTTTGAGGGTCTTTATACGCCGGAGGAGCAGCTCTTTGAGAACATAAGCGATCGGTAAGTCGGAGCAAGCCGAGCTGTGCTGGGTGCCAACTAATCCTCCATTTGAGCAGGAATGACAAGACGCGATTTCTGCAGAAGATGATAGATGTCACAAGTGAGTCCAGGGCAGGGCATAGACCATATATACCCTATATAAATGCTTGTATTTATTAAGAACTCACCACGAAACTGGAACTCAAGGTGCGCACCTCCAAAATTGTCGCCGGGCACGAACCGAGGCTGACCAACGAGCTGCTGCAGGCAATGGCCAGCGTGATGGAGCAGCGTCTGCCATGGCAGGATGCAGTGCAGCAGGTGCTAGCCAGCGAGCCCGACAAGCCCCCGACCCAGCCCAGCAAGCCCAGGGAAGCCAAGCCAACCGGCAAACAAATATCACCACGTGGCAAGGATCCGGCCACACAGCGGCGCGAGAAGCGCATATCGCCACAGGAGCAGAAACTGCGTAAGGCCACGGAGCAGGCCACACGCGCAACGCCCACCGAACGGGAGAAGGAGAAGCCCCAGCGCAGGCAGAGGCCGTCTCCGGAGGTGGACGCCAAGCCCAAGCTGAGCAGACAGAGCTCCAAGCAGAAGAGCCCCTCGCCCGTGAAGCCCACTTCAAAGCTCAAGCAGCAAACTTCATCGGAAAGCGAGATCAAGTCCATGTCACCAGCTCCAGCAGCAGCTGCAGCTCCAGCTCCAGCTCCAGTTGCGCCAGCTGCCGCCGCGTCAGTCAAGCTGCCTGCGCCCAAGGCCAAGCCAACGGCAGCTGTGGAGCCGGTCCAGGAGTCGAGTCCAGCTGCTGCTGAGCCACCACCCAATCCCGAGCCCGAAAGCCGCAAATCCTCCAGCAAAAGTCGACGCTCCAGCGCCAGTCAGCGACAGCCGCCAACCGAAGCAGAGCCGATGGACACGTCCAAGGCCCTCAACGAGGCCAGCGTGGAGTCCGCAGCTGCTATAGCTCCCGCTGCCGACTCCAACAACAACAATAGCAGCAACAGCAGCGAACCCAAGCGCGAACGCGAAGGCACCTTCACACGCGAGAACTCCAAGGAATCCAACGGCTCGTTGACCCGTCCGCGCACCTCCCTGCGTCCGCCCAGCGCACGTCCAGCCTCGGCCCGGCCGGGCGCGCCACGGCGTCGAAATGTGGAAATTGTGCTGCAGCCAAACGACCAGGTCAAGATGTCTGGCATCAACGTGAAGCTGGAGACCTTCGGGGACTTCGACGACGACGGCGAGAACCTGGTGGTCATCGAGGATGCCCATGCGCACGACATAGAGGTGGGCACGGCGGACCCGCAGCTCGAGCTGGACGCCCATCAGGGCCGCCTGGTCCAACAGATACTGGAGACCCAAAAGGAGCTAGTGCAGGGCCCTGAACCGGGCAAGGAGGACACACAGCAGAAGGCGTCCGCTGCTGGCGCGCGCCAGAGCTCGGCGCGCCAAGTGAACGATCTGCGGGACATCATACAGACGCTCACCAAGTCCGTGAATCCGCTGGGCAAGCTCATGGACTTCATACCCGAGGACATCGACGCGATGCAATTGGAGCTGAGCATGTGGCGGGACACGTTCACTCAGGCTGCCGCCGAGCTGAAGCGCGAGAGGAGCCTGACGGCATCCGCCACAGAGCCGATGAAGCAACAGCTGCTCTCGATCGAGGCCAGCATTGGCGAGTACAAGGACCTCGTCGACGAGAGCCGCCACAAGATTCTGCAGAACAACGAGCGGCTACTCAAAATGCTAATGGAGCAGTGAGTAGAGCAATTACAAGAAAATATACTCTTGAACAGGACTGCAAACCCGAGAAAAATGTCGGTTCGATTGACGGTTCCAATCAATGTTTCGCGATTGGGTTCGACTCATGAACCCAGGCCTTATAATCTTTCAATTAAATAAAAAACGGGTGCGGTTCAAACCCGGTTTGCGGCCTTGTTCTTGAACAGCTTAGAAATATATCACACTTCAGCTATATGTTTGCCAGAGCATTGCATAAGTATATAAGTATATGTAAATTTAATAGAGTTCTTTAAAAAAATAGCGTATGACATATCGCATGTAAATTGTAAATAACAGTTCAATGGGTGGTACATTATTATCCTTCATTATCTAAGGTCACTTAGTGTTCAAACCGAAACCGACATGCTTAAAAAAACTAAATATTTGTGGTATGCACAGTGGATGCTCGTGCAGCTATTCTAAGATTCCTTCGTATTTGCATGCATTAACAGTTCCAACTTGGCAGATGAGGAATTTGGCATCCGACTGTGAATACCGTTTAAAAGTATTTACATTCGTTTTGTAGGGCAAAGTATGCTAAGCCTCAGCTTCAACGGCATCCTGCCTAGTTTCCGCATCCGACTTGTCGGCCTCCTTGTCTTTGCCCTTTTCTGTCTCTTGGTCCTGTTCCTGGTCCTCGTCACCCAGCACATACTCGATGACGTCGTCGATGGGGAAATTGTTGAGCAGCGCCTTTATGGAATCATTGTGAATAACCACCGTGAAGAGCAGCTTGCAGTATTCGCGCATGCGGCTGCCGTAGTCCAACTCGGCGTAGTTCTCGCCGCCCTTGGTCAGATCGTGGCCACAGTTTTCGATGACCTTGCACAGCACCGATTCCTCGGAGCTGTTGGGCCAGCCATATTTCTTGAGTGTTTGCGGATCCACCAGCATGTCTATCAGCTTGGCTATGTTCTCTTTGAGCTTCAGGTCCTCTTCGGTGAGCACCTCGCCGCCGAAATCATCATCGCTCGACGGTTCCTCCAGATTATCTGCAATGGCGGCGGCCAAGCTGGCGGCCAGTGATTTGCGCTGCTCCTTCTTGACCACCGGCGAGACCGCCTGCTGTTGCTGCTTCTCCTTCGACTCTGCCTTGACGCTGTCCTCTGCCGTCGGCTCGGTTGCGCCGCCATCCTCCAGAGGCAGAATCGTGTACACTTCATTCTCGAGGACGATGGTCTGCGCTTGACCGTTGCCCTCATCCACGATGAATTCGCGCACAACAACCCCATTGCCGTCCGTCTTGCTGGAGATGAGCGAGCCCGCCGAAGTGTTGGCGCCCGCCAACTCTTCCTCTGGCTCCTCATCATCCTCCTGCTCCTCTACCACCGCCAAAGTCTTCTTGGCTCTACGCTTGGCCGGCGGCTCCGTGCCAAAGATATCATCCGGGTTACACTCGTGCACGCTCCGTATGTGATTCCTGAGTGTCTCGGTGCTGTCAAAGTTCTTGTCGCAAATGGCGCAGTCCGTGCGCTCGATCATCTTGGCCGAGCGCTTGGCTCGTGTGGGTTTCACAGCTGCTGGCAAAGATTATTCAAAATTATTTATGGAATTTTAAGTTGGTGGCGTGTTCAGCACTTACGCGAATGGTCGCCCGCGTCCATGTGCTCCTTGAGCAGGGCGCTGGTGCGGAAACTGCGCGTGCACTCCGTGCAAGCAAAGGAGGGGCGTTTCTGACGCGTATGCTCCTTGGTGTGGCGCACGAGTCTGGGTGGAGAAGAATCTTTATAGTTGAGCCGACATAAGGTTGTTGGCACTTACTGTTTCTCCGTCTTGAACTTTTGGATGCACAGCGAGCAGGAGTAGGGACGCAGATGCGTCTTGGAATGCGTGCGCAGCTGTGTGGCCTGTATGAAGCTCTTGCCGCACTCGTTGCACTTGTGCGGACGCTCGCCCGTGTGCCGCTTCATGTGGCGATTGAGCACCTCCTTGACAGCAAAGGATTGACTACACTGCAGAACGAAATGACACAACAATTAAAAATTGTTATTATTTTGGAAAAATATCGATTTTTGTTTTAATTTGTGGGGCGGAGTTTTTGGGCTCGATCTTCAAAGGAGATCCTCTGAAGAATGTCTGCAAAAATTTATTGCGCGATTGAGGTCATCAGTAATCTGTCTGAAACCTGTGAATTTAGCTTTAAAACTGAGGGAGCTAAATAGATTTTATCGAATTGCCAAAATTTTAACAACAATTGACGTGGGTATACAAATTTCAAGCCTCTAACTTCACGGACGGACGGACAGCATACTCTTTTCACTTCGTGAACGAGTGTAAATGGACACATACCACCGTGCAGGTATAGGGTTTCTCGCCTGTATGATAACGCCGATGCTTCTTGAGCGCCACCAAGGCCGAGAACTTCTTGTCGCACAGATCGCAGTCGAAGGGCTTCTCGCCCGTGTGGGTGCGTATGTGTATGCTGCAAGGATACATGAACGGGATTAGCAAGAGCCGGCTAGCTGAGAGGATTGCACTCACTTGAGCGTGGACAGGCTGTAGAAACAGTTCTTGCACACCTGACACATGTACTCGGGTTTCTTGACCACTTGGGTGCCCAGATGCTGCTTGAGATGTGCGCGCAGATTATCCAGGCGATAGAAGACACGATCGCACACCTTGCAGCTCATGGTGTCGTTCTCGTTGGCCGAGCAGGACGAGTACTTCTGGTGGCGCTTCAAGTGGTACGAGCGCGTAAAGTCCTTGCCGCAGATCTTGCAGGCGAACGGCTTGCCCCGCAGCTGGTGCTGCTGCTCGTGCAGCTTCAGCAGGGCGGCGCTGCGCAGCTTGGCATTGCATATGGAGCAGGGATAGTCGTTGAACTCCGAGTGCGTGATGAAGATGTGGCGCTCGTAGCTGGTCTGCGTCTTGAACGACTTGGGGCAGTCCGGGCAGTTGATGTGGCCCAGCTGCAAAATAGGTTACAATTAGAACTTAAGGTCTAATGGAACGCTGTGCTGAGGCTTACGTGGAAGGTGTCGTAGCTCTCGCTGCAGCAGAAGCATACGTCCTTCTTCTCCATGACCACCGCATCCTTCTCGATCTTCTCCAGGTTCTTGAGCATGTCCGCCTTGCGCAGGTGATAGCCGCTATCGTAGCGACAGAACTCCAGGTGCTTCTTTAGGCTCTTGACGCGTCGGAAGGTCTTGTAGCACTTGCCGCACACGTGCTCCACCATTTCCTTGAGCTCGCTGTTGTTGCCACCGGCGCGATTCACGCTGCCCTCACCCGCTGGCTCGCCCTCGTCCTCATCCTCGTCGTCGTCGTCCTCTTCATCGACCACAAACTCATCGCCGTTCTCCTTGGCCGCGCCCAGCTCGACGTCCTCGTCGGCGAGTATGAAGTCAATTGTGTCGTCGTCCTCGACGACCACTACGCTGGTGGAGTTCTCTGCTTTGCTGTTCTCGCTCTTGATGGCCTGCAGCACGTAGTGATCCATTTTCTTCTTCTTGCTGGGCGACGTCTTGATTTTGGCCGTCTCCACGGCCGCGGAGGCCGCCGCAACGCGCTTCTCGTTCAAGATCTTGACGCCGCTGGCCGTTTTGGTCGTGGAGCGCCGGGGACTGCTCTCCGCTTCATCGTTGTTGAGTATTTTGATGCTTGTGCGCTTCTCCTGCTTGGGACGGGGCGACGAGGCGGCGGCAGATTTGCTGGCCACGTCGTTGAGCAGCTTCATGCGTGTGCCGGACCGCTTCTCCTTGGGCGGCACGATCTGCGCGACGTCCAAGATTTTGACCACTGTGCTACCGTCGCTGCTGGGGGTGGGGGCGGGCTTCGCCTCGGGGGCTTCTGTCGTTTTGGCCTCCTTGCTGGCGCTCATCGCGTGCGGGAGGGGTCTGCGGTAAAGGAAAGGATCAGGCCCAGGATCAGTCCCGATGCGTAAGCTAGCCTACTTTTAGGCTCGTAATTTATTTAAATCGATCTGTTTGCCAGCGTCACGTCAGCAACGCCTGAAAGCAGCGCACAATAAAAATGGCGGCGATCGGGAGAGCAAACGGGAGCGAGTGAGAGCACGCTACGTGCTGGCTGCAGACAAAAAGGCAACGGCAACAAGTTCTCTCGCTCTGGGGCCTCTGATCGAGTGAAAAATGTATTTAGGGTTGAAAATAATTCTAATATTAAATTGAAAATTGTTGCATACTTTTCAATATTGAATATTTCTGTTGCCGGCTTTAAAGGAATTTCAATAGCAACTTTGCTATTTTCGAAATTTCCGACGCCAAATGCTTGCTTCAATTTGAATTTTATTATTTTCGAGTTTCACACACACGCATACACACGCACTCTGCAGTTGTAGTTTCTCTAATTAAATGTTAAACTTGCGTCAATGAAAGTCATACGTCGTATGAAGTCGTCGTCGATCTGATCGAGTGTGTAACGAGATGCAACAGTAATGTGGGGAGAAAACTGTTGGCGAGAGCGAGAGAGATAGCGTGGGCTTGCTATTTACTCGTATGTCGATGTTGAGCACAGTGACTGAAAGCGATAGTTTTTTGCTTTTGTGTCGATGTCACAATTTAAGAATACCTTGGGTAACTCTTACGTATGCTTATTTAATATTATTCACTCACAGTTTGCAGCTCGAGCGAAGGCACGTAAGCGTACACAATGGCGCTAGCGTCTCACTATTCACAGGTTTCGTAGACACGCAATCAGCTGTTTTTCCCATCAATGTGACCAAGCATCATTGTGTGAGCTCGCGCTCACTCTGTTCGCTACTCGTTCGAGGTTTAAAAGAGGCATTTCTAAAATTTATGTAAGATATAAGTAATTTTATCTAGTTGTTTTATTAAAATTTCTTATAATATTCAAATGGAGGCATACAATTCATTGCTTGAAAGTTAAATGGCAAGCGCGATAAGCGGAAACCCTGACAACCTTGTGACTTAAAAATATTTTTAAGCGTAAGTTGTCGATAGCAAACTTATCGAAATGTATCACTGTTTCTTTGCCATTCGTATTGCTAAAGCAAAACAAATTCAATCAAACTTCTGTACGTTTTCTTAAAAGGCAATTGTAAAAGCATTCATAATGCCTGTGGATCCCATGGCTGGTCTGTTCGACTCCGCACATACCGAAGGACCCGGCTTCGTGGGCATTCGTTTCTGCCAGGAATGCAACAACATGTTGTATCCGAAGGAGGATAAGGATAACAAAATCCTGATGTACGCGTGTCGCAATTGTGACTACAAACAGGAGGCCGATTCCAATTGCATATATGTAAACAAAATTATGCACGAAATCGACGAGCTGACACACATAGTGCCCGACGTCATATCAGACCCCACGTTGCCACGCACCGAAGATCACGCATGCCCCAAGTGCTCCCATCGCGAGGCGGTCTTCTTCCAGGCGCAGACGCGCCGTGCCGAGGAGGAGATGCGATTGTACTATGTGTGTACGAATCAGAACTGCACTCATCGCTGGACCGAGTAACAGCTGACGGCATCTCCCGACATCACCGGCTCGTTTCACACAAGTGTGCACATTGGCATTAGTTATAAGTACCCTGTAGAGCTTTGTAACTAATATTTAAGTATGATCTGATAGCTATCGCACATTGTACCGGCTTTAGGCGTCGCCGCAAATGCTTCTCATTCAACTGGCATTGTGCACAGTACTTGTTATTCAATGCAACACTCGATTTATTCACATTATCAATGCTCTTTTTGTTGGAGCTGAGAGCGGGCGAGAGCATGCAGCTAGAGCGGAAAACTCTCTCGCATGCAAATTGCTCTGCTCATCGCAGTGACAAAATTCAATATCTATCAAACAATCACGAAAGAATAAAGCAATTATTAAACAAGTTTCTTGTGCGTATCGAGCTGCTGTTCCGGCTGTTACTCAGCTGCCCAGTCCAGAGACGACAGTTGGTTGTTAGAACTCGCCGCGACGTGTTGTCTGAACATGTAGGATTTGAGCATTTTGGACCTTAATAAAAAATATATATAAAAAATAACAGATTTCGAATTCGTGACAAAATGGCAAAAACAAATCAAACTAGCGAGGCGGCGGTGGCAGCGGCGGCGGCTGCCCAGGAGCCCAAAATGAACTATTTGCAAAAACTTTGGCGCTATCGCCAATATCTAGTCATCGAGCCGTTCTTCTTTTTCTACTTCATGGCATCGGTTTTCAACCAGGTGGCCATGCAGAACTTTCCGCTGGAAAAGGCATGTCGCGTCAATCTGGGCTACAACAAAGCCACCTGCTCGGTCATGTTGGACAAATCCGAGCTGGGCATCGATTGCGATGGCTTCAGCTTCGAGAACACCACCAACGGCGCCTCCCCCGAGCAGGGTCTGCTGGACATCTACTCGACCGGCTTCAACTACACCGTTTGCAAGGCAGAAATTGAAGCGCAAAAGCTATCCGCCGATGTTTCGGGAAAGCGTGCGCCTATAGGTAAAGCACGCGCATACCTTAACATTATATGCATACATATATACAAGTGCAACCAGTTTTGAAACTTCGCATTTTAATATTTAATTTTTCAGGTTTCATAAAAATAACTGCTAAATAGCTAACAAATTATTTTGCGTTATATATCCCAATACAAATACTTTTCTACTCTGTTTGAAAAATGAAATTGGGCATATTGGGTTATATAATATTGATATTTGGCCGATTGCTTTGACAGCTTTCCATGTCAGAGTAGGTTGAATGTTTTATTTGTTAAGCTTCTTAATAAATAATTGATAAAAACAATATATATACTCTGTTCAAAAATTAAAAAGGGCATATTGCTTTGAAATGTCGCCGCAAAAATCAAGAACATATTTGTTGGTTGTTATTTAACTCCGAACAGAGTATACTTTAGTATGTATACATATTTTATATGCCACAATGATAAATTAGCAGTTTTGGTGGTTCCCTCAGCACTTAATTGCAATCATTTGATTGTATTCTCTTACGAATTCTCCGAATTCTTTTCGATTACATAAGTTTTATAGCCGTTTAAATTTAAGCTTCGTTTTAGGTCTTAAATCATAGGCAAGTTTGAGTTCAAACCGGTTCGCACACAGCTTGTTTTTAATTTCTGTTGTTTATTTTGGATATCTTTTAACCTTTCGAGTTGTCATTGCCAAGGCAACAAAGTTTTGATGTGTGATTAGAAATTTACAATTTCTTCGCAGCATCAAGAGCTAAGCAGTTAACTGTCAATAAAATGTTTATTGATAGTCATTCGTCATAACTACAGCATTGCAAGGAAAACAACAGTTTAATTGATGCGATTGAGCAATATGCACTTTGTTGGCCATAACATTCCGTTGTTATATCTCGAAAAATTTCAACTCAGTTTCGGACTCTGCTAGGGTCAGTTAGTTTAAATGTTTTTTATATAGCTAAGCTTTAATTTGGGTTTTATTTACAATTTTCATGTTTTAATTTTGGAAGATTAGAAGAAGATTTGTTCGATTTTAAGCAATATATTAAGAGTTTTATAAGACAGTTTCTATGTAAAATTTCTAACAGTATACATGTATATATATCGGAGTCGGACTTATCGGTTTCGTATATCATACAGATCCCATAGGAACAAAAACATAGTTTTTGTACGAACAACTTTCTTGGCTTTAAATATATCTAAACTTTACGAGCCTCACTGCGTTCCCAGTACATAAGCAAACATTTTTATCAATATCGGACCACTATATCATATATATTCTTTGTATAAAAACACATTTGTTTACAAACTCCAAACTAATATCTACAATGGTTTGAAAGGAAATTTAAAATGCGATCTCTGTTCTTGCTCTTTCCTATAGCCGCCATATTCCCACTGATTGTGCTGCTCTTCGCTGGAGGCTGGTCGGACAGGTACAACAAGCGAAAGCCTTGTATGATATTGCCCATCGTGGGCGAGGCGCTGTCTTTTACCTGTGAGTAGCCCAGTTGGGTAGAGGAAAGTGCCAGACTTTGATCTGAGAGTGCTTTGCAGGTCTGCTCATCTCGGCCATATTCTTCGACAGTCTGCCAATGGAGTTTGGCATGTACCTGGAGGTGATTGTGCCTTCGCTCTGTGGTGGGCTGACCTTCTGCCTAATGGCCATATACAGCTATATCACCATAGCCACGCCCGAAGAGGATCGGGTCTTCCGCTTTGGCATCTTTGCCATGTTTGTGACCGGAGTGCCCTTCCTGGGCGCCTTTAGTGGAGTACTCTTTACCACATTCGGCTATATAAGTAAGTTGGATGAGTGTATACAATGAGGGAAAGAGATTTTAAAGTTTAAAAAACATATATTTGTATATACCTGTCAAACAAGAAAATTATGAACTCCTCTATTTTCCTAATATCGATAAATATTGATATTAAGCCCATGTTTGATAAAAATTCATATTACTATTGCATCCACAAATTCTAATTGAGACATTTTAAACTTCCATAACTTTGTCAAAACTAAACCAATTTTGAAAAGAAATTAATTTTTGAACATTGTTTGGTTCCCAGATCAATTCTGTATTTAAATCTGAAATCACAATTTTTTTATGAAAATTCATGTCTTGTACCCACCAATTCCCCATGGGACATGGGCCAAAAATCAAACATCATCAACTTTGCCAAAACTGAACCGATTTGGATAAGGAATGTCTTTTTGATTACTGTTTGGCTCCTTAATCAATTCTACATTTAAATCTGACATCATTTTTTTTTATGAAAGTTCATGTTTATCTTATACCCAAATATTCCCTAAGAGGCATGGGACCAAATTTTAAACTTCAATAACTTTGTCAAAACTGAACCGACTTTAGTATGAAATTTTTGAACATTGTTTGGTTCCCAGATCAATTCTGTATTTAAATCTGAAATCACAATTTTTTTTTATGAAAATTCATGTCTTGTACCCACAAATTCCCCATGGGACATGGGACCAAAAAATCAAACATCATCAACTTTGCCAAAACTGAACCGATTTGGATAAGAAATGTCTTTTTGATTACTGTTTGGCTCCTAAATCAATTCTACATTTAAATCTGACAACATAATTTTTTTTTTTTTTATCAAAGTTCATGTTTATCTTATACCCAAATAATCCCTAAGGGGCATGGGACCAAATTTTAAACTTCACTAACTTTGTCAAAACTGAACCGACTTTAGTATGAAATTTTTGAACATTGTTTGGTTCCCAGATCAATTCTGTATTTAAATCTGAAATCACAATTTTTTTTATGAAAATTCATGTCTTGTACCCACAAATTCCCCATGGGACATGGGCCCAAAAAGTCAAACATCATCAACTTTGCCAAAACTGAGCCGATTTGGATAAGGAATGTCTTTTTGATTACTGTTTGGGTCCTAAATCAATTCTACATTTAAATCTGAAAACATAATTTTTTTTTTTTTATCAAAGTTCATGTTTATCTTATACCCAATATTCCCTAAGAGGCATGGGACCAAATTCATGTCTACCCACAAATTCCCCATGGGACATGGGACCAAAAAATCAAACATCATCAACTTTGCCAAAACTGAACCGATTTGGATAAGGAATGTCTTTTTGATTACTGTTTGGCTCCTAAATCAATTCTACATTTAAATCTGACATCATTTTTTTTTATGAAAGTTCATGTTTATCTTATACCCAAATATTCCCTAAGAGGCATGGGACCAAATTTTAAACTTCAATAACTTTGTCAAAACTGAACCGACTTTAGTATGAAATTTTTGAACATTGTTTGGTTCCAGATCAATTCTGTATTTAAATCTGAAATCACAATTTTTTTTATGAAAATTCATGTCTTGTACCCACAAATTCCCCATGGGACATGGGACCAAAAAATCAAACATCATCAACTTTGCCAAAACTGAACCGATTTGGATAAGAAATGTCTTTTTGATTACTGTTTGGCTCCTAAATCAATTCTACATTTAAATCTGACAACATAATTTTTTTTTTTTTATCAAAGTTCATGTTTATCTTATACCCAAATAATCCTAAGGGGCATGGGACCAAATTTTAAACTTCACTAACTTTGTCAAAACTGAACCGACTTTAGTATTAAATTTTTGAACATTGTTTGGTTCCCAGATCAATTCTGTATTTAAATCTGAAATCACAATTTTTTTTATGAAAATTCATGTCTTGTACCCACAAATTCCCCATGGGACATGGGCCCAAAAAGTCAAACATCATCAACTTTGCCAAAACTGAACCGATTTGGATAAGGAATGTCTTTTTGATTACTGTTTGGGTCCTAAATCAATTCTACATTTAAATCTGAAAACATAATTTTTTTTTTTTATCAAAGTTCATGTTTATCTTATACCCAAATATTCCCTAAGAGGCATGGGACCAAATTCATGTCTACCCACAAATTCCCCATGGGACATGGGACCAAAAAATCAAACATCATCAACTTTGCCAAAACTGAACCGATTTGGATAAGGAATGTCTTTTTGATTACTGTTTGGCTCCTTAATCAATTCTACATTTAAATCTGACATCATTTTTTTTTATCAAAGTTCATGTTTATCCTATACCCAAATATTCCCTAAGAGGCATGGGACCAAATTTTAAACTTCAATAACTTTGTCAAAACTGAACCGACTTTAGTATGAAAAGTTTTTTTGTCAATGATTTGGCCTTAAAATTAATTCTGCATTTTAATATGGAAATACAAATTTGGGTCCCTATTCATGTTTATGTTGCACCCATATAAGATTACCCATGCAGCTTGGACTGGGTACAGGGTATTTGTTTAATATTGTTTAATTTATTCCTGTTCTGATTTCAGTATCTTTCGCTTCGGCCGTTGTCTTTCAAATAATTGCCATACTCTACATCGTCTTCTTCATCAAGGAGATTAAGCCGGCGCCCAAAGTCACGGATTCGCCCGCGGCTCAGCTCCACGGCCATGCGGCTGATAACATGGCCTATGAGACGACTAATTTGGACGAGCTGCCGGTGAACAAGAACGTCAACTTCCAATTGACGCCACACCTGGAGCCGCCCAAGGTGGAGCCACCGCCCGTGCCGGCACGTCGCTCCCTGCTGAAGGAGCTGTTCGATCCCACGCTGGTCATGGACTGTCTCAGATTTTCCGCTGGTGAAGCGCAAGAACAACGGACGCTTGTTGTTGATCCTGCTGATTTTTGCCTACTTTCTGACTCTGGGTCCCGCTTCGGGCGAGAACGACTATTGGTACCGCTTCACGCTGAAGAAGCTCAACTGGAATGGCAACGACTTTAGCATCTATTTGACCATCTCGGGTGGTGCCGCCCTGGTGGGCACCTTTATTGGCACCGCAATCCTCAGCAAGATGCTCAAGTTCTCCGACGCTGCGATTGGCATACTCTCCGCCCTCGCGATTGTCTGCTCCCGCGTCTTGTTTGTAAGTGGAGAATGATCACTGATTTTTATACTCTGTTTACAAAGTGCAAAAAGGGTATATTGGTTTTGTGCAATGACCGCATTACTGTCTGTGTTTCTTTAAAGCTCTTGTCCTGAAACTTTGCATAGCTTCGTCTTTATATTGAAGGGATATTGTTGCCAAACTTGTTTTTGTATGAAAACTTTTTGTTTTCAGAGATACCCTTACCAAACTTGTCAATTTAAGCATCCATAAATAACACCATCCCCAGAACTACTATAAAATTTAGGCATCTACATGAAGAATCGGTCGAAAACTGATTTATTGTGTGATATCACAGTTCACCATGGATATCTAGCGGTCATATTCTACATGTATAACTATTCATTCTCGTTTTCCATATAGGCCTTTGCCAATACCACCACTTCCTTCTATGTGGCCAGCGTGGTTGACATGTTTGTCAGCCTGCGCGTAATTGCCATCAAGACAATTGGCTCTAGCCTGGTTGACGGAGATGAGCTGAGTGAGTTCTAGGGGAAGATAAGTCTCTTGGAATAGTGACTCAGGTTAAGCGCTTCCATTTCAGGCAAAATGTACTCCATTTTTGGCATCAGCGAACCCATTGGCCAGTTCATATTCCCGCCCATCTTCAGTGAGATCTACATAAATACTGTGGACACATTTCCGGGCGCCTTTTTTCTGTTTGGCGAAATCTTTTATGTGCCCAATGTGCTGGTATTCGTGTAAGTTTTAAAACCATTCAACATTTTATTCCAATTTTAACTTATAATATATATATAGCCTCTGCTACTTCCTGATGCGTCGTCGCAAGTCGAAGGAGGCAAAAAATGCCGTCGAATTGGCCCAAAATAACGAAAGCAATGGGCAAACGAATGCCGCCAATGGCACCGAGATTACTAGTCTTTAAATCAATTATATATACATGTATTTTTACGACTTCTTGTACATATGTACATACACTTTTCTGTTTAGATTTGCTTCTAAATATAAACCAATGCGTAAGCCAGTCCAGGATTCGAAGGTTGATTTCTGTCAGATACGATGCGAGATGAGCCTTGGGCAACACGCTTGCCCTTGGGCACTGGGATCAGAAGGAACGCAATTATAACAAGTAAAACAAGTAGGTGGGTTCCAATGCAGAGTAGCCGACTGCGGGATACCCAGTAAACAGTAAACAAAATTTTGTAAAATGTAAAATTTTATTTTTATATATTATATAAAAGCTCTTATAATCTTTGAGTTATGCCGAAAATTAATCGATATTTATGGATTTCAGGTAATTGATGATCATTTTATTCCAAATCGGAAAGCTCAAGCTCTTATAGTTTCTGAGATCTAGAAATATATAAATATATAAAATCGGTTGATCAACCTTTCGGGGTTTTTTCTGCCTTTTACATGCAAAAGTATAACATACCCCATTGTCAATTGTACAGGGCATGAAAACAGCAGCCCTAACCCTTTTACTTTAACTACAATGCTCTGAGCTCCGGCAAAGCTCTTGCGCAGGACTCTAGACGAAGTGGCAATTTTCCAATCAGCAAATGCATTCAATTTGATCAGCCAGCCGGAGTGGTGGGCGTGGCATGTGGGTGCTAAATGCCATCTTGGCCACGCATGAAAACAATTGGCAACTAATAATCTCAGTTAATCTGCATGTGCTGCGGCTGCCACCCCTTGTAGAGCCACGTTTATGGCCGTGGGATTTTAACGAAATTGCAGTTTGCTCCTTTGGATATAAAAGCCGTAGTGTGCGCCATTAAAGGCTCAGACGCTGCTTTGGCCTGGTTGAGTGTGGTTAGGCCAGAATAACTTTGATTCCCGGCAAGTGTGAAAAGTTAAACTAAACCAATTTGTGCGACGGGTGACTCACTAAGTACACTCTGAGAAAAACCAAGTACAAACGCTGTTAAAGTTCGGCTTAGACAGAAATTTTTTAATTTTTTCCATTCCCAAAATTCTTGGTAGATCCAGATCCAGTGGCAAATAAAGTATTTAATTAGGGGAAATTTTGTGTTTATATTAAAAACGTTTTGTTATTTTTTTTTTTTTTAAAAACATAACCTATTTATTATAAAATTAAAAGAAAATATTTCTAAAAATTAAATTACATTCTCCTCTGCAGATTCCCCTACAGTCATGTTGCGCCTGTTGCTGCTGCCCCTGTTCCTGTTCACCCTGTCCATGGCGTGCATGGGGCAGACATTTCAGTATTCTCGCGGCTGGACCAATGGCAAACGGGCACCGCCTGCAGCGCTTCTGACCAATGGCCATAATCTGGGCCTATTGGACCTGTACGATGTGCAAGATAAGCCTGTCGATCTTAAGCTGGAACGGTAAATTATTTATACATCCTTTTGAGTTTGAAGAAAGAATGTGCTCTTCTTTTTGGCCAGCTGTCTGGTGCAACTGCAGCACTTTGTGGGCAACGCACTCCTCCATCGCTCCTTTGCCAACGGATTAGCTTACAGCGCCAACAGGCCCGACTCGGAGCCGGAAGTACGCAACATCAACATTCATCCCAGACCCAGTGCCAATAACAACAATAACAACGAGAACAGTTTGTACCCAAACTCCAATCATCATCAATCAAATGAGCTCTTCGAGGCGCTCAATGCGGCTGTGGCAGCCTCTGCGCCGGGCCCTGATATCGTCGAGCCCAACGATTATGGCAAACATTAAAAAGAAGAGTTCAGAGGGAGAAAATGTGGTTACAAAAATTATTTAAATATTAATTACTGTTATTAGCAACAAATGCTACAAAAAATTAAAAAAAAAAATATGAAATTTGATATTGCCAATTAAAAGTGCTTTTAGATCAATTGTATGTAAACAAACCCATAACAGGAAAATGCTCAGCGAAGGATTTTAATTTGAATCCCTAACAGAAACCACCCTTAAACGAAGTCTGTCCACACGTGTTGCTGCTACGCTTGGTTTGTGGAACACATTGGCAACTTTTTAATCAGCAAATGCATTCATACTCTGAAGATGAAGATGCTTAGATGGGGCGTGGCCTGATAGCATTTTGGCCGGTTAGTTAACAGAACTATAGGCAGCTACAAAGTCCTGTTAAGCTGGACTGGCTGTAAAATAAAGCACGTGTTGTGACCTTTTCATAAATTTTGTTTTTTTTATAATAAAAGTCTTTAAAAGAAGTATAAAGTGCTCAGACATCGTTTTGGCCTGGCTAATACTGGCTTATTCTTACAACAAGTATATCATAAATGTCAAATCAGCTTTCGAGCGAGCGCTTTCAGAGTACCAAGTGTGTGGTTGTTGCCTTGGCTAAGCTGGTTGCTGCTTGTGCTTAAAGTTATGTGGCGCCATCTTCTGTTTAAGTACAGATATTGCAAGGCCTTACCGTTTGCTGCTATTTTGCTTCACCACGAAACGGTTATTCAACTTAACCGCTAACTATAAACTAGAGAGCCAATTGATAGTAAGAAATAAAGTAGACGTGCGTCGTTTAGTTCAATTGAACGGGTCATTCAAAAGAACAACTCAATTTATTTTTTTAGATTTTTAAACAAAATTTGTTGCTTACTAACTTGCGAGTTTGACAGAGAATACAACATTTTTTATAACATATTATTGTATTATAGAAGATATCCGATTTAGTATCAATATTCATTTAAAAAGGTAAAGAACATTTGAACAACTGAAGAAGTAAATCAAGTTAGTTCAGGAAATTAATTTGAATTTAATTTTCTATAAAAAAGTCCTTCCAAGAAATCACCGACTACTAAAGCAGTATTAGGGACATATTGCGATGATCACATAATGCTAAAAGGCCTAAAAACATTATCAGAGTATACAGCAGTTCGTTACGATTCCTAATATACAATAATACTTAAGGCTAACGTACGAATCCGAAGTATTATCATCAATCAAAAAACCACTTTGGCACAGATGGGGGCCATCTTGTTTGGGAGGTGGAGTCAAACGATTATGATAAGCATTAAATCGAAACGGGTTGAAAAATCGATAGGACGTTACATTTGAGTGGGGGAAGCTGTAAACGTCTTGCTATTAATAGACATTTGTACACTCAAAATATTCAAAACCGTGTTTTTAGCCCAGTGTATGTACAAAAGGCCAATACGAAGACGTGCAAGTACATTTATTAAATATTCATATAGCAAAAGCCAAAATCAAATTATTTAAGATTAGACTATGTTATGGCTGGGTGATAAAATGGCGCATTTATGACAAATGCTGTGTGCACTTAGATGGGAAAACGTTGTAGGCACGTTTTGGTGCCGCCTGCCGTTGATGGAAAACAGCAACCATTTAATTTGGCCAGGGATGAAGAGGCGAATCTGACGAGCGTCTCTCAGCATCTTACAGTTAATTACTTTAAGTGGTTTGGGCGCTGGCTGGTCGCGTCTGTGAGGCCGCACTGTGCCTGTGCACCTGTGCACCTGTTCGAGTGCAAACGGTGCGCGGCCGCGCGCGTTTGTCGGATATCAAATCAAACGGGCTGCCATAAAGCTGAGCCAGCTCATCATTCACGCAATCCCTTCATAAAAAAGATATATGACACGGTCACAGCCACGGAAAAATACGAATGGAAACAGAGAGAGAGAGACAGGGAGAGAGAGATATAGATAGAGAGGGAGAGAATAGAAAACGCAGTTTTCAAATTGAATTCCTAACAAGCTAATCGATCCTCGGGGATGGTCTATGCAAGGGCGCGGAGCACGGACAAGCACACGGACACGGACTCTGCGCACACACTTCGCACGCACGGCCCCGGTTGCTTGGGGAATATGAATTTATATCTTTTAATCTGCGACAGGCACAAGCGCCGGCAAACAGCAGAATTGACTGTTAATACCCTGTGCCTACTGTGAATGGGTAACATGGGGTATTTGGTGGTTGGGAAAATGTGCGTAACACAATCCATAGAGTATAAATATTATTCAACTGTACCATATTCAATAATAATAATAAATTGTAATTCAATTGAGGGATCAATGGGCCATTCTCTCAATTCTTTTGCACGTTTACTAAAAATCAATCAACTTTCTTGTCACTTGATTTTCTCAAGTCCGTTTATTTGTTATATTAAGTAAGAATTATGTTTAATGGGTATCTCCCAGTCGAGCACTGCAATGCTAGTGCACTGTTGCTGATGCTGGATATGACGATGGCGATGGCTTTGGCAAAAATAAAAGTGAAATTAAGGACGCAGGACATATTTCAACAATGCAGCGCTGGCTGCGCTGTTTATTGTCAATGTCAAGTGGGCCTTCGGGGTGTCAAGTGGCGTGAACCAGCCTGCAGGACTCGCCGGGGGTTGGGCGTTGGGCACGAGCTGTAATTGCATTAAAATGCAATTGGAATTGCCGTTCGCTCAACTCAGCGCTTTCCCAGGCTCTCTCTCCACGTCGTCTCTGCTGCCGTCATCGACATCATTGCTGAGTGCCATTCTGTGTATTGAGCGTAGTTGGCCTCCTACGTCCTGGCCCGCTCCTCCTAGGTGCCAGCAGGCTACGTAAATTGTATTGAAAGCTGCTTTTAACGCCCTTTCAAGCGGGGCCACCACTGAGCTCAAGTGACCAGCAATTCGAGGACATGTCCTGTTGCCGCAGGCAGCGAAATAAAATTGGTTATAGCACCTGGACATGATTGGTCAAAATTGATCTGCGTTTCAATTGAGAACCAATATCGATCAGTGTTGTGTATTTAAATTGAGTTAAGGTCCCAATATTACTGTTAAAGTATACGTTTATTATTAAGTTGCGATAAATTTAATCTTCACATTGCTTTAAGTTAATGTTGTTGTCTACAATCTCTTGTGCAAATATTTTTATAGGTGATGAAATAGAGAATCAATTTACTTTTCCATTAAATAATATAAGATACTAGGCGTTTTCATAAATTTTAGACTCCCGCCATGATTTGATTTACCTGATAAGCTTTTTCGGATTCTAGTTATCGCAACTTTCCCAGAGTATTTATGTCCAAGTCTATTTGTAGCAGCTGCTGTTGTTTAGGGTCAACTGTTATAGAAATCAAGTGCTGAGGGAATCTCAACACTTGCTGCGACAGGGTAACAACAACAACAAACAGTACTCCCCCTAAGAGAGACAAAGCGGATAACAATTATATTAAACAGCAAGCAAAACAGCATTGACACTGGATTTGTAACAGGATACGCGTGTAACCACGAAATGGCAAGTCCTTCAACAACAGCAACAACAACGATAATGCGTAAAACACCCTTTCAATTAAATATTTGAAAACAACATTCGGCAATTACACAATTGACACCAGCTGAGGGGTGGCAAAACAACCCACACCCTCCACCCTCAAGCCTCCGCCCTTCAACCTCCAGCCTTCCACAATCCCCGCTGGCCATTATTTCGGCGCAACTTCATCAATTTGAAATGCTGGCAAACGCATGACTCGAAGGCACGCGCGTCAATTCTCGCCGCGATCCGGTCTCGGGCACCGCAGGGATTTGAATAGAGAGAGATAGGGAGATGGCAGGAGTGAGGGGTTGGGTCAGACGGAAGCAAAGTCGGTGGCAGGTTCATAAACAACATCAACAAGGACAAGTTGCGCTCGTTAAACATTAGTCAACATGAACATGACATGGCCAATGCCCCATGCCGAGCGCTCCCTGGCATTACTCTCTGCTGCTCCTGCACCGTATTAGGGCCCGTTTTCACGTTCGTTTTTGAAATGTCGTAAGTCGTTGGCTGTTTGTTCTTTTTTATTGTTTGGCCCATTCGTTTGTCGTTTATTTTTACAGCCAGGCATTTATTTGGCCAGCAAACGGGACACAAAATCTGTGGGACTTGCGTATTTTAATATGCATTTGGGAAAAGTTGGCCATCCAACGGTATTCTGTGTGTGTGGGCTTGGACGGATATCTAAATGAGCTTCTTTTCATTTCAATTTTCGTGTTGCTCCGCGGCTCCCCGATTTGGAAAATGCGTGAACACTTTGCGGGCGTAGCTGCCCTTTTTGCTTTTGGCCTCGATGTGATTGAGGCAATTGCCGGCGCGCTGCATTATTTATGGCGCAGCTAGGAATTTTGACTTGGCTCGCACAAGCTCAAGAAAAATTACGCAAAAATCAAAATTTGCCCAGAAGGCCACTTACACGGTCCGGACATCAGAGTTCAGACAAGGGGCCAAAACAGAAAAAAAAAACAAAAACAACCGGAAAAAGGTCAATTTTGGCGTAGCAAATAAAAAATTCAAATGCTACGCGTCCATGAAATGGACAATTGGGAATGAGCACAATCAAAACGAAAAGAAGCCAAGGCAAACAGGTAAGAATGACCGACTGGGAAATGTCCTGTAGATAGACTTTTTTATCTTGAGCGAAAAACTCTTATTTAAGGAAAATGTTTTAAAATCTTAATTTAAGACATTTTCTAAGAATCATTTTACTCTCCTTTAGAACGGTGTAGGCTTATTTTATTTTATTTTAAACTTTATGCAATACAAAATAAAAGAATATTAAGCAACGAAATATTCTTGAAGTTTTAAGAACTAAGCAATTATTACACTTTTTCATTACACATGTCCGGTCATTTCTAGACCAATTTGACTGCTTATGCTGTTCAGGAATATATTTACAGCAGCCAAAGATGCCTACTTCTATCTGAAACACTCTTCTGCACAGGTCAACATGCCCTTTTTTTTACCCATTAAGCATGCATACGGGGTATTGTAAAGAAGCAAAAGATTGCCAAGCACAAATGAAATGAAAGTCTCGCTCTTATAAGTGGAAATCTTGCTCAATTTGCCAGCTTGATTTAAATATTTTAACAGGCGGTGCTTAAAAAGACTTTAGAGATTTGTCCGAAAATCTTTTGTTACGCTCGCAGTAGTGTGATTACCTAGCAGCCTGTGCCGCCCCCCCTCTGCATCCTTTTTTTTAATTGGAGCATTGATTTTCGTTAAACAATTTCAAGAGAGACGCGAGGCAATTTTCACGCCATAACTCTAATGGAATTCAGCATAAATTTTCCGAGCTTTTCAATATTTGATGAGTCTTTTTACTTTTTTGTTGAACCAAGCGAGGCAATAAAATTGAAATGTTATTTTCCCTTCCTTTCCTTGGATGGCTCCAAGCTCGTCAAAGTTAGCGAGTTTGTTTTTGTTGTTGTTGTTGCTCTTTTATTGGCTGGTTATAAATTTGTGTGCTTGGCCATAAATACCAGGAAATCGGAGTTCGCGTAATGCTACGTGAATACGACCTAGGGTCCAAACGCTGCTAGCTGTTGACATTTGTGGCCTGGGTAAGGGGCTGCAGTGGTGGGTATAAAAAGCAACCCCCGCTAGATGGCTGACCACTCAATTCACATTGAGTTATATGTCTGTCTGTCTGTCTGTCTGTCCGTTGCTTGGAGTGGGGTCTGTACCTGGCACTTTACACTTTACACTCTCCACTCGTCGCTTTCCACCTTTTTTTTTTAATGTTGCTGATGTGATTTTGCACTCAATTGAAAACAACTTGATTAAATTTTCATGTCGAATTGCATGAAAAGAGTGAAAGTACTGAATTTTTTTATGTACGCCTAAGTACTCCTATGCATTTTTACTATACCATGAAATTTATCTAATTCACGATGAAGAAATTTTAAACATTCATAACTTTGTCAAATATCCACCGATTTTGGTAAGGATAGACTTTTTGTTAATGGTTTGGCCTCAATGTCACCTGTCTATTAAATCTGAAACCACTATTTCGTGTCGAAATTCATGTACTCGAAATTGTTCAAGCTTAGCCGATTTTGATAAGGATGATTCTACGCTTAAATCTATTTTAGGAAAATTCATGCCAGTAAAAATTAATTTATGAACATGGGTTACAGCAGCTCGGAGCTGTTAATTACGAAGAATTCATACCCATCGATTTGACTAGACTTAAGTTCTTATTTTTCACTATCTTTAATATCAAAAGGGCGAACAACTATAACAAGCAATGTGTAAAGCTGTGAATTGCTGGTTAAAAACGCGTGCCAATAGAATCTCTTATATCGCTCTTACCGAGACCTGGGTGTAGGAGTGCCTTTTTTAATTCGAGACTTTATTCTAATAGTTATAATATTAAATCTTAATTGAATACAAATCAATATAGTTTGCTTATTTTTTAAATTTAATTGCAATGTTTTTGCGTGTTGGATTTAGTGTTAAAACTGAGCACTTTAACAAGAGTCTTTAAATAATTTAAATTCTCATGTGTATTTTGCTGTTCGTTCTATTATCTGGCAGACTGCACGTGTGTTTGGGGAACTTTTTCTAAATCAGTTAGCCGGTCAATTTATTGCGCAACGCAACGACAACACCCGACAAACAACATGTCATCATCAGCAATTAGCATATTCTTTGCCCACAACAAACGCAAATGCTATATAGAAACAAGTAAAAACGTTGCCGTCGGGTGTAACCGACATCGGAATACTCGTGCACAGTGTAATAACAATCAAATCATGTACCCAAGCATTATTTTTACACCTGAATCAATCTATAGGACGAGCAACGGACAAAGTGTCTACATGTAAATTGGTTCACAATGGTTTGACAATGTTATGGGAGTTTGAAATACATTATTTTTGTACCACAAAATTAAAAAATTGTATTTTAAATAATGCATATATTTTAAATGTAGAATCAATCTAAAGGACACCCCATGGCCAAAATGCCACCAATTATGTAAATCGGTTAAAAATCCTATAATCCTTATAACAAGTATATCTTCCAAGTTTCAAGTCTCTAGCTTCAATAGCGTCGAAAAAATCGCAAAAAGGCCAGAAGGATGGACATTAAGGCCGGCATTGCACAAAGCCAATATACTCTTCTCACTCTGTGAACGTGTATGTACACAACACACAAAAACAAAGTAAATAAAGACAAAAAAAAACAAAAAAAATACGCAATAAAGTATAAGCACATGAAACTAATGACAAGCCAAATGATTAATTTGGAGAACGGCGCTGTGTGGTCATTAGAAGTGCTGTTAGTTGTCGCCGTCGCACCGGATCCCAACTTCTGGTGGTAGATCCGTTCAGTGTGCACACATAACGGAGAACGGTGTCCCGTTCGGGCATAATGGCTGCCCTTGATATCGGGGCAGCGGGGTATTCCACTCCATTTACTCCATTTTTAAACTCATTTAGACTCGCGTTTTTGTACTAATTTTAATAGACCTACAGTCATATAGTCTGGTTGTTTATGTGTGTACACAGAACAGCTAATGACAGCCCAACAATAGTTGTGTATGTGTAGAGTAAAAGGGTATATTCGTGCTTGCCATCAATCATGATGCGGAATTAAGGTACTTGTAGGGGTCAATCATGATGTACTCCTTCCATTTAGAGACTATAGTCAAGAAAGTTCCGACAGAAATCAATCCTGCTGTATTGATGTCATTGCTTGACTAACATAGAACACAATACGAAATTGAGGTGCTCAAAGAGCTCACTGAGAGGCTTACATAGAAAAAACTGCGAAAGAGTTGTGTCCGCAGAGATCAATCAAGATGTATGGCTTCCTTAAAGAGACCTGAATAGAAAAAATACGAAATGGAAGTTCCGGCTTAGATCAATCACGATTTATTGATACCGTTAAGAAACTAATATAGAACGAAAATGCGAAATGGAAGTGCTTGCACCTTGCAGTTAAGGGTAGTTGTTAGTCGAAGAGGCTCACATGCATTCTTTTATGTTGTTTTTTGAGGTACGTTGTTAAAAATGGTTTCCTTTATGACATTTTTTATGACTGCCATGTGGCAGGTTGACAGGCCAACCAGCGACGACCATAATTAGAGGCTAGACGTGCCACCGTTAGCCAGAAAACAACAACAACTGTTACTACAGCAACAATAGCGACTCATATTTAATTTAAACGTCTCCATGATGGCCGCTAATTATTTGCTGTCACTGTGCGCCGTCTACTGTGACTGCGATTGCTATTGTGACTGACTGTCAAACTTTGTTGAGCATTGTCAGCAATTCCCTAAGCTTTTCTTCTATCCCATTCCATTCCCCAGTCCCCCCATTTTGCTCTATTGTTATGAATGTTAATATGGAAATTGCAGCAAAAAATTGTTGGCTGCAAAAAGGCTGAAAAACTAATTTGAAAATGGCTCTGCTTTGTGCCGACTGGCAGGTTGAATGCCACCGTCCAGTTGCTTGGCCAGGCTTAAATCCCTTTCAATCTAGCCATAATCCAAATTGACATGGCAGTCGGACCAAGAGGCTTCACTCGTAATCCTGCTGTGTGCCTCAGCCTCCTCAGCCTCCTCCGCCCCTGCTCATGACTGGCTCTGACTGTCTTGTTGACCAACCGCATGGCTGTTCATTTGTATTTTTCATATCCACTCTGCCAACTGACACACACACTCCGCACACCACCCCTCTGGTCACTTTCAATTTGGCTTTCTTTTTGCTGATTTTCGGCAGAAACTCAAACAGACCTGTGGCGCCTGTCATTCCACTAAGTGGACACAAATAGATTGTTGCTCCAGCTTTGCTCCGGCCCCAAGTCCTGGCGCCTGTCCGCAACTTTGCTCAATAATCAATCAAACCTCGTAGCGAATACAGGCCAAATGCTACAAACTTGGCAGCCAATTAAAGACAACCCCATCGGCAATCGGCACATGCAATGGTCAGGATCATCCTCATTACAATCCCATTCCGTTCTGCCGCTGGCCACAAAGAAATAAAACAGAAATTGTCCAATTAAACGCAATTTATGCGAATTTCCAAGTAGTCCGACTCCAGTCCAAAATTAAAAAGGTGTCTCTGTTGAAGTTTCAATAAAAGAGCATTTGAACGGCCTGACGGACGGATGAACGGACGGACGGACGGAGGTTTGCCTGCAACTTTGTGGGCGCCGTCTTTCAACTTGTTCCCGAAAATGGTTTACTTCCGCACCGGCGACCACCGTGCCACCTTGTAGGAGTTCAAGTCGGAGCCGCCGGCCGACGCTAATGTGACAGCGGCCAACACTTTAAGGGCCAGTCCCTAAATATAGGGGCTACCTGCTGTCGGCCAGTTCGGGCCAGGCGGCGTCTGTTTGTTTTGCCTGTCAGCGCAAAAAAACACGTAATATATTTATAATGAAAGGCCGCTGGATATACAAGTTATATAGAAGCTCAGGTTCCTCTACTGCTGCTAATTGTTGTTGGTTTTTGGTTGAATCGAGCATATGGCTGATAGAATATATCCGGCGTTTGGCCTGTCAATAGCTGTCCATAAATTATATTTACAAGGAGCCTCCCAAGTAATCCGAAATAAATAGCCCGTTGTTTCGTGTGTTTTCTTTGATTTCGTAATATATTTATTTTCATTTCTTTTCCTTTATGTTAGTCATATTGGTAATAATTATTATTTTATTTTATAATACTAGGTAATGCCAGTTGACTTACGACTAACGTACAATACAAGCCATATATTTAAGATGTGTTTATATTATATACTATATGCTTTGAAGTTGACAATTTGAGCTGCATGTTTTTTGCCTTAAAGTGTAGAACAATAACTAAAAAATAGGGGAAAACACTGCGCTACAAACTAAAGGCAACTACTTAAGCCTAAATCGAGTACTTATATGTCTATGTGAATAATATATATTTATATATAGTACGCGAAGTAAAGCTAGGTATTTACAACTTGCAATAACATGTTGATTGATTTACAGTGAGCACTTTGCACGCGTTCGTCTGGGCGTGTTCTCACTGTCCGGTGTACACACGTTATTTTCAACTCTATTTACAAAGCAAACTTTATCACAAATAAACCTTATACACATACATTTAAGATCTACTGTTTGCCAGTAGACGATTAGCAGCCCGCTGCATGCGACGCCTCGGCCCACGGTTGCAGTCCGTGCAGCGCGGCTAGCGGAGCTCCATTCACGCCGGACTGCGAGCTGAGCGGCGCTGCCGGCGGCGCAAAGCCCTTACTAATGGCCTCCGCCTGCAGGGAGAGCATCAGCCGATTGGCCGCTTGTCGCTCGGCCTCGCGCTCCTCCGCCGTTTGACGTCTGCAAAGATATGGACAGAGATAAGTAATGAGAAACCAGCAATACTCGCAGTATAATAACAGCTTATAACAGTAAAAAACGGTCTTAATTAGTTTTGTTATTTTGAAAATATCTATTTTTGGTTTTTTGTGGGGCGTGAGTGGGCGTGGTCGACTTGATCTTTGGAGGAGATCATCAGAAATCTGTCTGCCAACTTTGGTGACTCAAGCTCTTAAATACGCTCAGTGAGCGTCTCCAAAAAATCGTAATACTTTTTCAAAGTTTCAAGCTCTCTAAATCCCAATATAATCTTTTCACTTCATTAACAAGTATAAAAACAGTTAATTTCAGGATTTAAAATTTTGTGACATCATTATAATACCCTCTGCAAGGATATGCGATGAGGCTTATCGATTTATTCGCCGCGGCTAATGTGCATATTCATTATCGAAAAGCAATTTGCCTGAAGTGATAGCAGACAGCTGATATGGTAGGTGGGGAGGCGGGGAGAGGTGGGCCGGCTCATCAAGTCATTATGTGGGCGGCTTATTAAGACCATTTAAAACTAATCAAATCAAATATGCTGATTGCCCAACAATGCCCGGGCGCAATTATGGTCGCATTGGATTGGGTTTGGCTTTGTTGCGCTGTTGTTTATTGAAAATTAATTTCGAGTCGTCGCCCGGCGTAAAATTACATTTTAAATGTTGCGCTTAAATGGGATTTAATCGTGCGACAGCAAAAACAACGAGAACGTTTGGCAATTTGTGTGCGCCCCCAACTACAAAATAAATTATTCAATTGCAATTGCAACGGCCTTTTGCTCTCTGAAGCTGCATTTATTATATCCTCCACTCCCAGTTCCATTCTCACTTCCATTCCAACTTCCATTCTAGCTACAGTTCCTGTCTCCGGGTTTCTTTTCCCTTGCCCTCTTATTTCGCGTTTGCGCAGCATTTATGCTCTAATTGTGGCCACCCCCACACACACACACACACACACATACACGCGCTCCCACACAGACACACAGTGCATCTGCCGTCTGTGGGGTGGTTTTTGCCATCGCGCGCCATATTGAATATTTCATGATCTAATAAAGTTCTTATGGTTGCCAGCTAAATACGACGACGTCTACTACAAAGTTTTGTCTCGTAATTACTATCCTAAATGCTTTGCTCGTTAGTGTGCTAGTGAGTGTGTGTGTGTGTGTCCGACCCACACATGTCATGACTATATTACAGTTTAATATGCTATCATTACGGCTTTCATCAGCAATGTCATCATTCAAACTATAAGCTCATAACTTTAATGCGAACTTATTAAAAATTCATTTGTACCTCGTGGGTTTAAGTAAGAGATCAAAATACTAGAGTTATGGGCTATGTTAAAGACGTAATACAAAACTGGATAGTAAAACTGTAAACTATTAACATAATTTTTAAAAATTCGACTTACTACTTATAGTAATAAAAGACGGAAGGGATATACTTGTAATATTGTATGAGTGAAGTGTTAACTTCATTTAAAATTTGATAATAATTAACAAACCAAAGTTGGTGCCAGCCCCTGAAAACCTCTCATATATTATATTATATTATATTATATCATATTCAAATTAAGTTATTTTATAAAATGCATTACAGCTCATTTTAGATTTGTTACTTACAAATATGTTCAAAAATATTATGCAACCGTAGAAAACCAAAAGGCCCCACAGTACAGCGCACACTAATTAATTTATTGGCCGTAGAAGACAACAACAATAATTGCAATTACAACAACTCAATTGTCTGGCAATGGTTCAAGTGAATTATTTTATGGGAAATATTTCACTTTTACTTTCGGGCATTTTTGGATGCTTTATCTGCGAGCATTTTTATTTTTTTTTACAGCTACCGCATGAAAAATTCAACGAAAATTGATTAAAAACTCCGAAAACAAATGTGTGTGTGTGTATGACTGCAATGCGTATGTGTGTGTGTGGGGTTCATTTAAGCTGAGCGGAACAGAGAAAGAGACAGAGACAGAGACAAGAGCCACGACTGTAATTTATCTTCAGTCACGAGAGCTTTGGAAGTGGAAATGAAAATGCAAGAAACGCTTTACAAATGTTAACTGTTTGTCTTTTGGCGCCAGGGCGATGAAAATGTTGTTGTTGTTATCCACGATAAATAATGGCCAAACATTAGGCTAAAATGTTTATTAAAGCTCAACGCATAAATCGCTTGACTGCGCAACGGGGCTGTAGCTGTAGGTGTTGGAGGGGGTATGGTTGGGGGCCTTAGATTAATGTTGCCACAAATTTAATGGCAAGTCAATTGTCGCACTGTTAGCAGCTGCTAAAATGCTTTTCTGGGCCGGTAATTAAAATCATTTCACACACAAAACAGCCCGCAAACGATGTCAACAAATTACGACAAAATAGTCATGGACAAAGTGGGTCTGCTGCTCTGCCCTTATAGCCGACTGTCCAATACTCTGTTCACAAAAAAAAAGAATTTTCCAAATAAATGTATCCTCTTATTTAACGTGGCTTTAAGCGAATATATGCATGTATGAATGTATATATATATATATATATATATATATATATATATATATATATATTGTATAGGTATTTTATTATATAGGGTCGATTAAAACTTCATGTATACAGACGGACGCCCTATATACAGCCTTTTTACTTTGTGAACAGAGTATAAAAAGGCCCCTTAGGTAATTATCTTTCAAGACATAACAATTTAGCCAGACCATTAATTGGCTGGCCGACTGGCCAACTTCAGGTTTTGGTTAGTCCTGCGGGACTTGCTGCTAAGACAAAGATTTCGTCCAGGCTTGGGGTTGGCAGGACACGTGCCGGTCGAAAGAACTTCAAAGTTAATTTACAAATGGCCAGCACAGCTGTAATTAATTTCATTTGATTTTCCTCTTTTTGACCAAAAAACTTTGCTCTCTGCCAAATTGATTCTTGCCTTGCGGTTTAAGTTTTCCAACAACTTCTTTTGGCCACTTACACACATGCACACGCACACACACATTCAGTGTTCATTTGTCATTTGTGAGTGCGTGTGTGTAAATTTTTAATTAGACAGCTTTCAGCAGCAGCAAAACTTTTCCGTATGCCGGGGCAATTCATTTCGTGTGAGTTTTCGTACTCGTATTTAAGATTTGCCCATCGCGAGGAATCTGATGTGGGGCACAGGTTTTGATGCATGGCCGTGTAATTAAAAAGGGTTTAATGGCAACTTGATTTATGTGCCGGTTGCTAATTAAATTATGTATACACTCGGTGCAACAAGGAGTACGAAATTTCCTTCTAGAGCGTGCTTGATTAGGAAATACTCTGTACCTTATTTTAAATTGGCCCAAATAAGATAATTCTTGTTGCTACCCGATTTTGTAGGGAATCGTGTGAGGATATTCAAAACAGCAAATCAATTTTTTATGGATGTTGGTTTGAAGCAATTACATTCTGCATTTTCTAGCTCTACGAGTAACAGTCCACCAGCATTTTCCCATTGACGGGGTACAAAAAGTACGTGCGAAAGGACTTGCCCCGCCAGACGAACGTTAGACAATGCCATTTGTTTGGCTCCAACGCCAGAATTTGCGCATGACATGCCATTTTTTTCTTTCACTTTGAGCAGTGTTTTCCGTTTGTTCTCCTTCCTCTCTCCTCCTCACTCCCTCTCTCTCAGACTCCCTTCATCTAGCTGCTGTCTGTCTGCCATCTGCTTTCAGCCTTTATTCGCTATGTTATAGCTTGGCAGAGGGTATTATAATTTTGTCAGGAAATGTGCAACGCATTGAAAACGTAATATATGTATATATTCTCGACTAAAGTGAATATTCTTGATCCGCATACAAATCCGAGACCTTCCTCTGTTTTATGCAAACTAGCCTTGTAGCCTTAAAGTTATCTTTATGAAACCTTGCAGTGGGCCGCTTCGCAGCAGGCAGTATATATATATATCCAAGTCGGCCATTATATCAAATAGCAGTGTTTGTGAGAAAAACTATATGGTTTTCAAATGTATCTGGACATTGGCAATTAAGAATTTCACTATACTAATTTAACTATATTAACATCGGAATACTTTATTAAGCAGTTTCCAATATATCGCTAAATTTGCCATGTCTGCAAAAGTATTTAATTTTTGGCCACTTCAAGTTGACTTTACGCTCATGTTTATTCTTTCCCCTTCTTCATTTGATTTTTTTTTTTTTTGCTAAACACATTGTCAAATTGACAGGCAACAAGCTTCATTCAATTGCTCAGGCTCCAAGTCTTCAAGCCGCGTGACGAGCACTTTGTTGTTGTTGTTAATTATTAAGTATTTTTGCTGTTGTTGTAACTTTTGTTGTTAGCAATCGAAGCATTTAAAAGCCTTTGGATAGAAAATATTACAGGCCGTTGTTGTCACGGCCTGCAGAACGGGTTACAATTTATTAAAAACAAGTAAAAAACACATTTAGTAATCTTTGGGCCAAGCAATTCGCAAGTGAACATAACTCATACGCCATGCTGAACGCTGCTAATTATTTAAATTACTTGGCGCGCAGTTTGCAGCATTGCATTAAGGCAATTATGTGAGCACATACTTGTTCATATGTATGCGCTTGCGTACACTCAGAAAAAACAAGATTTTTGTACTAAAGTGGAAATTTCTTAACTTAAAAACAACATTTAAATTGAACAACATTTTACCTATATTTAATTCAACAAATTCATGTTTATTTATGCAACAATAACATTCAAAACTTAATACAAAAATATTTTATAATATTTACAGTACAACACTAAAACGTGGATTTAAAACAGCTTTTTTCTCTGAGTGTATTACTTACGAGGTATATATATATATATTTATATATATATATACATACACACGTAGATAATTTATATGTATAGTCATGGCGCTTGTATAATGCCGTTGCCATTTCACTTAACCACAAACGAGCCGTGGCCATTGCCGTTAACAAAATTGCGTTTTACATCATTAATTTTTACGAGCTAAACTAGGCCCAAAATGGCTGATAAGCTGTAAGAGCCAAAAGCAGTGAGCGAGAGGACTTGGACGCGATGCAAGGGCACGGTGGGAGGGGGTCTGGCATTGTCGGCCTGGGACAGAGCCTGCTAAGCGGCAATTAGCGCGTCTCAAATGCGCCCACTGTCGCCGCTTTTGTTGTTGCTATTGTTGTTTTTGTTTGCGACGGTGTCGTTTGAGAAAAAGTCGCCAGTTTTGAAAAGTTTTCTTCATCGTTATTATAATGGTAATTGCATATGGTAGCCATATATGGAGGGAAACATTTTGTTATAATTCTAATGCCAATAATAAAATAGAAAACAATTTGAGACACGCAACTGCGCTCAACGCATCAATGCCCCATTAAATTAGAGCCAAACAAGCGCGTGACTTGTTTATAGTACCGAACACATACTAGTATATCTACATACTATACATATGTATACATATGTATTTAACTGGGCAAACTCATGCAGCTTGATAAAGCAACGAGTTCGAGTAGAAACCTCTCGTTAATTGCCATTTGCATGGCAAATGCTCTATATTAGGGTAATAGGAAGTGCTGCCATTGCAGGCGCCATAAATCAAAATGATAAATAACATAGAGTAGCTAACAATCTAAGTAAATGTTTCACGTTGACGAAACACATGTATAAACATAAATGTATATCAGGGGGAAATCGCCATTCTACGTGTAAGGGTATAGAATTATAACTCTTTTTGTTCCTAAAATTTTAACAACATTTTGTTCTTCAACTACCTTCTATTAAATATAGATCCATCTTGATTATATAATCGATTGTTAATCATGCACGAAAAAAACAATATTATTTTTATCAAATAAAAAGTACTCTATATTGTGTGGATACAAAAGTAACTATAAGCTCATATTTATTATTTTTAAACCAAATTAAGAGAATGTCAAGGTTCACTCAGTTACTAAAATATATGCATGGATATATTGCAAGAGTAGCCTATTAAACGGTATTTTGTCATTACTTGTAAATTAAGCAAAATACAATTCTGCTTAATAACAGCTTTATATATATCAAAAGAGGCTTTTCACGTTAGGGTTTGTTGACTCTGACACTGCAATCCGAAGAAAGTACACTGTAAAATGCGACTGTACGATTTATACGGATTTTTTTTTTAGTGAATCATAAGGGCAATAATATAAAATTAATTTATTTGATTCAAGTCTTTGGTGTCAATTGCTACAAAATTGTATTTTCACATAGACATGGTTGAAACCCAATATACTCTTTTCAACTTTTTGAGTTGGGTATACAAATTAATTTCGGAAATTGCATTTAAGTGGGCGCTTTTTATATAAAATTCGTGATTGCGCAGACATTCTATTTATGGCATATTTATATTATCAAAATTAACTGTTTTTCTTATTTATAAAAAGTATATACGGCCGCAGTTAAGTAAGCTGCCAGGGCTTCAAGTTCTAAATTGGTATTATAATAAAATGATTTATTTAAGTTTAATATCAATATATTATTTCAAACTCCCATAACTTTGTCAAAACTGAACTGATTAGATTTACTTTGAATTCGATTAATGGAGTTTCTCTTAGAATAATTCTATATTTTCATGGCCGCCATTTTGAGGTTATGATTAGAGTGTGGTTAGTAAAACACTCAGCTCATTATGAGTTAATGCTAGGAGAAGGCTCTGTACTCCATTCTTCACACACTAGAAACAAAAAGAATCCACCCCCACAGATTGCCAACCCCAAACGCGAACGAACGCGATGGAAGTGCGGGGGAGCGGTGTGTTGGGGGAAGGGGCGTTGCCGCTTGCGCGTTTTCATTTAATGCGCTCATGCATAATGGATAAACCTTTTACCCCCGGTTTCGAAGGCACGCTTTATTTTTATTTGTATTTTGCCTTTTTCCTTATTTAGTGTTTTGTAGACAAAAGCCTTTTGTGCATTTTGTAGTTTAAAGAGGCGGGCAAAAGTGGGCACGAACTGGGAAAGGGGCAGGTGCTACCTGTCACCACTTTTGAGATGCGTATTGATTTTTCGTCGCTCTTTTTGTCGACTGTGAACTTACCTCCATTTGGTGCGTCGGTTCTGGAACCACGTCTTCACCTGAGCATCGGTCATCTTGAGACCCCGCGCCAGTGCCGCACGCTCCGCAGATGCCAGATACTTTTGCTTGTGGAAACGCTTCTCCAGCTCCGCCACCTGGATGCGGGTGAAGGAGGTGCGCGGCTTTTTTCGCTTGGGCGGCGTGCGATTCTGGTAGGGATGGCCAATGCGACGGGCAATCGGAAAGGCAGCTGTTGGGGAGCACAAGAAGTGGTAGAAACTGTAGGTTCACTCGAAGAAAAGTAAGAAATGTTTATTTGCTAGGTACAAAAGTAGTTTATCATCCAGCTACAGTATAACTAATTTCATTTCAGAACGAAATTCTTTTTGAGTCCCGAATTTTTCCCGGTGTAAATTTAGCCAACTTTCACTCGGCGTTCGACTGTGTGTCTTGGCCGAGCAATTAGCAAACAATAAATTCCTAGATAGTTAACAAGCAATTTCCGATATTCGCTTCCGGCTCCGGTATCGGCAACGGCAACGGCACCTGTACGGCTACTTAGCGACCGTAGGGTCCCGCCTCTACCTGCCCTTCGCGGCCCGCTGTGAAATCAATTTGGCTGGCCAGCCCAGCCCTAAGAGTCAGTGACTCGGGCCGCTAAGCGGCTGCCTAATTGCCGCAGTCTGAGGGCGATCTCTAACCTTTATCATAGAGCAGCGTCTTGTAGACTACGCACGCGACATCAATTTCATTCAAAGCCGCCTTTTGCCGGCCCTCGGGTTGAGTCATAAAGTCGCGGCTTCCTAGGATGCCTATGTGACCCAGTGTCTGGACTGGGCCTCTGTCGCTCTGGCTTAATGGGTGCGGGCAGGGCGCGGATTCGAACTCGGCTGGCGCTGAACCTTTTAAAATTCCATGCCTGTCGACTTAGTTTTGCCTTTTTGGCGTGCGTGTTGTTGTTTATTGTGTGCGATAAGGCTGGCGCAGTGGTCACCAAAAAAAAAAACCAAAAAATATTAAAACGATGTCGTTGCCGTCCTGTGTGACAACTGGGAAACCGGCTTGACCATCGTCGGCGGGGTCATGCGATAAGTCACGGTGTTTGCCTGTGAATAACTTGGCCAATTCGCTTGCCAAAACTAGCTGAACATAGACTTCACAATTGGTATTCAAAGCTGACTAAGAGGTGTGACTTTTTGAAACCCAACAATAAGTGCATAATTCTAGGACATATATGGGTATTTCGAGGGAAGGGTCTACTATGAAAATAATTGTAGAACATTTTTTCATCACAGTTGTTTATTTTTGAAGTTATTACAAATGCATGTCAAAAGAAAAATAGATAAATTTCACTGGGACTTAAAATTACTATGAATTTGCCCACATATCTACATATACTTATAATAGGACTAAATAGGTTACACTTCCGTTAAGATGCCAAAACTTTAATTTTGTAATAGGATATTTAGTACTCATAACGAGAATTGTGCTATAAAAACAAATATTTATAGCATGTGTACACTTGGCTATAGAGCCTGCCTATGGTCTCCTTATGCCTATGTAAACTGTATTCCTTTAAGAAATGTTTCAACCCCCAATAAAATCCTTATCAAAATGCATGAAATTTCCATCAATTGGAAAACGCTGCCAAAAAATGCTCAATGCGCTCAGAATGTATGGTGGGTGTTAAACTGACAAATCATGTTTTTTATTGCGTCTTTTCCCAGGAACCCCTTTAAAAACCAATGTTAGATGTGTGCGTGTGTGTAGCATAAATTGCAAGCGGATATTGGCCACCATTTGAATATTTTAAGCAATATCAATTTCAATAAGAAGCCATTTATCGCACCACATAAGCGGGTGCTCATATCCTTAAAGGATTCCATGGGATATATGCATGTATACTCGCGCAAGCATAATTTTATGGCTTACCAGCGCTGCCTCCTCTTTGGCACGCCCATGCCGCTAGCCTACTTGTGCGCGTTGTTGTTGTTCTTATTTATGATGTTTTGGCTCAGCTCTCGGCGCATCTTAAAGATACTCACAACCTGTCTGTGGGCTGCGGCTTCTGCTGCCGCTTGACTGCCTGTAAACTGCCTTCCCAAAATACGTAAAATAATGCTAAAAGCTTTTAGCATGCATTATTGATGGCGCCTGTGGCCCAAACCGAGCCCAAGTCTGTGAGTGAGACTAAGTCGACGGTGGAGCTGTTTTTGCTTGACGGCCCACCTGGCGTATGCACAATTTCTACACTCAAGTGTTTACACTTTTGACCTTTTTGTCTATATATGGTCGCTAGGCAGGCGCTTTAGCCAAAGTTAGTTGAATGCGGCAACTGCTTGAATATTTTTTTGGGCTATTTAGCCAAAATAATTGGCGCCTGCTGCGCTGGCTGTCAGCAAAGCCAACAGCATTCCAATTAACATGCAATGGTTATTAATCATAAGGCTGAGAGGAGCGGGGAGCAGGGAATGGGGAATGGGGAACGGGCCAGGCGGGGCGCTGATCACGGCAAGGGTCAGTCTGTTACGGTTGCTCGTTTGTCTTGTTAATGAAAAAAGCCAAGGCGCCAGCTTATCAGCAAGCCGAAGCGACACAATGCACACACACTCGCACTCACACTCGCACTCAAACTCGTAGTCAGGCAGACGCTGACGAAGTTGTTGACAAAACGAAACTGGTCAGAAGACGTCTCGTTTGGTTCAGTGTCTCAAAAGTGTGGCCAAGTTCTTCCACTACTTAGGAAGCTCTCTCCCTGTCTGCCTCTGCCTCTCCCTCTCCCTCTCGCTCTTCGTCTCCCTCTCTCCTTTTCTGTGACTAATTAAAAGCTGCCCATGTCAGTTGAGCCAGCTCACATTGAAGTGTGGTATGCAGCGATAAATAAGCCAAGTCCGCAGCTCAGCTAGCTGTGAGCAGAGCGACCGCCCAATGTGTAATTAATTCCTTTTCGGGGGCACAGCGCGAAATTAAAAAGTCATGTAAACCAGCTCATTAAAATAACTGAAAATGCAAAACGAATAAAGGGCCCGCGGCGGATGTTGGCCATAAAAGCAAAGCGCCCGGACTCTCAATCGCAGCGATCGTCAGCTAAGCAGCTTTTCTGCATGGCCAAAAATATCCCAAATATGAGTTACTGAGCCAACTCCAACTCCGATGAGGATACGGATTCGGAGTCGTATTCGGATGCGCACTCTGACAGCGCGGGGACAGCTGATAAACGAAGTGAGGCTCATGTTGAGCCCAGCAAGAGTGCCCCCTGGGCTAGTGTGCATGGCTAGCAGATACCCTGCACACAACTTCGTGCTGCCGTAATACACTGTAAGATATATTTTCTTAAATAAAGTTCGTTTCTACGGATTGTCTAAAGGCTTACGATTGGCTTACGAATATTGTGTGTCTCTCGCTCTTATAATCTCAGAGATATGCCCAAGAAATCAAGGGTTAAAATCGATATTTATCGATTTTGGGTTATGGGAGGAGCTATTGATGATTTATTTGATATATGAAGTATTATCTATAAAATTGGGTGCATGTATCTCCTATAATCTCAGAGCTCAAAAAATCGAGGCTAGATACCGATAATTATCGATTTCAGAGCAAATAACGAACTTTGTCGAAAATAATTAAAGGGTGACATAGATGAAGCTTTATTCAGACAGGTTTTTTTAGATAGCCGGAGGGACAGACAGATGAACCTAGTTAGATCAAGAAAATATATGCGTTATGTATGTCTTTGTCTGCCTGTTACATTTGTATCCATTATAAACCCTTTTAAGTAATTTTCAATGCGTACAGGGTATAATAAAATCAACGCGTTCTCATTATTTAAGCGGCTCGCGCTGCGACTCCCGCTTGTAGCTACAAGTGAAGCTCATAATGTAAACAAATTAACGCAGAAGCCCAACGCACCAGAGGAAGGCCTGCTCCTGGCGGTACTGACCGCCTGCCTGGGCCATATGCAAATCCGAGTTGAGTTTTGCTTCTGGGCGGTGGCGCAGCGTTAAGTTTTTTCTGTTTTCCTTTTTAACTTAAGCTGCGATTGCGCATTTGAAGGCAAACATGTTTTTATACTTTAGGGCCCAACTACAACTATGGAGAGTGTGTGTGTGAGTGTGTGTGTGAGTGTGTGTGTGTGGCACTGGTTGCCCCAAAATGACATGCCGACAGGCATGTTGGCTTAAAAGACTTCTCTGATCGTGCTTATTAGCCGGGCCAGAACAAGCCACCGGCTTGGACTTCAATAAGCCGCACTCGAAGTCGAAGTCGGACTCGGAGTCGGAGCTGCATTCGTGTGCGTGCCACATGGCAATCGAAACAGTAGCCGCTTGTTTTGGCTACCGTTAGCGCTCGTAAAAGCTGAGAGAGGGAACTGCCCCCGATTGACTCACCTGCCAGTCGATCCTTGACCGCCTGATGGGCCAGCGCCGCATGATGCAGCGGCGGCAGCGCCCAGGTCAGCGGCGTACGCTGCGGCGGAACACGCAGCACATGTCCAGCGGCGGCCGCTGCTGCCGACGGATACAAGTGCGGATAGGAGTAGAGGGCCGCGGCGCTGCCATAGGTCGAGTTGGCAATGCTGGTGGCCAGCTTATAGGCGGCCAGGTCCTGTTCGTCCGCTTGCAGCTCCTTGTCGTCTGGGTTTCTATCGGAGCTGCTGCTGTTGTTGTTGTTATTGTTGTTGCTGTTGGGACTGCTGTTGTTGTGCAGACTGCTGTTGTTGTTGTTGTTGTTGGTCTCGAAGGGCTTCGACAGCAGCCGCGATATGCTGAAGGGCAGATTCTCGCTGGACGAGGAGCGCGTCTGTTCCGATTGCAGCGATTCACTAAAAAGAAAAACCAAAACACGAGATACGCAAATTGTTGTTGTTGTTAGCTCATTAATTTTAAGAGTGTCTCATGATAAGCAGTCGGGGAGAGAGGGGCGCAAATTATTAATTAATGTTGCATACTGAATTGCGATACCAGTTGCCCACGCACATCCCCTACACTCAGAGAAAAAAAAACCAAGAATTTTGTATTTCCACCAAGTTTAGTATTTCATGAAATAAATTTCTTAGTAAGAGACTTGAACACAGCCCAATTTGTAATAATTCTTTTACTTCTATTCAAAACGTTTTAGGCTTATTTTAAGTGCTCAAATTCTTGTTCTTCTTTTAGTCCCGAAATTCTTAAGAGCAACTGAACAATCTAAATCATTTGCTCACGTTTATAATAGTAAATTTTGAAATCAAACATACGAAAATTAAAAATTATTTATCTAAATATATTTAAATTCGAAATACTTTAATTTCTATCCCAATCATACTAGAACTTGGAGTCTCGTTTTTCTCTAAGTGTGATCGCGTTCCTGTTGTTGTTGTTATTGCCGTTTGTCGCTGCCAGCCCGGGAGAGATAACGCACAAAGTATTGGCCCGCAACACGCAGAAATCATGTTTCGGGCCGTCGTCATATGCGGCGTATGCGTAACATTTCGCTCGACTTTTGGCAAATGAAGTAATTATGCAAATGCCAGACGCGACATTTGATTTGGGTTCTATAAATCATCGAAAGCCATCCAAAGCTGACAGGCGAGTCACGATCGTCATAGACAACAGCGACAAAAACAAATTAAAGTGTTTTAAAAGCGACTACACTTGCCAAAAAAACAAAAACAACAAAATTATATCTATAGGCCTATAAAACAGCTAATATATGATTTGTCTTTCGGGTTCTTTCTTTTATTGGACTTTTATGGCGCGCTCTATTAAAATGTTAATCCCGGCCTCTGGCTGGGACTTTGTCTCGAACTCGTTTGAAACCATTTGGGAATTGTTATCGGCGCTCGCTTTTGGCGCCTTGCTAATGTGCGTTTTATCGTCTTCGACTGTTCCCAGTTCCCAATTCCCAATACCCTCACTCCCTCACCTTGACCCTTACCTGTTGTTAGATAGTTTGTTCGTCGGTAAATTCAGGAAGTTTCTTGGCGGCTGCTGCGACTATTTATTAGTGTTTAAGAGGTTTCTTCACGCCAAACCCAAATTGGTCCATCGGACAACCAGATGATGTGAATGAAAGCATTCTTTGGAGCGGGCTCAGCTTGTTAGCTATTCAAATACCCCAAGAACGGGGCTTTGTGTTGCCAGACAATGCCAAACTTATTTGAATAGGTTCTATTTGTAGAACCATCAAAAGATTAAAGCAAATGAGCACCTTGCAGTCGGGTGTAGGCGCAAAAGCGACACTCTGTTATCAGTGTAAGACCAGTATTTAATCGGTATTTAATATTATTAGTTCCAGCTGTAGAGCAGATCATCAAGTAACTATATAACAAGCACGACATAGATTTACACGAAAGTATATTGCAAGTTCCACAAAGACCGACGGACAAATAGCCAGATAAATAAAACTCAAAAACAATATGCCCTTTTTCGCGTTATAAACAGAGTATATGAATAGACTCTGTAACAACATAATAAAAATTTGAGCTGAATACGCTTATGAATGCCAATAGCTTGTTCGAATAATACATTGAATACTCCCCCGATTGGCTGTCTAATTTATATGGTATATAGTATTACCTGAGCGGAGTTTCTGATTCATCGTAGCAGCTGCCGCCGTCCATATCCACATCTGAGCCGCTACCGCACGACATCCGTGAATCGGAATCCACATCGACGTGTATCTCCCGCTCCTCGAGATCGTCGCCGTGCTCGTGTTCGTGCTCGTGTTCATCCTCCTCGTGACTGGACATGCTGAGGGCAGCTAGGGGCGCCAATTTGATCAGTTTGAACAGTTCACCACGATTTGCACCAGATAACTTGTTTATTTCTTATCTATTCTCTCTCTGATATATAGCATATATATTTATATATATATATTATATATACATAAGTATTCCATTCACACACTGGGGCACTTGAGTTGGGGCTTTAATTAACTGGGCTTATTGACTTCCGCGACGCGTTCGACATACATTCGTTAACCGACTCGACAAATTGAGCTGACGCCGTTGACTGAACCGTCGATCTGCAGAATTCCGTGTTGGGAGCGGGCGCGTGCTGGCGGGCGTGAACGCTTTTCATAAATGCAGCCAAAAATATGCCGACGGACTCTGGCGCTGTCGCCGCTACTGCTGCTGCTGCTGCTGCTGCTGTTGCTGCCTCTGGCTCTGCTGCTGCTGCTGCTGCTGCTAGTCTTTGAAGCAGGAGCTACCCCGCTGGCTGCGCGAATTCAAACAAGTAAAACCAGTTCCGCCGACGCTGGCTGCGCGGCCGGCGCCGCCGTCGCTGCTTCCTTCCTATTTGGTTAACGTTAACGAGCCTGTTTGCCACCTTGTTTGAACCTAACCTACCATAATAAACGTTAGCCAGCCCGCTCACCCGCTCACCCGCTCCCACCCGCTGCCTGGCCCTGTGTTTGGTGGTTGCTCTCGGTTGGCCCGCCCCTGGCGCAAGTCCGTCTCGCTCGCACAGCTCACTCGCACGCGCTCTCTCGCTCGCGCGTTCGAGCCGCGGCACATGCTCAATGGAGAAACCGGTTTGGTTCTGCGCCTTGCTGGGCAGCACTGGCCGGCAATTGACGCAGTGGGCGTGCCGCTGCCTGCCTTTGATTGGCTGCTGCCCCAGCTGTGGGTGTGGGGAGTGCGGTGGGGACGGGGACGGGGCGCAAGTGCGCTTTGCATTTGCGACGACATTTTAAATGGAAAACGTTTTGCTTTTGGGGTTTTTATTACGAATAGACGAGAGTATGAAGAGAATGTATTTTCATTTTGATTGTTTCTATTTTCGGTTAAGCGAAGCGAGACTGCGACTAAGTGTGTGTGAGTGTGTGTTGGTGTGCTGGTGTGCTGGTGTGTGTGTGTGAGCAGGCCAGAGCATGGCCTGAAGAAGTGCAAATGTGGCAGATTAATAGCACAATTGGAAATAGCAGCGTTTTGTCAGTTTGAGTTCACAAAGCGTCGGGCGGTCGGGCGGTTGAGGTGGTCGAGCTGGTTGGGGGTTGCCTCCAGGCATCGCTGCGTCTTGGCCTGTGGTCCATTTTCCAGCGGCTTTTCCTAATGTCTGTCCATTGACAGTCGCTGTGAGATCTCTATTAGTGCCAGCGCAAAATGTTGCCGCTGCTATCGCGCCTGGCATTCTGGCAGCCAGCGATAAGATTTGCCCCCGCTCCCCCTCCTCTTGCGTCCTCTTTCTTGGCTTGGTGGCCATGCAAATGGAAATTATTTCGTTTCAGCGTCTTTGGCTGGCATCTTCCTAGGTTCACTTAAAGGTTAATTGACAGTTTTATTGGCGAGTCTTGGCCTTGAGCACGGGCCCAACTCAGGTGGCAGGCCGGCTGGAATGCAGCGTCTTGATTGTGGCATGGAATGGAATGGAACGGACGGCCACAAAGCTATTTCTGATATGTTGGCATGTGCCATGTACACACATCGTTGAAGAATTGAATTAGAAAGGCAGCGGAAGAGACAGAGAGGGCGAGAGGGTGGAAGTAAGAGGCAGAATAAGTATCTTTCTTCTGGGTTCCTTCAGGCCTCGGTTGTTGCTCTCTCCGCGCTGGGCAGCCCGAAAATTAATCACAAAAATTCAATTTTGCACTTAAGCGCGACGCGTTTTCGTACCACGAAAATCACGGCCAACAATGAAACGGCCAATTACTGCATATTCAATTGAGCGCGTGAGCCAGCACACAGACTCTCCTCCCACACTGAGCGAAAGAAATGTGCACTCAATCAAATAGAACCAACTGCTGTCAATTAGTTGTGTTTGCATAAGTGTATGTAGGCAATGTAAATATACAAAAATATATTTGGATTTCAAAGGCTATGCAGAATAATGCACTCAGAGAATGCTTGTGGCATTCTTTCCAATTTTAGCTTTGGCTTATTTTTAAATAAAGGTAAAATATTCATCATCCTACTATATTATATACTTCCCCTTGGCACGATTGGTGGAAAATTGAGTTTTTATATGAATGTTTGCTTTGTAAGCTTATTCTCGAAGTTAGAGGGTTTTTTTTTAATTCGATTAAATCTACATACCTCCCTTGGTTTCAAAGCAAAACACATCACAGTTTTTCAGACAGATTAGAGCTGTGAATATCGGACAAAAGATGTTTGGTATACGCCCATTGGGGCGTGGCAAATTGATTTAATTCATATATCTTTCAAGCTGTTATTATGCTGTGAACGAGTATTGCTCAGTCGGTTACACCCGACTGCAACGTTCTTACTTTTTGAAGATATGTTATCGAAATCTACCTTGAATATAATTGTTTTTTTCTTTTGCACTTAAAGCACACACATTGCTAATACATATTTTTGTTTCAGCACTATGTTTTTCTTTCAGTGTATGCATCTCATGCAAAGTCATAGACGCACACAAACACACACTTGCACAATCGCACATTCAGACACAAAAGGACTTTGCCAGTCACGACGCATCGCCATCGACGTTGTTCGTAGGCCTTGTAGCCAACTAATTGGATTTCATTTGAACAGCAACAGCAACAGCAACAACAGCAGCAGCAGCAACGAGCAACAATTGCCATAATAAAACAGCAACAGCAGCAGCAGCAGCAGCAACAACAAAAGGTCTCGACTTGGGCAATTGCAATGCAATTTTAATGCAAAATGAGAGGCGGGCCACATTTTTATTGCATTTTTACTTTTATTTCAGTTAATAGCAGGCACAACAACAACAGTAACAACACTAAGAGCACAACAATAACTGCAATAACAACAACAACATCAACAAGAAATTGGTGCTTGGCATGAATACAAAATGAGGCCAAGATGCCACCACAATGCAGGGCAATTGCCAGCGGCTGTACGAGATGGAGGGGCGAGCGGGCAGGGGCAAGGAAAATTAGTATGCAGCAGCATACTGCAGTCAACAGCAGTAGCAGCAGCAGCAGCAGCAGCAGCAACTACTTCGACTCTGGCTTCCATTTGCAGGACTTGCCACTTGACTTTATTGGCAACTTCATGGAATATTCAGCAGCAAAGTTTTGCGCAAGTGCCTCCAAATGGCAACTGCCACGCCCCGCGCCAAGCTGCTCGCCTCCCGCTCCTGCCTTCATTTGATATGCATTTTTATTTGGCTCATATACAAATGGTAGCCTGGCAATCAGTTGGGGTAGCTGCACTGTGGAGGGGTGGGCAGCGGTGTGTGTGTGTGTGTGTGTGTGTGTATGTGTGTATGTGTGTGTTGGTAAATGTCACTTCAATTGCCAATACTGATTATGGCCGTCTCTGTCCGTCGTTGCGCGCATTTTATGTGCGGCCAGCGGTGCGCTATTATTGGTGACAGTTTTAGCTTTTATGCGAATGTCTCTCAAATCGACCCACGAAACGACTCAGACAGAGACAGCGACAGAGAGAGGGATAGCGAGTGCGTGTTTGTGCTTGTGCTTGTGCTTTCTTTCTCGTTGCCATTTGTGTGATTTCCCTCAACACGTAGAAGCACTTTCTTTCCTTTCTGCCCAACTCTGGCAAAACCCTAGACCAGCGTCTTTGCCTCTCACCTATCGATATTCGAAATTCCTTTCGCCTGTCCACACTTGACTTCGATTTGGGGGCCAAGCAGCTTTTGGCCAAGTGTTGGGTCTATGCGTGATTTTGTTAGTGAATTGACCACACAATTTGCTAAGCGATAAATTAGCACATTAATTATTAAATCGATTTGGTGTGAGTGTGTGCGTGTGTGTGTGTGTGAGTGTGTGTGTGGGCGTAAACTGCTTGTTGCTTTTGCCAGCTGCTTGAAAGTTTTACTTGTTGAATTGAAGCAGGGCCTCACAGTGCACTGATTTGGATCGAGGGGGAGGAGCGAGGCGGAAAGTCGGAAGCTGAGATTGTGGCCTATGTGCGTTGAAATGGCATCCAAATTTGAAATTAGACTATTTTGTTGCCCTTAAAGAATTATCTTTGTATATACATCTGTTTGTCCTCATTGGTGATGGTGATTGGCAATTTTTTATATATGAGAACAACAATTGTATTTATTTTCTAAAGAGCACGCTTTTTAACGAAATCACCGATAAATATCGATTTGTAGATCTGTTATTTAAACATATTTCGTTAATTATAAGAGCTAGAGACACCAAACTCGTTTTACACAGGTAAGAAATATTACTGTTTTTGGATATAAGCCCCTTCCAATTGGGAGGTTATATATTCTTTAGGAAATATAATCCCCAAGGGCACAGAAATGCCGCCTTTATGCTGTTGGTTAAGTAGGGCAAAAACTTTTATTTTTGTTCGACGTAATAATCGTGGCATAAGAGAGTGTTCTTAATTAATTTCGCACCCACTCTTCGGAGCAACCACTGATTTTTATGTAGCCGCACTCAGCCCCACAGGCCTCACAGACACACACGCATACTCAACCTATATACACGCATATTATATGGTATATGGGCATTTTTAATAAGTAGCCGATTTTTTCACGCATTTTCTTGCCGCAGCGCTTTTGCTGTCGTGGCACCCTTCGCAACTGCTTTCAGCCCCACCCTGCAAACGTCCTCGTCCTGCATCCAGGCCTAAGCATATGGCCTCCGACAATTTTGTGCGCGCCATTTTGGTCGTTTTATAAATTAAATATGCTTCTCGCGCAATTTTAGCCTGCGATTGTTGCAATACCCTGTAATGAATGTTTGAAAGGGGTGCGCTGTTGAATAGTAAGTATTTTGAAGAAAGGTAATGAGCTTTAAAAGTGTATTTCAACAGATTTATTTGAAATAAAAAATTTTTTTTATATATTTATTGATTGCTATTTTTGAATAATATTGTTTGTATATTATTATAGAAAACATTACATATTGAACGATGTCTTAAAATACTTTTTTTTTTAAATAATTGGGCTTTTATGTATTAGATTTTCTTTTAAATCTCTTAATCAAAATTGTTGTGGCATGCGGTATTACTGTGTTTTGCAGTTACAGTTACAGGGTATTTCATAATCAAACACAACGATTGCCTTAACTGTTGTTGGTTTTTGGTCGCCACAAATGCAAATTTGGCACAGTTTTTGGGACGAGTTAAATGGAATACAATGGGGTTGTTAGCGCTTGCTGTTGGTGGGGGGAGCTTGGGTGGTTGAGTGCCACTGAAATGGGCGACACACCGTTAAGCAGTTCATTTGTAGGCAATTTTCGTATGATTGCAAACCATTGCCGTTGTTTTCGCTCCGGTTACGTGCGATTAGCTGTAATATTTATGGATCCTACTTAGCTGTTTTGCAGAGGCAGCCAGGATTTTTATGGTCCCAACTGAAAAAGGACTTAGGGGGGTGGGGAGGGGGTAATATTCGGTGGCTGACTAAATTGCTTGTGCGCTTATGATGTGTGTGGTTCATAAAATAATTTCAGAGCTCTGGTTTCAGTTGTTTGCTCTTGAAAGCTTATATATTTTTGGCACAATTAGCTAATTTGTATAACAGCTTTGTTGGGCCATGTTTGTCAAGGGGTTTCCAGAATTTTAACTGCCGTTTGAGCGCATAAAACAAATTAAATCAGATGCGCTCGTAAAAACCCAGATCTATAGCTTTCATTCATTTAAGTGTTTTTTATAGCGACACGTACGCCCCCATAAAAAGCCTAAACAAAAGCACAAAGCCAGTGAAATATTTACGTTAAATATTTGGAAAGTAAATTATAACATTAAATGTTAATAAAAAAAGGCACAGAAACGATACCAATATACCAATATGATCTCGTAAAAAGTTTCTTTATAAAAGGTATTTCTGAAATACGATTTCAAATCGAGCTCACGACACGTTTTGGATTTGCATAAACAAACTGGCTAAAACGAAATGCTTTATAATCGCCCAAATCGAATACACACTTGAATATACACTTGAAGAAAACATTAAGAATGTTGTGCTGAAATCAAATCAAATGTTGCTCAAATTCTACGAAATTCTTATTCAATCACGGCAATTTTCTACTTGTATAGAGAACTATAAACGAAATTTTTCAAATAAATAATTTAAATTAACAAAGAAGCAAAATATAAAACAAATATTATATTTTAAAGAATGCTAGGAACCAAAGTTCAATCAAAAGCTGTGTTCATAATTTCAGAATTTGGTTTTAAGTGTATGTATACGCAAAAATATGGAAATCATCTACAAAAATCAACACCTCTTTGAGGCCCCGGAGCAGGGCAGAGTAGAGCGGAGCACAGATGAGCTGAGTAGAGTTGGTAGTGTGAGCGTCTTATCTCAACTACCCAAGTTAATTGCTTAATCTGCGAGGGCAGCCTCAAACCTAAAACCTCAAACCTTCAGCCTAGTACATTAGACGTTGCTCAGTTCTGTTTGGGTCATATTTTTGGTTTTTACCTGATGCTCTGCTCGTGCTCGAGCTCGTGGGATGACTCATGCAGCTGGAGACATTTCGAAGCGCAATTTACTTATCGAGTCGAGAAATGCGTGTCTCCTGGCGGTGGCTTCAATAATTTTATAGCCCACGTTGCCGCACCGAACCTCGCTACAATCAATTAGCAATGTGACCTGCTTACCCCTCTCTCGCTCTCTCCTGCATACCATAACCCACTCTTATCAGTTTGACGCGCTGTTAATGAACGAGCGCGGCTTTATGAGCAGCCAGGGCTGTGGGGGCTGCGAGGGTGATCCGCTCATATTTTGATACATCGATTTAAGGCTGACTTGTTGTTTGGCTGTTTGCTGTTATTGTTTGTTGTTGTTATTGTTATGGGGCCGTTTCTTAAAAGCTTTTTGCTTAATACGCATTTTAAATGCTAATTAAAATGTTTTTAAGTATTTGTTCAGGCAGCTCATTAAGTGTTTTCATTTTCATTTGCATATGCACTAAAATTGGTTCAGTGTTCTTAAATTTTCAGTTCGTGGGATGCAAAATATTATAAATGACTAGCACGATGCGATTCGCAATCATTTTTCAAGTTTACCTACGACAAAGGAAAAAATAAAGAATTTTCCGTGTAACAAATGAATATTTTCATGTTTTCTGGCCGCCTTTTCCCAAAACAATTAAAAAAACCAAAGGGAAGGGGCGGCGCAGGGAACTGGAACAGGAACAGGACCTGTATCTGAATCTGAATCTGAATCTGCAGCTCGACTGACTCGTTCATCATCCAAAATGCATTTTAGTTGAAATTAAAAAATCCCGTGCCCTAAGGCCGACCCGAATCGCAGTTCATTAATTTGAAATAGCCTTAATGCCAATGTACACCAGCCAGCTCCGGAAGCGGCTCCAGACAGCTTGGTGAAGGTGTTGTTGTTGTTGCTGTTGCTGCAGTGCTTGAAAATTCAGACCGGGAACGGACACTAACTCAAACTGCCTTCGGCTGACTGACATTTGGAGCTGCTTGGCTCCCAGCACTGGTGACACTGCACGACCAAATCCCAGGACTGGGCAAGCAGGGGTTTTTCCCAACAGCTACAACAACAACAACAACTGTTGGATCAGCTCAGCCCTCAAGAACTACTTTAGTAACAAGCATTCAAAGCCTTGCTTTTCGTTTTGCGTATATATATATTAGTAACTTTCGAGTTAAATTGATACTTTACAATTATTAGTGAAATTAAATCAACCCATTATAATTTTTCAAGTTCAAATTCATTATTACTCTGTGATCAAAGTACTACACAGGCAGTTGCATGAAATAACTGTGAAGGTTCATTTGAAATAATCACACAACTTGGAAGCCATTCAAGTTCAAAAGTTCAATGTCAGTATGCATTTGCAGGTTCCCCTTTGCGGCGATTAGCGCAATCCAGTCAAATGCCGCCATTCAGGCTCGTAAAGAAAGCAAATGAATCGTACATATTGTCCTTGTGCTAGAGCAAAGCGCATGCCAGCAGCAACCCAAAGAGTTTTGATAAATCACGGGGTTACCCCTTATAAAAAGAGTGGTGCAGCACAGGCTGATCTGATCGAAAGATCTGAAATTAGTGGACTCCCTGATATTCCCACAGTTAACTACTCACATCCTTGACATTCGGGCTTACCGATTTTATCTGCAGACAGAAAGGAAATTAGTGAAGGAAATCTATAGGAAATGTGAAGGACTTACCCGACTTATGGTTAGACCCATAGTTATATCGGAGCGACGCTGCTTCCACTTGCCTCCAATCATTGTGAAAATGTTGTTGTCCAGGATAAAGTCGGAGTTCTCATCCACCCAGGACGCTAGCTCGTTCTGATGAAAATGCTTGAAGTCCGAGACGAACACACGATGTGCCAGCTCTGGGCTGACAACCAGCAACTGGGGAGTCCGCGCCATATAAATGCCAACAGCATCATATTGTTGCTTGTATTTACTGCAAGAGGGGATGTTAATGCAGTCCTGATGAGGCATAAAAGCACAAGTAATTGGGAAGTATTAAGATTTCATTTGTAGATTGTCATACCGTAAACTCAGGCGATCTGGTGAAAATAATATTTCCGAAATTTCAACAGACGAACAGAACTGCCCTGTCCCAAGCTCTGTATTCTCTTTCTCTTTATTCTCATTCATCAAATAAAACCTGCTCATTGATTAGTTTTTCGAGTATACATTTTTTTTTTAATTATTTATATATTTGTATACATACATATAAGTTAATAATATTATGTTAGACTTCTGGGGCGCTAAGCCTGCAAAATTTCTGCTACAAGAAAGCAAAAATAGAAGGAAAATCTTTATTTGGTTCATCATATTCCGACTAAAAAATAATCACCAATTATTTTTTTTGTAAATATTTTGGGGTCGGATCTCACGCTTAACGGTGTTTGGGGGTTGCACAACTGTTCGTTCGATCAGCTAAAGGCTCGTAAGGATTCAAAAGTCAGTGATAATTATTTATTTTTTACCTCATCCGAATAGCTGTAAACTTAATTTTAGAGATGTATATTTTCATAACAGAGCTCATTTGTGCATTTGAAAGCTATTCATGTGTGTCGCCTGGGAAATGCTTTTAGTGGCACATAAAGAACCATTAAGCAACCAAGCGCCAGGCTCAACAGTCAACAATCAACAATCGCCGACCAGGCGACAAAGTCTGATGTATGTATCTGTGTCTTGTGGGGGCGGGAGGGGACTGTCAGTGGTGCATTTCCATTACACCCACTCGCATTTCGCATTGTCGTCCAATTGCCCACTTAATGGATTGCAAGCGCAGTTAATAACTTGGACAACTTAGCGACAAAAGTGTGCCAAGTGTGGCCGGTCTTTCAGCTCGCACTGGTGGGCAATTAAACACTCGACCGCAAAACAGTTCTTAATGACAGGCGAGGATGGGGCGACGTCTGTCTGGAGGCCCGAGTCCACAGTCCAGAGCTGACCTGACCACGTGTGACAAATTGACGCTTTTTAATTTCGCCTGCAGCCGCACCACCAGCAGCCGCATCAGCACACCACCAGAGCGCCAAGCCCCACGCCAGACCACTTTAAACGTAAAGCGCTCCACACGAATCACCAATAACGAATTACGAATTGCGAATTACGAATCACGCATACGCCGCGTTGTACGCGCCCCCCTCAACGGAAATTGAACTGGCACATTTTGTAAATGGCTTCCAGGCTGCCGTTGTCAACTGATACTGATTGACGACGTTGTTCTGGTTGTTGTTGCTGCTGCTAAAAAGGTGTTTTCATTTTGAATGCAGAAACGTCCCCTTGATTAATTGCCTCGCACAAGCAACGCCTGTTGCTCGGCCGCTGGCAAGCTGTTCGCAGTAGAGGTGGGCGCGTGTCGAATATTATCCAACAGGAGCAACAACTGTGGTTACTTTGTATTTTATTAATTTAATTTTACTTGGCATTATGTCGTATTTTTTGCTAAGAATAATATATTTTCCAATGATTTTATAATTATTGTTAAAATGAACATAATCGTTTTGAACATTTTATAACAAGATTTTAGAAAATTTCTTTGTTAAAATGTGCTTTATTTGGTTATGTAGATTTTTTAGTTTTTAGCTAGATTGTTATATAATGTTTCCCCAACTCCTTAATAATTTGATTTTTTTCGTGTCACGAAAGAAAGCACGAGACGCGCACAACTCTAGCTCAAAGCACTGAACAGTGCTATATATCTGACTCCGACTCCGACTCCGACTCGGATTGTGATTCTACTTTATTTAACAAATGATGTGCATGCCTTGTGCGCTGATTATGTGAGAGCCAGTTCTGTTCTCTTGGGCTCTGTTCCCGTTCCCCTCCTCCGCCGAAGCTGTTCGAGCTGAAGTGGACTTGCGCGGCGTCGTGTCTGGCAAACCAATCAAAATGTTAATGACACTCTCAATACAGTTATCACAACAGCGTCAACTTTGTTGATATGTGGGGGGTTGGACGCGGTTGGCCGTGGAGGGAGCGATGCCCCAATGCAGGCGCTGGCCACTTGACAGAGAGACTTTTTTACATTTCTGCCATACCTTTTATTTGTGTGCCCTTACGAGGGGTATTCAACTTTTGTCAAAATGTGTGCAGTATAGAGGAAGAGAAGCATATATATTCTTAATCAGAATCAAATATAGCCATTGTGTAATCCTTAATAAAAAAGATCTTGTGTGAAGAACTCTGATATGAAGCGCATCTGTTTGATTTGGCTGCAAGGGTATTTAGTATTCGGCACCTTTTAGTTAGTTGTGCTTACTTGTTTTTGTTCCTTGTTGTTGTCATTGGCGTCGTCTCCGTCTCCGTCGCCGTCCCACTGCCCGTCGTCGCTGTTAAGTTGTCATTTCCATTATGACCATGTCGCTTTAGCATTTAACAAATAGTTGAGACATTTACAAGCATCGATAAGCGACGGTCTGTGGCACCTGGGGCAGCGGGGCTTCCCCTCGCCCTCTTTGAGGGGATCAATGGCCCAGCTCCAAATGCAGCAACGAGCGATTTGTGTTAATGTATTAAGATTTGGGGCTAAGCCAACGGCTAATTTATGTCGCTTTTAAATGGCCAGCAAAGTTTAATATTCATACGGCTTTGTCCGCTGCGCTGTCAGACATTAATCAACAGGCAGCATCCATAAAACTCATAAATAACCGAATCCAAAGCCAATCACTGGCCAAGGCATCGGCCCACACACAATACTCACAATGGCCACATTAGACACTCACGACTTGGCCATAATAATTGGCTGGCGCTTTTGACAGCCCAACGTGATAATATGATAGACAAGTCAGCGGCGCATCAAGAACTTATCAAAGACAGCAACAACGACAGCAAGCATGTAAGTGCGCTCTAGTGGAGAGTGCCCGACCTGTGCATACCCTGTTACCAGCTCAGCAACATAGATTTTTAAATACCTTTCACTGACAAGCTGTCAAACTTCTCTATTATATATATTGTCTGATATTTTTAAAAGGACATTAAGATATTTGTATATAGGAAAACATTAAGCAATATCTCTTTTAATGCTTTGCTTTCTCGAGGAAATAATAATAACAATAATATTGATTTGTGTATGTTATACGAGAACCTTAATATCTACATTTATTTTCTATTTTTGTACGAACTTACTTTCGTTGACTCGCTTTGTCGACTGTTTATCATAAATAAAAAAAATTAATTCAAAAATAAACAGGGCTAAAAATGAATATGTATCTTTCAGTCTTTACCTCTAGTCCTTGAGGTTGACACGATCATAATGATTGGCAGACTGATAAACATAACCAGATCGACTGAACTGTTAATGCCGATCACTTAACTTATTCTGAAATTCCACCTTCTGGCTGTTACATGCATTTGATAACTGCAATACACCCTTTCTCAACGCTCTGGCTATTACAAAACAGGGTATAACAAGACGCTGAGACACCGGATATGCCGCATGGGAATGGGAATGGGAATGGGAATGTGGATGTGGATGCGGATCCGCTTGGCTGGCGCTTGGCTGGCGGCCATTGGGCTGCCCATTTGCGCTGAGAGCGTTGACAAAAGGTAAAATTATCAATTGATAATGCGGCAAATTGTGGGCTGCGCATAAACAAAGCATTAAAAACATATCGAAAACAGTTTGGATAATTTATCAAAAGATATGGGCGCAAGAGCGTGCGAGCGAGAGGGAAAGAGAGCTGATTGGTGGGCGTTATTGTTTATAGAGCTAATTACAAAATGAGAGACAGGCTGTAACAATTTGAAATCGATTTGTCATAGATAGAGAGCAAGGGAGAGGGTCAGAGGTCAGGCCATATGGCCAAGCGACGATTCCTTTGCTTGCGTCTCCTCATTAGAATGGGCATAAATCATTCTCAATGATCGTTTCTGTGAATCGATCGGTATTTGCCATAGAAAGAGACAGAGGCAGAGATAGAGATAGAGAGAGACAAACAACACTTAGAGAAAAAGTGCTTCTAAATCCGTTTTGCTCTGAAAAAAAAAATAGTTATGAATCTTTCTTAATTTCATAATCAACTGGTATTGAATTAAATACAAAAAACTTAAAACAAATATATTTGTATTTGGAAAAATCACAAAGTTTCTAAACGGAAGTTCTTCTTTTCTTGGATTAAATACTGCATAGGAATTTTTTTTGGTTCAAAAGTACAAAATTCAATGGGGTTTTCTCTGAGTGTAGCAATCAGCAAAAGCACTTCCGATGAGTCGATCAGATCTTTCAACTTCAACCATCTTTGAGTTGATGCAACACGTACAGAGTAAAACCTTTGCGTAATTTGCAACGTAAACGTTTTGTTTGAAATTGAAATTGGTTTTGATTTTGCGAAACAATTTAACCGCAAATCGAGTAAACGATAGGCCCAGCCCCTGCGACCATTATGGAACTGAGAACTCTGAGAACTGAGAACGCGCAAAAAGATTAATTCGAGCAAATGTTAAACTTTCTGTACGATTTAGCATACCCTACAATGAGCGAACTATATAATTGGACACGGCGCATCAGGCAGGCACGTTTCATATTAAGAAAATCGTCGGGTTCACCAAAGACCAGCAACTAGCTAGACAGAGCAGGGGCATAAGCAACCGAAAGAGACAGGGCGAGAGTGAGAGAGAGAGAGAGAGAGAGAGAGGTACAGCGGTCAAAAGCATGCAATTGGCTATGAAAATGATGGCAAATCACCTTCTCAGTTGCATTTGCATTCACCGCGAATCAATTTCAAATGGTCATCCATTAAACTTAGTCATCATCAGCATCATCATTGGGATCATTATGATGAAGAGCTCTTCGCTGACTGATTGCCGCAAAATCAAATCTTGCATTTTGGCCAGGAAAAAAAAGAAAAACTCTTTTGCGCTGATGTTGATGAAAACGATTTTAAATTATTTTATTTCAATTGCAAAATTATATTATTGCCCGACTTGGCTTTGCTTGGCTGCCTGCCTCTGACCTAGGAACTGGCTCCGACTATGGCTCAGACCATGGCTGGATTGTTTCCTCTGCATCCACCCCACCAGCCAACTGCAGACTGCGGCTGCCGCATGGCTATATCAATTTTTTGCGCATTTTCTGTTTTATTGCTATTCCATTAAAATTGAATTGACTTTTTTGTAGCTGTTGCTGTTGTTGTTGTTGTTGTTGTTGTTGGTATATTGCCTGTTAATGCTGAAAATATAATAATGGTCATTACGCTGAAACAGAAACGATTGTGCGATTGATGTTAAATTAAAAATTATTGATTGTGCAGCAAACACCAGTTGTAAAATGTTCGTACAGATGTGTATGATGGAAAAATATGTATGTTTAAAACCGCAGCATAATAAAAATATCGTAAAATGATATATAGTCCGATAAATAATTTATATTAATATTTAAAAACACTCACTCTTGGTATGTTTATACCAGGAAATCTATTAATAAGTAATCAATAAGTATTTATACTGTGTTTGGTTATACCGACATGGTTGATACTGATCAAGAATCCGAATCAAGCACCTTATCCGTTGGGAGATGTTGCTTTATTTTACAGTTACAATAATCTCAAATAATATTGTATTATGCTTAACGGCATATACAAGCAGTGTAAAACAAACAGTTCAAGTGACTAATGGAGCAGGCAGTATACCAAGCAGTGGACACATATTGATAGTTCGTATAATATCCGCTGTGTGGCGCGCGAACAGTATCTAAGGTGTGTGTCCTGGCTACAGTGGTTAAAGCCAATACTTAACGAACCTTTGCAACTTAACGATACTACCAATCATCGGCAACATAACGAATGACCGAAAATATGCACAAATCGATGACTTCTTAATGTGCCCATAAAACTTAAACAAAGTACCTAAGAAAGTCGGGAATATGCTAAATAAAAGTACTTCTGAGGAATTACACACCATAATTAATAGCAGAAATTCAAATTTAAATTGCATACCTTTTCCCCACGTACCCAACAAAATATTTCAGCTGCAAAGTGCAGGCAAGAGTCGCATACGTTTTAATTTAATCACAAATAGCACACATATTCCATATTAAATCGGACGTACTTCTTGTGTACCTCAGCAGAGTCGAAAAAAAACGAAGATCGCTGCTGTCAAGCCTCATTAATTGCCGCCAGTTTTGCATGGACCGCCCTGATGCTCCTGTTCAGTCTCGATGGGCCGCCCTACAGATTGAAGCTGTGCAATGGTTTTGCTTTTCATGTGATTGTTTTAAATTAGGCGATGCCAAGGAAGGCTCTCCTCTCTCGCTCTCTCTCTCTCTCTCTCTCTCTCTCTCTCTCTGCCCTCTCGCTCCACGGCTCATAGGCTCTCTTTGCATGCGCAAATTGTGTGGTAATTGAAGCGGAACGGTAAATGCGGTTGGCGTCGCAGCAGCAGCGCCACTGGCAGAAGAACACTCATACGCACCGTTGCTGCTGATGAAGGGAAATGATAATTACAGCTACACACAAACACACACACACACCGCTGCAATTTTTGTGGAAAAACGTACATAAATAGCAACAATCTCATTAAAAAATCGACGCCAAGGGCTCTAATGAGCGCCTCGAGTTCGCTTACAACGAACTCCCGCCCCGCCCCATCCCATGTCCCCAAGGCAACTCGTAACCCCGAGCTGAAAGCAAAACAAAATGTAATTATATCGCATTATTTGTCATTTCGAGCAAATGAATTGAAACAAATTTAGTGTGACAAATGAATTGTTTATATGCGTGTATATAAGCAAACATAATACACTCTCAACTGCATGAGCTTATATATACACTCAGAGAAAAAACTTTGAACTTTTGTTTTTAAATCAGAGGCGTTGTCAAAATCTGGCCAACATAAGCGAGCAATTCTAAAGTCAATAACGATTTATTGACAAAAAGAGAACAACATTTTCTTGAAATTTTAATAACAAAAAAAATGAAAATTATATTATTCGCTGAGTGTATTTACCTATATACATATAAGTGCGCATGCATATGTATGTGCATATGTAGATACAGTCAATTTGCTTCAGGTTTCTAGCCAATTTGATTTCATTTGAATGCGTGCGAGGTTTGTCCTAGGCATTAGAACTTGGCCGCATGGCCGCTTGGCTGTTGGCTGATGGCTGTTGGCCGTTTGGCGTGGTCGTATCTTTTGGCCATCGGCTTTTTGGCTTTTAGCTAATTCAACTTTATGAGCCATGTCTAATTACCAAATGAATTGTGCAATTAAATATTTTTATTTATTAATTGGCTGCTTCACTAATGTGCCCCAATGCAAACCAAAGGCAAAGCAGCTAAAAATGAGATGCGATGCGATGAGATGGAATGGGTTAATGTTGGATGAGTCAGCTCTGGCTTATTGACTGACTGACTGACTGACTGAACATAAATGTCATGAGTTATGACAGCTGATCTGCAGCTTGTGGTCCCGAGCCCATCGATCCACATTGTCTGGAGTGGGCTGCGCGTTGCGGCAGACACCGCCAGTTGCCATCAGTCAATGCGTGTTATTTGCGGTTTTTGCGCCCATAACGAGCGTTTTGGCCTACAATGTTGCCAACGCCAGCGGAAGCAGCCACCACGAAGAGCCATTTATGCAAAGTGCTCGAGCATTTAATGCTGGTCCTCGGCCTCTACACTCAGCGCTCATTGTGCAACTCATTAGCACTTATTAAAATTAAGTGCAGTCAAAGGGACTCGGCTGGGGCCTGCTGCTGAGCCCAACTGCTACACTCGGAGAAAATCCTGTTCAAAATTCTATTATAGCCAGCGTAAATCTTTCTTACATAAACAAAAAAAATGTTCTAATTTGTATCTTTTGAATTCAATAAAAGTTCTTAAAATAGGAATTTAATTTTTGTCTAATTGATTTAAGAAATTCAAGATTTTTTCGCTGAGTGCACTATTAATACTAGGCGGAAATGATGGGCCTAGATTTGTTGTGGTGCGGGCTAGGGCTGGGCCCTGAGTGCAACATCATCAGCCGTAAAGCAGTCGGCGGCAGCTGCTGCGTCAGTTGTAATCAACATTTCAGCAATTGTCAGTTACAGTTGCAGTTGTTGTGGTTGATATGCTCGTTGTTGTTGTTGTTGTTGTTGTTTTTGTTGTTGCTGCTGTTGTTGTTGCAAGTGCGCACTGGCGCGTGTCGCTGGCTGTGCACAAAAACAAACAGAGAAACAGGCAAAGACACAGAAACAGCAACAGAAACAGAAACTGAACCGAAGTGCGCCGCAAAATGGCGACCAATTATCGTGGCTGCCATATTTGTTTTAGTTGTTTTTTTCATTTTTTTTTTTTTGTTGGTGTCTGGTTGTCTGTTGCCGGGCAATAAAACATTTCATTTATTAGCCAGCCAAAGCCACCACCATCTGAGCCATGTTGAGGCGTGCCCTGGGCCAAAGTTGCAATCGTAATTTGCCTGCAGTTTCATTGATTTTTGTAGCTCCACCGAAAATTGCTGGCTTGAGGATACAGTGAACATTCGATATATTAACTCGATAGTAGTACAAATCAGTCTATTAGGATCTTAAATTTGGACTGCAAGTTTTTGTTGTTGTAGAAAGATCCATTGCGGTAATTGTAATTGTTAAAATGCAAAAAAACCTTTTTAAGTGCCTCCATTTATACAGGTAATATTTATGAAACTTTCAATTTTTGTTTGTCTGTTGTTGTTACTAAAAATTTAATATTATTATGGTATGATAAAAAAAAATATAAATAAATAAATAAAAGTTTTATGGGGCGAGCACTGTATTTGCTTGGTCGTGTCAGTAGGCAGTTAGCTTAATTCGTTTGGCTGGCAGCTGTGCCCCAAACACGGGCCACGCCCCTCGCAGCCACAGCCCACGAACACTTCACACTTTCACACAGCCAAAGGATGCGGCCCAAAAAAAGGGAAAACAAATTAAAACAAATTGGTCAACACAATTTCATTATAAAAGCAATAGCCACACACACAACACACACGCACAGCTCTCATCACATTAGGCAGGCAGCTGGAGGCGCCGCGCGTTGAGTGCACTGGGAATCGATTATCCTTTTTGGCCCAATCCTTTTGCATACGTGCCGCACCTGTTGTCATGGTTAATCGACAGGCGCATCACATCGCGGATCTGTCTCCCTCTCTCGCTTCTTCGCTCTCTTATTCGCTCTTCTAAATGCTGTTAGCCATGCGAGCCGAGATGATATCGCTCTAATGGCGTCCTGGCCATCAAATTGGCCTGGTCATTAATGGGTGACGTGCCCGAGGCTTTTGTTTGCATTGGACACGGCAACAGGCTGCAGGCGGCGGCACGGAGAAGGTGTGAAGTTCGCTGTTGCTGCTGGTGGTGCTGCTGCTGCAGTTGCCTCAAAGTGTTGCCGTTGCATAATTATATGCAATTTATATTGAGGCATTGCTGGTCCTTCTAGGAACGGCGGCGGCTACCGTCTTACCTGGCCCAGACGACCCGCCTCATTCTAATGCAGGTCGAGGGTCATTTGAAGTGAATGAAAAACCGGGCAAAGGATCTTTCGGTCTGGATTATTTTAAACGCTTTGTTTGCTTCTTGAATGTGCACGGGGGCGGTGCGGGCAGCTGCACTTGCCTGCGTTTAAAAACGCGCACATATCGCGCGCGTGCTGAGCGGCTACTAACTTGGCTATAACTCGCTTAATTAGCAGTCAATATCACGCACTTCATATTGTCCAATTAATTTAGCATATTACTACGGCTAACTACGAGCTGCTGCAGTGCAGCAGTTGTTGTTGTTGTTGTTGTTGCTGTTGCTGTTGCTGGCAATTACCTGCGCTGCAGCAAGCTGTTGCCTGTTGGCTGACGTTGACGGCTTCGTTTGTTGCTGCAACGTCAACCAGGCCGACGTCGACATGCAAAACAAAAATCAGCATATTGCATGTTGTCGCAGTCATGCCCATGGAGTGGTAGAGTAGACCCCCTAACCCCATGGGCGCCTAATGATAGAGCCTGTCGGTTGGCGCAGCAAAACGTCAAAACGTCAAGCATCTATTAGCCCGGATTTCTTTCGTTTTTTTTTACATGTGTTGCATGCGTCGTCGTCTAGATTCAACGCCTTGTCCTGCTCCCTTGTTGCCAAGAACACCCCTGGGCAATATAATAAAGTATTATAATACTAGACTAAATACACACACACGCACACACACGGATACTTGCATGCGCTGTGTTTTTTTTAAATCAGCTAACAAAGTCTGGAACTGGCCTGGTCGAGCCCAGCTTCGACATTGTTTGTTCGTTAACATTCCCCACTCTCACTCAGAGAAAAACTCGAGTACGAAATGGAATCATTTCTTAACTTGGTAACAAAATTTTGACTTGAGGCTATACAATCCTAAAATTCTTACTCAAATCCAAATGCAACCATATTTTCTTAAACAAAAAACGAAGTTTTCATGAAGAACTTTTTTAACTCGGAAATCGTAAATACCAGACTTCAATGAATTATGTAAGTTGTTCATTTAGAAACGTTTAAAGTAAATTTTAAATATATAAATACATATATTTCTTGCTTTTACAGTTACGTTATCGAATATGGAACGTCATTTTTCGCTTAGTGTATGCAAATGCCATAGTTGAGCGTTGCATGCAACCGATTTTCTTGCCGCTTTTGCTGTTCTTATTGTTGTTGTAATGCGATATTTAGTAAATTTATATTTTGTTGTTGCTGCTGTTGTTCTTGTCGTTGTTGTTGCACATGTCTCTGAAATTCGTGTCATGCGCCTGTGTAATTTAGCGTTTAATGAGAAGGCGTTTGTTGGTCATTAAACTATCGCCTCAGTTGGCTCAGTTGCCTCCTCATCACCGCGTCGCCTGTGTCGCCTCAGTCGCTGTCCGTCCGTCACGTAATTGTGACTTGACTCTTTTTTTTGTATAGTTTTTTGTTCAGTTTTCTGTATATTTTGTGGCAATATATCTCGCATAGCCGCTTATTAGTTGCACTAAGCAGCTTGTAACGCAGCCATTGAGCAAGTTGCGTGTTAGTTTGGCGTGTTTTCAGTTCTTGTTTTTACTACTTTTTAGTTATTTTTTGTAGTTTTTATTAGTTGCGGCTTGGTGTGTAATCAAGGGCTAAGAGGCACGCTTAAAGAGGTGTGCCATAATTGGGCCCTATAAATATAATTTAACAATTAGGCGTAATCAATGTATTGACACAACAAAATGCCCATTATTGTCAAATTTACCACAAATACAAACTACTTATAATTCAGTTGGTTTAATCACATGCATTTTCACCAATCATTTTTAATAGGCCCATCTCATTTGAGCCAAACATATTTAATGCAGATCACAATCGCAATTGAGCAAATATATTTTTCTCTATTTGTTTATTCGCTTTGAATATTTGTTTGTTTTATTTTTCGCATTGCTTTGCCATTTTGAAAGACACATAAATAATAACCGCAATTAATTTTCGCGTAAAATAGAAAATTGTCGCATGAAAAATGCATGTGAAATGCAATTAATTCAAGTGCTTTAAGCAACAACAACAGCAGGCAAACACCCACACAGCAACCACATTGTTGTAACAATAATAAAAGATAAATTTTAATGACAACGTTGCCGCCATTTTTTGAAATTGTGCCAGCAAAATCTGATTGTGGTTCTAGTTGTTGTTGTCTTCATTGTTGTTGCTGTCATTTGTTGCATTCGTATTAATTATAATTATAGCGCTGGCTAGTTGCAAAAGTATCTCATTTTCCAAATTGCGCACAACTACAGCTGCAATTCCAATTCCAATTCGAACACCAACTCCGACTCCAACTCCGATTCCGAGTCTGACTCCGATTCCAGCTCCAATTTCAATTTGTATTCAGCTCCAACTGGCATTTAACTTAAATATTTTGTCTGTTCGTTGTCTTTGTTTGCCTTTTGTTATTGCTGCATTCAAATTGGCGCATTTGTTGGCCAAATGTGTTTTGGCCCCGGCTCAAAAGCCGCAACGAGACGGACGCCCGTGACGAATTGCCATTGCCAACTGCCCTCCTGCCACCCGCCCCATCCCCTCGACCGGCAACCCCTTAAGCCGGCCTGGCATGGCTATGTATGCAGATGCGATTGCCACGCCCCGGCCACAGCCCCAGCCCCAGCTCCAGCCTTATTTGTAATTCATAAGCTTGACGGCGGCTTTTTGATGTTTATGATACCCTTGCAGAGGATACTATAATTTTGTCACGAGGTGTGTGCATTGAAGGAGGCATTTTCGATCCCATTCACAACATGTTATACACCTATATGTACTACAGCTGACATAGGAACTTTCGGTAAAAAGAGTTTTTTGGAAGAAAACCAAAAACATAGTACCTCCCTATCATATACCTCCTATAGGAAAAACATCATTAAATTGAGTTTTTGAATTTGTGAACACTGAAAGGGTATTTGGTATTCGGCAACTCGTAAATGGCAGATTTTCCCCGTGTTCTTTTTTGGCGCATGCATTTGTCATTTGGCGGCAAAAGTTTTCCTCCAATTACACGTTGCAACAACATAATGACATAATGCGTCAGGCGATTCACTGGCTGCTCCTGCACCGGCTCCAGCTCCAGCTCCAGTTCCAGCTCCACATTTGCCTTCACATTGTGTTTATGCAAATCGCACAACTCTGCGGCTTATAATTGGCAACAGTCGGCAATTGCATTTGGACACAAGCACAAATCCTGGCCAAGTGCAGCGCAGTTGATGTTGCCACGGTTTCAAACGGCGACTCCGAAAGTCTTAAACTGGTAACTGGGCCGCTGTGATTGGCCAGTCAGGCAGCTGGCCGGGCCAGGCCAGACCAGGCCGCCATTGCCATTAAGCTGAAGCGTGGCTTAGGAGGCGGCTTTGTCGGAAATTTGTTTATGGCCAGCCCGCCATATTGTGCATCATTAGCTTTTAGGTCGCATTACAATCGTCTGGGCCTTGTTCGTGCACCGTACACTCAGCGAAAGAAAGCATGCATTTTGTACTCAAGTCAAGTAGAAAATGTTGTTAAACTCGAGTCAAGGCTAAAATTGTTTGAGCTGCGAACAAAATTCTTATTTAAAAATTTTGTCTCAACACAAGACTTCAAATCATTTTACAATCTAAAAAATTACGTACTTTAATTAAGCACATTTTACCCATACTTTAAGTTTGCAAAATTCTTGTCCAAGCCATATATTTTTCACTTTGATTTAATTTAAGTTACTTCAATCTTAACTTAAGAATTTTCGAAAGCTGTATATACTTGAAACTATTTATTTTTCTCTGAGTGGATGACAGTTGAATCCTCATCCTGAGCCACAGCTTCAGCTTTAGACTCAGCCACAGCCTCATCTGCAGCATCAGCCTAATTGCCTTAATTGCGCTTTGTTGTTGCCAAGTGTAAGACTTTAAGTTTAAGTGTTAATTTTGTATCTACGGCTCAAGCATAATTATCAAGTGGGCAAAGTCTGGGCCAAGTCTCGGTCCGATATGGCCGTATGCATGTGACTGGCTGGACATGAGACTTGGAAAGCTGACGTTGAGTCAGAGCCGGACCGATCATGCCCGATATAATGGCGATCGGCGACCCGACTTGCTAACCAAAAGACACAAAAATAAATCAATTAGCTGCCTGACTGACTGGATGGCTCTCTGGTGTTAGCCTAATGGCTGACTAGACTAATTAGTGGCTACCGATCGCCGTCTACGACTACTTTTATTAATTCGTTTTAGGTTTCACCAATTAACACATTTTGTTTATGGTAATTTCGTATCGAAAATGATAATCCATACCTGATCGTATCTACATAAAGCCATGTTTTCGTTGATTTTAATAGTAGCAAAACTGTTTTATTGCTTTATATAAGCACACACACACATGTCTATATCCTACTTATATATGACTTTAATTTGCACATCGCAAAAGTATCACGCAAAACCAGCGGCCACAAAAAGCCGCTAATTGAAATTAGTTAAAACCCACTTGAACCCCATTTTAGTATTGCGCAAATCACATCCAAATCAAGCCCCAACTTGGACCGGGGCCTGACAGCATTCCTTACCAACACAAATCAATTAGTGGCTGCTGCGCCGGGCCCGTCCCCAGCTATTTGTGGTCGTGACCAAGTCATCAAAGAATCAGTTTAATTAGAGAAAAGAAAATAATAGGAAGCTAATACTGAACTAAACACTCGTCAAATCGGGGCAAGCCAAGGGGATCTCATGAGATCATGGCTTGATCAATCAGGGGATTATTAATAGATGCGCCCATATACAATTGCGGACTGAACAACTTATTGCATCAACGCAAGCTGAAAATATTCACAAAATAATCATACAATTTTATTTTTGAAAAAAAAATGAAAGTTGCAAAATTAAAAAAGACCAAAAAACGACATTTGTCATAAAAATCGGATAAGTTTTGCCAAAGTCGTGCGAATTTGAAGGAAGAGTATTTACATAGTGGATTTAACAACTTTAGTTTATTATGTCTTTGAGAATTATATTATTTAAAAATTTAAACCATTTTCTGTGTCAATACTTTAAAAAGTCATTGAAAACTATTTTGTAAAGAGCTTATGACCAACACGACGTTCTCCAATCCCCTGATTTGGGGTTGGATTTGGCGGGACCTGGCAATATTCATTATAAGCACAAATCAATTAGTTAGCAACCCGGCCTGGGCATGAGTTTCATTAGCAACGTGGCCCTAATTAAGCTAAACAATCAAAGGCAAGCAATTGTCATAATTTAGTCATGGCAACAGATACAAAATAGACAGACAAACGGACAAATGGACAACGGTCGCCAATTAACATTAATATTCATCAAGAACAGTCGCATTTGAGGTAACTAGAAGTTATAGCCCGATGACTGATCGGGCCCGGCGCCAACTGTACCCAAATGTCGTTTGGCTTTATTATTTATTCGAGTTTTATTCAAAGCAATTGATGTCTGCTTAATAAAACTTAACGTTTCGTATAATTCCTAAGAATTGGCAGCGATCCATGCCAAATGACGGGACCACATATATGTAGGAACCGGGAACCATTGGACCATTGGAGCACACACAGGCTTTCTGCTTGGCTGGGGGCCTGGGAATCGGCCTGGAGATTGGTTGGCGTTGGCGGCACTTAAAAATTCATATATGCATTAGCCACAGCGCTTCTTTTCATATATATTTGGGCATTTTTCTGTTTTTTTGTTTTTTTTTTTGGGTGCTCCAACACATCCGGCACAGATATGGTGTGTGTGTGTGTGTGTGTATTATTATTTCTGCTAATTGGACTGTCAGTTTGGTATACGAGTGCTGAGTGGCCTTTGTTTGCTGAATTTAACTGGCATAAATTTCACTTTAGTCGGAAACGCCCACTTTTTGTACAAAAGCTCTCTATTAACATAAATAAAAACTTATTTTCTTAATTATATGCTCGATATACGAGTCTTATGGCACTATCATAATCATAAACTGACACCTGACAACAATTTATTCTTATTATAAATATTATTTAAAGTATACAATTTTGTGGGGGGTTCGAACCTCCTTAGAACATTTATCTGCCGCGTTTTGCGAATAACACTTCCTTTTGTCAGAGATTACAATTAATTATTTTTAAACAAATTTGTCAAAGCAAATAGATTAAAAATTTTCATAAATAAATTGTCATCTAGTCAGCTTTTTCAGTCTACGAAAAGCGTTTCATGCATGCCTCAATGCTCCGGCACAGTTGTTAATTAAGTGCCATTAACTGAAGGATATAAACGCAATTAGCGCCGAGGGGATCTCAAGCAAATCGCTCAGTTCCCGCACTCACCCGCACCTCACCCCCCTTCCCATTCCCATCTCCAACGACATAAACGCGCCCGGCGCTGTTGTAGATGTTGCGTAGCCGCGAGCAAAGTGCCGTCTGCTTAATTAGTCTGCCTCAGACTGATGCATAAGTACATGCATGTGGACATACCTACACATGTGCGCATACACTGGGTATATGTCCCAACTCATTTAAGTCGCATTTAATAAAATCAAAATCCATTACGCTTAATTTTGATTAAAACATTGGCATTGCGGCCCCAACACCAGCAGCCAGCGAGCAGCTACCAGCGACTGCTCATTAAATTGTCACGCATGTTGTATCACACACACAATCGCACACCCAAGCGGGAAGCCTGGCTGCACTTTGAAGTTGGTTTCGCAGGCCGCCAACGCTGACACTTGCCTGACATCCCGTTTGACAGTTTGCATCGCGGCATGACATACTCTTCGCGCACTCCCCGATTTTTCCATAGTATCTATGTGACCCTAACCCCCCTTCCCCCTCCCCCATTCTTCCCCATCCCCTGCGATTGGCTTGCGTGAGGTTTTCGTTCGCCTCCAGAGTCACCTCGATCTATTTGCAACATCTGGCGGGGTTGGAAACGGTGGACGCTTCAGCGGCATTCTTAAAAACGATTTAATTTAATTTTTATTGTTGACATAAACGTAATTGTCAGACCATTTATCCGCATTAAGTCTTCTGGTGCGTAAGGATAACAACAACAACAGCAGCAGCGAGAACAATAACAGCCACAAACAAACATGGCGTCAACATTGGGCGACAACAGGGGGTAGAGACTATGGAACAAACTCAAGAAACTGCCCTCAGTTTTTCGATATATGTTGTAATAATGAAAAGCAGTAGGAAAAATATAAGTCAGAAGAGAAGAATATGACCCACTTTCCATCCTTGGAGTGAATTTTTCCAAAAATATTTTATCGATTTTGTATGTAGAGCTTTGAAAGGATTACACCAATTGAAAATATTTTCCCAAACCAAGTATCTAATAGTGAATAAAGTAACGACAACATGTAGCCTTCTAACTTTCACGGCTCAGTGCATGTGCTGTGCATGTGCTCGTCAATCAGTCAGTCAATCAAAATTTTGATCACTTGCTGTGGGAATCGCAACCACTGTGCGCCATGGCGAAAAACATAAATATTTACAATTTCGCACACCGTAAAATGAGTTTAACTTTATCTCCCTTTGTGGTTGTGTACCCGATTCAGGCTTATTCTGGTATCCTGGTTGGGTTCGCAAACGAAGAGGGCAGGGTGAGGGAAGGGAAAGCTATCTAAAGCGAGAGCAGTTATTTTCGTTTGTTTCGTTTGTTATTTATATGCAAGTCAGGTTTTGTCAACAAAATGTTGTACATAATGGCGTCAAAAGTGCTCGAAAGAGAAGGCGGGCCCGCCTGCGCGGGGCGGGGGTTAACGCGCATCACGCGCCTCACTGGACACTAATGGAAAAATTCGACCAACCCCCCCAGACAACATTGACCGGAACCAGGACCAGCATTCATGGTGGTTGCTTCCACTTTCACGCCCAGCAGCTTCAGCTACAGCTAACTGGCCTGAAGTTGGCTTTAAAGCGGCTGAAAGCCATTTTTGCTGCAAACTTTTCAATTTGGCCTGAATTAGATTGATGCCTGGCATCGGGCTGTGAATTGGCTCAATTTATGGGCCGCTCTTGATATTGAAATCGATTCAATTTGTTTGATTTGCAATTAAAAAGAGCCGCAATTTGTGGCTGCCACATGCTGAGTTTTGAATTTCCGCTGGGCGCGGCACGTGCGCGTGTGTGTGTGGGGTGTGGGTGTGGCTTATGTTACATGCGAATACCCTATGCCCACTTCACATGTGGCCCGGCCCTGCAAATCTATATTTCATATATCATGTTGAATATTATTATGCGTTACTTTCTCGATCTTTAATGATGAAATGTATATAGTCGGATTATATCGGCATAATTTGGCTTGCAAGTTGCCTACATTAAAATCTAATTAAACTAACGATGTGAAGCCAAGGAATTGTTTCTAACAGTCAACTGCAATTAGCATTTACATAAAACAAAATGGTAGCCCCCCTCCCTTCCCCTCTGGGCTCCTTTTTTGGGCGTTGGCTTGGGGCACAACATGGCGTATAATTAATAAATTGTACACGCGCACCAAAATGCGCATTATTTAAGTTGATTGTGGCTGTTGTTGCTTTTGTTGCTGTTGTTGCCTGGCGTTAATTGCACAAATACGTTTTTGAGCAGTCCATTTTGGTATTACTTAAGCCCCCTGCCCCTCTCTCCTCTCTCTCTCTCTCTCTCTGGCCCTTTCGGCTGCGACACCCAAGTTGCGGCGCGCGTCAAAAGCGGAAATTTGTTTATAATCGCTGTTAGCGTGTGGTACGCGTCTATAGCTATAGCTATATATAACTGAAGGCCCTTTGCCATATCAATGCCCTAAATGATTTCGAACCCAACAAACCCAAACTTCAGGCTGAACTAAATTGATACATTACCACGCGGCCCTTGCTCTGCGATATTTCAATTTCAGACTCTCGGGCCCCGGTTCGGGTTCGGCTCTTGCTTCTGGGTGTTCCTGCGCCTACATACCCATTACTATTTCCATTGGCCATATGACATGGCCACTTGCCTGGGGCCCATTGTCTGTGTATCTTTTCTAATTTGTGCGCTGTGTAATTTTTCGTCTCGGCCTTTCTTTCTTTAATAAATTTTTTATTGTTTGTTTGATGGCAGCAACAAAAGCCTCGAGTCGAGAGTCGAAAATATTTGATGGCCTCTGAGCACGCGGCGCTGGCCCTCTAAAATGTATCTATTAGGCACTGCAGTATCTATTAGTGCACCCCCTTTCTTCTTTCTATTTTCTCACAAAAAGAGAGAGAGGAGAGAGAGAGAGAGAGAGAGGGATAGCGATAGTGAGAGGGAGCAAGGGGAACCCTTTGTGTCTATTGTTTTGATAAAGGATTTGGGTCGTCTAATTGCCGTTGCCTGCTGGTATTTTATTTCTTATTTAGTAATTTGCCGCCTGAAAACCGCAACGAAAATGCACAACATATGAGCGTCATTAGAAAATTGTTTTGCCAAATGGTTTTTAAATTGTTTTTGTTTATACTCGTCATCCGGCCAGCGCGTCTAAACGCTTTCTATTTGCTCGATCGCCGCCAAGAGGCAGTTGCCAACCGCCAATTGCCAACCACCAGCCACCAACCACCAACTGCCAACAGTTGTTTGTTAACCGCTGAAAATGAGTTAATCTATCTCTCTCTTGGCTTGTGGTTTGCACCGAACGTTTAGCGATTTCAAGCCAAACGCTCCAACAACTGTTGTTGAATTTGGATTTGTAGTTGGCTTGGGGATTTGAATTTGGATCAGTTTCAGCGTGCCATTGATTGGCATTAATTAGTGATGCCGCAATGCAAACAGCGAGTTTCGTATTGGCAATTATATCAACTGGTACCAGTTGAAGGATCTGCTAATTGAAGACGATGTTTAACTCATTCGCATAGCTTTAAATAAAAACCGTTCGCCAAAGATGCTAAACAATATTTTCGGGAACCTGGTTAAAGCGTATGTGTGAAATATTTTCAACTATATTTAGTAACAGCACGTTATACTGTCTTTGGAAAAATATATATAGATATTTCAAAATGAATTAAAAGCCGACTGAATGGAAATTCACCCATATAACTCAGTCATTGACGCAGTCAATCAAGTAATCAATCAGTTGTCTATCAGTCGATTGACTGACTCAACAGTCAATCAGTCAGTCAGTCAGTCAATCAGTCAGTTAGTCAGTCATTTAGTCAGTCAATCACGCAGTCAATCAGTCGGTACATTTGTCAGTACGCCAGTCATTCCGTCAGTCAATCGGTTTGTCAGTTCATCAGTCTGTCATTTAGTCAATCCTTCACTCAGTCAGATAATCTATTCGTCATTCAATCTTTCTGTCAATCAGTCAGTCAGCCTATAGATCAACAGCCCATCAGGCAGTCACTCAGTCAGTCAGTCACTCAGTCAGTCAGTCAGTCAGTCAATCAATCTGTCAGGCAGCCAGTCTGTTAGTCATTCAGTCAGTCAATCAGTCAGGCACTCAGTCAGGTAAAAAAGTTGTATACGTATATGTTAAGTAAATATCTGTTTACATTTAAGTCAATCAGTCACTCATTCAATCAGGCAAAATAGTCATATATCTGCATATACGCTGAAGAAATTGACACAGCATCAGCTGACGTGATCTTACTCATCGGAGGCTTTCAAGAACTCGTCTTCGCTCCTAATTCAATTAACTGTAAAAGCCGTCATTAAGGTCTTATAATGTACTCTGGCCAGGTAGAGGGGGGAGTGGGGGAGAGGGGGAGAGTGGGGGGCATACAGAAGTAAGAAGCCCATCGTCGGCATCATAAAACTGAACAACAAAGTCACACCTCAAAGCGGTACGATAAATCAGCCAGCAGATCTGACCGATCTGCCTTATACTGTGAACAAACTGACAAAAAAAAAATATGAGAAAAAACTGGCCAACTGGCTTGCGGGCGGCCAATTTTAATTACCAAAATTATGACAAAGTTGTTTATGACATTTTAACGTGAGTTTTCGGTTCGCCGGAACGCGCTCAGAAAATTTGACTGGGAATTTATTGATTTTTAAGAGTCTTGCGCCGCAGCCCAAATCCCCGCACCACACGCAATTTATGCAGATACGCGCCTGTATTTATGTGTAAGCTTGTAGATCCGCTTAGCCGTTGTGCCCATCAATAAACCACATTTGAGAGCTATAATAAAACAACAACAAAAGCGCTTAACTGCTGCCACAACCAAAGGGCGGCGTTGGGGCAGGGGGTGCCTCGGCTGGGGCAGGTTGCTACCGTCTTGCGGCCAGGCTGCCGCCCCAAGCGTTGTAATTTTCGTAAGAACTCATGGACGAGCAGCCAGAGCCGAAAACAGGCCACACGAATTCATAATTTGAAAATAACCAAAAATCATGAACAGGCTGCGACTTTGCATCAACATAAAAATCGATTTAATCCTTGGCTGCAGTGTTGTCGAACCGGCCAATGGAGCGTCCAGCGCCCGCCCAGCCGCACGCTCGCTTCCAGATTAATTGCTGAGACGCCAGACGGCGAGCTGCAGATTGAGTTGGCCAAAGGGCTGGGGGATGGCCCTGAGACGCGTTCTGGATCTGGATCTGGATCTGGATGTGGGGACCTACAGCAGCGCAGCGAAGCATGGGGCAGAGAGAAGCAGCTGCGCTGCGTGTGCGATGTGCGGAGGAATGCGAAGCTAAAGAATCCAATAAAGCCAAAATTATCAATTTATTTCACGCCTCAAAATCACAACAGCAAGCAGAGAGAGGGAGAGAGAGAAGTAGAGGCTGGGCCAACGGCTTAATTATAGTCGGACGGTATGCGGCATTTGATGAGGCTACGAAAGTATCTGAAAGATACTAAGCACTAACTAAGGACTAATGGGCATGCAGTGCATTCTGATAGTTACTCAGAGAGTGAGTTGTCATTATAAAAGAGAAAATGAAAGTAAAGTTAAGTTACCTGCGAGGTACCGCAGATAAATACCCTGTAGCAGCTATATATCTGAAGTTACCTATTTTCACACAACAACTTCAAAAGATAGATGTAGACTTTATTGTTTCGGAGGTATCTGCGTCTGTGTGTTGCACAAAACTATATAAAGCCTCTTTGATCGCATGTTTTGCTCACCCGAAAAAAGAATTAGATATTTGCAATAAAGGGATTTAACCTTCTTCATTCGGAAGCCAATCTGTGTTGCCATTCTATCAATGATTGCCCAATACTCTTTCTTGCGCAATTTCACTTTGTGTGTGCCGCAACACAAACAATGTGCCCGGGTAGGCGTTAAGAGGGTGTTATCCTTTAGCGCCTTCGCTTTGTGAGAGCCCGGCCAAGGCGTCCAAAATCGGCAGCCAACCATCGTCGTCTGCACCGCATGCCGCACACCTAATTGCAGCATCGATCTGAGGCGAGTCGAGCCCTAAAACACAAAGGAGAATTTACAATGCCCGCAAGGACACAAGTAAAAGAAGAAGCAGCAGAAAAGGCAGCATAAAGGCAAAACGAGCCCCTCTAGGCCCATTGTTGGCTTTGCCAATTCCAGCATTTTTATATACCCTGTAATCAAGGGAACAAGGGTATACGAGTCTTATGCAAATGAATATAACATTTGCTGAACTAATTAGGCATGCTTGAAATCTTGAAAGCAATAAAGTTAAGGACATGATATTAGTTTGAAATATATTTCGGAAAATAAATTTTCCTAATATCGATAAATATCGATTTAATTTACAGTTATTTTAGCATATCTCGGAGATTATAGCACTGGCGCCGTTATATTTGGTGCGTATATTCTAAGCCATAAACAGATCAAAAGTATAGAGCTGAGTGGGTGAACTTCGAATACATGTGACAGCTGCTCGCGCTGGTTACAGGGTATCTCCCAGCCGACCACTCCCGATGAGAGCACTTGTTTTATTTTGTGGTCAAATCGAGCAGCAACGTCGACCACCGCCTGCTGTCCATAATGAATGAATTCCATTAAAGATTTATGCCAGTTTGATGATGCCGCACAAGGATCGAGAAACAACGCCCAGCCTCGAGGTCGGGCTCGGGCTCGGGCTCGGTCTCGGGCTGGGACCCGGACAGAGCCCGTCTTGATTGAAGGTTGATTTGTTGCGTTTAGTCGGGCGATCTGTCGGTTGTTTTGATGAGATTAGCACACGTGTTGAACACGCACAGCTATTGTGTAGAAGCAGGAGCTGGGACATTGACTAAGGATTGGGCGGCCCGGCGGCGGCGGCGGCGGCTTGAAAGGCCGTTAAATTTTATTTTGACAAATGACATTTCAATTGCAATTGTTCACACAGCATGTGGCCAAAAAACAAATGGGCCTCCCTTGCCGCTCGGCAAGCTCTGCTGATGCAACGTGGCTGCGGCATAATTCAAATTGAAACTGCGCAATTCATTTGGGGCAGATCAAACAAATCGTAAAAGGCAAGCAGCGCGCGAAAAAACGTGATTGGAGCCACCTCAGCCAACAACGTTTGCCAGGCCTGGCCAAGAGCAAGTGAGCTGTCGCTCCCTCTCTCTCTCTCTCTCTCTCCCTCACTCTCGCTCTCTCTCTACCTACAGCAACGCTGCAGCAAAGTGATTTGATCTTTGCACCAGAGTGGTAATCCGCATCTAATAATGTGAAGCATTCGGCGCACGATCCGCGGCTATGTTGCAGACCAAGCCGCCGCGCAGCTTCGGGCCGACAAAGTCGGCGACTGCGACTGCGACTGAGACCTCCCAGTTGGAGTGCGTCCCTCGCGCCGTATGAGCGCCGCCTGCCCAAAGTTGATTGGAGTCAACGATGGAGTTATTTGTACGATTGCAAAGGCCGTGGCCGCTGCTGCTGCTTCCGCGGCCGCAGTCTCCTCCTCTGCCTGGTTGGCAGCAGCTGCTGTTGCGCCAATTTGGCGATCTGGCGATCTACTGCCGCTGCTGCCGATCGGTGATTGTGCCGCGTATAGCAACAAATTATATGCGTCGCGCGTAATTGAGAAATATTGAGACATTATAAACGGCGCGATAAGAGAGCAAGAGAGAGGGAGAGAGGAAGAGAGCGCTAGACTGCTCAAGGTGTGGCAACAATTACAAACAGCCCGAATTCGAGACCCCATTCCACTCGAATATCAATACCAGGTCTTCGTCTGGCATTATTTCTAATTACAAATAGTCTGAAATGAAACGTGTGCTCCGGCCCGGTTCGGTCCGGCTCCGACTGCTGCGTCATTCCCATTCGGATTCTCCATTGCTCGTCGCGGGCGCCGTGGCAACAAAACGAACGGTGATTTTATTTCATAGATAATTCGCTTAAATTATGGCGCAGCGACGTCGACTTAATGCCCCAAAGCGACCTACAGCAGCGCCTGATTGGATCGCTCCCCTCCGCTCAGCTCTGCTGTGCTCTGTGATCGATATCGATATCGATCGAGCGACGTCAATCATGCCACGATTTGAGGCAAGAGCGACCAAAGCCATCCAGCAACGCCAACAAAATGGCCGCAGCTAAGTATAATACCAAATAGCAAGTATATAATACCTACTATAATGACTAGATCGGGTGTGTCTGACTGGAGGTACCCTACAGTCAGCTCTAGAGTATCTTCAAAATGTATTCCTGATTTTTGTGTGCTTATTATGTTCTTCTAAGATGTCCACAAGTTAACGACTAGAATGTACCCTGTACCTGTAAAAGCCAGCAGAAGTGCTCCATGATTTTAAATAAGCTTAATCTACGTATGGTAATGGAGAATTGATGTTCTCTAAAATCGATGCGTTTAGATAAAACTAAAATAAAAGAGTGCAAAAAGTGTAAAATTTGCGTATGATCAGACGGCAGACAAATCACAAGCCTCAAACTTATAGTCAACACATTTGACAGACAGTTTCCTGATGATCACCTTTCAGAATCCACTTCGCCTACTCCCTTCCCAGTATGAGACTCATTGTTATAATATATGTATGGAGACTATATATGCAAGTACAAACTAAGTTTTCCACCTGTTATTTTACTGTAGAGAACAGAGTTTAGTTTTCATATAAATGCAGATAACATGTAAATACATATATACATATGAACATATGCAAATGTTAGTAATTCCTTTTTTCACCCTTTTATAGGGTATTAAAGCAACAACAATTTAATTCAAGTGTACAACATTATTGTTGTGATAAAAATGTTTTTTGTTTCGCCTGTGTGTGCAATTGCAAAGAGCTGTCATGCATATTTTATACCCGTATTGCACTGCGGCATTTAGCGGAATTAAAACACGCCCCCCGGGGCACAGTCATGTGTAAGGAGGAGGTGCAGGTGGGGGGTGCGGTAAGCGAGATTGACAAATTGAAACGAATGTGGCCATTCACTTGGAAAAGTTCATTAAATGCCCACCAGCCCACCCTCCGACAGGCAGGCAGGCATATCATAAAAGTCTTTGGCAGTGGCAGGACATGGGCATTATGACAATATGGCAACACCTCAAGCGACAGGACAGGAAAAACAGGAACTGACAGCCTAACTGGCCGGCACGTGGAATTGAAAATTCTTCATGGTCATCATGAAAGGGGGGAAAGCGACGACAAGGCCGAGGAGGTCGTCATCCAAGTTTATGCCCATGGCCCACCCTGCAGCCTGCACCCTGCCCAGCCCAGCCCAGCGCACAAAAAGCGTGACGTATTTCCGCTTCCCATTTGCACCTGCATTCATTATCCTGGAGTACTACTCTTGTTGTTGTTGTTGCCTTTATTGCTGTTGTTTGTTGTTTTTTTGGTATGCGTAGCTAAGTTTTAGCTGTCAGTTTTTATGTCTACCGCATAATGAAGTCGGAACAGACAGAGGCTCGAGCTTGGGCCCATGGCTGAGATATACAAATGTCAGTATGTGTGTGTGTGTGTGTGTGTGTGTGTGTGTGTGTGTGTGGTACAGGTCTGGTACAAGTGCGCGTGTCCAATCCGATTTAATGCAGTGAAGTGACTTTATTTTTATTAGCACAACTTAATGAACTTGAAATTTCAAACAACATTTATTACAATCTCCTTTTTTGCGCTCCCTGTGTGTATGTATGTGTGTGTGTGTGTGTGTGTGTGTGGAGAAATTTGAAATTAGAAAGTCAAGTGATTTATGAACATGCCGTGACTGCAGATTAAGTATGATTCGTACGTAGCCCAACAAAAAGAAGCACCTTCTTGTTGCTCAGCCAATAGGGATTATAGAGTGACAAAAGGAATCGCAGCTACTATAATAAGTGTAGCGTATAGTTATGAAGTGGCAATACCATCAAAATCACTACATCTATACACTGCAAGTAGGCTCGAACCGCAAACCTTCTTTTAGTTGTCAAAGAAATATGAACACGAAAATGAACTCCAAATATACTACATCATATCGAATTTAAACTTACACTACTGTCTCTTGTTCAAACCTTACAGCCGTGTTCAACTTTATCACAACGAAGTTCACGGATTCACCAGACCCTAACTCTACCCGAGCCCCCATCCCGCTCTCTCCGTCGCATTCGCACCACCGGAACCGCCCAAGTGGCTCATTAATGAGCGCAAACGATGCATTTGATGGCAATGCAATCAACAGATAAAAGAGCGAGAAAGTTTAATTGCAGCTTTTTAGCTTAAAAGCAAAAGTACGCCGTAATTATATACGTACAAGCCGCGGAGGTCCGAACTAGGGACGCGGCAAGAGGTGCGAACCATGACGCATGCGCCTAATTGCTGCAACGCACACGGAAAGTTGTTGTAGAAAACATGAGAGGAAAATGGTTATTTTCTGGGCGCCGAATAATAAATATCCTTGCACTCATATTGCAAATTTTCGGTGTGTTTCTATAATTGACTTAAGAACGGTTTTTATACACGTTCACGAAGACAAAGGGTACGACCAATGAAGGCGTGGCAATTCGAAAAAATCTATTTATCTGCCTCAGTCTTGAAGTTAGATACATACAATTTTTTCAGACAGATTACTAAAGAACTCTTCTAAAGATAGCATAGTACTTTTTTTTTGGATACGCCCACTGCGGGCGTGACAAATCGATTAAAATTATATATTGTATAATGGTTCGATCCAAAAGCTAGTTTTAAGTTGTTTTGACTGTCCGACTGATCAAGAGTTTCCGTAATTAATATGTATTCTGTATTTATATTTTTAATTTATAATATATTTATTTATAACATTTCAATTTCGTCAAAAAATCATAATACTCTTTGTAGGTGTATGAAGCAACGTCAAATAACGGCCGCATGCAACAACCAACAACAACAACAGCAAAGAACCAACAACCAGGCAGCAGCTTGAGGGGTGCCATTGTTGTTTACGTGTTTACGTGACTTATTTATATGGCCTGCATTGTTGTCTACCGCTGACGCGTCGCGTCGTCGTCGTTGCAACTTAAGCAAATCGCACTCTCATTACTTAGGCGAACAGTGGGAAAACGGGAGAGAGACCGAGCGGAAGAGAGAGGAAGCTATACCTTAGAGAGGGATTCGTAGGGTCCGGAACCGAAGCTCCATTAACGTCAGCCTCGCGTTAAAAATCGATAGATAGATTGAGCACCGGCAACTACTGGGAGCAGCGAGGCCTCGTGGTCGCCAACGAAGCTCAAGGGAGCAGAAGGCGCACCAAGGCGATGCGAGGCGAGGCGATCCGAGGCGATCTCTGGCTTTGAGTCTCGTTGCGGCGGCAGAGATCAAAGCGCGCGAAAAACCACCATCATCTTCTTAAAGGTGGTAATTATGTCTCGGCTTGGCGGCTGTCCCCGGCCAAAGAGCTGGGCAGTTGGTCAAAAGGTTCTGCGTGGACGTTTCTTGTGCTTGTTGATAAAGAACTGAACTATAGGATCTTACGCTGATCAGTGATCAGTGATCAGTGAGCGAGCTGCTGCTGAGTCTCGTTGCCAGTGAAAGCTTCACAGTAAATTTGTACGCACTTGTGGCCCAAAATGGCCGCCGGCTGTTGTGTCCGCTGTGTCCGCTGCATAACCCAAAATTTAATTTAAGTAGCCCTATAGCGATTCAGAGCCCCTCATCATAACTCAGCTGTCAGCTGCATGTCACTTCTGTGGCTACCGTTGCTGTCGATGCCGATCGAAATTGTAGACGCAATTAGTTTGAAATATTATTATCGACACGTACTCCACATACGCCGGGCCGTTGGTGCCTGTGGTATCTGTGGCCGCACCACAATTACCCTCAATTGAAGGGAGCCTCATTCGTGTTAAACTCTTTGACCACATCTCGCACTTATGCAGCACTTGCCACAGTTTGTTGAGCTGATTTCACTTGCCCCACACATTTGCCCGGGCACATTTCTTGAAATATATGTAACCAGATATCAGTGCACAAGTTTGAGTACCCGTATACATACGTTCGGGTACTCGTTGTTTCAATTGAAAAGCTGCTGACAAAAGTTGTCATTGATGATCTTACCGCTAGTTGAAAATCAAATTGCGCCATTAAGCGGTGGCAATTAGTGTAGCCAGACACATACAAAGCGCTTTTTTCTTACACTTGGAGAAATAAGTAAGTACCGTGATTTCAATTTTATTAATCTAGGTGCAAAATTCCTATTCTGAAACTTTTTTTTATTTTGTGTACTTTTAATTCATCAGGTAAAATATATTCCAAACTCATAAAGGCTTATTATTATTATTTTGTTTAAAATTCATTTTTTTGTGCTTCATTTACAAAGTTGTTGATAATGTATTATATCATATTTATGTATGTTGTTATAGCACCAATGAACTTAACATTATAAGAGCTACATTCCAGTCATACTTTAGGTAAGAGCCTTTTTTCTTCGAGTGTAGCTGTTATAGACATATAGACTTGGCCTGCCAAACGGTAGTGGAACGTTACTTTTTCAATTATGAATAGAGAATGATTGTTTCGTGCCGTGCTGAATGATGGATGGGATGCGAGCCCCAAACATGGACAATGCCAGGCGGAATGCCTTTTGCGCTAGACCCAAAGCTCGCGGTCATCAGGCCTAATGGCCAACAATAGACGTTCTCGTACCCTCAGTGCTAAAGGCGGCGTTAATTAATTTGTGACAGACAAAACGACAGAGACAGCCAGACAAAGAGACAGAGCTTATTAATTAGACAATATGCTTCAGTTGGGGCCTCTTCAAAGCTGACATCGCTCGTTCGAATATGAATGCGAGTGCGGGGACGAGAGCGAGTGTGAATGTGAGTGCGAGTTCGAGTGCGAGTAATAAAAGCTGAAAGCTAAAAGCGCAATTATCAATAATAATATGATGCTATAATTTAAGTAAATGTATGGCTCGAATCCATACAGCCGAGGGCACACAAATTATAGGTATACATATGTATCTCAACTCTTTCTCTATTCTTGTCTCGCTCTCTCTCGCCCTCTGCCTTTCTCGTTCTCTTTTGCAAATATTTTGTCACAATATTCGAGCTCTGTCATGTGAATTCATTTCATTAATTCATTTTTGAGTGGCAAAAAGACAAACAAATACACACAGTCAAGCCTCGCTAGAAAGAAGTCGTAATAGAACAAATATAAATTAACATTTCTATTAAATAAAATATTGGATTTAATAGATTTATTTAACCTGCAAATATTTTATTATAATTTCAGCAAGAATTGTTCATAGGCGTCATTCGTTCAAGCGAAGTTCCACTGTACTCGCGTACCAAATGTGTATGTGTGCCTGTATAAAAATGACGACAGCCGCGCAGCAACAGAAAATTACACTGAAATTATAGCAACAATTATTTTCAAATTGAATTACATCCAATTACAAATAAAATGAAATGCAGATGGCATGAAGATAGCGACTCTCTCATTCAGCATAATGGCGTCGGAGCACCGAGCGGGGCCCCCTCTCCAAGAGGGTGTTGTAGGGGGCGGGCACGGCCGCGGGACGTTAGTGTGGGTGAGTTTGTGTCGCCTCCACTGCCGCAGAAGGAACGAAAAAAACCAATTAGGGACTTGGCCTGTGCTGCCTGCGGCTGTCACAGTCGGGCGGTGTCAGCTCATAAGTTATTATCCTGCAATTAATTTGGCTAAATGTTCCTCTGCTGCTGTGGTCCCGACATTGCGCCGACGCGCAGCGCAAGCGCCTGAACGAGCCGCGCTGATTGGCTGCTTGCCATCGATGACGTCACGCACGCAAGAGCCATGCAAGACACGCCTGCAATGCGACTTCAAGCTGGCAGCGCAAGAAGAGTGTGAGAGTGAAAGAGAAAGCAGGAGAGCGAAACAAAACAAACTGCGACCAACGTGTCTGCTGTCGTTGCAACTTGTGCTATGTTCGATGTTGCAGTTGCAAGCGGGTTGCATCCGAATGGAGCACAGAACCGACAGGATTTCTTGTTAATTCAAAATCAAGTTCAATTTAAACAAAGAGGTATTTTAAATATTAATAATTCAATTTTCTACACTAGACAGTATTACACGACTTTGTACGGACCAAGTGTTTTCTATATCAGTTAAATTCATTTGGGTTGGGTGTTCCAAAATCTATGACAATTTTTACAAATATCTGTAAAAATAGGCTTAAAGTTGGTTAAGTGAAACACAAAAATAAAATAAAAAATAAAACACAATGTTTTTTCACTTATTGTTTAACCTTTTCTGAAACCCCATCTTAGTGTTCACAAACAATTTACGGTATATAAACACAGTTCCATCCGTTTCAGGTCGAGGGGTCTGCGTAACCTAACCAAACCCAATCAGCCCATTCAATACTTATATTAAATATTACTTAATTGTTGAAGTTTCGATATGGACCAATTCCCATTCAAATTCCAGAAAAATTGCTTCCCACTAGAGTTCCAGCCCACGCCAAGATCTTTATGGAATGTTTAATTAACAACTTTAGGTCGAAAGTAATCTAATCCAGTTAACATACCGTCAAAAGCAGTTCCAAACTCAAATCTTCGAATGGTTTGGGAATAGCATTTTTAATAGATACTATCGTACTGATTGATTAATTAAATTTAGATAAAAAGTAAAACATCAGCTTATCTCAAACTCAGTTTCGATCCAAATGCTGCCAACTTGAATTTGAAAGAAAGAAACTGTGATGGAACCAATTGTCAGTTCTTACAGCTTGGCTTTCTCGCGCTTATCGGGCAAATGGTGGAAACCTTTTAGGCCACGACTTGTGTGGCAAATTAAAATTCAATTTTTCAAAATATCAAATCAAATCGAACACACACAAAAAGAATCTTAACAATTTGGACAATCAGTTTGATGCACGATGCACAAATTGAATGTCAGTCCAGTTAATTCGATTTAGTTTAATATGCTCTTTGTTCTTCACCTTGTTGTTGCTGTGTGTGTCAGCGCGTGTGTTAATGACGCTTTACAAATGCAACAAATGCAATGGGCCATGGCCAGGACTGGGGATTGCTGTGAAGCTGCATTGTGTCTGGCCAGAAAGGATGCGTAACAAATGCGGCTAACAAAGGGAATTGGCACAGGTTTGCCAGCAGGTCTAGGAAAACTCATTATAAAGCGTGTGATAATCCACAGGTCGGCACAAAAGGACACATTAGCCACACGTAGTTAGCGCAAGGACCTGCATACAGAGCGAAAATCCTTCGGTGTAGGTGGCTAATGAACTCTCGGCGAGAGAGCACTTTAGTTTTGGTCAATGCCTTTCACACCTTCTCCTCGCACTCCTCGCGTTGAGCGTGAAGAATCGTAAACGAGAGACGGCTGAGCCGATCCTTTTGTGTCCCTCTCTTTGATCAGTGCCGACTCACACAGGTGTAAGGGCAACAAGAACATGAACAAGAACAAGAACCTGGCCAATAGCCAGGCCGCAATTAGACCTTAATACGCAGCCGAATCAGCTTTCAATGTGCACCCAGAGATTTATAATTCTGTTAAAACTCGCGCTCGCATTTCATGAGAATCCATTGTCCTAACCGATCCGATCTGATCCAATCTGATCTGATCCGAGGGCGTCACACTATTTGCTGTTGAAATTTTAAGCTAATTTACACATTTCACTACTCACTGCAAGGGGTGACTGACTGTGAGATACCCTGTACACAGCTCAACAACATGAATTAATTATAAGCTATCTACATAAATCAATGATTTGTGAATCCTAATCGATATATATCGATTTCGAGGTAACGGTACAAGTTATTGAAGCATATGATATTGAAGAATTTAGTCTGATTTCTTGATATCCAATATTGATTAGAAATACATATACTTTCTGGTTTCGTAGATGCCTTCTGCCTCTTACATACATTTGCATAACTCGATATACCCATTTTCAGCATATAAAGGGTATAAAAATGTAGAGTCACTGCGTTAATTTCCACATTTCACACTCCAGACGCCACTTTCGTTGCTTGCTTCTAATCTCAATATCGGCATCTGCATCTGTCCATTCACGCCCCATATTAATCTCCATTATTTGGCGCTACCCCCTCCTCTTAGAAATCTCTCGCCGAAATCTCTGGCAACGCATTTGCGGCTTTCAACGCGGAAGCAATAAAAACTCAAATTACTTTTCGTTTACATCCTGCGATAGAGACTGTGACTTTTGGTTCCACTCCTAATTCTCATGTTAATGACAGCAATTAATTTCCCTTCGCCCACACACAGCTTGTAGCTGTATCTTTATCTGGCTCTGTGTGGCTGTATCTGTATCTGATCTATGTGCGCCCAAAGTCAAAGTCAAACAAATCGAGAAACATATTTTTATTGTCGCAACGCAAAAATACCGCTGGGAGCGATTAATTACTCAAAATGTAGTCCGACCCCAAGGAAGAACCCCAGGCCAAAGGGCAGACAAGCTGGAACGTGTTTGTCTGGCGTGGCAAATTCTTATCCCTTTTCAATTTCAGCAAACTTTCCCTCTCTCTCTCTCTCTCTCCCTCTCTTACTCTCTCTCGCTCTCTCACTCTTTCACTCCCTCGCCCACGCAAAACTGTCGTCGGTCCTTGGCTGATTTATGGCCTGGCCCACAATAAATTTCAGCACTCCAGGTGCTGAGGCACATAAATCAATCCATTAGTTTTTCGCACTCGCATGTATTTCGATTTGTTGACTCTGGACTTTTATTTGCTCGATGTGGCCCGACTAGAGAAGGGGGTGGGGGGTTTGTTTGACTTGGGGATGCAGTGCCCCCTGGGGCTCGCTCGATTCGTTGCACTGATTTTGGACTTTGGGCTTTGCTTTGAGTGACAATAAATTATGGCCATGATTAGTCTAAATTTGGCAGCAAACGTTACCCAATGCGGAAACTTAATGCCGCATCAGTTAATTCCCACAGCATGGCTAACGTTTTGGCCTAATCGCTGTTGCAAAAACTTTCCCAACTCGGGCCGAATAATTTTCTCACGGCAAAAATGTTGGCGAAAATTGAAAAAGCAGCTCAACTAAATCATTAGCAAAGCTTCGATAACAAATGTGCAAGGCGACAAAATGACAAGAGATGTGCATATTAGCAGACAAAACGCCGCAGGGTATGCAGCAAATTGCGGACCAACTCAAAGAGTGTGCGTGTGTGCGTGAGCAACACAGGTGGCAATGTGGCCATTATGGCTAATGGGCAAACGCGAGAGGCCCCGCGGCCAAATGAGTTAAGCCAACAAGAAGCAGCAGAGTAAGAAGAAGCAGCAACAGCAACAGCAACAGCTCAAAGTAAGCGTTAAAGTAAGCCATAAAAAAGACAAAGCCGTCATTTTTCTAATGAACCAGCAGCAGCAGCAGCAGCAGCGGCAGCAGAGAGAAGCTGCCTTCTTCATAAGGTAGATTCTTCTGCTGGCCAAGTAGAAGCCAGTTAAAGACTTTAGTTGCGCCTTTAAAGCCAAGTTAGCTCAGCCAATCAGGCAGCTGCGCCGAACTTCAAAGCCAAAATCAGACAGTTGGCTGTGTGGCGCGGATATGAGCCGCTTAACGCAGCCAGAGATACACAAACACAAACACAAACACAGCTAGACATACAGATACACACGCACTGTGGGCCTCAGCTTTGATAAATGAGCAGACAGGCGTACAAAGTGGAGAATAACGAGCGAAAAACAGGCTGAGCAGAGCAGAGCAGAGAAGAGCAGAGAGCGAGAGGCTTTCAGTGTGTGTGCGTGTGTACGTGTGTGTGTGTAAAGCAGGCTTAATCACATTGCTTGGCCATTGGCCAGGCGGCGAAAGATCAAAGCGCGCTTTAGCTGTTAGATGTGGCTAGCTTGGTGGTCGCCTGGCCGAGTGGCTAAGGCGAACGCCTGGGCTAGAATGATGGCTAGGTAATTGGCAGGTAGCTGACGCTGACGCTGACGCTGCAGCCAAATGACATGCCAATGCCAATGCTATATGGCTAACAACAACAAAAAAGCTCTTCCTCTGTCCGAATCTGTGGCAGTCGCCAAATGTGATATTTGCGGCATTCTCTCAGATGCGCATTCCCATGACATCTCGGCGCTCGATCGACAACGGAAGTTGAGAACTGAGTGGCATAAGATCAACGCAGCCCCCCTTTCCTCACTTCAACCCGATTTGGGCGCATTTTTCGCAAGCGAAATGTGAGAAAGTGACAAGACAAAATTCTGTCAAATTAAAGTCAGTCATGACGGCAACGCCCCTGTAAACCAAACTGAAAAAGATCCCAAACCGAACCGACTCATGATATCATTAGCATAACTGTCAAAGCCGGGCAGAGGCGTCCCAGTGGCGTCTCCACGGACCGCGACATGCATCGCTGCCAAGCAGACAAATTTGTCGGGTTGAATGACGACAAACGAATTCGCGGTAGACATTAAATATACAATATATAAAATACTATACACTCTGAGAAAATATCAAGAAGCTGCAAACCCAAAAAATGTTGTTGATGGTTCGGTGTACTATTTAAACCAAAACCTCGCCTTAAGTTTCAGTATCAAGGTATAGTTCATGATATTAAAACAATCATGGAACTCGACGCTCTAACTGGAAATTTCTTAGATAGCGAATTTTTTTACATTTTTTTATTCATTTTTATTTCTTAATATTCAATTCTTCCATTAAGCCATATTTTCCTAAATCGAGATCATAACATATGGAACCAACATATGGCGTTTTCTCCCAGTGTAAATGTATAAGTACATGCGTCAATGAATTTATGATTTGTTTCTTGAGTCGAATCTCAACTGCTGTCAGCTTCCTTTAGTCATCAGTTTGAGTACTTTAATAACCGCCGCTTAGCTGCGCAAATGAGGGACATCCTGAAGGAAATGCAGGACATGCACTTCCCATGCTAAGCGAGGCATCTTTTGCAGGTGCCACCAAAGAAGCGCGGAAAATGTTAACTAATTGCCGTAAAAAGACAAAAAATTAAGGGGAAAAAAAGGGAAACAGGCAAAGAATAACAACAACAAATGTACAATAACAATCAAAACACACTTGCAACGCCCACTCGAGTGCCCAGTTGTCAGCCTAAAACAACAAATAAAGCAATCAAACTGAAGAACTGAGACACAGAGCGGGGTATTCCGAATTGTAGGCAGCGACATATGTTCTCACACGCGGCACCTTTGTCCGTCAGCATTACGTCAGAAGCAGAGAGGGAGATAGGGGATAGAGAGAGAGGGAGACGAAAAGAACAAATTGTGGTATATTTATAAACGTCAAAATAGCCAAAAGGAGATACAGAGACAGGGGAGTTCTGTGAGATCCCTACAGATATATTTTATGATGCACAGCGAGGTGAGCTCTGGGCGTGTGAGTGGCCAATTCTGGCTATAAAAAACGAACACACAAATCTATAGATTGACATTGGCATTGCCTTTGGCTCTGGCACTGGCACTGGCACTGGCACTGGCCCTGTGTGCTAGGAGCTAGCTCTGTGTGAATAGAAACATCAAATAGTCCAAGTCAAAGGCTGCTGCAGAAGGAGGCTGCCATCAAAGGGGCTACAGCCACAAATCGTAAAAACACCGACAATTTCACACTCGCCTTTTTTTGTTTTCGGTAATAAAAAATTAAACGGTAGCTAGTTAGGATGCATTCTTGGAGTTGGCATTGTTTGCATTGATTCCTCTTCGCTTGGTGTCGGCGGTTTTTATCTGCTGTTGGGATTTTCATTAACAAATGAATTTTTCGTGGAAATCTGAAGTTAACGGCGGCTTTGATGCGATTCCCAGAACGGGGGGGAAACTTGACCAATATATTCTCCGATTGCTGCTAATTAAAGCACTTTTTAATGACAACCCCTACCCCTGTTTGCCTTTACCTACAAAAAATGTTAATTTATGAATTTGTTCCGGTGTTGGACAGCCAATATCTACTATGCTGTAAAATGTGAAAATTCTAAAATCTGCCATATCATGTAGGCCGTAGATCGATAAATATTGATCGCTTGATTGATGAGCGTCCGCATAGAATCGTTGTCCTATGCAAAATTGTGCTGCGTACCTGCCCCATGTGTGTGTGTGTGTGTGTTTGTGGTAAATAAATTACGAACTAATCATTGAGAAATTAATCACAAATCAGCAATTTGGCTGCTAATTAAAATGTTTACGCAAATGAATAATTCGTTAGTCGCTGCGATGGCAATGAATATTCATGAACGCCACAAGACCACAATCTCGCGCAGTTCGATATATAAAATAAATTAAATTAAAATAAATTCAGACGAAAAGCAAGTCGAGCAATGAAAAAATGCCACCGACCGCGCTTCACGTTGCTTGCCCCACTAATAAAATTAATTAATTGTTTGCTCCAAAAGTCAAAGAAGCCGCTTCAACGGTAGCAGCAGCCACACACGCACACACACACACACACTGGAAGAGACAAAAATGCAATGTTGGCCATAATAAATTCCATATAACGATCAAAATTAGTGGCAACAGCAAAGCGAGCACCAATCGCAAGCCGCATGCAACTAATCACAGTTTATTGGCTTCAAAGCTAGTCTCGTTGTTGTTGTTTCTTGTTTTTGCTGTTGTCACCTGTGGCAGCATCAAATCAAGCTATCGTCCATAACAACTTACAGAAAACTTTGCTAGTTTGTAGTCGGGTGTAACCGACTACGCAATACTACATGATTTATTCATAAAAAAATGTTAAAAATTGTATATTCAATAACGCATATATTTATGCATTACCAATGCATAACCAATTTAGAGAACATCTCTCCGAAATTGGTTCATTTTTGACAATGTTATGGGAGTTTGAAATATGAGAGCTATGGATCCGAGAGCTTTACATGTCAACACTGAGGTAGCTCTCTATGGATATTCGCCAATTGCAAATCTTAGCACTTTATCTGACTTTTTTATTCGAGTATATATTACAAATACAAATACAAATTACAACAGACAGCAGGACGTACATTGCGTAAACCCAATATACTCTGTTCACTTCGTGAACGAGTATAATAATTGCCATCGAATATCATAAATAAGTCATCAACTTTTGCCCATATGCGAAAATTGCTTATGGTTATTTTTAGCTCTAGTCTACAGTAGTCGCTGCCATAAAATGGAAACTAAAAGCACGGCTGCCAAAAAAAATAGTAGTTTCAAGCAAATGACTCATTCCATTTGCCGCATGATTCGAACATCCATTTGAAGCATGGTTCTCCATTTTAAAAAAAAATTTAAAAAAAAAATGTAGTGTTTGTTTGGCTCAAAATTGGGCTTTTGGCGAAACAAACACTTTTTTTTTTGGATCTGAATTAGTTTGGTCTTGATAAAAATATTTATTTTCAATTTTAGTATTCACCCTTATGAAGTATTACCACTCATCAAAACATTATTTTCGAAACAGCTTGCAATATTATTACAAATATTTTTATTCAAATTTTATTTATTATTATTATTATTATGAAAAAGACACTTTCACCATACCCAAGTGTTCACTTAAAGCCAGAGTCTACTGTACCCAGCCACCATTTTAGCGTTGAGCATTTAATTTCGTAGAGATTTAATTGACTGAACGCCATTAAATAAAAATGGAGATGAGATTTATGCTGCAATTTGCGAAAAATTATGTTAATTGTCGCCGCGGGAGGGTTGGGGAGGCGCTTAAATGCAGTTGAGCGCAAAAATAAAATTTATATATATATCATTGATTTAAATTAATGGACATGTCAGGCAATTAATAAATGCAAAAACCATGGCGCGGCGCCGTAGGGTGGGCGCAGGGGGCAGGGGGCAGGGGGCGACACGAGGCTAATGAATGCCAGAGCGCGATACGTGCCGCTATCTACGAGTCGTGTGGAATCATTTGGCCACTCGAATGCGGCCTATTCTATAGTTAGCATCGGGTTTCCGTGCAGTGTCGCCGCAATTTGTTGCATTTGCGATCATCTTTGAGGGCCTCATAAATAGCGGAGCCATTGGTCGCGCTGTCAATCACGTTGGCAGGCACCCCGAGCGGCTCTTGACTTTAATAGACCCATAAATGCATAGAGCAGAGCGCAAATTTTTGACGCCCAGCTGCATGTTGGCCGTCAATTGGGCCCATTGTCCTCGTTCTTTTTTTCCGTGTCCCAATTGCACTCGAAATGCGAAGGTCCTAATGAGTTTTCGATTAGGTGTGACATGTTCACGGCTAATCGATGAGCATATTGTCTGCTCGCAGCACAAACCCCCACCAGCACCCCCACTCCCACCCCTGCTCACAGCCTGTTGGCAACCCTCTCTTGTCCTGATTTTCCACTCCAGTGCAAAGATTTAATTTGTTTACATTAAAATGCCATAAATTCAAGTACAGTTGAGTGCGTCTTTCGCTAGGCTTGTGCTGTGAGGCAGGGGCATGGGCAGGGGCAGGGCAGGGCCGGTCCATGGGGCATGGGGCATGGGGCATCCCCGAAACTGTTTAGTCATGTCGCATGCGCCAAGCTCAGAGTTCGAGATGCCTTCATTTCCGGTTGGCATACGCGCTGTCGCGTTCTGCTGATGCTGCCTGTACAGGTATAGCTGGCACTCGCCATTTTCACACTCATGCGGCTAATGAGCAATAAAGCTAAATGAAAATGCCGCTAAAGAAAAGGCAGCTAGCAAAAAGTGAAAAAAAAAACACAAACAGAAACTGAAACGAACCAAGAACATTGCAGTTGGGTGCCAACGACTGCCCAATACTCTGTTCATAATGTAAGTCAAACTGAAAACCAAGTTGAAAGGACTTGTTTTTGTTGTGTAGTAAGTGGCTCTTAAACTGTAAGCTTAAGGCACTTCCCTTCAAACTGTAACCTTAGGGAATTTAACATTTTTGAAATTGTTAGAGGCGCTGCGGGCGGCACAAAATGTTGTCATATATAGCTATATATAGATTTAGTTTATGTACTTGGAGGCGTTACAAATGCTAACCCTTTTTCTGACGAGAAAATCTATTTGAAAAGTTTAAAAAACGACTGCAAAAGAACTAATACTAATACACTCTTTTACACAGTGTAACAGAGTATCGGAAGAAGAAGAAGCCTCCGCACAAAAGCGAAGCCAACAAATCGATTTGGTCAATTTGTTATTGTTGCAGTTGCGTCGCCTTCAGCCGGCGCTGAATGCCGTATTCAACTGGATGCTGTGGATACTGTGGATGCGCCCCTTGCACTGACCCCACCCTGCGCTGGCCAAGGCATTGGCGAGGCTTTTTGCTTTTTGCCAGGCCAGAGAGCGCGAGAACAGCGTGCAAAAGTGGAGTCTGCGCTGGGGCTTGCCGGCAAAGTTGAAACGTGTCGGCATCCTTTGATCAGTTCATATTATAAAATACTATGGTCACGCCTTAAAGGCATTAAACGAGATGGCGCTCAGCTCCACACACACACATACACACACACATTTGTAGGGGACAGGGGCAGCAGTGTGTGGCAATAGATTCCAGCTCGCAAGTTCTGTGCAGCATTGCGGCTTCCTCATGAACAGCAACAAGCTCCAGCCTCAGTCCCCTCCCCTCGCTGATCAGGGGCCGCCGCCAGTTCGGTTCGCAACAGGAATTGTTATTTCCACATATGGGCGCGCAAAAAAAAGAGTATCTAAAGAAGTGAACAAAACAAAAACACATTTCCTCGCTTCCTGCCTCGGCCGCAACCTCGACTCGGGCCTCGTCTCGAGGTAGCGTCGCAAATGCAACGTCATCTCGAGCGGCGCGCGGCAATCAAGTAATGTGGTCCCAGTTCTTTAGGTCCACGGCCAGGGCCAGGGCCAGGGCTAGGGCCAGGGTCTGAGCAGCTCTTAATGCTTACTCGAGGCGTTGTGGACCACCAAACGAGCATTGCGAGACTTCGAGGTGTTTGAAATGCGCTTTTTAACTGCATTGTAGTTGATTTGATATTCATACGTGCGCCCAGCCCCAGCTGGCCCTTAACCCCCCCTCCCATTGTGTGTTTGTGTGTGTGTGTGTGTGTGTGTGTGTGTGTGGCTCTTTAGTAACAATAATTTGCAGGATACAATTTATGCCCACAAGTCGAAGATTTGATACTCTTGAACTTCTAGCAGAAATACTTGAAGATCAAATAAGCATTAACCAAACTTTAGTTGAGCTTGAAGAAACCTAAAAGTCTATACTATAAAATATAAACTTTGAAATTGAATTATATGATAAATAAATTAAACAACAGAATGAAAATAGAAGATACACAAAATATTCTTCTACTAACGCGTTTATTGTCTTTAACAGAAGACTAATTATGAAATCTGATATACTTGGTAGGGAAAAAGCTAAAGCTAAAGTTCTCTCGTAAAGGGTATCTGAATGGCCAACAATGAGCGGCCATATAATTAGTGTACTTTGCATGCAAATGTTGATTGCACTTGCAACTATGAAGTACACAGAAAACAACGTTATTTCCTCTGGTGGATCGCCAGGGCTACTGTAATTGCCACTTGCATTAATTATGTTAAACACAAGTCTCAATATTTAAACAAGCAGCCGCCGAAAAAAACAAAACTTCAACAGCAGCAACAATAAAAGTGCAGTCCAAATGCCAGTGAACCGTTTGTTTGCGCACGGCCAACGCAAACTTTGAAGAAAAAGAAGAAAAAGACCGCTACCGCCGCCGCCTGCGCCCCTGCCCCTTATCAAAGCGGCCGCAGCATCGATGCCAGGGTAATTATCACACATCGGTCAAAGCGAACACCGGCCACGCGTGGACCCGGTCAAGAGCCCAACTAACTCAATTAAGAGGCCAACGCACAAATATTTGTATGCGGCATTCAGTCGAAAAAGTATCTAAACAAAATTCTCAAGAGATGTAAATGCGCCGCCAACTCGACTAGAGTGGAGTGGAGTGGAGTGGAGCGTGTGAGTAGCTGGATCAGGGGTCAATATTGATATAGCTCGCAACAGTAGCAGCGCCTGGGAACGGGAATGGGAGTGGAAGTGGGAATATGAATGAGCTACGTCGATCGGGGGGACAACTCAACCCAATACACTCCGCTACCATGTGGCTGTGTCCAGTGCCAGCTCGATTTGAGCCGCTTTGCACCGCTGCCAAAACCCACTCGACATATACCCGCCAGAATGAATGATTCACGGCCGCGGTTCTGAGCTGGCCTTGTAGATACCCTGTAATATTTTACAAACATAATGTTGAACCAAGAATCACAAATTCCAATTTTTTTTAATTCACTAACCAAAATAGTTTACTAAGAAATAAACCGAAACTAAGACGGAATCGGAATAAAAATTATAAATTAATGTGACGAGAGAAGGTTCGAGCCAAAACCAAGTTCACGAATCGAACCTTTGGGCGAGGATTGGATAGAATCGGGAGTTTGGGATTGCCAACATTTTATATACTCTTGTTAAGACCAGCATATTTTAGCTATCACAAGAAATATCGACCAAAAATTTAATTTTTGTATATTTATTTTATTTTTAAATTTTTTTTTTTACCAAATTTAGCTTTCATGAGTTGGACTATGCTTACATTACATTCTAGGGGACTAACAACAATTAATATTTGACATAAAAGTTTCGATTTGTTTGTTAATTTATGTTCGATTAGCTTAATTTAAATCGCATCACGTCTCTTACACCCCTGATCGTTGAATTCACAGGGTATTACCAAAAGTTTAACATTTCAATTTGAGCATCGCTTTAATTAGCATTCGCTTGTTCATTGTTTTCCCATTTTTCGTGCTTTCCATTTGCAGCGAGCGTTTGATTTGTTGTCGTTGTTTCTCGCTTTTAGCTTGGAGCTCTTAACTTTTCAGCTTTCAGCTGTTGGCTTTTAGCCGTGTTTGATTAGCGTAGCCGAGTGCTGCTACCAATCTTGGCCTGAAAGCTGATTTTCTTTGGCTGCTCTCTGACTGGCCTGCTCTCAATGTGGGTGGCCCCAAACGGCTTACTTCTTCGATTTGCTACTTTGTTTTCGAGTGTCGCCCTTTGTCGCGCTTTGTTTGGGCCAAGCTCAGTTGGCCATGCTGCTGATTACTGTGAAATTGGCAATGTTTAATGGTCGCTTGCGCCCAAGTGCCAAGTGCCAGACATTTGTGTGTTTGGGCTTAGGTCTAACTACCTTTTTTTTTGTTTTGATGAGTTTTCTTCGTCATTTCGCGGACTCAAAACATTGATCTCCAACACTTTCTCCACGGCAGCGGCTGTGATCTCTATAAAGGCCAAAGTTTGTATGCCAAATGGAAAAACTAACCGCGCTACTCAAGAAGTGAAATGTGTGTGTTTAAATGAGTTTTATTAACACACACACTTGCCAGAATTTAGGTAAATCTTTCTATATTATTCGATACGATATTTTAAACTTTTGTTTAAGGAACAGGAAGAACAGTCATTTGATCACGAATATAGTTTATATACGCATTATATGGTCATATCTGATATGCAAATAATATAAAAAAATTCTCAGCCAGACCTTAAAGACCTGGCAAACAACAGTTAGCTCCCAATTTGAAACGTATACATAGATTACATAAATTAGTAACAAAATAAATTCTCAGCCAACAATCTAAATGAGTTGCATTCAAATCTGAATGCACAATCAAGTTCATCAATCACAAATATCCGTCAAATTTCAGCACAAGCGTGTAAATACGAAGTCAGGTAATTTTCGATATGCTACCAAATCGTTAATCGTTTATCGAGCACAAAGATCAGAGTCGACACCAAGTGGAGGTGACAGCCATGTGTCAATGCAAGCGTGGGCCGCCGCGTTGTCAACTTGCCACATCGTGTGGCGCTGGAGGTGAGCCGAGGCGACGCCAAGGCAAATGCAAATTGGCAGCCAGCTCCCACAAGAACTGTCTGTGGAAACTGGGGAAACTCTTAAAATGAGCCACACCAAAACGTGGAAGCTGTGACGCGGCTGCTGTTGAAAGCTTGCTGATTGACAATTACGGACAAGTTTCTGTCTTGGCCATGAATCGCCGCCCCGGGCCACATGCTCATAACAAATACTATGATGTGGGCGTGGGCCGTTGCTTTCGAGAATGCCCCGCATAATTATACCCTAACAAAGAGTATTTTGATTTTGTCACGAAATGTGAAAGATGTAGTAGGAGACATTTGCAAAAACTAAATGAATCTATATCAAGAAAGTTTTCTACAAAAAAAGGATTTCACCAATATTTCTATTTTACTTGTCTTTTGTATTAATTTTTTTTTATTACAAATTAGTTTAATCCTCTTTTTTTTGTTTTTATTTAAAAGTTAAGGATAATAATATAATAAATGTAAAAAATTAATTATTAAACTGCAGTTTAATTAAAATTATTACAACTACGGTTCCTGATCTGTTTGCTTGTCTAACTCTAGTTTTGTTTTACAGGCTGTAAATAAGTCGATGTTGGTCAAATCGGACCACATTTTCATATAGCTGTCATAGCAGTAATCGGCCAACAAATTAATTTTTGAATGAAAAACTTATTTGTTTTTTTAGATATGCTTACCAAACTTATTAATTGAGAGCGTCTCTATGATCCTAACATATTAACAAAATCTTATCAAGATTAAACTACTATTTCATACAGCTGCCATAGGAACGATTTGTAATATAATTTGTATAAAACCTTTTTTGTTTCTCAAGATATCTAAGCTAAACTTAGGAGTTACGAGCTTTACTATGCACTTACCACTGAGAGGGTATTTAAACTTCGGTACAGCGAAGATGATTGTTAGATTTGTTGTGGTTAAAAATTGAAAATGGAAATCATTTAGAGCGATTATTCGAAAGATAGCTGACGATAAGCTAAATCAACCAAATTATGGGGCATGTGGAGCAGGCGTTGGCTGCATTTCCGCCAGTAGCTGCCACAGCTGCCACAGCAGCTGCCCAGGCTGCTGCTTACCCTTGCCCTGGCACCAGCGATAAATCAACGAAATCGTCGCCATTTGCCGCGGCATTTGAATATTAATGAACCCTTTCCACCACTTTCACCGCAGGAACGGGAACCACAATTTATCAGCGTGTGAATGAAGCCACACACGCTTGCACACACACACACACATACATACAGCAGAAGCGGACACAGGTGTAAGGTGTAAATTGACTTTCCTTTTTTTAAGGATTTTCATAAAAATTGGCTTTGCTCAAGGACTTTGCCGGCATAATTAACACCGCAGGCTTTCCCACGCAGCGTGCCCTCTCTCGGCGTATCTGAACGTGTGTGTGTATCTAATAGATACACTAATAGCCGCCAAGAAGAAAGAGCCAAATAAGAAATTAGAATTATATAAAAAAGGCGCTGGGGCAATACAGAAGCGCTAAACTCGGAAATCAAACGCGCCGCTTTGTTTGGCCGCCGCGGCGAAACTCAATCACAAACCCCAATGCTCAAATATTTGTGTGATTAGTCCTTATCAACAACGGCAGCAACCGCTGACCGCCAGGTAGCCGCTCTGGCCGGGATGCGGGACCCACTGCGGCTAAAGTCGAGCGCTGCCGGCTGGTGGTCGCTTGCCTGCCCGCCCGCCTGCCTGCGCCGGCGATTCCTTTTTCATTTAGCATCCTGCAGCGACGGCAATTGGTTTCGATTTTCCGATTTTGTTGTTGCTTTTTTTTCGATTCTTAAGAGCGTTTAGGTAATAGACCCTACGGCCCATTGTTTTCAGACGCCTTGACGCCTTTGTGCTGGCCTCTTTGGCCTTTTGTTCGGTTTGGATGTTGGAGTAATGCGCATTTGTTTCAATTAAAAGGATTACTAGAGCGCTCTGTAAAGCCCCGTAAATGTCAGCAATGTGTTTAAGCCCTACATAATGTGTCGACAATTGGACAATGCACTGAAAAATGTGACACAAACAACAAAACACATTTCAAATTTGAATTAAGAAACACTTTTCGGAGCAGATTTTTTAGTTTGCGATATGTAAATTAAAAGTATCAATACAAAACTTTCCACAGTTTTAAAAATGTTTTTGCGGTCGTAGATCAACGTACAACGTTGGTATTTCATAAACAGCTATATCCATTTATCAGTTTCTTCATACATTCAAATATCAGACATGTAATTTCCACAAAAATGGGCACCAAAAATTATTTTGGCTGATTATCATAGATTTTTTCATTACATTACAGGATACACATCATTGCAGAGGGCACTGAAAACTCGTCACGGAATGTGCAACGCATGAAAGCATATATCTCCGACCCCATAACTCAGTTGATATAGCTTCGAAAACTAAGCTTTTGTAAGAACAACTTTTTAGTTTTCAGATATCCTAACGAAATTGGCACTTTATATATTATAGCTCGCATGCTTTATGTCCGCAAGGGTGTTCAATCTATGATAACTTTTCTCTCTTGTTTAAATTCTGGCTTGTTTACTATCTTCAAATTATCTTAAGCTAAATGCCGTAAGTATCTGGAGTTTGTTATACGTTTTCCATTTGGAAAGCTGTATAAAACTTATCTTACATATCGGTACATGTAATTATGTGAGCTTCGTTTTGGCTTCATTATGCTCCCAGCTTTGTTTAACAAATTACAATCCATGCTGCCTCTCTTTATACTGTTGCTGTTACTGTATTCCCCACTTTTATTTGCATATAGATCTAATATGTGTGTGATATCTTTTTCTAGTTGGACTCTTTGAAATCATTTGCAGGCTCCTCAAATTAATTAAACGTTTATTCTTGCAACAAATTAAATGCAAACGCTTGACAATTAAGCACGGCCGCCAGCAGGCAGCGCTGGAGGCACGGCTGATAGTCTGTAGTATGCGTCATTAAAGGCAGAGGCCAGGGGCGGCGAGAACGGGCTGAGGGGTAAGGCGCTGCTCTGCCGGCGTCGCTGCCGAAGTTGTGAAAACTTTTGCAGAGACTGAAATACTAAATACAGTCTCGTTACAAACTGAGGAGCGTCGCGTTTGCGTTGGGGTTTCTTTTTTTTTTGTCGTCTTCTCGTTTTGTGTTCGATCCCACTCGCGCTCGGGGTTTGCGCTAATGCTATCTCGCTCGTGCGCGTGGCGCATGATGAACGCCATAATTACCGTTACGTATACGCCACCATTGCTATTTTTTGTGAGCATTGCTTTCCGGGCAGCCGATTGGCTGGCGAGCAAGAGAGCGCGCAACTGTTGCCGCCTCGCTCGCACGCACGCACCGTAGGCAAACTGGTTGCCTCTCGCGGAGAGCGCGCCCGTTGTGCAGTTATGATTTGATTGCCGAAGTTTAACCACCGACAAACGACAAACGAGACACGACGACACGAGAGAGCAAACGATGTTAAAGAGACGGCACACACACACACGAACAGACACTCGCCTGAGCTGAGCAGCGCGGAGAGCGGCGCGGGCAGCAAAAGAACTGAAGAAATATCGACGTGTCTAGTTAGCAAACCAATCTTCAATCTAGTTTCGAACAGTTGACTGTGAAACGTCGAGTTGAGAGGTCCTCCTATTGGATCAGCGTCGTTGCCGTTTAACGTTTGTCGTTAGCGTTTATCGTTTATCGTTGCGCGTTGCACGTTGCACGCTACAGATTGATATATACACATATTATACATATATATACCAAGCACATATTTATTAACAAGACGCAGACACAGAGTGAACATCGAGACCTACACACTTCAGTGCAGAGTTTCCTGACATTGGCTAGCAAAGGCCAAGCTAAGTGAGCCACATCCAACTCGTGTGTGTGTTTGTGTGTGTGCGTTCAAGTGTGTGTGAAAGATTTGCCAGTGCTTAAATGCTCTGTCCGCCCACAATGCGACCGGCCAGCCCTGCCGAATCCGAGATTTCCGTCGGCGGTGCACCCAGCCCGCTGCCATCGCAGCACCATCAGCTGCATCATCCGCGCGGCGGCACTATCGATCTGCTGCAGCAGCAGCAGCTGCTGATGCAGCAACATGCAGCCGCTGCCGCAGCCGCCGCCGCCGCAGCCGCCGCTGGCCTCACGCGCGGCGCCGTCGGCAGCCTGCCGGAGGATTACTTCCAGCCGCTGAAGCGGCTGCGCATGTCCTCCTCCTCGTCGGAGCCGCGCGAGCAAACGCCCAGTCCGCCCGCACCGCCAATGCATGCCACAGCCGGTGCCAACACCAGCACCACTGGCGCCACTAAGGCGGCCATTGAGGGCGTCAAGAGCTTCTCGATTGCCGACATCCTTGGTCACTCGGAGAAGCAGCGCTGCGCCTCCAGTTCACCACCGCCGGTCGCCACGCTGCTGGCGCCGCCGGCCGCCCGGCCCGTCGCCGGTCTGCTACAGCCGCGCACCGAGCCCCTGGACATGCATCCCTCTGCGGCGGCGGCCATGCTGCTGCCCGGCGCACAGATTGTGCGTCCCTGGGACCACCTGCTCGGCCCGATGCCCGTGCGCCCCTTCATTCCCTCGGCCCTGCTGCACTACGAGCACCGCCTGGCCCTGGACTACCATCGCCAGCTGCAGGAGCACTTCAACGCCCAAGCGCAGCTGCTGCGCCACATGGGCATGGACATCATACCCTCGGAGAGCGGCTCGGATCGCTCCAGCTCCGCGGCCAGCGACTGCTGCTCGCCGGAGATTGTGCGCGACTCGGCGGCTGCTGCTGCCGCCGCTGGCGCTGCACTGCGTCGCAGCCACAGCCCCCAATCCTCGTCCCAAGCGGCCTCCGGCGGCTCGGCCAATGCCGCCAGCCCGTGCGCTGCCCAGGCGGGCAGTGGCAGCGCCAATGCCGCCGCCGCCGCCGCCGAGGCCAAGGCCAAGGCCAATGGCACCCCGCTGGATGCGCTCTTTCAGATGACCACCAAGGACTTTGACGAGTCGCAAGGTAAATATTCACCCAGAAGCCACTTAACGTGGCCATAAATTGCGGAGCCTTGTCGATTAACTTTCGATCGATTAGCATATAAATATGTCTCAATTTTTGTCATTGTTCTCGAAAACGAAATCAAGTATTAATTTGTCTTTCTATACTTGTTCACGAAGTGAAAAGGGTATATTGGGTTGGCGCAATGTCCGTCCTTCTGTCCGTCTGAACTCAATTTAATTCGCCGCTCTTGAAACTAGAGGCTTCAACTTTTTGAAAATAAACTCGTGATAAGATTTTTATGGACAGATTTAAATAGACAAAAATGTTGACATGTAAAGCTCCCATATTTAAAACTCCCATAACTTTGTCAAAACTGAACCGATTTTCATGTTTGTTGACATTTTAGTCGAGGTACGTCCTCTAGATTGCATTTACGTGTACACATAATGATATGTTACATGGCTTGGTTGTTATTACACTGTCAAGGAGTATTGCGCAGTCGGTGACACCCGTCTGCAAAGTTATTTCTTGTTTTGTAGTTGCTGTTGTTGTTGTATTTTGGGGCCTTTAATTAAAATAACAGCCCCCATTAATTTTGTGGCAATTTCCAATCGACGCGACTGCAACAAATTGTTTGCGTAGATTTTGAATTCTGCCTAATTGAAATGAACGATCATCAGTTGATGCCATTCTCCTTCTGATTCTCCTTCTCCTTCTCATTTCAATTTCCATTCCCATTCTGAATTATTTTGCTTTTGTTATGCAAATGCCGCTTTTGTGTTTCCAATTAATTGGCGGCATGTGCCAAAAATAAACGTAAATAAAACATAAACAAATTACAGATAACTAAATATCTGATAGAACACATCTATAAATAGTACATCGGGCTATATCGCTCCATATGCGTATAGCTAATGGCTTCAATTTTGCCTATCATAGTATATACACCCGCATCTGTCACACTCGCAGTCACAGTTCATGTTTTCACCCATTTGCCGTATTAAGTGGGCGTTTTAGTGTCAAGCCCCAAACTCAACCCCTGGCTCAATTTTGTGTTTTCATGGTAATTACTGTTTAATACTCATTGCTATATTGCACTCGGAAAAAATAACGTTCTAAATTATACTAGAATGATGATGGATAAGATTTTAAATTCTTAAATATATTACGATCTTGCTTTTTCTTAAATCAGGCTTAACCCAAAAATAAGAAAAAGAAACTAAGAATATATATCAAATATTTAAATTATTTAATTTAATAAAAGCAAGACTCTTAACATTTTCAATAAATATTTCAAATCCTTCTACTAGAAATTCTACAGTCCTTTGAAAATATTAAATATATTTCGATCTTGCTTTTTCTTAAATCAGGCAAACCATCCATTTACAAAGACTTGAGTGTAATATATGTCTAATATATTTGAATTATTTAAAAGAAAGTCACCAAACATTCCAGTTAGGATATAGATATGATAAAGATTAAGGCAAAACAATTGACATCTTGGCTAAATTTTGACCAGCTTCGAATTTGATTTGAGTACATCAGTTTTTGATTAATTTCTTCAAGTGTAGCTCCAGCTACAGTTAGCTACAGCTATATGCGCCTCTCGAAACTCACAACTCTGTGCATTCGTGTCGATTCTGCAACGATTAGCAACAATTAGCCAGCGGCCAAGTTTGCGCATGTTCATTACCTAATAGAGTTTGGCGTTTTAGCCGTGTTTGTTGTTGCTGTCGTATTTGTGCACAATTAACATGCCGTTGCCATTTGCTTAAATTACAATAGTTGTTGTTGTTGCTGTTGCTACTAATAGCTGACAAGCCTAAGTCGCAGCTGATAGTCGTAAGCATATTAGACGCACTGCAGTTGTTGCTGTTGCTGTTGTTGTTGCTGTTTCAGTTGTATGTGTAAAAACTTAAATATGTCTATTTATCAAATATTGTATAACCACAGTCGAAATATTTACGACTGCCTGCTGCCAGCGAGTATTATGAGGCTTTACTGCGCCTCATCGTTAGTCAATCAGCAACAAGAAGTCGAACCGATAAACATGTAATATATAACATGTTATATGCGCCTATATTCCATTGGAGTTCCTATGTGAGAGAGATAGAGAGAGAGAGAGAGAGAACACACATTAATATCATTAACACTCGGGGTGCAGGAAGCGAGCGTTGACATTGATAACACTTCAAAAATAGCTTCAGCAATTAAAGTGTTCAGACCAAATCTCAATACTAGATAAATACTATTTGTATCTACAAGTTAGCTATTCACTTGCGTTATTCTGTCTCTATATATATCTATATCTAAATGCATATAACTATTTGTAATGCTTGACTGATTGAAGATCAATGCATATCTCTAACCATAACAGCTAGGATACTGCATTTCGTACAATAGTTACCTTTTATGAGGTACGCGAACACTGGCAAGGGGTTTGGGAGAATTCCTTCCACAAGACTGGATGATTAGTAATCTGCTAAAACAATTTCATTAAAGAAGAAAGGGTTTTACCTTTTAGTCTAGCATGTTCTTGACCAGATTTTGTATAAGTTAGCCAGACGAAACGTGCCAGACACTGTGTCGTCGTCGTCGTCCACTTTAATTCCTGGTAATTCGTACAAATTAAAACATAGCAAAACGTTGCAACTGCAACTGCAACTGTTGCAACGGGGTCAGAGGACACAGGTTCTTTAGAAAGTGTGGGCAGTCGGCAGTTAAACTCGAATTACAACTGGAACATATTTGAACATATTGAGGAGAAAGGTTTTCGAGTACACGAAACTCTGACAAATGCAACCAAAACAAACCACCCCTCAAACTGAAACTTCCACGGAACATTTCTCCCTATGTAAGTGGACACCTGAGACAGGACCCAAGTGGCGAGCGCAGGGCTCTTTCTCATTTCTCCCTTGGTTTTGGGTTTTGCTTTTTGTTTTTTAGATAAGTCACAGAAATTACTTAATGAGTCTCTGATAAAAACAAATACAAGAAAAATATGTGGCATGTATACTATATGTGTGTGTGTGTGTGTGTGTGTGTTTGTGCTTACTTGGCCTTGTGCGTGTGCGTGTGTTGTAACTATGGGAGGCACACACTCGCTCAAGTGCCTAATGGGTTTTGGGTTACAAAACGTGCTCGAGATAACAAATAGGCCAAATTAATGCGTTTTGCCTTTTTAAATATACAAATACTCAAATTTACTCGGGGCTCGAAGCGTTTAATTAGTTTTTAATGCTGGGCTAGTTTGTTTGACAAGCAATCGGTACGAAATGGGAAATGGGCGTCAAGCACTCCAAATTGGACCGGTTCATATGCATATATAACGATATACATATGTATACTATATGCATATTTATGAAAAGCAACAGGGAGGTAACATCTGAGTTTCACAGGCCAACAAATAAATTAGCTTTGAAATGAGCCGCGCTTTCAGCTCTCTCATCTGGTCGTCAGCCTCCGTCTCCGTCTCCGTCTCTTACTCCGACTCCGACTCAGATTCCGACCAGGAAGCATTATGCAAGCGCCTCATTTTTACAATTGCGAATTAAAACTTGACTGCTTATTAATCAGGCCACAAAAGATTTTGTTGCCTGATTTGTAGGTGTCAATAATTACGGGGTATAAATCAAGCAGCAAACGAGACAAATGATCGCCAGTCACTGCATATCGAATATCGCATAGCCAAAGTCCGTCCAGAGCCACCTCAATGACGCCCACAACGCGGGCAATTAATCAAATCGAAAGCAGTAGGTGTCTTGGTTGGAAGTGCTGGACTAAGAATTACCCTGTAGCAAAAAAATACATCAATATTTGTTTGGTGCTTTACTTTTCTAAGGAGATAATCATACCACTTCTACTGTTTAGTTTACATAATCTTCCAAATACACTCTAAAAACCAAATCGATATTTATCGATTTAAGGGTAAAAAGATGATACAAGATGATACATTCTAGTATTTTGGAGATATGCGCAAAAAATTAGCATTAGCACAAGTGCAATATACCCTACTCAAGTCCTTGTCAATGGGTGTAAACGTTTAATTACATAGGAGAATCGCATGGAAAGCGCTTGCAATTAAATCATTTAAAAGTATAAATCAAAGCGCTTTAATTAACACTCGCCTCGACACTCGTCTCGAGCAATTAAAAATTATTCCTAATGCGACTTGCAAATGCGCTTGTTAACACTCGTGTCTGGGTTCGAGCTCGAGTCTTCAGTATTCGATCGAACCGGTTTGGCAACATGCAAAGCAGACCCCAACTAAGTCCCTCTCTCGTTCTCTTTCTTTGTGTCTGTTGCAGATAAATCGCACTTGGACATATTCTCGAACCGCCCGCAGCCGAAGAAGAAGCGCAAGTCGCGCACCGCCTTCACCAACCACCAGATTTTCGAGCTGGAGAAGCGCTTTCTCTATCAGAAGTATCTGTCACCCGCCGATCGCGACGAGATCGCCGCCTCGCTGGGCCTGTCCAATGCCCAGGTGATCACCTGGTTTCAGAACCGACGCGCCAAGCAGAAGCGCGACATCGAGGAGCTGAAGAAGGATTTCGACAGCGTCAAGGTCTTCTCGGCCCACAAGTCCTTCCTCGAGAACGTCAACGATCTGAGCATTCTGAAGAAGAAGCCCATGCACGAGGCGGACATGGTTGGCCTCGCCGCAGCTGCTGCTGCCGCTGGCATGGTGGGCGTGCCCGTGCCGGTGTCCGCCGCACAGGCGCTGGCCGCGCCCCCCAAATGAGTGGGCAGCGGGATGCGTTTAGCGCATATGCAACCTGATGAACGGTACAGAAAGCGAGCAAAGTATTGAGGATGACATTCACATTAAGCGACAGCCAGACGAGCTGTGCATTTTGTTTAATTTTGGGCCAAGTGATCGAGGAGGACATCCAGCCCACCCAGCCACCCCCCGGCACTTGGCAGCAACGGCAAAGAGATTTAAGACTGAGACTCTGCCCCGAGTCTCTAGAGATTTTATTTGACACGGATCTGACAATCTAACGAAGCCTGGCAAAGGCAAAGGCAAAGGCAAAAGCAAAAGCAGGGGCAAATGCAAAGCCAAGCCAAACGAAAATGGACAAAGGCCACAAACGAGGCAAGCAACTTACACAATTTGCGGCGTCTTCTGGCCTAAGAATCCAGGCCAAGGCCTATTTCGGCCAACCCTGCAGCAGGCATCGGAAAACCCAACAGCTACGACACATCCAGAGCCACGAGTAGAATACCACACGGCAAGGAAAACAGGAAAAAAACACAATCGGCTCTTTTCAGAGCCACCAAAGCAGTCGTCAAAGAGTGTCAAATGCATCCAATCCATGTTTCAATAAAATCACACTGCAGTAAATTTTCAAAAATACAAAAATCGTTTTATTTATTACGAATGAATACAATTTAGACTTAATTACAACGGTGAGGACTAATTAATTATATAAAACCTCAAAATTTCAAGAAACTCATTAAAAAAAAATTGCAAAATGAGTAAGGTGGAAGTAAGTAATATGTTTCCCAAAAACTTAATAAAAATTACTTTTTTTTGAAAATTCAAAAATTGAATTGATCTTGAGTACACACCATAAGCAAAAAGCCACCAATCGTAAAACTCGGAATAGTTTTCACAAAGTTAGAAGAAAATTCGAATTTAAGAAGAACATGGATTGGTTGTTTTAAAGATCAGGAAGTTCATCTATTGTGGATCGAATGGCAACATTTGCACAACTATTTTATATACTTCTTAACCCATTTTATGGTATGTAAATTTAGAAACCGTTGCCAATAAATTTTAACATATTTAAGCAAACAACGCAGAAGTCGCGGGTCATTAGGGAAACGAGTTGACAGAGCTTCCATTTCTCCACACTCGCCCCTGTCCCCTGTCTGCGTTCCCCTCCCCCTGACTCGTTTGCATATTAATTTTAATTCTGAAGCTTTTGCTGCGTATTTTGTTGTCCGGCGATCGAGCTTCGGACTCGCAGCTCTTAAAATAAAAGAAATCTCTTTTTAAATTTTTATTAATGATTATTTACAACCGTTATTCAAAATTTAAACTAATTAATTATTAATTTAATCACTTGGCAAAAACAAAGATAAACGGGTTGCCTACACATAAAAATAAAATATAAACAAATTTAAAAAAAACTTAACCGCTCCAAGTGCTTAAAGCCGAGCGCGTTTGCAGCTCGCAACACGGCGGACGCCGACGATTTGCATACGAAATTTACTTAAATTATTTCAATATTTATTAATTTGCAAGCATTCATTATGCCACGCATATAAAGTTAGAGAAAGGGGGTACATAAGTTAGATTATATCAATGAAAGTAATTTTATTTTCGAGAAAGAAAAAACGTTGCTTAAGTAATTTTCAAGATACAATTAAGATGCTTGGATACAATTAAGAAGTGTATAACAGTTGAACCTTGCACCCTGCACCTATAGAAAATAAGTTAAGTTCTGCAAATACTTATATCTATATTATTAACCCCTCTTTAGCTCTTCCCCTCTGTCCATCGAACACTGATCGTCGAACACTGAATACAGGGTGTTTAGCAGTCGCTCAGTCCGCCTGGGTACATACTTACTTGTTTTTAAATATTTCAAATGGAAGCGGACGGACGTGGCTTGCGTTGGCTACCGTTTGCGGGCAAGTTCAAAGGCTTTGGACGCCGCCGCCGGCGGCGCAGACATTTTTCACTCTCAACTCGACTCGACTTCAACTTTGAGCTCGACTTCAACTCTTCCACTCTGACTGGGAGCCAGTGTTTGTGACCTGGCGGCACCTGAGCACTTTCCGAAACTGAAGCGCGCCATCAATCGTCGCTTTTGGCCTGGCCAACAACAACAACAACAAACAACGAGTCAAGTCCAAGCCGTCCGCCGATCGTTTGTTAATAATTTGAATAATCAAGCTATCAATTCCGTTGCTAATGATGCCGACCGCTTGAAACAGCCGCTTGCCGACAAACTGAAGCCGCAGCAGCTCCAGATCGACTCCGTTTTCGGATCGGTTTAATTTGGCGCTTATCGCGCCGCCAACGAACGATTCGATTGTCTCTAACAGTTCGTAAACTAGGCGGAAATCCCTATTACATATGCATGAGATCGGCATGGGCAAACGCATACACTCAGCGAAAAACAACCAGCATTTCTTACTTGTTAAACTCAGCTTGGGAATAAATTTGTAAAATAAAACCAAGAATGATTCCTACTTAACTTCAAGATATAAAACGGTACGAATACCATTCAAATAATTCTAGGGCTCAGAACGACATTTTTCTCTGAGTGTAGGATCGATTTTGGGTTTGAATTCTGAATTGGTATCGACAAGGGCCTAGCATTTAGTTAAAAGCAATTTATTTTCATTTTCAAATGTGTGACAATGCGACGCATGCGCCGAGATAAAGAAACTTTTAGACTCTGCGTCGGCCCCACTCCCCTAGCTCCCTGCCTGCCCCCACCAAGGCCCCTGTGTAGCTGGGCGTGATTAATGCGTTTTGAAAGTGCTGGGCGAAAGTTGCACTGGAAACCGTTTAATTGAAATCAACTCATTGGCCAGAGAAAGAAATAGAGAAAGAAGGAGACAGACAGTGTGAGTTTCAGTAAGTGCACGAAAGAGATAGAGTCAGCTGGGTAAGGGGTAAGGGGTAAGGTACAAATGACCGGCCATTACCGGTGGCATTTAGTTTTAGTAGCTGAGAAATTTGCCCGGCAAATTGAGGTAAACTGTGGCTCTAATTATGGGAAAATCTCTCGCCGTTTCCGTAAAAAACAAATAGAAAACCAGGCGAGAGCTGCAAATGCCACATAAACACGGCTATCATAATAGAAATGCGTAAATGTCGAAACCCATTAATCGAATCAACTAAAAATGACTAATGAACGCACCTCACGAGAAGCTGACTTCAGCTTAATGAATGATACTCTCCGTAGGCAGATGGCGCTACAAACGAGCACTCGCTGCCAAGTTCATTGCGCAGTTAGGTGAAAAGATATCATTTCGCAGATGAAAAGATATCATTTCGTCTAGCTGAAGGTAGATTATATATTTAAATTAACACAATGATCAAATAATGCTAACTGATGATCAAATAAGGCTAAGAATAAGTGTTCTTTCTCGATTTATTTCTGAATTAAGTCAATAACTTATCTAATGAAACACACATTTTAGTTATAGAATTAAACTGCAAATCTGCCATGGTGTGTTTGGCTTAATCTGTTGACACAAATTTGTACCTGTAAAGCTCTTGAGGTTCCATATTTAAAGCACCCCTCAACTCCATATCAATTCGATCATGATTTAGCCTCTTAATTGTATCTGGCTCTAAGTTTTTTACATAACAACATTTTTTTTTAAATTTTCTCACTTTACCTACTTATTTTCGAGTAAAAAAAAATGTTTTAAAAATTTAGAATTGCACATTTATATTTTTAATCGATTGTGGTTTTCACAATTAGGTTAAAAAAAACATTAAAACTGATTCGGAGGCAGTACAATTTTTTGTCAAAAATCATTTTGTCAAAATTTTCAAAAATGTTTTAGAAAACATTTATTTTAGTTGTATTTACACTGTGAACGAGTATTGCACTGTCGGCTATACCCGACTGCAACTTTCCTACTAGTTTGACTTAGGGTATCTCTCATTCGCACAACACTCCAGTAGAGCCTTTATGCCTTTATTTGATTGCTTGTTAAAGTGTTTTCGTACTTCCTGCTCAGTCACATTGTCAGCAATTACTCTGCGTTGGCCCCCCGCCCCGACGGAGCGCAGCTCGCACGATCAAGTGCTGCCCTTAGTCGACCTACATCGTTCCTCAGGGCCAGACCCAGACCCAGACCCATCTCCAGGCCCAGGCCCATGCCCATGCCCAGCCCCTGTTGCACTGCCAGTTGCCGGTTAACTGGCGCCGATGCCAAAAGAAAAGTTGCGCCCGCGGCGCTTAAAGACGACTTTTGCCCCACTGTTGATTATGATAAATGTAAACAATTCAGCTTGGCACACAAATGCAATCAAAGGACTGCAATTACAACTTTGTAGCAAACCAGTTAAAAGAGAGAAGCGAAAGAGAGAGAGAGAGAGAGTCCGGACAAGCAGCTCTCGCATGCCCCCCAATGTGGCAAAAAGTGCATCCGCATCGCTGAGAATGTGTTTGAGAACAAGTGTGTACACACATAATGTGTGTGTGTGTGTGCGATAGAGATATAAAAGCTAAATTGGTAACTCATACTTAATTTGGTGGCGGTGCCTTTGAACGCGCTTCCCAATTAGCTTACAGCCGACACCTCGGGGCTCTTTAATACCAAAAATGCCGCTCGGGAACTTCCACAACGTCTTCGCCCCGTCTTCTGCCGTGTGAGGCCCCAAAGGATAACCATGCCACCAACAAATACAACAACAACGAGCCAAAATGGGAAATGAAAATGGAAATGGAAATGATACAGCAGAAAATGGCAAGAGTCGAGCGCACTCAAAGCAATTTGTTTCATTCATCCAACCAGTTGATTCAGCCGATTCTTCAGTTGATCGTGATGCGGCGCATTTCTATGCCACAATCCACAAAAAATCATTTCTGGGATTCATGAATGAAACTTTATGATTCGCTTCGAACCGAACGTGTTGTTAATGAAGTTGTAAATTATGAAAAGCAACATTTAAATCTGAATTAAAAGAGACGCAACCAGCGGTAATCTCCAATATGGATCGACTACAGCAAAAGCTGCTGTAAGACAACTGAGGGGATTTTACTAATACTTAAGACAGTAATTAATATAATAATAGGTGAAAAAATATATATTTTCGTATGGGACACAAGCGTGACGTTTGTACCCCACCTCAGCCCTTTCCTAATTCATGCTTTGTTCCGATAATTGCGTTTACTATAGATTTAATTGTTCTTAAAACTAGAATAAACATACTTGGCTTGTAGCTATTCGACATACACTAACCTAGTGTTCGAACCACGACTTAACCACTGCCTAAAGATTGTCATATAGCTCAGAACATTTTTCTTTAGGATTTAATAAATAAATAAATAAATTGATAAAATTATTATCTAAAGCATGTTTTACTTCTATATTTTACCACGATCCACTACTCTGGGGTTCGAAACCCTGCTTGAAGAATAAAGCCGCTTAAAAATCTCATCTAATGAGAACCATAACTAGATATATTAATATGAATCAACAGCTGTAACATCTTTAAAAACTATCATTTAAAAATGTTTTTTTATTTTAATAATATTTAACAGGAATATTCCTTTATCTTCACAGAACTTAAGCTGTGGGAAACTTTAAGTACTCCACTTTAAGCTACCAGGCTGCAGCCACATCTGTTATCTTTAAGATGCACAGCTCCATTGAATGCTGATAAAGCCAGCTTTGGGTCACAGTCTGAATCACAAGCAAGATCAGACGCAAAAGCCGCACAAACTTAAAGCCATATCCAGTTCCATCTTTCGGCTACCAACCAATTAGTTGCTGCTCGTCCAGAACACACACGAAGTGCGCCTCCAGCCCCCAGATGTATATATGTGTATGTATATGGATACATAATATGGATATGCATATATACATATATGCTTTGTCCCATTCCAAAGTCGTTATGGCCACTTAATTCGTTTGATGCCAATGAATTGACGTTGACGCCATACCGCTATATCATCGATAAGAAGAGAGACCCAAACAACAACAACAACAGCACGAAGATATTGTGAAAATCAAAAGTTTCACAGCTCCAACTACAAAAGTGTTAATGTCTGTCACTTAAGTAAGAGCCCCCTCCCTCCAACACACACACACACACACACGCCGCTGACATTAAGCTTCATCAGAAATTCAACTTCAAACTCCAATTTGCATACAAATTAAAGACGAGCACTCAGAAATGTATTTTTGGTTTTTTTATAGTGTTTTTTGGGATTTGGTTTTTAGTTTTCAGTTCGCTTACCCACAACAAAGAGCCGAATAAAATTCCCTTAAATGCAGCCAAGGGGCAAACAGCTACCGATTTTATTATTGATAATGTTTTGATTTATCACAAAGATATACAAATTGGCCCAGCGTCTGCCCTCTACCCTCTCGCCTGTCCCCTGCCACAGTCTACTCTTTGCTCGGGATAAACGTTGCGTTCCTCTCATTTCGAGCCAATTATTTATCATTCGAATGCGGCAAGCGGCAGCAACTACGCACAAGTGGCAACAACATCGTCGTTGTCACTTAACTTTGATTCTTGCGGCTTTCTGCTCCAATTCAATGATACACTGAGAGAAAAAATGCGGCGCAAAAGTCAAGAATAATATTTCTTTGAATATTTTTATAGTTAGTATCACACTTGAACTTGAAAAAAAACTAAATACGCTTGCTGGCAAATGGCAGATGTGCGCTATATATCTATAGATAATTTCCTAGATAAATTAATATAAAAGTTCTTGAAATAACACTTTCGCTCCCAGTTTAATTTTCGATTTAAGTAAGTACAAATTTCTACGCCTTTTCTGCGAGTGCACAATCAGCCAATAATTGCTATAGATATGTTCTGTTGGCCTGACACAAAACGCTTTTGGTGTTTGTGGTCAAAATCTGCAAAATTATTTGCCAAAATGCTGACAGCTGCAGGTGCAGACTCCGGCAAGAAATGAGGATCGTTTCAGAAGAGCGACTCGGTTTTTTTTTGGCACTCATAAGCGCATTCGTCACAGATTTGGGCACAGCTGAGGCTGAGGCTGAGGCAACAGGATCGAGGTGCGAGCTGTCCATTAATTGCCATGCAGTTCGCTTTGGGATAGCTGCGGTGCGATGTTGACAACGACATGGCACAACTTCATCATCAGCCGCAGGCGCAGACGCATAGGCAGAGGCAAAGGCAGAGGCAGAGCGAGAGGGAGGGAGCAGACCCAGTTGCAGCTAAACAAAAGGCGACATTAATGCATTGCCGGCAGCCGAGCCCGCCAAGGGGCGTGACAAATTTGACAACAACGACAATGGCAATGACTTTATTACCAAGTGACACTCTTGGCTATGCCCAAGCCCAAGCCCCTACCCCTAACCCCTAACCCCTACCCCTAACACCAAACACCAAACCATGAACGAGTACCCAAGCCGATGACATTGTATACAAATACGCGCCTGGAGAGCCCTGCTCCTGAGGCTCTGCCGCTAGGGATTTGGGCTTGCCAGCTGTCCGTCTGTCTGTGTGACAATAAACACTTTAGCTATTTATGAGGTTTTAATGAACACACAGCCGCGGCGGCCATCTTGTGCTGACTAATGAAAAGGATACCGATACATGCATTTGGCTTATGAATTTGCAGAATTTTTAGAGGCGTGGTGAATGCGCCCAGTTCGCTGCGTGTCCCTGGTTCGACCGAGGGGCGCGCGCTAATTATGATTGACGGGGCGTGTCGCGTCTATTGAGGCGCCCAATTAAGAGGCATTTTGTAATTGATTTTGAATACGCTCGCACTTGAAACAGGGCAGGGAAGCAGCTGACGGACGCGTTGCTATGCGCCAACGCTTTTCTAAATTGAACCAAAAACAACAACAGCAACAGCAGCAACAACTTTCAAGTCAGTCAAGTGCAGGCATTAATCAAGCCACACGGCCATCTCGTGAGCAAAATAAAACGACTCGAATGGAATGGAAACGAAATGAAATGTAGGAAACTAACTGCATATGCCAGGCAACGGCATTGAAAGATAACACAAATGCAAAAACCAACATAATAGCGCATCTTTTATACCCTATGAAAAAGCCACATCCTGTGTTCATAAGCAATTGTAAAGCAACAATCAAATATCATTAAGAGTCCTTCCATGTTCACTGAGAATAAAAAGAACGTTTTTAGATTCTAGTACCAACTGATGAGAATTCATAATTTGTTGTTCATAAAATTTCAAGTGTATTTCAGTCTTAAATAATGTTAAATGAAGCGTAATGCATTTCAAACTTGTTTTATTTAGGTACAATATTCAAGGTTTATTTTTTACTGGGAGTATTTGTATCTTGAGGCTTATAGCCTAGTGTGTCGCAAATTGAGTGTCATAGCTAATAGCCTCAATTGAAGGTATATGTATGTATTATCGATTACGGTTCAACAGTTGCATCATTTCACTTAGCCGATTCCATGAGGGGGCGCATTGCAGTTAAATAGACGTTTGCATGCACAAGATATGTCAGAAAAAACCAGGACAAACAAGGAAGCAAAAATTGAATAAAACACAAACACACACAGGGCGTATACGTAACACTGCAAGCTGAGCAAGAGGCAAATGTGATTTACTGCAATCAATTTAAATGCAATGCAACAAGGGAAAGGGTGGGAAAGGAGCAGCGAGTGTGGCAATGACAAAGGCAAAGGCAGCGGCAGCTGACATGCAGCAACTTCAAGACAAACAAATGTGGGCCAATATGAAGCTACAAGCAAAACAGAAAAGAAAAAAAATATATATATAGATATATATTTATGTATGTATATATGTGTGTATGTACATTTGTATTTGTACTTAGCTATAAGAATGAGAATGGGGCAATGACAACGACGCGAAGACGACGACGACGACGACGACGACGACGTCGGCGACACCTTCCAAAGCTGATTTTAAAGACTTTTTCGCAAATTGCCGCAGTCAGCGAATACATCAGCGGCGAAAAGAGGCGCTCACAAAGGCGAAAAGGCGGCAAGGCAAGCGGCGAAACGCGGAGGGAGGGTAGCAAAAACAAACGGTACAAGCAGAGTCAGAAAACTAGACATCATTATTGATGACAATTGAGTGCGCCAGCGAGCAGAGCAGCTGGGACGAACAGGCGCAGGAGTAGCCGAAGAAGAATAGAGTGGAGAGCGTAAGCGCGAGCGAGTGAAGAGGACAGAAACTGCAGCAGCAATTACGATAATTAACACAGTCAGCCGCGTGGAAAGACAGCCTCACACCGAGGCACCAAAGCACCAACACACAAAGGAATGAGAGGGCAAGACACAAAGAGAGGGCCCACTGGGCGGGAGAGTGGGAGAGCGAGCGAGCGAGAGAGCCGAGCAAGCGCATGTCAAATTGTATAAATTGATGACGTTCGCACGTTGACAGCAGCCCAGTCTGACTGAGTGCGTCAGCGAGCGTGTGCGAGTGAGAGGGGGGACGGTGAGAGTGTGCTGTGCGCTGATTGGCCCAGCGCTCGCATACGCAAAGCACGCCTCTGCTTGACAGCGTTTCCAATTAGAAGGCGGACTGCGCAGCTGCAGCTGTGACGTCATCGAACAGACAACAAACTCGTTTGGCCTGGTCGCTCCAAACCGGTTGCTTGCAGAGGGGCAGGCAGCGCCAACTGAGCGCCAACAAAGAGAGTGCGAGAGAGCGAGCAAGCGCGGCGCCCTCGGCATAGCCAAAGCCATTTTTTGAAACGAGAGCAGAGCTCGCGTTCGCGTTCACGTTGTTGTGTTAAATGTTGAACGTTGCACGTGGAGCGCCAGACGCTGTCGCTATCGCTGTTCGCGTTTTTGCCGACGCGTTTTTAGTCAAATCGAAATTTTGAATGTGTGTGAACGATAAAATGTGCGTCGAGAATTAGTTAACGATACAAATTGGACTTGTGCTTGATTAGATATTAGATATTAGGGATTAGAGATAAGAAGATGCCGCAACGTACGCCAAGTCCCGTGGCCATGATTGCCTCGCGTAGCTGCAGCAGTCCGGCCGTGTCCGAGATCTCCGTGGGTTCGCCCAGTCCGCCGCCTCCGATGGCCATGAGGCCGCTAAATATAAAACGCTTGAGATTGCTGCGCAGTCCGGCGAGCATTCAAAGCGGCCACAAGTGCAGCCAGCCTGGTGGGGGCGAGCGCATCAAAAGCTTCTCCATAGCCGATATACTGGGTCGTGCGGATGAACGAAAGGCCGCCACACCCGCGCCCCCGTCCGCACCTTCGCCCACGGCCGCTGTGCTGCCGCCGCCAATGCTGCATCCCGGCCTGCATCCGTTCCTGCCGCCGGCGCTGCTGCACAGGTACGAGCTGTGCCAGGCCTGGGACTACCAGGCGCAGTTGCTCAGGCAGATCAGCATGAATCCCGCCATCATACCCATACCCTCCGAGGACGGCAGCTCGGAACGTTCACAGCGTTCGAGCAGCAGCAGCAATGGCAGCACCGACTGCTGCACGCCCAGCCAGACGCGGACAGCCCGAGAGCACGAGGGCGAAACGAAGCAAACGCCAACAGATCCCGGCCAGAAGCCAGCAGCGGGCGGCGACACGCCACTCGATGCGCTCTTCCAGCTATCGACCAAAAACTTCGACGAGGAGCAGGGTAAGTGGAGCTGCCGCAACTGGCTGAAAGACCGGTGGGCAACCGCAAGTAAATTACATTTTAATATAAACCGATTTGGTATTGGCCCAGTCCATTAGCCGGCTCGGCTCGGCTCGGCTGCTGCGCCTGATCAATTGTTGTCATTACGTCTTGATGAGATTCTGCTTAAAGCGTAAAAACAGTAGTAAGGTCAGGCTGCCCCGAGGTGGCTAAATCAATTTCAGCCATTACCAGACACGGTTTCGGTCTCGGTCTCGGTTTCTTCACATTGATTGCCTCCATTCGCGTTTGTGATCAACGCTGATCACTGCCGGCTGATCGCTCTGGCGCATGCGTATCGTTCGGCATAATTTGCTTAGCGGCGTTGATTTCTCGTTAAGCCGGACCTGGAGCTGCAGACTGGAGCTGAGCGCGTTTTCTGTCGTGACACGAACACGAATATTAAAATTTACAAATACTTGCAAAATTCAACAAAATTTTAAAATTGATATAAAATAAATGTGGAAAATGTTAAATATAACATTTACATATATTGTCTTTAGACTTAAACATTGTATCGCTAAATTCTTCTTTTTTGTTAGCATTTATACTTTGTCATAAGTGCAATTAAAACATAAAATGTAAATGTTGAGAAAATACTAAATATATAATCAAAGAATCGTGTTCGGGTCGGGCTACGCGTTCATCTATAACCCAGGCACAGACCCAGACTTAGCACAGACCCCATCTCAGACCACAGTCAGCAATCCATCAGCGCGTTTTGTTTTAAAACGCGGCTACTGAAATTGAATTTACGCGCCGCACGTACTGCCACAATTTGTGGCAACATCCAACCGATCTGACGGCTGGCCAGATAATCAGTTACTTATGCCGGCTACTGGCATTGACTGGCCAGCAATATGATTACGCTTACTTCTCTGTTTATGATTATGATTGCGATTATGTTGATGATGATTCACTTCAGCTCAGTTTTGGGCTGCCTCTGCAGCACATCTGATATCTTAGCGCCACGTTGCGCGAAAATTGTTTTCCCAAGGCCTGCCGCGATCCGGTTGGCAATTTCTGCTGCACTCTGCAACAATCTTGGCTAATAAGAACTTGATCAAAAGCGCTCGCTCCGGCCCCGCCGATCAGCTCATGAATCTTGGGCACTTCCGGCTGCAGTGCAGCTGGTAATTAGGAGGAGTTGTTCTGCCGGCACTGCGACAAAACTGTAGAACAGTCTTCAGGCACATAATAATTGCAATGGAAATGGAAAACTAGGGGAATAGAAAGGTAAAGTGGAAGTCAAAAGGGAAAATGGCTGAAAAGTTGTTGCGATTTCAGACAATGGAATTGTCGTTAGGGCTTGTCAATTATGAGCGCAACTTAATCAACTCAAATAGCACTTAATAATGGCTGCACAAAGATGGGAGCGCGGTGTAGGGAGGGTAGGGGGCGATGCTGGCACGGGCTGTGCCCGCTGCTGGTTTGATAAAACGCCAAGACAATTGGCACAGACAGTTAAATTATTGAACGCACAGACGCACAACAAAAGCAAGAAGAAAAGCCAGAGGAGGGAGAGAGAGAGAGAGAGAGAGAGAGGGAGAGGGAGAGAGAGACGGAGGGAAGTTGAACGGATGCAGCCCTAATTACAATTTAATTACTGAAAACTTTTCCCACTTGACAAAAGGCAGCCGCAATGGCAGCCAAAGACGCGGCCCAGCCAAGCGTGAACCACAAAACGCACATAGACAGCAACAAAAAGAACAACAGCAACATTAACATTAACAACAACAACATAACAAACAGCAACATTAACAACAACAAAGGAAAGATCTTGCGATGGCACTTTGAGTTGACAGTTGATTTGACAGATAGCAGTGTAAACATTTTACAACATGCGGGTAGCTGGCTGAAGAGGGAGGGGAGGGGGAGGGGCGCACAGTCGAAACAAATTAGTTCAACTAGACGCATACTTAATGCCAAGTCAAGAGAGTGCCAAAAATCATATTAAGTGCATACTGTATACCGCACAAATTTATATAATTACGAAACAAAAGAAAGAAAAGGAGGTTCGAGTGCTTTATTGGAGAGTGAACAACTAGGGAAATACTTTATATTGATATGTGTATACAAAATCAAAATCGAAGCATCGATATTTTTAGATTTTTTGTAAAATGTAGCTATCAAATATTTTACAAAAATTATATTTATTAAACGATAACTTATATTTTAAATTTGGTGTTTCTAGCAAAATTAAAAATCTTCGAAAAATGAATTAGAATAAAAAGCTGTAAATCGATATTAATCGATTGCGGCAAAAACAAGGATAATTGATGTATAAAAAGAAATATGCCCGATACCAATAATTTGTATAAATGATCATTTTAATTCAGGTATTTTATTTATATTAAATTTGTTGTCTTAAGCATTTATAGACAGAGAAACGGTCAAGGGTATAGGGTATAATAATAAATATAAGTGTGTCGAGCTGCCTCGCTTGCTAAGTACCATGTAAACTGGATTTTAACCAACATCGTTAGATTCTAATTTTCAGTCACGTCAGTAAATGGCATGTCCATACCATCTATCTAACTATCCATCATAGTATTCGCATATTCATATCGACAGTTGGCTGAGTTGGCAGGAAAATCGCTTTCTGCTTTTCAATTCCACACGTAACCAATGCAAGTCGCTGACTTGTTCAGCGACCAGTATATATATATATACACATATATATATGTATACATGCATACATATGTATGTACATACATGTCAAAACAACGTGACATTCAAAATGGCGTGCTATGATTATCGAACGCCCACAAGTGCCACGCCCATGCTGATGTTATGCACACAGAACATGAAGCTATGTCCACATGGGCATTAGCCAAAAGATATTTATCGGGCATATTAGTGGCAATTTGATTTATAATTCCAGTTGCATTATTTGCCCAGAGCCTTGCGCAGTGCCAGATCTGATAATATATTATAGTATGGATTATGTGTGCTATATAATTAATATGGAAATGGTCTGTAGTTTGATTAAGTTAATAAGCAGTTAGCGAGTGCAGAACCAATAATAGATAGACATGGTTGATAATACCAGCATTCAAGTGATACAAATTTTGAAATTTTATAATTTTCGAGCTGCCGAATATTGAATACACTTGCACTCCTAGTATAAGCCAGATTTGGCCATGATATCTGGGAAAATTCTAAAAGATATTTACATTAACTTCTACAATATCAACAGCGTGTTTTGTTCTAAGTTGATTGACTTTTCGATACTTTGGGATAATTATAAACAAATCTGAGAAACACTTAAGAATCAAGTGCGCAGAATAAGTCGTAAGCAGCTCAACCTTCGGTTATAAATGCAATTTCATGCAATTTAAATGCTTAGCGGGAAAAGATGAGCACGTCACGAGGCGGTTTTAACCCATTGAATAATCATAAAAGTATCTGGCAAAAATCAACAGCAATTTCCAAACATAAATCAAGCAATCAAAAAGAAAATCCAATAACGAAAAACAAAGCAACAACATAAAAAAATAACAATTCATTTCAAATGATTAATAGCAACGCAACGTTTCAACAAAAATTTGTTAATGACATCAAAACGGGGGAATGTAAATAAAAACAACAAAAAGTTGCCTCTATAAAAATTACAAAGTAAAAACCGCGAGTCGTTTGCGATTGCCTCAATAAAATTAATAAAATGACTGCAGGCGCAATAAAATATATAGAAAGAAAAAGAAAAAAACATTCTAATAAATACTCCAACAGATACTTGAGTGTGGCATGGGGGAAGGGAGGAGGGCAGCATGAAAAATTGCAAAAAACGTTAAGGAAAAAATGAATGCCCGGGGGCATGAATAGCAAACAAGTTGACAAGCTGGCGCTCGCATAAATTCGCTAATTAACGGTTGCGCCTAGCAAAAATGTGAGAGAAACGAGCAGAAAAAAACAAAATAAATAAATATTTTATTAACAAAATTTTTAAGTAAAATTGGCAACAGAAATATGAGCTTGCGTGTTGGCCGGCCATAAAGCATTTGCATTTCTAGTTGGCCATTAAAAATTCGCAAAATACCAACGCGACTTGCGTGGCAACAGTTCTTTGTATTTTTTGCTCTTTCGGTTTTGTGGCAGCTATAACAATCCAACGATTTTGCTTTCACTCCGCGCTACTCCCCCCGCCGCGGGGCTGCATGCCACACACACACACATGGGTGGTCCAACAGACCCTTCGAGCAAATTGCAGCAGCAACAGTAACAACAAGTCGCTTGCTAAAAGGCCAACACACACACACACACACTCACACACTTACACTAACACACGCACATCAGGCTGCATGAAAGGTGTGCAAAAGCAACGCACTGAAGGTGTTACCTGCACGCTTTTGATGAGCACTAATTGAGCTCAAGTTGCATTTTTCTTAGCTGGCCCATTACCCCGCGCCACGTCAAGATCAAAGCCGGCAAGCCGGCCATATAAAAGAGTATAGAGACAAGCGAAAATCAGGCATCGACAGTTGGCAAAGAGAGCGGCAGAGAGAGAGAGAGAAAGCCAGAAAGAGAGGACACACAGACAATTTTGGTAATAACTTTATCATACGAGCCATATGGGAGGCCCAGGACCAGGGCCCAATCCGCGGCACAACTGTTGCCAAAAAGCAAAACAAGTAAAGTTGTTATCGGGTGCAACTGACGGAACCATACTCTGTTTGCTGTGAAGTAAAAGGAAATTACCATTTTAGGATGTCTTCATTAGACTAATAATACTTTTTTTTGACTTAGAATATCTTAAATAATAATAAACCAGAATACCTTATATACCTAATAGATTGAATTGCTCCTTTAAATATTGCAAAGAAATTGTGATTTTTGTTTAGCTGAAGCAAAATAAAATTATGTTTAGGCGCACAGCAAAACCAATATACGCATTTCCACTTTGTGGACAGAGCATAAAAAGGAAGCCAAAACAAATGACTCGCCAGAATCGGAGTCGGAGTCGGAGCCAGATCCGTTGCCAGACATATGGGCGGCCCCATAGCAAGTCAGGACCTTGTCAAAGTTCTTAAAAACGCATTCGCATTCGCGTTTATGCCAAACATTAATCAACAGCAGCGGCGACGGCAGCGGACTCGACGACCGCCAGAGCTGTGAATTTTCGGCATGTGGTGTCGAAGAACATCAAAAGCCCGCGCCACGCACATAAAAAGCCATTTAAAAACGCATTTTCTGCATGCCGCCTCCTCTCCCCACTCCACACCCAACTACTCCCCAGAGCAACAGCACTGACCCCGCGAGGCTATTGGTCATTGGCCAATGCAATTGCAACTGGCCAGCAGGGAGCGGAAATCGCGAGAGATAGATTGATGCGTCCAGAGACAGCCCAGCCCAACAAGACTGCGGCCGGGCAGGCAGCGGTAGGTGCGGAAAAAGGCACTGGAAAAGGCAGTGGAAAACGCGCCGAACGACGCTGGCTCGTTATCGCCAAGCATTGTGGGCGCATTAGTAAATGGGTCACTTGGCGCCGTGGCATAGAAGAAGTGAAACCAGTTCTAGCGACTAGGTGCTGGCAATTAGTTGAAGCCTACAAGTATAAGATGTATGCATATGCCGATACAGATACAGATACAGTTTAGATGCAGATATAGATACAAACACGGATACAGATACAGATACAGATACAAGTACATTTGCAAATACAGATACAGGTACAACTAAAGGAACAGTTTACTTGAAGGCCGAATATGAAACACCCTTATTTGCCATATACTTCGATATTAGTAGCAGTTAGATATTGTTTAGATGTTCCTTACTATAAAGAAAGCAGAGTGAAGCTGCACCTAGAAGGATTGAAGATGTCTCCTTGCGTGCATTACACATTTCGTGACAGAATCGTAATACCCTGCGATAGGGTAGCAAAAGCTGTTTGATAATCGTGCAACTGCAGTGCGACAAATCATATTTACATGGCCCGCTACAGTGTCCGGCGATGTCTACTTTGAGTCTTTGATGATAAATGCTGAAAAGCCAGCATAAATTAAAGCATTGAAATCATTAGCAACGATGCCGAACAAACGAGCGAGTGGGCTACCCCCAGATGAAGGCGAGCGGATGGGGAAATTATTCACGGCTTCGGCTCCGGCATCGGCATCGGCAACGGCACTGCCATTAAGGAGCAGGCAGCGGGCTGCGGGCTACGGGTTGCGGGAAATGGGTCTGCGAGCTGCCCTGCCCCAAAGGAAGTGCCCGCAAAAGTGTCCCAGCAGCAGACAAGGTGTTTCTTGTTTTCAGGCCCATTCGATGCGCTGGCAGGTGCTTTAGCTGATGGACTCGCTTCGTGTCGACAGCTCTGAACGTTCTGATCTGGCTGCGAAGGGGGATCGTTTGATGCAAGATGAATGCGCATTGTAATGCAAAATTTACAGCTAAGCAGCGGCAATTAGTTCAACCCAAGCAACGACATGTGCTCCATTTAATTCAGGCATTCAAGTAATACCCGAACGAATCGCGAACGTCAATAATGGGCAGGTTGATGGAAAGGAGCAATAAGTGATATAGATTAAAGTAGATTAGCTGGATCAACCTGGCGATCAATTGTGATTGCTAATGGCCCTTGGAAGGCTGTGCTAATGTAAGGATAGTAGACGAATGTATCTGTTTGCCAATATTGAGTGGAATATCTTTAAATTTGAATTAAATTGGCATATATATAACTAACTCCTATCAACTATACAATCTAGAGTCAATCGCAATTGTCCGGCACAGTGTCTGTCAGTTAGATCTTACTATGTTTATGAATAAATATTTCGAACTAAATTAATTATAATGTAATCCAATATTCTTCGATTAAATTGTATTGGCTTCCGCACAGTAAATTACATATTTATGCGTCCAAAGTTCGAATCCCTCAGCTTTGGTGTCAGAAATTTTTGTTGGTATAGTTTTTGCTTAGATCTTCGAAAGTGAATTTTCGTTGTTATAATTTTCGCCTAAGTCTACATAAGTGAGTTTGGCTCTTATCAGGTGAACAAAAAAGTTGCATCCATTGTCTATCTTTGCGGCAGAAATTCCTAAAACCCCGCCACTTTACTTAACGTTCATTCTATGCCAAATTTAGTGGCATATCTCCTACGGGTTCAACTAGTCTGCATTTCTGGCAGCACAAACAGCTGTATGTATTAAGATACATTTCATAAGCATCTCACTCGCTATTAAAATCATTTCCTTTGCCTCTCTTGACTCGCCCAAATTGTTGTTTCAAGTCACCCCAACAACCCGCCCCCTAGACTTGTAAGAAGAATACAACCAACCCTTTGACATAACATAATCCAAAACTTTTCCAATACCCCACATCTCTCTCACTCCGCACCTACCCTCACCAATACCTAAATGCCATCATAAAAGCATAACAAATTTCTAACAATTTCGAACAATCAAAACGTAAATTGAAAAGAAATTCAGTGATTTGGAAAAGTGTACAAGTTGTTTACGCCCAACACGCAACAACAACAAACAACCACCGCAATAGAACAAGCAACAACAACAACAACCACAACAGGTCTAGAGTCAGCGACAAACTTCACGCTAAAATCATGAGAAGCTGTGAAAAATGTTCCTTCCCCGAAATGCGCAGCACATAAAACTCAACAACACAAAAGGGGGCTGAGGCGGCGAGCTGTGGAAATGTATGTATATTGTTGCTGCTGCTGTTGTTGCTGGCAATGTCAACAAAACATTTAACACCTTCATCCGCCTACAGCAGCAGCAGCACCAGCAGCAACAACCCCTGGGGCCTTGCCAGCGGGCGGAAGAGAGGGCATCGCTGGCTTTCTATAGCTGCCACTGTGTATTTGTATAATCGTTTATTAAAGTGTGAAGAAATTTAATTTGACTATTTGATGCACTGTCGCAGTGCAGTTGCTGCTGCTGCTGCTGCTGTTGTTGATGCCAAATGACTTGCAGTCGTTGACAAGATTAATTAATCCCCTTGGCGGATGGGTGAGTTATGTGTGGGTGTCGCTGACTACGCCGCGTATACGTGTTGCGTATAGCTCAAAATAATAAAACCCATTGCCAATAATTGATTTTTTCGTTTTCGTAAATTTGTATTACCCCTTGAAAATGGGCATATTGCAGTTGTGCGAATGTATTTAACAGGCAGAAGAATACTATAATGGTTATACATTCTTGATCAGCATCAGTAGTCGACTCGGTAATGATATAAAATATATAAAATATATTTAATTTGAAATACATAATTCTCATGTTTCATATTCGGCATAATTTATATTTTTGTTCAAGAACTTTCTTATATTGTTTGTAATAATAATATAATGATTTTTATTGAATATTTATTTATTATTTATTAATAATAAAATGTATTAAATTTTAACATACATACATATGTATGTATATAGAGTAGTACAGGGTATTGGCTAGTCGAGCACTTACACCTACTCTTCCTTGTTTTTTAGCTGACTTTCATGCGCAATTGTTGTGACAAGTCTTGTTATGCCAACGAAAGGCGGCACATGCATATACTTATGCGATATGTATACCCCCATACCATGCCCCCGCCCCCTACCTATTATTTCATCCCCTAGTCCATATGCTTATGAGCTTATGTGCAGACGTCGTCGGGCTGTTTCATGTTCGCGACGCCTTCCGCAGGCCGAGCCGCAGCCAGGCCCAAACCCGACCCTGCCCGACCTGGCCTGGCCAGTTCGCTTTAAGCCAGCTCAGACAGCACGACTCGTGTGCGTCTGTGTGTGTGTGAGTGTGTTAGTGTGTGAGTGTGCACTTTTGACAAGTAATTTAATAAAGCCAGCGACATGACGCGCTTGTTGTTATTGTTGTTATTATTGCTATTGTTGTTGTTGCTTAAACATGCATCAACATAAGCCAGAAGAGCCTTAGCCAGAGTCGAGGTGGGAAACGGTGCCCAAGTCAAAGTGGAAATGGAAGCCGAAGCCGCCGGCTCGAGTGCCAATGTCAGTCAGTTAGTCATATACACATACATACCATATATACACATACACAGGCAGTCAAAGACCCGGGTCTCCTCTTTCTTTGCTGTTGTTTGATTCCAATACCTTTTTTGTTGCTGTTTGATTGCAGCTTGTAATCACAATTAAAGTGTTAAACATAAATGCCAGGGGCCAACTAGCCAAAAAAAAACAAAAAAATAAAAGTAAAAAAAACTGCACAAGGGTTGCCCAAGTGGCACTTAAGTCGGAATCGTTCTTCGGGTTTGAGCTTCGAGTTTATCATTTAACGGGCACGTCTACTAGTTGACATGACATGCTAAATAAATTACAAAAAATTAAAAAAAAAAAAAAAATTAGCTCAAAAATCAAAAACAAGAACGAACAAATATTTTAAAAATATATATAAAAAACATATATATTAAGTTTCGAATTACACTCCTGGTCAACGTTATAAGTTCCACAACTTTTCTCAAGTGGCATAAAACTGATTTTAATAAATAGTCGGGAGTTACATTTTTCAAGTTATCTATATATACATATACAATTATTGGTTTCGATTGGCTGATGGACTGATTGATTGATTGATGATCAGCGGCTAGGCCCAACCGTCAGAGCTAGAAAGCTTAATTTAACACAATATTTATATTTGAATGAGGTGTGTAAAAGCTAAGAAATTGTAGTAAATCATTGCTTAAAATGCTTAAAAAATGGGTTGAAAAATGATTTTGAATTAATTAAAAAATACTTTTTCAACTATGGGAACTATTTGCATGCCATAGCTAATAGACTGGTTGGTTTGGTAAATCGTAGAATTGGGATCACAGAACGTGTGAGACATGAGCTTAACAAGCATTTAAATACCTGTAAACGGTGACCATAAAACTCTGATTACATCTGAACAGCAGCCTCATTAGAGCACCTTGCGCTGCCCCAAAACCTGAACCAGGGCTGCTATCGCAGCTGCCCATCAAAGGCAGCGGCTTAATTGATTTTAATGTGCCAATATTCCAAGTGATTCCGAGTGATTCCGACTGACCACAGTTTCGGACTTATCGGGTGCACACACAAAACATGTGTACCGATATGGATCGGCACTTTTCACTAATCGGTTTGGTGTTAATTTATGGCGTATCTTTATGGCTGGCCAGCAATTGCTTCCGCCTTGGCGGCCATATTGGAGCCGGAGCCGGAGCCGCAGCCGCAGTCGCAGTCGCAGCCGGAGCAGACAGCAGCTGGTGCGCTTCAGAATCCACTTGAATGTCTCGCTAATTACGACAATTAAAATGCACTAAATACGAGTAACGAATCGGAGAAAATTCAATGGGATCGCTGCCGTCGCCTTCAAGTGGCTGCTGCCGGTAGCGCCAGTTGAGGCTCAAGTGCCGCGACTTCAACTTCAACAACAACAACAACAACTACAGTCAATTGCCGCAATGAGAATTATTAATAAAGCAGCTAAGCTAATCGTACAGGCTCTAATTAGAGCCAAATGGAAAATGGTGGCGGCATTGTCAAGTGCGAGTACTTGGAGTGCATCCTTTTGTGCAGGATCTCAGACAGATGTCGCCGCTGATCACTGATCACTGATTACTGATTACTCATTAGTGATTAGCCAAGTGCATAACTCTAAAGTGAGCCCACTGTGCCATTAGACCAGGTTCAGACTTGGGCAATTGCAGCACATTGTTGGGCCACGAGCCGAGTCGAGTAGCAACAACAACAGCAACAACAACTGCAAGTCATAAACAATTTCAATTGCCGTTGCACATTCGCAACACTCAATTAACGCTTTTCAACAAAGACCCAGCAAAGTATGCACAACAACAACAACAGCTATACTACCAGGCAGCAGCAACAACAATAACAATAATAATAATAATGCATTCATCACTTTATGACAGCCACATACAAACTTGGCCTAGACAATAGTGTCAACCATAAAGCGACTGCAAAACTTGGCCGCGTATCTATTAAATTATGCTTAACTATGCGCTTTTGTTGCCCCACGACACTTACAATGTATTCTTGTTGCCGTTGTTGTTGCAAGTATCTCTCGTTGGAATCGGCCCCAACAATGGCCAAGCTACTTAAGAGCCAGCCAGGCAGGCAGCTGGTTCCGAACTCGCATGCGATATATATACATATATACATGCATATACGAGGCTAGCATTTAGTAGACTAAGACTGAATTTATAACTCTTTCAACAACTAGAGGGTATAAATACACCTCCATTTGCTGTCATTAGCTCTTGACAAACCAAAAACTGCCGCAGGATTTCACTTTTTAAAGGCGTTTCAAACACACAAGTAAGACAGTGTTCGAGCGTATCGAATTAGGTGTGTGTAAAATATCTTCCAGATAATGCGAATTCCTTATAAATTTGCCGCTTAAGCTTACTCATAAGATGGGAATTGCGGAATGTCTGAAGAGTGAGAATGACAGCAGACAATAGGAAAGAGCTTAAATAGAAGAGTTGCCAAAACAACAAATTGCTCTTCCTAAGACCGAAGTAATAGGAAAGAGATGTCGACACAAAATATAACAGTTGAGCAGGTTCGAATTTTTGGATTTGGATTAATCAGGATATTGCACGATAGAGGTCATGCAAAGCCGGATAAAACATATTTCAAAAAAGAAAAGCTCGAAATAACAGCATAAATGGAGCCTGGTTTAAAGTCAGGTATTAGTGAAAGATTCAATAACTCAATTTCCAAGCACACAATAACGGCTCTTGCAAGCCAACAATTCCAAAGTGAGTCTTTAAGAGTTGCTCAGGTGGCAGCCAACGCGCAATTGAACCGCATTTTTAAGGCCAATTGAATTGATGCATTTAAGAGCTGCCACAGCTGCGAGCCAAATGCAACTCCCGCTCCAGCTCCAGCTGCAGTCGCAACGCACGACATTAATAAACGCCAACGGAATTGTCATAAGGCATCATTTCTTGGCCAGTTTCGGCCACTCAACCGCAAAACGCGACGCGGCAAGCGCGGCGTATGCGTAATGGCCGCTGCGACTGCGGCCGGGCAAAAAAAAAGTGCATAAACTACGCAATTTATGCGTATTTGGCAGATCAGAGCCTCGGCCGGCAGCCAACGGGGCGTAGATTTAATTAAATAAATTCCACGAGCTCAACGCCGTCGACGTCAACAGAGGCAGCGGCTGTGCCTGCGACTGCGACAGCGACAGCAAAAAAGTTGTCGTCGCATTTTGTTATTTGTGCATACATTTTTCAACACACAGCACATGTGCTTAAAGAGGTGTGTGTGCGTTGTTAGCAATTAAATAAATCTGCGCGTTGTTTGCGCCTGCGACCACAACAACAGCAACTGCCTCAAATTGTTGCATATTATGGTTGTAAATGTTTTATTATTTTATATAAATTTTTTTTTTTTTTTGCCTGCCTCAACGAGCATTGTAATTACACACGCAAAAGGCGCGACACGCCCACCGCTTGCGAGCCCTGGCATGTCTGCTTGATCCTACACGCACACACATGCATACATCTGAGTTTGAGCTTGTATGTACTTGGCCAAATATATCAACGGCTTAACAATTGACTCTGACATGTCGTCAGGTGGCCGACGCCTTCAACGCCGCCACTGTCCCTGCCACGAGTCCAAGCAGCATGCCCCTTTCTCACTACACCCCCCCCCTCCCCTTCCCTTTCCTTGCACGCGCATTTTGATACTTTAATTTATGGTTTCGCCTTCAGTTTATTTGTCATGCCAAGCGTCCATAACTGTAACTAGTTCTTTGCGCGTTTCACATGCAACACATTTTCTAAAATTTTATACTCGTTCACGAAGCTAAAAGAGTTTAATGGGTTTGTGCAATGTCCGTCTTGCTGTCCATCCAATTTCCATTTTCGTTCACGCCCACTCCCGTCCCCACAAATTCAAAAAAATCTATATCCAAAATACAAATTAAAAATAAAACCGTTTTCGACTGTATATAAGTATCGGTTACACCCGACTGCAACGTGCCTTGTCTTCTTAATTTTTTTTTTGTTAAAACTAATGTCCAGGTCTGCATCGGTTATGAAACTCGTTTCCAAAGAAGCCATTTAGAGATCGATGAAAACGGAACCGAATTCTATTCCTGTTTAAGCAACACGATTATCCTATTATATATATTGTTAAAATGCATAAATACAAATATTTTAGATCTCTATTAAATAACTGTTTTTCTTAATTACATTTAATTACAATATACATAAATAAATATTTGTGATATAACTAAACAGATAGAGTCGCTTAGGAGTCGCTTAAACACGCATCTAAATTAAATAGGCTTGCGAGTTTCATTTTCGATCGTGCCTGAGCCAGTCTCCTTTCTTTTATCCATCTATTCGAGCCCGCAAGAGCAGCATCGATTAATTTTATGGCGCCCACTAAAAAGGCAACCTACGAGCGCACCTACATAAGTAATACAATCGATTGGATGGCTGCTCGCGATTATAGCTGCTAATCTGGCTGGCAATATCGATAAACATAAATAAAATAATATTGTCGAGCCAACTTGGCAACTTTTGGCATGAAGAGAGCAGGGGCAGCCAGAGGGGGCCCAACGCCTTTTTGCCAACTGGCAGCCAACATGCAGGCGCACATAAAAACTCGCAATAATGATAACGATAACGATAACGATGCGCAGCGGTTGTTTTACAAGAAAATTATGTGTTATTAGCACACGCAGGCACACACACAAACACACACACACACGCACGCACGCACACACTTACGCATACACTCGCACACACTTGTTTTATAGCCAGACATTTGGTCGTCCTGCTGCGTGCTCGGCGTTATAAAGTTGCCTGCTTTATCACAGCGGCGATCCCTGACCCGAACGAGGGCCGGGGGGAGGGGCGAGGGGAGCTGGGGATTACCTGGCTGCGAAATTAACTTGTTTTTGAATTGTGAGTTCTGCTCGTGCCGCAGCCAGCAGCAGCCGGCAGCAGCGACTGCTGCGCATTAACGGAAATTTATCATAAATTCCAATACCCTTGCCTACTAATGGGCGTTGATTAGCTAATTTGCTGCGCTCGTTTCATTTTCCACTTCATGCCCAAGCCGGAAAGTCATTTCAAATACTTTATGCCCTCTGCTGCTGCTGCTGCTGCCGATCGAGCTGATCATCTTTGTGATCGTCATCATCATGGTTGTTCGATCAAAATCTACAGTCTACATATTTGCCACGTTTGATTGCCCTCCTGCCTCACTTACCTCGGCCGGCGGCATGTTTACTTTGATCTCACGCCCAACAACAACAACAATGAATAACAAAAAAGAGTATCAGTTAATAAAAAAAACCAACTTTGCCAACTGATTTGCTTTGCTCAACGACCTCCGCATTCAGTAAACGCCTCTCGTCGGCTCCGGCGCAAAATAATGAATGAAATCAAATCCAAATCAAATTCAAATTCAAATTCAAATTAAATGCCGTTTTAGCTGTTTTTTCTCGCTCTGCGTTAACTGGACCTGGTTAGGCCAGCCTGGGGATAGACTCCGCTTCGGCTGGCGGATTAGCATAGCATTTGCGTGTTCTTCTGTAATTTTTGGCACGCATGCCCAGGCACCGAGCACTGCAACAGTTCCCACTCTACCCCCCTCGATAAGAGGGGCTCTCTTCTACACTCTCCACCGTCACTCGTTCGCCTAACAATGAGAAGATTAATTTATGTTATTAAGTCGGCAGTGCGGTCTTTGATCTCGACTTCTTCGCTTCGGAGGTGTAAGGTAGCCCCGCCAACTGAAGAACTAAGCAGGATATGCCAGAAGCATATCGATGAAAATCGAAGCGGAGACGAGATCTAGATGGAACTCCTCCAAACTGAAGCCTGGCTACCTGCAGTCTCCTTTGCTGACCCAGCTGAACTTGGCAGAGAGAAGAAACAACCAAGAGACAGAGAGAGCGAGAGAGAGAGAGGGAGAGCTGAATGAGTTTGATCAAGCGATCCTGGCTAGAAATTGCGTGCCGCCAAGTCTCTGAATCATTAATTTGTAATTTATGACAGCTTGTCATAATATCAACGCTTGTCTTCCTCTTCCTCTTCTGCTGCTGCTGCTGCTGCCGCTTTTGTTGTTGTTTATTGTAATACAAATTGAGCTAATGCTCATTAAGCAGCGGCTGAGTTACCAAACTTATTGAACAATGTCTCTGGGCCATGTTAGCGGTGGTTTGTTCAACAACGCATCATCATCATCATCGTCTATGGATCGACTGCTGCTGCTGCTGCCTGGGGCCGTATTGTTGTTGGCTTTATGCTGTTGTCAACGCTTTTTGTTGTGCCACCAATAAAACGGCGGCCTCTTTCATCTGTCGGCCAGTTCAAAGACCCAGCGAACTTCTAACTCAATTAGTGTGTAGTTTTTTAAACGGTTTTGATTACAAGCACATTTCTCTTGCTGGCCTATCAAAGCCCACTAAACGGCACACTAGCACATAGTCATATATGCCCAATATGTATTAATGTATGTGTGTATTTATGTATGTATATGCGAGCACAGGCTACTTATAAAGACATTAAGCCAACTAACACCGGCCCAGCCCAGTTCGGCCTCCGTTTGGCCTACTTTGGGCCGCTGAACAGATGAAGAGATGAAGAGGTAGGTCACTCAATCAGTGCCCAGGACTCCAGAATCGGGAGTCGCAACTCGGTAATCGGTAATCGGGAGTCGCGACTCGGGAGTTGGGAGCCGGGAGTTGGGGGTAACGAGCGTTCTTTAAAACGCGCCGCGCTTTGATCGCATTTTAATGATGATGACCATTGTTAGCTGATGTTAGCGATTGCACATCCAGATTTTCACTTAACAACGCCGCCAACTGCTGCTCCTCCGCTGCACAGTGGTGCACAGGATTCGTGCCCCTGAGCCAACACAATTTCGCCGTCTCGCCACTCGCTTTGGCAGCGGCCTTAAAAGCCGTGCAAACATAAAAATGATGTAGCACGGGCAACGGCAGCGGCAGTGGCAACCAATGGACCCAAGACGCCCCCCTACCCCCTCCAAAACCAATGCCAAGTGCGCACACACACACACACACTTCGGGTCTGCAGGAGGCTATAGTCTGGCCCTCTGCCTTTGCCTCTGCCTGGGTCTGAGTCTGGGTCTGGGTCTGGGACTGCATCAAAAATGCAACGCTACATAATTTTTATTATTTCTGCTCTGACTGCGATTCTCGCACTGTGGCACAAATTAACATAAACAGCCAAAACTTAATGATATTTAAAAATATAATCAAATAGGAAATCGGCTTTATTTATTAAAATGCTAAAATATTTAAACCCATCAGAATGTTAGACAAGTGAATTTCAAAATTTCTCTATTTAAACAGTGATTTATTTTTTTTACTTACTTTGACTTATTATTTTATAGTAACTGAACTCAACCATTCCAACTTTTACATTTAGTTTTTCCTAGTTTCCGAGGGATCAATGTAGAAGGAGAAACTTATTTGAGTAGCCAAAACTCTTTTTTTGCCATGATTTTTTTCACGATTGCTGCCATATTTTAACTGCCATTTAATTATTCTGATCCACTGTACAACTCGTGCGACTGCAGCCAAGTGCGCCTCGGGATGTAAGCGTCATTCGGACCATGGAAGTCCACGTTAAGGTCGATGTGGACGTCGTCGTGGTCGTCGTCGTGGTCGTCTACCGTCTGACTGACTTCATTGCTCTTTACGTAACGTTAACTTAAGTATACGTTGGCCGAGCGCCATCTCGTTTAATCTACCTTTTAAAGGGCGTGGCCATAGTATTTTATATATGCTGATCAAAGAGCGCCGACGCTTTGTGCCGGGGCCGACACGACGTCGACGGCGACGACGACGACGACGACGACAAAGACGAAGCTGAAAACGAAGACCAAAACGAAGACGAAGTTTTTTTAAGCTCTCCAACATTGGAGAGAAGGAGCAGTGTGTGGTCGGGGCTGGGCAATAGCTTTACGTATTCATTATTGAATTAAGGATGACCACGTTTTCGGCGCTTCGTTTGGCTGCGTTGGAGTTGCAATTGATTTGCCAGCCATTAAAATCAATCAAAATATCAGACAGACAAAATACAGACTGACTTGTAATTATATAAAGCGTGTGTGCGCGTGTGTGTGTGAAAGCGGTTGTGATTCCTCTCTGCCTGATGAATTGCTGGCGCTTGCATTCGAGTTTTTTGGGGGCCATCAAAAGTGAAGGAACATGGCGCGCTAACGGTTTGTTGATATACCCGTTTATGTTTTTAGTGTAACTCCCTGCCCCCTTCTACCCAAGGATATTGCGAGCGGCTGTATAAAAGAAAGTCATCGACAATATGAAGAAATTAAGCCGCCTCTCGTCTGGCTATTGATTACAACAGTACTTGATTACAGGCCCCGCGGCCCATTGACATGTTCTTTGGCACCGAAAATTGCCAGCACTTGGAAATTATTGGGCCATGTTTTATGTTTACAAGATGTAACTCAGCAATCAAAATAGCTGCGGGCCGACATGAGCGATATTTTCTCTGTCAAGAACCCAAAATATGGGGGAGAAGAAAGCAAGGATAAGCTGCGGCAGGCAAATGTTCTAATAAGAAAATACCCATTAAGTCATGTAGAATTCAGTTAAGTTAATTACGGACACAGTTTGAAGCGTGGTAAGAAGAAGGACAGAAGAAGATAGGGGTATGTAGGGATGCAGTTTTTCTCTAACTTTAGAAATTGCTTCTTTGTCACACGAATTTTTATTAAAACTTTCTATTACAATACATTCTAACATAACAGTCACCGACTCAATATAAAATCACGTGAAATAATTCTCAAATCAGATAATAAAATGCTATAATATTCAATTTTTCCCGTTGGTAATACCCTGTCTGGTCTTGAATTGAGGAACAAAAAGAACAGAAATTGGCAAGCAAACAAATTCATAAAGAAGACTCATGCCCCATTCAGAAGTGGGTCTCATTTCAGTCTAGTTACAGCTAGTTACCTGCTCCTCCCTCCCTCCCTCCCTCCCACACGATGGAAATTATAGCGCACATTACGAGCGTGTAAACAAGCAGCCAACGATGACAGTTGGAGACCCCACCAGTTGAATGCTGGCCCATTGTAGACCATATACAGCTCGTAGCGGCCTAAATGAAAATACCTAAATTTATAACTTTCTCGTTATGGAGCGTTGCGTTCGAATTCGAGTTTGAGTCTTTTGGTTATGGGCTCGTTTCGAAGCGCAACTCTCTTTTGTCGGCGGCTAAATTTGTCTCATCTTCTTATATTAATTTGTGTGTTATTGTATTTCGGCTTTTGGTAGCAGCAACAACGACAACGACAACAACAACAATAACAACAACAACAATAGCCATGGCTATAACAGCTACAGCAGCAACAAAGGTAGCCAAAAGGTATCGAGTTTTATAACCTGCTCGAACTCATCAATTTCGTTGCTAACAACACGCAGACACGCCAAAGTGAGAAAAGGTATGCAGTCCGAAGGCAGCCCGGCTGCCGGCTCGGCTGAATCATCATCATCTCTCACTCGCTTATGGCATCTGGGATTATTTGCGGTTAGGTTACGTTTTACATACCCTGTAATCATTTCAAATGGTTAATCAAAACGGGGAATTTTATTATAATACTCAACAGGCAGTAGACGGCATCCTCGATCACATTTGATATAGTCCTGATCAGCTCTAAAAGCTCTTCTGTGAGTTCTTCTTCGGCATTTACTTTTAATTATCGCCAATGCCTTCCAATCTATGTTCATCATAGCTGTTTGAGGGTACAAGTCAATAATATTTCTCGTTTGGAATACATTTTCCCAATATCTAAATATATCCAGAGGTTGAGCCTTGATTTTTGGGTAATACTCTCAGTTGAGTGTTAAGTTAGCCACAGGCTAAGACAAGGCAAAGCAACCCAGAACTGGGTATAGGGTATTAGCTGTTCGATCATTCCCAACTTTTACACACTTACTCATAAGGAAATTTCTTGTGTTGTTTCGGAGATTTCAAAAAGCCATTTAGAATAAATTAACGTGGACCTACCGCTAAAATGATGCGACCATCGGCTCAGACGGTTCCGTTCCGTTCCGTTTTGTTTCGTTTCATTTGGGGCTCGCCTTTGTCTTCGTCTTTGCCTCCGTCTTCGTCGCATTAATCTGATCCCTCGTCAGCGTGGCCCCAAACAGGATTAAAATTAGTTTTTGATTACGCTTTCGAGCTTCTGGACAACGCAATTTGTGGTCCACTGCGGCTGCACCTCTGGGATCTCTGTCGGGTCTGCGTCCCTAGCCCAAGGGCCTGAGGGGCAAGTGCGCAAGGGCGCAAGGGCGGCTTGGGGCGTGTAATTAACGCTTTTAGCAAAACTCTTTGTCGCTGCGGCACTCTTTTGCATTTCGAAGGTCGACGGTTTGTCATAATTTTTTGGCTTTGCGGCGGCAAACTTATAAAGCTATTGGCGGCTATTTAGCCAGGCTAACCGAAAATGTGAAATTCCTTGTGCTCATAAATCCCCACAATCGGCTTCTAATTGAGTCTTCCGCTGCCGATACAGTCCAGGCACACACACACACATACACACATGTACACCACATTCCACATGTCATGCTCCTGCTGGACCGCAACTCGAGGTACCTACGGCGGCAGCTCGGGCTCATCTTACACTCGCTCGTCCGCATTTGACGAGCGTGTGAAACAGCACCTTGTGCCCAAAAAAAAAAAAAAACACTTTTCCTAGTTGATACTCATCTTCATCTCGATCTCGATCCGAAGATTTCAATCCACCTCGGGCTTTCGGTTTGGTGTCTGCTGTTTGCTTTTGCTCTTTGTGCTCCGGATTAGGCGCTGCACTTTATTGGGCCGGTTCGAGCCCCGCCGGCTGATGGCTGATCGCAGCTGATAGCTGATTGATCTGCAGTTGGCTTTAATTGAATCGTTTTTCATTCTTTCCCACTCAGCTCTTGTTTTGGCCTCTTAATTAACATAATTGCCGCTGCTCTGCTCTTTATTCCACTTTGACACTTAAGCGGCTCAATGGCCCACAGATTTTGATGGACTTTTCACTTAGTCCATGCCTGTGCAGCCTGTACAGTAGACTCTGCCTACACGCCCTGCTATGCTCTCTACTTAATGAATGACTCTTGATTTATGTGCGCGTCGCAGCTACTCAATTTACCTAATTACCGCCAACGCCATTTGGCCGAGGTGTCTGGGCCCAGTTTGATCTGGCAGCGATAAGGCACGTTACAAAGCGTATATACATACATACATATATATATATATACTTTGTATATACGTATATTATATCACATAGGAGTCTCATGTTCGAGGACTAGAACCAAGCCCGTGTTCTGAGCACAATGCGTCATTATACCCTTGCAAGGGGTATATTAATATTGTCATTATATGTGTACCCTATTGAAAGCGACCTCTACGATTCTTAAAAGCATATATATTCTTGAATAATATTAACATCAGAGTATATATGGATTGACAATTGAGTTGTATTCCGGCAGTCATGAGGCCTACTTGTTAGACAAGATTTGACTGTAAGGGTATTTTAACTTCGGCACAATAAATTTAAATATTCGTTCTTGTTTTGTTTGTGTCTCAATTAGCCACGCCGGCCAACTGGCATAACTTATGCTTATTTTGGCCAAAGCAGCAGCAGCTCTTTAGTCCCACCTAGTACACTCCCACCCTCTCTCTCTCTCACTCTCTCTGTCGCTCGCCTGTCACTCCGATTAGTTATGCTGATGACATTGTTTGTTCTGCACATCGCCCCTGACAACTCCTCATTGTGGGTGCAGGCCATAATTCATTTGGCCAATTTGAATGTGCTGGTCTGCCGCATTCACAACTTGTTAGTGCAACTTCGTCTGCGGCTAAGAGCACGACTTGGCCAGCCCCCTCGGTGCAGGCTTCATAATTAATAAAGCGCAACAAATGGCCAAAAGACACACACACACACACACACGAACACACCTCAAAATGTAAGTGCACATGGCTTTTGGTCAACCCGAAACACCGCCAACTCTAATGAGGGGCGTGGCCACTTTGCCCACAACATGACCAAACTGTAGTTGGAATGGGCGGACTTCATTGGCCAAAGTTTAATTGGCAACTAGCGGGGATTTTTCTTTTTTGGCAAAATCGAATTTGAGACAGCGAATTGATTGATCAATAGATAGATCGTGATATATAGTTATATAAGCTATTGCATATACAATTTTATACTGATTATCTATATCTATCTATATTTATATATATATAATATAGTGCTTCTATAAATTAATATCCTAATATCAGAAATTTAGACAAGATTATTATTTAAAAATAAATAAAATGTTTTTCTATTAAGAATTTAATTTCTGTATAAATGTTCCTATGGGGGCTTCCGTCACAAAATCATGGTAATCGAATTATTTAGGCGAATTTGCCTTCCCAGGATACTTTTTTCCTGCTCAAACATCATCACGCGACTTTCCATTGCACATTTGATGTACATTTTTATCTAAATGATAATGCGCGTGCTTCCAGTGCCTGCAGCTCGACTAGAAAAGGGCGTGTAGCAGGGGTCAGTATAAATGAACTTTACAATAAACACATCACAAGGGTGTCAAAATGGCTCTGGGTCGAAGCAACCGCAAAACAACCCTCTTGGTGCTCGAGTCGCGGCCCGTGCTCGTCCTTGTGGCTGCCAAGGACCAAGTCGCATTCATTTTTTTCGGGGCGTCTTAAATGTTAATTGTCCATCGTGTTTAACAACATTTCAAGTTGCTGTTGTTGTAGTTTCGGACTGGGGGTTAAAATGCCGCCAGCTGCCATTGGCAAGAGACTTCCTGCGAGCGGCAAAAAGTGCAGCCATTTCCGCTGCTATTTTAGCCAAGTATCTCAACGAGAGATCATTCGGGCCATGTCTGCACAAATTTATGCATTCATAAAACACAAATTTCATCGCAATGCGCGAGATTTTTGAATAATGCGCGGCAAATAAATAAACAATGCTTAATGTGATTTCCGCCGCGGAGTTCGAACACCTTCTTTCCATAGGGAACAAAAGGGAGAAACATCAATCAGCGGGCGTATTACCTTTAAACATGCCAACAAAACAAATGCCGGCAATCAAAACCAAATCAAATCAAAACCCAATCGAAACGCTTACGAAAACACAACAACTACAACAACAACTCTACCCATAAAGGAAATCAGAGACAACAAAATATCGAAAGAATCGAGGCAATAAAAACTCGACGATCGGGCAACATTAAGCGCTGGCTATATATAAGACAAAGAGGCTACAGATTCCACACTATATTTTATGATGAAGGGAATCTATTATGAATTCCATTGGATTGTTGCCTTTTCGAATAGCTGAGTTGTGTGTTTTGAAATTGTTTTAACTAGTGCGCTGATTGAATTGAAAGTGGCTTAAAGACCGTAAAAAGTGAACAAACCCGTTACAAATGGCCAGCAAGATAAAACTTAATGGGGGCACTCAAAACTTCATATAGAAACCTTTTTTTTAGCATTTATGATCGCATAACATTTCGACAGCTCTATTGATAGTTTATGTCACTTCACACATTTTGTTTTCCAGATCCCGCCACGCTGAACATCTTCGCCACCAGGTCAAACCCAAAGAAGAAGCGCAAATCGCGCACTGCATTCACGAATCAGCAGATCTTTGAGCTGGAGAAACGATTTCTCTATCAGAAATACCTATCGCCAGCGGATCGCGATGAGATTGCCGCCGGCCTGGGCCTGTCAAATGCGCAGGTGAGTATTATAATGAGTACAGTTCTTGATATATATACACTTAGAGAAAATAACAGCAAGTAAAAACTCTATCATAACCAAGGCAAGCTTGAAATTCCTTAACCTAGAACAAAAATCTTAATTGAAGACCGTTATTTATAATTCAAATAACGTAAATATGAGACTTTATTGCAATACGTAAGCAAAGATTAGTTTTTACTTCCTTTAAAACTATTTTGCCTTTATTTCAAGCTATACAATTATTTTTAAATGCAAAATTTTTGTCTGTTTTAATTAATTTAATATTGGAATGATACAAACCTCATTTAAGAATATTCAAGAACGAAATGTACTGAAAATTGTGAGAAAAAGACCCAAAGTTAGAAGAATTCAAAAGAGGCCTTTTTCTCTGAGTGTAAACTAACACATCTGTTTCCACTGCAGGTCATCACGTGGTTCCAAAATAGACGCGCAAAACTGAAGCGCGACATGGAGGAGCTGAAGAAGGACGTGCAGACCGTGAAACAATTGTCAGCGAACAAAAGCTTTTTAGAGAATGTTAATGACTTGAGTATTTTAAAGACCCGACCAGTCAGCAGATCCCATGCGATGCCGGCCATCGCAGCACCACCCGAGTAGCGGCCACCACCACCAGCAGCACCACCCACCGAACAGCTCCGCCCGCGACAAGGAGGAGCTGCGCGTGCTAAAGATGATGACCCTGATGCGCTACTCGGACGGAAAGATGCTCTACCCCCCAACGGGCAAGGGCAACTAGGGGTGGAAATTATGCCTCAATTCCAGTTCAATCTTCGAGCCATTTCCCCTCATCACTATGGGCTGATAGACCTCGGGGTGAACTCGAGCTCACCTACTTCCCAAAAGCACAGATTAGCCCAATTTGTAAATTGCTGAACATAAACTGAAACCTACACTCACACACACACACACGACCTTTAATTTGCCAAAAAAAAAAAGTAAATTTTCTTTTTAATGATTTTCCTAATTGTAGAGTATTCAATTTCGTACAAGTTGCTTGTGATTCATGTCTATTTATAACTTGCCACACAACAAAAATCACACTAGTAGATAATGATAGGAATAATACCTATATATGTACTAATTTAAGCGTATTTACTGTGTTAACTGATTTCGTATTATAAGTTTATGCAATTTAAAATAAATTATAGTTAACGTATTGAAAACAAAAAGTATTAAAGATTGGTTTTTTAATAACTTATCGAATTACGAACGATTGGCCTATTCATCTGTAGTGGAAAAGTGATTTAATTGGAAAATTCTCATTTACAAATATTTGCTCATTGAAGGAGAATCAACAAGCAACCGTTAAGATTAAATAGCCTTGCATCAATGGGACACATTTCTATGTTTTGGAACGATCGTTCCGTTGATATAGTAATCAGTTACACATTTTGTAATAAAAGTATAACACCCTCTATTAGGGTAAAGAAGGAAACTGTGGCCTTATATATTGCAAGCTGTTGTCATATAAACATTATTTTATATCCCATAAATGGGATGCTGCTATACAATTCGTTTAAACTGCTTACTTAAAAATATATTAAGCAGTGCATCGGAGCAATACAACAGATGTGGTAAGGTTGGTGTACTGACTAAATACTGGTGCAGACATTCTGGTTCGTGTACATGTTCAAAACTGCTTCATTGCGCTGTGCCTTTCGACTGCTTGCGCCAGACGTGCCTGAAACAACTGCTTGTAGAGTTTTCTAATAATTTAAATAGTAAAGTTACAAGCCAAATTAAAAGCAAGTCTAGACACAGCACATAAGCTTCATACAGCTTAGTCGCACACCCAAATCGAAAAGCACTTCATATACTCAAACCAAAAGCTTGGATAAAAACGTCGTTAAGCTCAAATGTAAAATAAAAATGTAATACATACATTTTTGTATGTTAAATCCAAAAATGAACAAAACATAACAGCATGTTACGAATTACCTATTATTTAAGATTGGGCAAACATCTTTTCTATAACTCATATATCATAAATTCAAAAGTACATTAATATTATATGTAGTATGCTAGTTTTCAACAAATTTAAATAATGTGTAAAATATTCCATGTTTTCCACATAGTCTAGTTTAACTTTTTCCCAAGCTTTTGCTGAGCATAAAAATAGAAATCAATCAGAAACGCGTCAAATCCATTGCGATTCACGCATAATATCGTAAAACTGCAAAACTGAGTGCAAATTATGAAGACGTAAATATGAAAATTGGCAAATTTGCTAAATGAGAAATGATTTAGCGGACGATTTGTTTTCATTGCTTGCGCTGTGTTGATGCGATGCGCAAATCAAAACGTAAATGATGTCGATTTTATTGACAAGTGAAAATAAATATATCCACCTAGAAACAACAAAGCATGAAAACAGAATTATGCTGCCGCCGCAAACCGAAAACATAACACATGATCTCAGGGCAAAGTTCCCACTAAGCTTATCAAAGGTCAACAAACTGCAGCGAGAAAAGGAGACAAAACCAAAAGGAAAACTATCTAAGATCAGCGTTAATGGGCTCAAAGTCGCACTTGACTTGAGTGGGCGTACTTTTCCCAGGCCCCAGGCCCCAGCCCAGGGCGCAGATAGCGCTGCATAATGACACAATTAAGTCGAATTATGCGGCTGCCACTCTGGAACTATCTAGACAAGAGCCGCAACAGCAGCAGACACTTACAAGTGGCTGCTTTCACCAGAAATCAATTCAATTATGGCACAGCTCTCACAGGGATTACCCCTAACCCATTCCCCATGAATACTTCTATATTCTATATGCCTCATCCACATCCTGCTGCACAAATACAATGCTTTGATTAATGCCACACGAGCGACTTTGAAGAGTTGTCGGTGATTAGCACGCGGCGCTACCGCGGCCACTGACATCGGCATTTACATAACCACCGCCAGCACCACCGATCATCATATGCTCAGCAGCCGCAGCAGCGGCAGCGACCACCCACATGGCCTGGTTCCGTCTAGCAGCCCTTCCGCCCGCCCGCCTCCGCTTTTATTGCTCACAAAGTAGCATAAACAATTCGCGCATCTCGCTTCTAATGGGGAGTTGACGCGCGCGGCATCGGCGACCCACAAAGTCAACGCCACCGCAACACCTGATGGGGGCTGAGAACGATGTGGCACCAGGCATGGAGACTGGCACTGGAACTCTGCCCGGAGCTAACTGACTTGCATGGAGTGCATTAAATGTGCCCCTGCGTCGTGTTGTTGCGGTCGCCTCCCCCTGCATTGTTTGTTGTTGCTGTGCGATTTGCTTATTTGAAGTTTGCCTCTCGATTGGAGCTGTGTCGCTTCGTTCACAATTGATTCAATTGAATACATATTCATTAAATATATATTCTGTGATTTACAAAAAAATAAATAAATAAAAAAAATAAATAAATGAAAATAAAGAACAAGGTTGTTTGGGCTAAAGATTCATTTTCTGTTTTGACATGCATTTAAAATATGTGCAATATTGAAAATAAAATGTTTTTTTTACACCCGACTGCAACGTTCTTACATGTTTATTTCTACTTTATTATTATATAAAGCGTATACTATAGTTGTATAGACAAACACTAAATCGATATATAAGCCTGGCATCCGAACCCGGATCCTCTATTTTTAGTTACTTAAATACCTAAGGAATAGCTGAATAAATCATGGAGCCTATAAAATAACTGATTTAGCTCACAACTCAAAAAACCGCAACTAATCCTCAGCTCCCAACATTTAGTTTTAGTTATGTGTGGTCGAGGATCCAGTTCCAGTCGGAGTCGGAGTCGATGTCAGCTCCGTCGCGCCACGGCGGGCAGTGCCACTCAGGGGCGACAGGAGATTGTCAGCTAATGTGTCGCAATTGTGGCCAACCGCCATGTCCTGTGGCGCAAATCAAAATAAACAACTTGGACATGTAGGAAGGGACCACCTCGGCACAGTCCAGTCTAGACAAGGCTTGGCGGCAATGCGGCAACAGGGATAGCTTACGACCTATTAGAGCCACCTTTCACGGGGCAGCAACAACAATCGGCACTTGACGAACTGGTCAAAATATTGAAGCAATTGATGTCTGCCACAGACCACTTGAGCCACGGGCCCTGGCCAGGGTCGACGGTTCACACATATTTCACTCTCGCAGCGCCGCGCGATCATGTCCTGCCGACACACTCAAGTGCGGCGGGACCCGGATCCCGAGTCCTGTCTGGGCGACAAGTAGCCGGCGGCAGGCGTGAATTGTAAACAAAGCCACACGCGTGATTAGATGATCAGTTCACGGGGCACCACGTCGACGGTTTCCAGTTGCCTGCCACCGGCGCCAAACCGAAGGTCAGCAGAGCAGATAGGTCAGGCGGACGCTGGGTCAGTCGAGTCTCTGTTCTTGTTACGCTTAAGCTCTTAAGTGCTGGCGATTCACTTTGGCCAATGTGCGCTTTTCAATTCATTTCATTTCGAATTTCGCTTTTTGATTTTTGATTTTCATTTTCGATTTCCCATTTCCATTTGCTTGCCAAATAGTTTCAATTATTGTGGTATTGGGCTAGACAAGTACGCGTATTATTAATGTAATAGCGGCTAATTGCGCATTTGCCGGCCTGCCCCAATGCAAATTAGAACGCAAGCACTTCAGCCCAGAGGCTTAAAAGCTTCAATTTGATGGAACACTTGGGAGCACGGAGCCAGACCACAAGCACAGTAGATCGTCGAGTGAAGAAACACGAACAAATTCTTTAAATTACATTTCAAAAACAGAGCTTCAGAGCTATAATTGCATTACATCGGTAGTTGTTGTCGATATAATCAACTTATTCTTGATTCTACAAAATTTAATAAAGATTGGTTGTTTGCTTTATGAAGTTTCTAAGGGTTTTAAAAATCTTAAATACTTTCCCTATCCATCCTTATAAATGTATAATATCTCAGTTACAAAATAAAGTATCAGAGTTTAGATTAACAATTATATTAAAAGCTGAGCAGTTAATATAAACAAAAACTTGCAATGGTAGTTGTGTATTTAATATTAATATTTAAAACAAAGAAAAATATTTATTATCTGATCTTATAACTAATAAAAATATCTGTATTGCAAAAACTAAAATAAAATAAATTTAACTCATATTCATATGAAATTTCCAATTCGCTCAAAATCCTCTATATACTTATACTTATGCATATTAAATTTAGCACCGACTGCCCATGACCCTTACTTTATTTTATGCGCTTATAGCCCACTGTATGCTGGCCGGAATTTATGACTACATTTTGCAGCTGTTGAGATTGAGTTTGAGATCATTGCAATGATTGCGCGTTTCAAAGTGGATGCGATTTTGCATTTGGCCCCAAAGGCAGATTAGAAATGTGCAATGCCTGCGGTATCGGCGGTATTATGCGATGTCCCACTTGAGGCCCTAGAAGTGCGGCCAACAGTTTTCAAGGTTCTCATCAAATCCGATGATGATTTACCGCAAAAAGCCGTTGCATTTATTTGGCCAATTCGTGCTAATAAACAAAGCATCATTTGCCAGGCATGTGGCAACAAATAAACGCCAGCTAAATACCAAAAGCCAACACCAATACCAACACTAATACTCTCTCCCATATATACACAGACATTTGCGTTTGGCTGGGCGAACAACAATAAAAACACACATTGGCTAAATATGACAATGTAAACAACAATAAGCCCAATGGCAAGCCATCAGTGTGATCATGATGATCAGGCTAATGATCAGCTGGCAACAGCAGCGAATGGCAGTAGCCAAAATGCCAATTTGATCATTGCGATGCGACGGATCGGATCGGAACCCGGACGTCAGAGTCCGAGTTCGAGTAGCCGCCAAATCAAAATACCAAATTCCTACACGAAAATAAAATTTAATTGCCTACAAATTGGCGCATTGAGTTTTATTGCATTTTCAAATTATATATACCATATATATACGAGGTACTATAGACAGATAGTTGCTCGTTTTATTGAACAAGTACCAGCAGTTCTCTTTACACCCCCGCCCCCCCCTCACTGTGTGTGTGGGTGGCAATTTTTTACAACAGCCGGAAAACAAATATTTGATTTAGACAAATGCCTATGAATTATTTACGATTTCCTAACGTTTCGCCTAATTTGTCTGGGAAGTTCATAAAAAACTAAAGTTAAGTCGGCACAAAAAACTTAAGCGAAACAAAAACGAGAGTGCCCGGTTGAAGGATACCCTGTAACCAGTTTCATGCTGCTATAAATCATGTACAGTTATTCTCCTCAATATGCTCAAAACTGATAATTCAACTAAAACAGTTCTGACTGATAATTAATATTTATTCATCTTGGAAACTATGGGAAATCATTGATATTTATCGATTTATGTGAAAGCGACGAAGTTATCGATAATTTGCAGTAAAATTTAAATTTATCTGCTCATTAAAGCGGATCAAGAGTTAATAATTGATAGATTTTGAGATGTCCTCTGCTTGTTTGAAATATTATATAGACACAGGGTATTAAAAGCACAGCTCATACATTGAATAGAATATGCTTCTTATCACATTAAAGGGGTTAAAGATAAGAGCAGCTGTTAGGCTCGTTGGATGAGTCTAGGTTATCACCCCATTGAGAATCGCAAACATTCAATAAATACTTGCAATTCAGAAGGTAGCAGAGAATAGCAATTTAGTTACGTCTCAGACACAGCTTGAGAAACAAGCTCAACGCCTTGAAGTTCGACTGATACTGACATGGTTGGTCAACAAATATAATGTCTATAAAATTGATAAACAAAAGTGCAATTTATTCTTTATTTGTGAGGTTGAAAATACTTATATGTGTGTATAAATGATTGATTAAGCTCAAAAACAATAAAAAGTTTTGTCTGTGATTCGGCTGTGTTTGTGGCTTGAACCTATCCTTCAGTTTCGAGTCGTGCACTAAAGCTCTGAAATTAGATTATAATTCAAATCATTAAAAGACTTGAAATTTTTATTTTGTTTTTATTGCCAAAGATAAATTAATAAGTGGATATCTTACAGTCATATCTCAGAATTCAAGTAAAAAGAAATTAACCTTGCCAGCCGATCAATTGCATTTCATGCTTATCAAAGTCTTCTTACTGATAAGCCACCAGCTGACTGATTATGTTTTGGGTCAACAATGACAAATGACTTTCTTTAATATTTGATAATGATGATTTTAGCAGGTGAGATGGGTGCTCAATTTTCTGCTGCTGGGTCTGCTGGCACTTCAGGAGTTGCAGATTGCAGCTGGTTCAAGGATTCTGGCCGCGTTCTTCTTTCCCGGCAAAAGTCATTTTATGATGACAAATTCCATCATCAGGGAATTGGTGAAGCGCGGACATGAGGTAAATTTTGAAATTCCCATTAAATACAATATGGCATACGGATACTTTGCATTTCAGGTGACGTTTATTACACCATTTTCCTTGGAGAAGGAAAACTTTGGGTCTAACTACAAAGAAATTCTTTTGCCACAATTCGATTTTTGGACTGAAAGTAAGTGATATTTCGAGATCTAAAAATCAAAAATTACATCTGCCTTCTTTTAGTTAAGCAAATGTCAAATAAAGAGATCATTTTGGACATGGCTGATCTGACTACACTGAAATTCGTGAATATGCTTCAGGTAATGGGCGTGCACAGCACAGATTTTGCGTTCGAACAGCCCGAGATCCGGGCGCTCGTCGAGGCCAAGGATAAGCTGGGCAAATACGATCTACTTTTGGCCGAGCAGTTCTACAACGAGGGCGCCCTCATACTGGGTCATCTCTACCAGATACCTATCATAACTCTCTCCACCTTCGGCAATACCAACTATTTTTCCGAACTGGTCGGCATCATCTCGCCCTGGTCGTATACGCCGCACAGTTTTCTACCCTTCACCAATCGCATGAGCTTGTCGGAGCGTCTACTCAATGTGTTTGTATGTGGAACGGAGCATCTAATGCGCCGATTCCTGTACTATCCCCGCCACGATGCTGTGCTAAACAAGCACTTCTCCAAGCTGCTCGACGTGGTGCCAACAACCAAGCAGCTGGAGCGGAATATCTCTGCCATATTGATGAACAACTATATGCCCCTGGAGGCGGCCCGACCGGTTTCCTTCAATATGATATCCGTGGGCGGACTGCATATCTTGCCGCCCAAGCCGCTGCCCAATCATCTACAGACGTTCTTGGACGAGGCCACACATGGAGCCATTTATTTTAGTTTGGGTGAATTTTGTTTGAATTCTCCCAGCTTTTCATTAACATAATTGCATTTTCCGTGACAGGTTCGCAGGTGCGCAGCGCCGATCTGCCGCCTGAGAAGTTGAAAATCTTTCTGAATGCATTCGCCAGCCTGAAGCAGCGGATTCTGTGGAAGTTTGAGGACGACAGCCTGCCCAATCTGCCGGACAATGTGCTGATCCAGAAGTGGCTGCCACAGGGCGACATTCTGGCCCATCCCAACGTCAGGGTCTTCATCGCCCACGGCGGACTCTTCGGCATGCAGGAGGCGCTGCACTATGGCATACCAGTCCTGGGCATGCCCGTCTACTGCGACCAGCACTTCAACATAAACCAAGGCCAGGCAGCTGGCTATGCGCTCGGCCTGGACTATCGCACCATAACCACGGAGCAGCTGCGCTCCTCGCTGCTGCAGCTACTCGAGAATCCCAAGTTCAGGGAGTCCATGAAACGTGCGTCGCGCATCTTTCGCGATCGACCACTGGGCGCCATGGACACGGCCATGTTTTGGATCGATTACGTCGTCGAGCACCGAGGAGCACCGCACATGATAGCAGCGGGCATCGATCTGGCCTGGTATCAGTTTTATCTAGTCGATGTGATTGCCATTAACGCGGCAATAATTACGTTGCCCATATTAACCATTTGCCTTCTCTTACGCAAATCTGCGAAGAAACCAAAAAGAAAGGCTAAAAAGATTAAAGGTCAGTAGGACGACTTTTAATACCCTATACCAATTAAAAATGAGCGGGAAAGAGTATAATGGTTGCATGCAAATGTATGTAGCAAAAAGCATATATATATATATATATATATATCTATATTCATGATCAGCATCAGCCAGGTCCGACCGTCTGTGTGTCTGTCAACAAACTTGGAGTGCAAGTTTATCAATTATTCTCCATATTTCCCTTAAATCGATAAATATTGATGTTGAGACTCTTTTGTTTTAGAAACATGTTTTCGAGTAAGGAGCTAGAACTGCTATAGAAAAAATATCCGATCTATTGAACTACTGATACTTTACAATAATATCCCTTACTTACAAGCTCAGATATATTTCAATATATTTTCATGACCATATGTTTGAGTATTTGTTGGCCTCTGTTCTTTGTTGCCCTACGTTTGCTTTTTTGCAATAATAACCCCAATACTTAAACTTTGGCACTTGAGTCATCTGCTTAAGTATTTAATGAATCGGAATCTATAGCTACCGTATACATATAGACAAATTCTACTTAAGGCGCCAGAGTGCCAGGCCAAGTGTTCTTAAGAAATAAAGCAAAAAAAGGCAAAGCTCTTTAGCCGAGTAGAACATAGAAGTATATATAAAAAATCTCTGAACTCATTAAAGATCATATCCATCATAATCTCAAATGGATTTCAACATCTTGATCTTGTGCTTCGGAATTTGATTGCTCAATAGAATTTTGTTTAAGTGCGGCCTTACCAAATCATCAAGTTGTATTTAGCCGGGTCTATATATGTGTATAAATAGATGTGCGCACTCAGAGAAAAAACCAAGAATAATAAACTTGAATCAAGTACAAGACTTTTCTTAATTCAAGAAAAAATTGCATAATACCTAAAACGCCTAAATATCTGAGAAACTTAAATAAAATGTATTTATTTAACATTTACAACCGATTATTAAGTCAAGATGAGTTCAAGCTTAATTTAGCAATATTCAAAAGCGAAATTGTATATAAATTGTAAGTATAAGAATTGGAATTCTGTGCAACGCAATCTGACCTCTATAAAGAACTAAAGTACTTGAATTTGGGACAGCGCTTTTCTCCAAACGTGTGTTGACCAACTTTTCTGATGTGCCAAAACGCCAACTAATTATACACATAAAATATAAACAAAGTTTGCCAAAAGGACAGTTGCTTCCTGCAATGCGTTGTTTACTGGCACCTACAACCCACAACCCCCCCTCCATTGACAAGTGCACTTGAGGCGAGTGTTTGCCCCAAGTTCGTGGAGCCGCCTCTGGAGCTCATTATGCATGCACGAACTGACATTGAAGTGGGTGCGACGGCAGCGCCAGCAGCCAATTCCCACTCCGAATGGGAGGAGAGAGTTCATGTGCTGTTAGGGTTAGATTGCCCATTGCCTTTATTATTGGTATTAGTAACACATGATTACGCTCTATTGTAAACAAAAGCGCAGATAAACAGACAAACAGAAGCACATAAATGCAAACACGGATACGAGCACAACAACACCAACAGCAACACACACACGCACACACGCACACCAGCCTAGGCTAATGATATGTTAATGCAGATGGCTCACGGTGCGTATGACTGCTGCGAGTGTGCGCATGAATAGAGGCATGAGTGTATATGAGTGTGTGAGTACATGAGGCGGCAACTGTTTGTCTGTCAACGGCTTAAGCAAATAAACTCCATTTGGGGGCTTATTTGTCGTTGGTTGGAATTTCTCCTGGCGCGTTAAACAACGCGTTGGGGCAGGAGATGCATGGGTTAGGAGCCAGTCGTAGCATTGCTCCTGACATTAAAAGGTGAGGCGAAGTTCATTGAGTTCGTGTAACCAACTGCTGAATGGCTTTTCAAGTGAATCAGTTAATTGAGGAAATGGCACGGCAAACACAAAAGTTGGAGGCTTACTGAAAAATCGCCCATAAAGGCAAACTTAGTTGAAGCAACATGTGGGAAAATCTCTTACTGGCACTGTGTCGAATCTTTAAATCTAAAGTAAAAAACGAAATCATGATTTCAGCTCGAGAACAATTCTGCATTTAAATTTTAAAACATAATTTTTGGTTAAAATTCATGTAATAATTTTATATTTAATTTAAGTTAAGCAAACTAACATAGTTTTTGCCAAATCAAATCGATTTTTATGAAATTACTTTCTTTTATTAACGCACAATTTTAGGTAGAAATTCATTTGAACATTAGCGGACAATAAATGGAAAAAGAAAGATTTAAATGAAAGCTAAAATTTATACCAGATAAGTTGAGTTCTTCAAATTAGGCAACAGGTTAACTGCTTATGCTCGAGCAACTGAAGCTCAGATGAATGCAATCCAATCAAAGTCAGTTGACAAATGCTGACCGGGCTTGTTTATAATAGCGCTGACCCCTGACCCCCAGTAGCCTTGTACCATTATTTCTCACAGCTCGTCTACCTCTTTCTCTCTCTCTGTCACTCTCTCTGACTCCCTTTTAGTTATGGAGGTAGTTGGCGACACGCCGCAGCGTTTAAGTGTAATTTTCTTCTTATTCAATTGAAGCATGTCCTTTGCAGTCGCAGGGTGGGCCAAAGGATAACTCACAGCAACGCACTGAGTTGGTCGTCGACTTTGTGGACGGCTTTTGGCTTACGGCTTTCGGCTCGTTACAAATTCACTTCAGACATTGCCTTCACTTGAGATCCACATAATGGCCGTTCATTTGCGCCGTCGCCGACGCCAACTTGGAAATTGCAAGAAAATCTTCTTTTCGAATCGTTACTCAGAACTCAGGACTCAGGACAATTGCGTACGTGCGCCAGGACTAAGCACAGGAGATGGAAAAAATGAAAAGAAATAATATAAAATGGGAATGTCTCATCCTGTGCTGTGTGCCATGTAATTTGCTCTCTTGCCATGTGCTTCATCAGAAAGGAAATTGAAAATTGCTGCTAATGGCTGCCGCAGGGGCGGCAGGGGGCATTTCAGTGGGTGTGGCCATTGACAGCACGACGAAAAAATACTAAAGAAATACGACTAAAATTGCCGTTTAATGATTATGAAAAAATATATATGTATATATACATACATACATATATAAAGAAATGTATAGATAAAGATATAGCACTATGAAAATGTGGGTGGAATTCATTTGAATCGTAATTTGTGCTCTTTACTTAACTCACGGCAAGGCCAAAGCACTAACGAAGCGTTAAGAAGATGCTAACAAGCACAAGAAGCAGAAGTAGTAAAAGAAGAAGCAGCAGAGCCAGTTGATGACAATAGACAAATTGATTTATGCATGCCGTAAAATTTGAGTTAATTCTTGTGTTAAGATTCCAATTAGCTTTTCACACATGAATGTTTAACTGTAGCTGATAAATGTACTGGAATTATGAGTGCTGTAATATTCAATTTCCTTCTGATGATAACATGGCTACAGACCCAGCGAGAATTATTGGGGATTGGATTCGCACTTGGTATTCCAAAACTATAAATCAAACATTGGTTTTTCACATTGTACCATACGACCATTTAATCTATAATCAACTACAAAAAATCTCTTTGAAATTGTTTTAATTCGATAGTAAAAATAATTTGAAAACAAATTTTAACAAAATTTTAACTTTATTATATTTAGTTAGTAGCCGCCTTGAATCGCTTTGCAGTCTGACTAATAAGCCTAATGCTTGTTTGGAAATTCTTTTACATTTCTAGCTTTCAAACATATTCATGTTTCACTGTACTACATTTCCATATAATTTTGTTTACACTAAACAATGAACACTTAAACAGACTTTAAGCGCTTTGCTTTTTTACGATGTTCCAAATAAATATATAAAAATCAACAACAACAATGCTGGCCAGTTGTTTAAGCAGCTTCCAAAGTGCCCCAAAGGTGCTAAAGCATCGCAAAGAACAAAAACAAATCTTCTCTAAGCGAAACGAGCGTCATCTAAGAAAGGAAAACTGATTCATGGCAAGTTTTTGGAATATGATGTGAAATGTTTTATCTTGATATATACATATGTATTTTCCCTCCTCTTCTATGCCAAACACTTTACATTGCCAAATGGATAGTGAATACTGAAAATGTGGCCGGCAGCAGCTGAGGTTCGTCGCAGTTAAGATATATTGATAGGGATAGATTTTCAAGTGTTTTTTGCTGGCCTATTAGTGGCGCTCTGGCAGCTGATAAGCCCTAAAAAGCAAATATTATGCAACGAGTACAACAAATCTCTCGCGCACTTCCATTGAAAACTTTTTTTGGTTTTTATACTCTGTCAATAAAGTGAAAGAGGGCATCTTAATCTGTGCAATTTAAGCTAGAAACTTTAAAGTGCGGACATATTGTGTATACATGTATCAGATACCAAAAGCTAGAAATATGCAATTTACCACTTACTTTTGAAGAAAAAACGTAAGGCCACGCCCACTTCCCTCCCCCAAATCTTGCAACGAACTATATTTTATGAATTTATAAAAGCATGATAGCCACTAGCGACTATTTTAAGCAGATTCTTCACTGCGACCAGAGTACTGCGCAGTCGTACACACCCTTGTTTTTTACTTCTTGGCCAGGCCATGTCTTAGCGTCTTTAATTGTCGAGCATTACGAGTCGGCAGCTCCATTAAAAATGCTAATTAAGTTGCCCCAATGGCACATGTGTGTGCTACACCACAAATTTTTATCTAAACAGCTCACAAAACAACAACAACACTAATAATATGTTTGTATCTAGGATCTGAACTGAGCATTTGCCGATTTGTATGGCCGTCTATAAAAGATTCGTTTTATACATGCGGTAGAATTTGAAATTTTTTAGGCGAAATTTGAACAATAAACAAAATCACAAAAACCAAAACATTTATCAATCTAATTTCTGCTGGAACTACCAAAATCATTTAAATGCTTTTTATTTCAAGCCAAATAAGCAAAGGAGTGCCGCAGTGGCTGCATGCAAGGGGGGTTTGCAGTGGGACCCGCAGGGTAAATTCCGCTTGCCACATTGCGCAAAGATTTCAACAGCTGCCGCGCTGGGGTTGAGTCTGAAAGGTGGGTGGCCATTTTGTTGGGGCGAAGGCGAGTGCCGTTATTTAGGCTACTGGGCGGCGCATATGTGGCACCAAGACGCGGTGGCTGAGGGGTGCAAAAGAGCTGCGCCCGCGTGTGTGGGTGCACCACCATCAACAACTTGCGCAAATAGCATCATCATCGACAACAATTGCTGCGAGTATTAATTCACAGGCGTGTGTCAATGTGTGTGCGTGCGGGTGTGCTGAGGTGCGGAGGTGTGTGTGGGTTGGTTTCCCATGAAATTTCGGGACCGCACACAGTCAAACCATTCGGCTTGGTTTTTGGTTGGTTAATGAAATGCTGAAAAACAATTAACTATAAATTAAACGCACAATTTTCAAAACAAAATAAACATAAATAGCACAGCGCATCATTTTCCTATACTTTGTTTTCCCCGTGTGCGAGTGTGTGTGTGTTGTTGTTTACAGCATTTTCGGAGGCGAAACATTTCATTTACTTATCCAGCGAACGAAACAACGGCCCCCTCTTTCGCCCAGCCCCGCCCAGCGGCCAGGCAATTAGGCAATGTCGTTAGCCCGGATTCAATCTCAACTCCTCCTGTGTCTCTCTCCCGTCTGCCTGTCTGCGTGTCCGTGGTCGTCGATCCCATAAAACCAGAGTGTACAACTTCAATAACACAACAACTCAGAGTGCTCCAAATGAGAGTGCCTAGGCTATAAGATACCCTATACGACGACGCTTTCATGCAGATGTACAGTGAATAATGGTTATCTATCTTCCATTTTATATTTTATATAATTTAATATTAATATATTTTACTGGTATTTTAGACAAACTTTGTTTTAAATAACAAGTATTCTTCAGACAGAAAAAATAGTCCTGTCCAGAAAAAATTATCGCTTTTCCGTCCAGCTTTTGAGATTTCGGGAGTAACATTTAATTCAAAAGACTTTTTATGCTACTTTTATACTACTTTTTAAGCGGTTTCAATGCTCTATTTAACTTAAGATCTTAAGATCTAATGTTAATAAAAACACTCACAGAAACTTGATATAGAAAATTAACTTTAGTTTCAGAGTACCCATTCTAGTCGATAGTATAGGGTATGAATTCAATGAAAGGCAATCAACTCTAAAAAAAGGGCTATAAACTCCACTGATTGCGCTAGCTTGATGAATTTGTCGTTGAGTTATTTCTACCAAGAAGTTTGGCTGTTGCATAAACAAGCCCGCCTATGAACAACACGTGCAACAACAACAACAACGAAAACAATAACAGCAATAGCCTACACGTTGGCTGCAAATCGAAGTGTCAGTCGCTGCAGTCGCCTCGGCCTCGGCCTCAGCCTCAGTCTCATCCTCAATCCCATTCTCAGTCTCATTCACATTCACATTCACATTCTCATTCTCATCCTCATGACGCTGACGCTCCTTTTATGGCTGGCGCACATGTGTGCAACAGACGCAGCAGCAGCCAAAAGGCAACGCGAGGGGTAGTGGGAGGGGGCATCAAGTCAACGATGAGACAACAACGCTAAAAACGCTAAAGCAAAGTGCATGCAAATGGGCTAAAACGAAAAAACCAGAGAGCGCGAAATGCCGAAGAATAAATACCCTAGGAAATTTCAATATTAGCAGTTTTACAATTTGTTTCATTACTTAGCCGATTGTTTATATAGGAGATGTATGATAAGTAGTCGGATAAGGTTAATTAACAAGATTCTTCAGGTAATTAATTTGGTAAAGTGAGATAGCTTGAAGGACCAATATATTTTGATATAAGAATTCTATTTTCGCATATTTGATAATGCTTGATATGTTGTATATGAGTATATTATTAATACCCCTTGTAAGGGTATAAAAAAAAGTGAGGAGTAGAGAAAATCGAAAATCCATTTTACAATTTTACAATAAGTGAACATTTTCAGGCGGCGCAAGTGCATTTTGTTTATACTTTAAGCTGTTCGATCGGGCCCGATCTGTTATGTTCTGGTTGCAAACTGTGCTGCTTGTTGTTGTTGTTGTTGTTGCTTTTGATATTTGCAACGGCATTTGCCATTAAATGCACTCTCAATGGCCGCTTAAGAATGCCTGGCCCCAAAAATGTTTAAGCAAATAGAGCAAAATGCTCGAAATTTGATGTTTAAACAAAAATTCGCTGCACCGTTCCGTTGACAGGCGACGGCAGGGGAAGGGGGAGAGACGACTAATTGCAGTTCAAAGATTGCGCATACGCCACATATAACCGTGACCAATTTGCATTATTTAGTTGGGGCCATGAGTCCTAATAGTGCCGAGCGGCCTCTTGAAAGGATTGCCTTCAAGTAGCTGCCGCTGACGGTGTCAATAGTTCATGTGTCTGTGTGTGTCATAAAAAAAGGACTGCACAAACAAATCCCCTAACAGCGCTTAATATAAACAAATTAGTAGGGCAGGACAAAAGATGAAGATGAAGATGAAAATGAAGTGAGCGTCTCCTCTGCACCTCCTCTCAACAGATTTATGCAACTAGTATGCCACATGCGGCGTAACCCTTCAGCATGCCCGACTACCTAATACACATTTAATCCTAGATAATATTTCAGTTAAAGAAAGTCGAGTAGAGTAGAGTGGCAAAATGTTAGAGATGGGCGTCTGTGAGCACGTAAAAAATACACGACAGAGCACGAGTTTGCAATAATATTAATTATAATATAATATTAATATATTTCAATTTTTATAGGAATGTATTTTCATATGTTTACTTACAAAAAAGGGAACCCTAATTTTTTTTCTTCTATTTCAATTTTACAAATATTTTTTAATCTGATAACTAAACAATTTTTTTTTAAATTTTGTATCCTTTTATTAATGCAATATTACAATATAACTGGATGATAATTTTAACAAATATTAATACACATATATCTAAAGACATTCTTTTCGTTCTTTACACTGCTGAAGCTAGGGACTTCACACTTCAGATAAATCCCTTTTCATAGGAAGCTAACAAGCTGTAAAAAGCCGAAGTCGTAAAATTATAGAGGTAGATTGATGTCAGCCTATTCCGATCTTTTTTTCTATACTACTAAAGTCGAAGCTAACTCGATTTATATAGAAACTTAAATATTCTACAAAGTATGTTGTTTTCGCATTTCAGCCGATATTTTGTGGTGTATATTTTTCTATTCAGTTTTCTAGAGCACTTCCTGTGCTGGCGCGAAAAATGAATTATGGCCAGAGGTCGAGCGCCCCGTAGTTATGTGCTATTTGGCCGGAGACACTCGTGAATAGACGCCGCCTATTGACACAAGTAATTACGACTGTCAATTGATTTTAGTGTCCCAAATTTGTCAGCTCTCTGGCTGTGGCTTTTAGCTAGAGAATGCGGCCAGAGATACGGAGACAGAGAGATGCGTGGATCTTGTTTATACAGTTGCTAGTCGCGCGCTCCACTTGCACAAATAGTGGCGAAAGGGGGGAAGGGTTCGATCCACCAATTTTCGAAAAAGACAATTTGTAATTTGAGCAAGTTTGTTGCCAAGCGAACAGGAAGAGCGGCTACCGTCTACCGTCTGAAGTGGATGAGATCACTCGCAATTCTTCTTTCCCTTTCTAATTGTTGCTTTGTTTCAGTGTTTCCATTTGTTTGTTTATAAACACGGACCGTTGCAATTGTCGCCGTCGACCACTTGAGCCAAGTCCTTGTCGTCGTCAGCCACCAGCTGTGCCGCCTAAGGACATGCACCAGACGCCCCGTCCTCCCGCTGATCATGTGCAAAAGCGCAGTGCAAACTGCGGGTGAGTCTATAAGTATGTGTGTGTGTGTGTGTGTATTAGTCATTTGTGGGTCAGAGACTGAGCGCCCGTCTGGGCATGACACATTGAAGCACTTCTATGCCGACATTGAGTGGCCAGCGCCGTCGTCGTCATCATCATCTATACTCTGCTTTTTGCAAGACTCGGCCCACACGCATGGAACACTTCAGAGGAACGGATCTTGAAGCACTTTTCGCATGATCTGCCTGTCATTTCTGAAGTAGAGTTTGAAAAGCCAAAACGCAGCTCAATCGGGCAAAATGAGGTCATATTAAAGGGACTTCAGCGTAAATATGGTTCAGTATCTGGACGGATATTCGCAAATTTTTTAAATGATTTACCTATGTTTTCAGAGGAAGAGAAACAAGTCCATAATATAGGAAAAAAAAAACCATGTAAATTCGATAAAAGAAATCAAAACAGCAGAGTAATTAATGTAAATAATACACTCAAGAAAAAAAGGGACAAATTTTAAAAAATCTTCATGCTAAAATTCCCCTAAAAGCTATTCTAAATTCTTTGCGAATGACAAATAAGATTTGATTTATTTACATTTTTTTAATACAGAAAAAAACAAATTTGTCAAATTTGTTGTGTACCACCTTTTATATTATTAATTAATTAAAGTTACCTTTATTTATCTTCAGTTTGGAGGACTTTTCAAGTATCTAAATGCTTTAGTCGAGCATTTAAGTTTTGGAGATTATATAAAATAGGCATATAAATTGATTGATATTGCTTTTTTTATTGTATTAATTTATTACATCGATTTTTTTACTGAGATTTTTCGGTTTAATTGATGTACGAATAAAGTCATTTTTAGACATTCCATAAATCCCTGCAAATATTTTCCAATTCCAGAAATTGATTACTGGATCTAAGTTATTCGGTCCAAAACTGTCCAAAATATAAAATCGCATTTAAATTGAATTGAATTATTTCATTTATTTAAATGGAGATACATACAATTATTTACATACAATCTAAAACTTAGAGCTACTAAAGCTATTAGCCAGAAGCAACCGCCGACTTTCGTTGCTGTCCTCCCCTTCCCTCTCATATATGGGTTATGTACATAAAGACTGAGACCCTTCTGAGAGGCCCTACTTCTATCACAAAGGCCAAGAACACTCGAAAATTAGCTCGAATCTAATCAATTTCCACATTCTCCTCGCAATCCTCCGCAGCGGAGTGGTTGCTCTCCGCGCTGCTCTCCAAGCTCAGGACCTGAATCTGGTTCGGACTCGGACTCGGGCCGGGGCTGCGTTGATTGCGCGCCGGCGACGAGGAGGCGGAGGCGGAGGAGCCGGTCACAAAGCTGGCGGCGAGCGGGTTCTGTTGGCTGGGCGGCGGAATCGGCTGCGGCACCTTCGGATGCGGATAGAAGTAGGGGAAATGCACCTGCGGCAGCGGCAGGCCGCCGTAGGCCAACTGCAGCTGATGCCGGTAGATGTTGAGCAGGGCCGGATCCAGGCCGTGCGGGTAAGCGGCCGCCGCTGAGTGTGCGTAGGCGGTGCTGCCGTCCTCGCGGACCAGCACCTGGACGGGCACACGCTTCGTGGCGCTGAGCAGCGCCGCCTCGTGCTGCTGAATCTGCTTGCGCTTGGTCTTGTAGCGGCGATTCTGGAACCAGATCTTCACCTGCGTCTCGGTCAGGCGCAGCGTCTTGGCCATCTCGCTGCGCTCCGGTCCGGACAGATAGCGCTGCTGCGCGAAGCGACGCTCCAGCTCGAAAACCTGGGCGTGGCTGAACGCGGCCCGTGAGCGCTTCTTGCGGCTCATAGCGCCGCCGCCGCCGCCGCTCAGGCTGTCGTCGTGGGAGAGCGGCGAGCCGGCGCGTCCATAGCCGCCCGCGTTGCAGGAGGCGGGCGAGCTGCTCAGTGGCGGCGGGGAGTCGCAGTCTGCAAAGGGGGCAGAGCCAACAAATTGGGCGCAAAGTTAGCACAAAGGCGAGCACAACAATGGCAGCAAATTAAGGCAAATGGATGCAAGTGGAAATGGAGTCCATTAGCAAACAAAGCATTTAGTCTTACCGGAGTCGTTGCTGGTGCAGCGTCGCATGTCGAGCGGCCCGGCTGCGGTGGACAAAGCGGCGCCAAAGTAGCCCAGTTTTCGCTGCATGTAATCGCCGGGCAGGCTGGCAGCGGAGCCGGAGTTGGAGTTGGAGGTGGCGCCCATTGCCTGATTGTTGTTATCCAGTGCGGCGGCTGCCGCGTAGTACTGCAAGTAGCTAGCCTGCTGCTGGCCGGGATGGGCGTGCTCCGCCAGCTTGTAGATGCTGAGATCGCGACAGCACAGCGGCGGCGACTTGGAGCCGGCACGCTCCAGACGCTCCGCCTCGGCGTCCAGATCCACGCTGGACACGCGACGCACTGGCTGCGCCTGGGGCTTGCTGCGAGTCAGTATATCGTTGATGGAGAAGGGCGTGGTCAGAGTTTTGCTCAGGCCCGCAATAGACGCGCCGGAGCCCGCACTTTCCATATTTAACATTTTTCAAATTTTCTATTTAATTGTTGATTTGATTTTTTGTATTCTTTGCCACACTTTGACCGTCCGGTTCTGGGTCCTCACGTCTCGGCGGCTGCGTTACGAATGCGCTCGGCTGTCGCGTTCCGCGCGCTCTTTAAATAACTGGCCCACGATCCCGCCGTAGAATCACTCACGTAGTGCTCGCATGTGGCACTCAAGTGGTGCTGCTCTTCCTGCTGCTGCTGCTGCTGCTGGTGGTGGATTCTGGGCTATTTTTAATGCCTCGATTTGAGCTACTTGCCGCCTGGCCATTGGCCGCTGCCCATTGGCCCGAGAGCGTTTGAGTTGCTCTCAAGTGCTGCCTGCAGAGTGTGTGTAAACAAAAGGCATCGTAAAATCCCACAAAATGCTTGGCGTGCATTCGTTTAAGGCGCTGCAGTGTGCGTTATTTTTGGAAGGGCGTGCATCCTGTTTATTGTTTATAACGATCTTAACTATTGTGCAATCGATTTGGGCCTGGCTTAGGTTTTCACATATCCCCAGGTACAGTCAGAGACGACCAGAAACTCAATTGATTAGTTGGTGTTTGGTTTACTTTGTTGTTCGTTTGGTTTGGAACTTATGCAAACACACTTTTGATTCGAAGTAAATTTAATGGTTTCTATAATTGTCAAACACAGAAATCCAGTAGAAAGAATTGTCTGAGTTTTAAGAACATATATTTATTTTATGAAAGGTACAGATTTGTATTTTTTCAGTGAAACATTGTCTAATTTTTACAAAATTTAAATACAAATCTCTAGTTTTTAAAAATATTATATTATTATTTTAATATTATTATATTATTTTTTATTTTGTTATTGTAGGTGCCCCTTACGCCTTTTTACTAATTGTCAAACTCAAGAAACACTAATAAATTGCTTTGTTTAAAATTGCCATTTTCACAACATTTTTTATTTATATTAAGCTAACTTAAATTTCAAACTTTGTCTGCAAGTTTTCGGTAAGATAAAATGCTTTTGTCAAAGCAATTTCTAATTTCTAGCGCAACTTTTGATGTTCTTTTGGTTTTAATATAGTATAACTGGTTGTTTAATTATTTTTAATTTTTAATTTTATTTTTCCAAACTCAATTGACTCACGTAAAAAGTGCCATTGAGCTTTTTTTCAGCGCCTCGAGCTGCCATTGGTTGCGCGCCACACTCACAATGGCCACCGATTGGTCACAGCAGCAAAATGGCTGCGCGCTCGCGCTGACGCCTGGCCAAATTGAGTGAGATGCTGAGCGAGAGAGAGAGAGCACAAATACAAGCACGTGCTTCTGCTCTTGCTTGTGCCTGTGCTTGTGCTTCTGCTTCTGCTTCTGCTTGTGTTGGCTGGGCCTGCTCTCTGCTACACTTCACACCTTCGGGCTATAATCTTTTTATTGCCAATTCAGTGACTCTTAATGCCAATGGGCCGCTGTCGCCTCGGGCGCCGAAGTCACGAGTGCAACAAAAGGAAAACCAGCAGCGGGCGGTGGCAGCAACGGCGGGTGGCAAGAGCTTCACTTACATACACATGCATTTATATATTGTATTGTTGTTGCGATTATTGTTGCTGCTGTTGTATTTTGCGGTCAGAACTGAACTAAGTAACCAATTTTCAAGTGCGCTCAAAGTGAGCGGTGAGCGGTGAGCGGTTGAGGGGTGCGCTGCAGCCCATTATATGTTTTCAATTGAATGGATTTCAATAATACTTGAGTAATTAGTATAATGATGCTTGCCACGCGTTCTTCGCCTTTGTCGTCCGCCAGGCGATTGCATTGAATGCTTCTGCTAATTCCACTGCCCATTTTTTGCTTGTTGTGACTGCTGATGCGATTATCTCAAAATAGTTTATTGAGTCGCACAAACAGGTATTAAATTACAGGGGGTGGGTGTGGGGTGTGGGGTATTAGATATTGGGTGTAAGAAACAGACGCTTCATCTCTGCAGCGCATGATGAATAGACATTTTCAATTAACTACGCCAGTTGCTGGATTCCTTGTTTGATTTGTGGTCTAACCACCCTGATGGGCACTTGCTCATCGTCTTCCCGCCTGTCAACAGGGCTTGCGTTTTGTTGATATTGAATTCGCTTTAATGGTTTATCAAAGAGCACTTCAATTGTTTGCTTTTGCTTTGCTTTGCTTTGCATTAGCATTTATTGTCTTTCTCGGGATGTTGGGGTATTTTAGTAGGCAGTGTTATGATATCTGATCCATATTGCATTTGGTTAACTTGTGATTGATTTTGGCAAGTGTTCCTTGTTGTGTTTGTGGCAAGTACATAAAGTTAACTACACTAAAAGACATCGATTTTTATTTATTTATTTAGTTGGCCTTTTTTGAAGGGTGCTTGAAAGGCACCTCTTGGTACGAGCCATGTAAACCAATATAAATAGAGGTCGAATAATAAAGCTGTACATAAATTCTTTAAGTTTTGGCATATAGAAAATTATGTTCTCACTCATTCCGCTTTCCGTTAATTCAGTTTGGCAGTTACCGAACTATGCATAATTCAAATTTGCTATTATACACTGCTTGTATCCACAGTTTACTGCTTATGAACATCCACATAGACCACTGCTTGGTGTTAAATGTGCGGTACACTGCTTGTAACTGCCTGGCAAACAAGCAGTAAACTATAAACTACTCTTTACGTTAAAACTTTAAAAATGTACAGAAATATTTTTATTTCAAGTTATTATGATTTTTATTTGAAGTATATGTTCTATACAAAATATGTGAAAAGAATAAACTAAAATTATTTGAGTATTTCTTTTCTTAGATTATAAAATAAATGAATGTACTTTAGATTATGTTCGATTTGAAAATTCTCACATGGCTAAATGCTCTGTTGCATACAATATAAATATAATGAATTGAAATTCTGTTCTTCAGGACCTGAAAGAGGAGACCGCAGGGACTTGTAGGGCGTTGTCTGCACAGTGGCAAACAAAACGCCCCAAAGGACATGAGCGAAATGCATGTCAAGTGCCTTAAACGTTGCCTAATGGACCACACTGACCCACAAATCCGTAGAGGAAAATAACAAAGATTTAGCAAATGGATCGAACCAGAAATAACGCTGTCTACATTAAGGTTTCGTCTTACAATGTCGGCGGCAATGTTGCGGCGACGTGTGCTGCGGGTTTGGAGAGTCTTGAGTCTAGACCTAGTCGGGTCTGCGCTGCAGCTCAAGTGGAAAATTTGTCATTTTCCCATATATCACATGCGATCGGCGGGCACCAGCGATAAGCAATTGTGATGCAAGGATCTCGGGGTATGCAACATGTAGCGCCGTTTAATTCATGTTGCGTCAAAGGATCAAAGGCGCCACAAGCCGCAGCTGAGCAGCCCCGACCCCCCATTTCCTTTCCCTTTCTCTAACCATACCCGTCCCACTCTCACTCTCTCTCTCTCACACTCTCTCTCTTTCGCTTTCACCGCTCTCATTTGCATTTCCTCAATTAAAAACGTGACGCGAGAAGCCGCCAAAGTGAGAGTTAGGTAAGCCAAAATAAGATTTATTAACAACAATAAATAAACAATATGAAATTAAGCCACAACAACAAACAATTGACAATTAGCGCATTTGTTATACCCTGACCGAGGGTATTTTAATTTTGTCATGCAATGTGTAACCAAAGACAGTATAAGTATATAATATAAGTATTTATATTGTCTTTGGTGTAACCCACAAAAGAAGACGTCTTCGACTCTAGAAAGCATATATATTCTTGATCAGTTTTAACAGCCGAGTCCATATAGCCTCAATTTCAAGCCTCTCATAATACTTAAATTACCAATTTTATTCTTGCAAACATCTATTGCAACATTAGATGTTGTTTTCAAGATATCCTAACCAAAATTGGTAATTACAAGTCTTACTATGCTCCCAATATGACATCAAAGGACCTTCTTTAGGAGCAAGGGGACAGAAAGATATGTAGCGAACATCTTCTGATAGTGTGGAAGGGTATTCAAACTTCGGTGCCCCGAGGATAACAGTTCTTTCTCGCCACAGTTTCTTTGGCTTTTCCGTTTTCCGCGCTTTTCTTCTTTTGCCGCCCGCAAACGCATTGCGTAATTTTCGAATTAATTTTCCGCCTTCTTCTTTTCGCTGTCATTGCGTGTCTTTGTCTCTAATCCCAGCCAGCGCTGTCAAGTGGATGGCTGACTATAAACCAGCCCCCGCCCCTTAAGCCTTTGACATTTTATCAAAAAAGAAAAGAAAAACCCCATTGAGTTTTCTCGCTATTTGTTTTCGTGCATTTCCATTTGATGTGGCCATTAAAATGGCGAGAGCTCTTTTTACATTCCTCTGTCTTGACTCTAATATGTATCATATATATCCATATATATGCATGTATATGGATAGATGTGTGTATCCGTAAATGTTTTCTGTTTTGTATCCATCAGTTTTTTGACTTTTCAAGTGGAAAATTGTGACAATTATATTCAAATTAATTGAGTAATTGCATTCGAAATTGAAGCTGTGTCGTTTAAAAGCATTTGATTTATAGCCTGTGGAAAACAACACTCGAGTGCCACAAGTCCCGTTTGATTTCGATCCGAGCTGGGAAACTCGCTAAGCTAGTGAAATACACTTTCCTTCCGCTGGCAATATCCTAATGCACTTCAAGCACCTGTAAACAAAGTCCGTGAGGAAACAGATATGTTATACTTGTAGGATTGTTTTGTCCTCTCTGCCCCGATATCTCCCAGTTGCAAGCACATAAAGTTAGTAAAGTGAACAGATGCTACAATTGGCTGTGGTTGTTGATCCAAGTTGGGGTGCCGGTCAAAGCACGAACTTTACGATGGAGCCAAATATATACAAAAACTAGCCTGGAATCCTTATTGTTCAGTTAACTGAATAAGTGGATCATATTTCATATCCTACAGACTGCACGTAACATTTTTAACTTTTTCGGGTGTCGGGTGTAACCGACTTTAGAGGAGGTCATCAGAAACCTGTCTGCCAAATTTGATGGCTCTATAGTCGGAGATAATGGGCGTGGGCGTATCCACAAATTTTAGACAAGGTCATCAGTAAACAGTCCGAAAATTGTATGTATCTAGCTATAAAATTAAAAAAGATCCGAGTATATATTACAAGTTTCAGGTCTGTACCTCCGTTTATACAGCCAAACACACAGCAAACCGGACATAACACAAACCCAATATACTCTATTCACTTCGTAAACAAGTATACAAATATTACAAGGGCATAATTAACATTTTCAAGTAGTTTGCATTAATTACAGATTATACAAAAATTATTTACCATAAAACACTTGGGTGAATTTCGCAAACATTGTTATTTGCAGGAAGTTGTTTTAGGCAAACGGAATCCAATTCTATTTACCGTCAAGCAACGTGTTTCTTTTATATTTGCTTAGGTAAGAGTCATTTTACATCTCAAAACTTAAACACTTAAAATAATAATCTAAACAAAATCTAAAAATTAATTAAATATTTCTTTATTACTAAATTACGTACGTCTGCCATGTGCCAGACTCTGCCCTGAATTGCCCATATACCCTTCAGTAGCAGCCAAGCACATTTTATCTAAGCCCACGCGTGATGGCCCCTGATTGACATTTAACCCAAGACGGCGACCCGAAACGAGCCAACAAAACAGCCAGAAGTTCAGCCTGTCAAAACTGCTCCACATCAAACTATAAATGCCCCCTGATCAAAAAAGAGAAGCAGAAAAAACGTGTGATCAGCTGCACTTGCCCCGCTGCCATTCCGACTCCCGTTCCGGTTGCGGCCGCGGCCTGTGGCATGTGTTTGTGCAGTAATTGATATACCACTCGGGCGCTGCACCACCGAACGACCGAGCCACCAAGCGCTGGCAACTTTGGCCCCACACTTCATGAAATATTAGCCCGATGCGCCGCGGCCTGTCATAAATGTCGAGTTGCGATGCCCTGCATTTGTATCTGTTTCTGTATCTGTATTTGTATCTGTATCTGTAGTTGCAACTGTATTTGTATCTGTGTCTTTGGCTGTTGGAAAACATTTTACAGTTGCATTGCTGCCACTTAAACGTTTCATAAAAGCAACCTTTGTAATGTCTGCGATGCCGCCACACACTGATCCAATGCCCCCTCAACCCTCAACCCTTCTGCCATGCGAAAAGGCAAAAGGAAAACAATTTCGTTTTTCAAGAATAAAAACGGAAATTGTTGGTGTTTTCCACATTTATTCATAAAACTGATCGTTTCGTTTTGATAAAATTGATTTATGCGGCGATCGACAACAATTATACGCAGATGCGGTGCCTAATGGATCGGTGGCAGATACTCTACGGTTACGCGCAGTTCAAAATAAACACACATACTACACACACTCACACACATATATTGGAACACGAATCGAAAGGGAAGACACTGAGAAAGAGATCAGCCACTAATGAAATTGAAATGAATCGCAAAACCAACTGATCCTCAGTAATTGATCCTTTGAAATCAAAGGCGAGTAATTAATTGAAAGCAAATGTGAAAAGCTTATTTAAAACGAAAATCAGAAGATTCTTTGATCACATCTTTAAAAATATAAGAAAAATGTTTCTAAATAAAAATAAAAAAATGTCCATAATGAATATAATTCTTCTATTATTGCAATTATTTTAGACTTAAAGCATTCAAATAAAGTTTGGGTAAGGCTTTTAAAATATAAGAAAAATATTTCTGAATAGTGAAAAGTGTTTCTAAATAAAAAAAAAATAAAACAAATATCTCCATAGTGAAAAATGTTCTTAACTGTAAGGTAATTTTTCCTATTATTGGGATTTTTTAGTCTTCAAGCATGTTGTATTTTGACTCTATAAAAAGTTAGATCAAATTGTAATTTAATGTGGTTTTAAATTTTAAAAAATTTTCTTCTCTCTCTCTTTTTCTCTGTCCCTAAAAAAATACAAAATTGTATTTCCTTAAAAGTATTTTAGGGCTAAATTATAATATTTTTTAATTTATTTTATTTTAGAAAGATGAATTTGAAAACCGTCTAATATTCTCTCAAGTGTATTTTAATTCCGATTTGATTTAAATTGTAAATCGATTGTGTAACTGATGTGTTTTAGTTTTAAAACAAATTTTTTACAGTAACTGTCGTTTTGAAACTGAAATTTGAATCCATTTGAGTTTTGTAGCTTAAACTTTATTTATTGTCCAATAGTATATATACAACAAGGTACTAGAGTTATGAGGCATTTTCGTTAGCTAAGACATTAGATCTGCATAGTTGGTAATAAGTTAGAGTTTTCAATGGATCCCAGTGGCTATTGCTATTGCAGCTGCTGCGAGCTGGGCGGCCACATCATGTGGTTGGGCAGCGGCGGCGGCAACGGGTCCGGCTTCAGCTTGAGGTGCTTGGCAAAACCCTCGCCGTCGATGTCGCCGCGCTTCGACTTGTAGCGGCGATTCTGGAACCAGATCTTCACCTGCGTGGCCGACAGATTCAGCTTCTGTGCGATGATCTCCCGCTCCGCGCCGGTCAGATATTTCTTCAGGCGGAAGCGGCACTCGAGTTCCAGGACTTGCGCCTGCGAGAAGAGGACACGTGGCTTGCGTTTCATGCGAGGTTTGCCGGACACATTGTTGTTGATGTTATTGTTGTTGCTGCTATTCCCACTGCTGTTCTTGCGCAGCTCGGCGCGAGACGAGGTCACCTGACTGTCCTCTGTAAGGTAAGAAAAATTGACAATGTGTAAACATAAATTTCAAGTTTCTAAATTAAAAAAAAAAATATATATATATATATCGTAAATTTGTAATGTAATGTTGTTTTCGAAAAAAATATAAAGAAAAATTTTTTTTTTTTTAATTTTAAATGCAGATCTATCTAGAGCACAAACCATGGACAAAATGCCATCAAACATGAAAATCGGTCCAGTTTGGTCAGATCTGAAAGTCTGAAGTCTGGGAACAATAATCAGGGAACTTTACAAGTGAACATTTTTGTCACTATTGACATGATTTTGACAAAAAAAAAACCCCCCTTAGAATCACTGTTAATTATGCTTTTCATACATTTTTTGACATCCGAAATGGTTTAAATAAAATTTCGAAATTCTAAATTTTTTAAATAAAATTTCGAAATTCAAAATGTATAAAATAAAATTTCAAAATTCTAAATGAGTAAAATCAAATTTCAAAATTCTAAATGTGTAAAAAAAATTTTGGAAAACAAAATTTTCGGAAAAAAAGTAGAATAGGGGTACATGATATTTTGCATATCTTTGCATACATTTACACAATCAAAATGCCACTAATCAAAAAAATCGCTCCAGATTTTCCAAAAAGTTATGGAAGTTATATATATTTCTATCGAAAATCTGTTTAGCGTTGATCGAATTTTTTAATTTTCATTAATGTTCTTTAGTGTTTGTTGCGCGATTGTTATACAACTTTCAGCGCTTAAAGTTGGTATTTAAATGTGTAAAAATATGAAAAATCAACGCAGAATCAAGTTGCACAAAAAATCAGCCAAGCCTGAGACCGAATTAAATCCTTTTTTCTTGAACAACGAGTCTGAATTAACTTGCTGCTGATCAAGAATAAATAAACTTTAACCCATTTTCGATGTTTACAGGGTATTAAGAAAGCAATAGTTTTTCCGTTTACTTACTTCGCTTTGTGCACTCCCCCGACCCGTTTATGCCCCTCGGCTCGAGCAGGCGCTGCGCCATGCCGTTGCCATTGGCCGTCAGCTTGTGCGCCGGAGCATGTGCCTCCACCTCCGCGGAGCTGTTCAGGTCGAGGGTGGGCGAGGGCGTGACGTAAGGTGTGGGTATATATTCGCTCTTAACGCTGCCGGAGGCGGCGACGGCGACGGCAACGGCGGCGGACGGAACTGTGAGCATGGCCGAGGAGCTGGCGTAGACTTCTCCCGAGCTCGCATAGTTGTAGTTGCAGCCGGCGCTGCCCTGATAGGCGCTAGCTGTGGGCGTGGCATAGAACTGGGGCGCGCTCACATTGTAGGCCGCCGTCTGGTAGCTCTGGTGGGGATGCGAATGGGCATGGGCATGGGCATGGGCATGGGCGTGGGGATGGGCGTGCTGCAGCATGTGGGCGGGCATGCCGTAATCCTGATGGTAGCCCGCATACAGCTGATGATGATGTCCATGCGGCGGCGGCAGCAGCGGCGAGAGGGAGGATGTGGCCAAGGCATCCTCCTCGGACTCAACATGGTGATGTTGATGCTGCTGCAGTTGCTGCTGCTGCTGCTGCTGCTGCTGCTGTAGCTGCTGATGCGAGAGCTGCGACTCATGCTGATGCTGATGCTGATGCTGCAGCTGCTGGTACTCAGCGGCGCCATAGAGCGCCGACGCGGCAGCCGCGCTGCGAGAGGGAAAGCAGAAAGTCAAAGGTTAGTTGCCATTTTCTCAATTCATTTATAAACATATATTCTTTGCCTGCCCAGCACATGTTGCATCACGCAGCAAGAGCTTGCCACATTTGAACTTCCTGCTGGGGCGGCATGCCCCTTGGTGACATCATTTCATGCCTCATCACAATTAAGGACGCCCCAGGCGCAACTGAAACTGGACACACATGCGAATCACATATGTTGGCCAGGCCCGAGGCCAGGTCCGGCGCCCGACTGTCCGCCGGACATTGAATGCCGGACTGTCCGACTGCCTGCCTGTTGTTTTTCTTATTGTTAACACTTTGTGCCTGTGTCCGCATCTCGTCTTTGCCGTTTGTCTTTGTCTCCTGCCTCTTGTATAAACAACGATGATTTGTCCTTTAGTCCTATTTGCAATTCATGCTGTTCATGTGTTTTCATAGGATTTCTTCTGCCTAGGTGCAACGCACACACTCTCCCCGTCTTTCTCTCGCTTTCTCAGTCTCAGTCGAGGTTAGAAAAATATTATTCTTTCGTGGAAAATTGGTAGAAATTAATTTCCTATGGAGCCTTATTAAAAATAAATAAAAATAAGACGCACAACATTTGCTGTCTAACACGAAGATTTGAGGCCACCAAAGATCGCCGTGCACAGGTAGTTGCCACCAACTGTTTATTCAAACTGTAGATCAGGATATATAGTTGGGTTTCTTATATATAACCAATGAATTATTAAAGGAAAGATCTTATAAAAACTTGTTCTTAATCTTTTGGAATGCATTTAAAATAAAGACAGTATTGAGACTCGAACCCACCATTTTAAAATGTTTTTTTAGTATGTTCGAACGCTATTTCAACGATTTTTGTTTTACCATATAACAAACTTCAAACTAATTTAGTTAAGCAAAAACTAACTCAACTGAAACCGAAATAAAAATTAAATTTTTTCAAATGTTCTTGAAACATTGGCGAGACTTTGGTTCGAACCTTGAACCGAACCACTAAAAATTATTTTGAGTTTGTAACCAAAGTTTATAAAAACATCAATAGACGTTTTGCTACGTATTTTTTTTAGACTTAATTATTTCATTTAAAATAGCGAAAAATAAGATGAACAAAAGTTCGAACCGAAAGAAGGGAACCTTGAAGCCAGATTCAAACCGTAAAACCATTAAATGATTATTTTTTAAGGTTTTTGTTAATTTGTGAAACAAAAACTCATTTCAGTCCGATTCTATAAGGGGAAACCGTCGCACTTCTCACCTCTCCAGATGCCCGTAGGCGCCTTCGTATGCCTCCGTTTGATTGACCATATTTAGTATATCCTTGACTGAGAAAGGAGTCGTATTGAGAGCATCCGCATTGGTCAGGCTGCTGGGACTCGGAGTTTGATTGTAGTCATAGTAGCCACCGGATTGTGCTTGGTGTTGATGATGTTGCAACATTTTTTTGATTTTTTGTTCTACTATATTTGTTTTTTAATATTTAAATGTTTGTTTGTTTGGCTTTGCCACAATTCAAATCACTTGAGCACTCGAGGGGCACTTTAAATTAAAATAAATACAACAATTTGCCAAAATGCACTTGAGCCGAATGACACTTGACTGCGACAACGATTCTGGTTAGGTGGTCGAGCTGCAGATACGGGGCTGCGCGTTGGGGGTGGGACTGTGCGGGGGTGTGGGTGTAGCGCACCCCTTGTGCAAGCTTATCGGGTATTTAGCTAAAAACTCAAACGATGCGCCGTTCCGCTGCGCACTCGAGCGTGTCCTCAATTTGTCAGCGCGTTTTTCGTACTGAATGAAAAACGGAATCTTTTCAGGCGCTGCCCAAACACCCGCACACAAACACACACACGCGCGCATTTGTATTTGTATTCATATGCTCTCGCTTAAGAAAATGGCTGCCATGCAGCCAATCACAGCACAGCACAGCCACAGCAGCGTGTCTGTGTGCTTGTGAGTGCCTGTGTGTGTGTGCATTTATCTTCCCTGTGTTAGCTGCTGTTGCTGTTGTTTTTGTTTGTTCGCAGCCTCTTCATGCAGATTTAATTTCGCTTCTTGAGCTTAAGTATGTGTATTTATTACTGCAAAGTCCTTAAGTTCTCTCCAGCCATATTCATATTCCATGCTAATTGGTCGATTTTTACCGCTGATCCGATTTCAAGTGGGGGCTCAAGTGCAGATTTTCGCACACTTGACGCCGCTGATGTGTTACTCAGTAAATAAATCTAAGTAACTACCAAAGAAGTGCCTGCAAGAAATAAGATTCCAATTGAAAGAATCTTTCGAAATGTTCATTTATCAAAAACAAAAATATTTTTTAAATACATACATATACGTAGATGAGATGGAGAATCAATCTAGAAGACAAATCATGGACAATATGTCATCAAATATATAATCGGTCCAGTTTTGCCAAAGTTATGGAAGTTTGCGGTCTGGGAACAATAGATCTGGGAACTTCCCAAGTGCAAATTTTTGTCACATTGAATGTTGCATTTTATACTTTGTTAGACACCAGAAATCAATTAAAAATAAAATTTAAAAATTCTAAATTTTGTAAAAACAAATTTCGATATTTTTGCCAAAAAAAATTTGAAATGTACAATCAATCTCAAGGACAAACAATAAAGGATACGGCATAGATCAAAAAAAATCTGTTCTGTTTTGACAAACTTATGAAAGTTATATATCTCTATCAAAGATTATATCTGTAAAGCGTTTACCATTGTTTGAATTTTTGAATTTTATTTTAGCGTTTGCCAGCACTACCGGCCTCTTAAATGAGCCAAGGCACGGTGTTGGTAAAAGAAAACTATCGCATATATCGGTATTACTTAAAATATGAATATCGATACACCGATTATACTTCAGCAAACCTACCCAGTATAAAGGTGTCGCTCATCCCTAGCTAGTATACATTTATTTCGTGGTACTCGTTGAAAAAGATAGACGCAATCTGCGCGTTGTCAGCGCAGAAAAAGTAATTATTTTTAATTTGTGCACAAAATAAGTAATTGTTAATATATATACGGTTGAATAGGTAAGTTGTGCAAAATTTGCAAGTAGTGTTTGGTTAAACTGCGTGCGATTACAGTTGCATTAAAGCAGCCGAAAAAAATGCTCATCTGGAAGCTGCCTCTGCACGCGTTAAAAAATTTCCCAGTTTTTTTTCATTCTAATTTTTGTATGCGTCTGCATTTTTGATGTGGCTTGACATTTGTAAACAAATGCCTGGCCGCATTTAGATCGGTTGCAAATACTTTTGACAAAATTGAACTAATTTTGTGCAATTTGCATTCGTTTTTTTCTACGCACACATCAGATACAGAAAATTCTATTGATTTGTGCGCTCGTCCAAGATGGCGGACGACGAGCAATTCAGTTTGTGCTGGAACAATTTCAACACAAATCTGTCCGCTGGCTTCCACGAGTCGCTATGCCGTGGCGATCTGGTGGACGTATCGTTGGCCGCGGAGGGGCAAATTGTGAAGGCGCACCGTCTGGTGTTGTCCGTCTGCTCGCCCTTCTTCCGCAAAATGTTCACGCAGATGCCATCGAATACCCACGCCATTGGTAAGTACGAAGAAAATTGAGAACTAGATTGCCAAGCAAACAAACAATAATTTTTCTGTTCATTTTGCAGTGTTTTTAAATAATGTTAGCCATTCGGCATTGAAGGACCTGATTCAGTTTATGTATTGCGGCGAAGTTAACGTTAAACAGGACGCCCTGCCAGCCTTCATAAGCACAGCGGAGTCGCTTCAAATAAAGGGGCTAACAGACGTAAGTGGGAAAAAGAAGAAACGAGAAGAGAACACAACACCAAGCGCCGTTCGCGCGCGCAATACATACAAAGCACACAGACACATATGCGCGTACATAGGGCAGAATTTGTGTGTATAAGAGCTGGTTCGACTGTACCAAGCAATACAGAGAAGTCTCGAAACGCACGCCACACAGCAAATGTGTACGTGTGACAGAGATAGCACAAGTATGCTGAATAGGAGGCATGCAGTGTACTCGCTCTCTCAACCAGCTCTACGCCAAAGCAATGCGCGCGCTTTGGTGGTTGTTTTGTTCGCCTCTCCAACAACAACATAACAAAAACAAATTTGTGACTTGGTTTTCGTTTTTGTAGAATGATCCTGCGCCGCAGCCCCCACAGGAGCCCACACCCCCACCAGCCGCACCACATGTACAACAACAACAGCAACAACAACAGCAGCAGCAACAAGTCCCAGCCCAGCGTGTACAGCGCCAACAGCCGCGCGCGTCGGCACGGTACAAAATTGAGACCGTTGACGATGTGCTCGGCGATGAAAAAGGCACCACACAAATCGTCATACAGACAACAGCCGCTCCACAAGCCACTATCGTACAACAACAACAGCAGCCGCAGCACATACAAACGCAGCAGCAGCAGCTGCAGACCGCGACAACAACAACAACCGCCACTCTGGTGTCGACAAACAAGCGGACGGCGCAGCGCGGCAGCCTGGTGACCAGCGGCGCTGTAAAGCGCTCGAAGACGACCACAACGACGGTGATTGACCCCCTGGACTCGGCAACGGAAACTGCGAACGCGACAACAACCACTCAGCTGGCACCGCAACAGATAACTGTGCAGACGACCGTTGTGGGTGGCGAGACGAAGGTGCATCAAGTGCGCCAGCATCAGCAGCAGGCGGCCGCACAAGATGACACAGAATTCATTGATCTCCCCATGGAATTGCCCACCAAGTCGGAGCCGGACTACAGCGAGGAGCAAGCTGAAGTCGCCGGCGATGGCGATACGGCCTACGTAGAGGACGATGCCTACGGCGACATGCGCTACGATGATAGCTATTTTACCGAAAACGAAGATGCCGGCGCCCAAACAGCCGGTGGCGGCGGCAACACAAGCACCAGCGTCGCAGCCACAACGTCAAAGGCCGTTGTCAAGCAGCAGTCGCAGAGCTACAGCGATTCCTCGTTTGTCGACACCGGCGCGGAGCAGGGCAACACAGAGGCTCAAGGTTGGTTGTATTTTTTATATGATCTGATCCAGCTGGATCGGTCAAATGCCACTAGAGTTAGCTAGACATAGTAAGGCAGTCGGACTGCGAATTGCGCGCGGCTTGAAAAACAATTCTCTTCAACAATTTGTAACTGTTGTTAAAATCCTTGACAAACTTGTTGACCATGCGCGCAGCTCGCAATTCGACTTGGCCGAGACGGTTGTAAAGAGCGCTTAAATCTGCTTTTTATTCATACGCTGCGATATCATCGCTTCAATTATTCGAAATATTCGTAACTGCCAATGCACATTTAAGAGCTGCTTTATCAGCCATTAGTCAAGATAAGATTACGTTCAAAGCCTCTGCTCTATTTTCGCCGAAAAGAGTAGTTGGCCGAGCGGCTGACCAAAGAAAAGCCAAAACTTTCGGAGGCAGCTGCTCACGCGATAAACTACGCGTATTTATTGTCAAAAAAACCAAAAAAGGGTAAGTAGAGTGTTGATTATAAATTAAAACCCGAGAGGATCTCCTTGGACTAATACAGCACTGAGGACTGGCGGCGCTAGGAGCAATTGCGAATGGATTGAGGAGGAGCTGCTTGTAAAAGGTACTCTGTTAATGCAGGTAATACTGCACTTTTAGATTTGTAGTGTTTGCATTTGATTTAACCTTTTTCAGCCAGTATTTAAGCTGGAAGTCTTGGAAAGCTGCTGTTGCTTGTTTACCAAATTTTGTTTGGCCTTGCCACCCGGTTGGAAAGTGGTACAACGACGCCGGTGGTTGTTTTATTCGTTCATTTGAGATGTTGTTACGAACACTGGGAGCAACGTAAAAGCTTGCTGCCAGTGGATCGAGCAACGGCATTAAATGCCGAATCTTGGTATTAGTGTGGTAGTTGCTACAAATATATCGCTCGAGAACGAAGTATACGACGAGGAGGCCATTAAGCGATATTTAAATGGATGGGCACGGTTTCATGCAGCTATGTGACGCTAGACGTGAAATGTATGTATGTAACTAGCCTGCGATTTGTTAGAACGATTGTTTTTGGGCAACTAAGCTATGGAATGGAGGTTATTTGAGTTATTAATGTAATGCATATTGTGTAGATGAGCGTGGTTATCCGGAATTAAGTTGGGAGCAGATTCGCAGTACTATGAAAATTTACAACTCGTCATTTTGTGCAGCTCGCCAATTATTTGATTACATTGCCTGCTAAAGTACGTAAATGTGTGTGTGAGTCGACGAAGCGTATACACAGGTGCGTATGCTTACGTTTTTATCTTAATATATTTACTTTAGCCTAAATTTTATAACATATTCATTAAAAAGAGCGAAATAAATTACGTTGGTTTTACTTGCATCTAGCGTTGCCAGATAGTTTATTTTAACAACACCACGGACCGTAAATGCAACCCTGTGCGTGTAAAAGGTGGCAACACCACCCATTGTGGTTTGGGAAACCAAGCTACATACTTTTTTGTTAGTTCGTTTATTTTGTATATACACACGAATTGGTTTTGTGCATTATTATCAAATAAGAACCAACAGTGCAGTGTAATGTGACGAGTGAGTGAACGAATTTAATGAAGCTCGAGTGCAGTGTCAGATCATTTCATTTTTATACATTTTTAAGCTGTGAATTTGGTGCCTTGTTTTAAAAATTTAATTGTGTTTTGTTTCTAGTTCACTGCAGTAAGTTTTGTCTATTTAAAATGCTGGTAAAATATGCGGCGTCTATAGAAAGGGATTTGTACAGCTATTTAAAGCGCCCCTTCGTCTCCTGGTGGTTTGTGGGTTCGTCTCTGCCAATAAAATGCTTAAAGCCAATGTTTAATGTGCGTTTTATTTCACCCGAGTCTAATAAGTAGCGCCTAAGCCAATTATTAGTCGTAGCTCCTTGGCCCCGAGATCTAGGCATTTACTCACACTCTCTCTTCTCCATTCTTGTCACCCTCTCTGTTGTTTTTCACCACACATCTTGCCCAAACGCAGCTGCCAAGATCAAGTTTATACGCAGCCAGAAAAAAACGCTCAGCTCGTCTACAAGGACTACATCTACAACAAGAAGCTGACGCAGGCCAACGGCCAGACGACCTGGCGCTGCGCGGACGTGCTCAAGCTGCGCTGCAAGGCGGTGGTCATCACCAAGAATGGCGAGTTCCTCGACGCACGGCGCCAGCATAACCACGAGTCGCACGGCAGTCGGATCGGGCAGCGGCAGTTGTACAATGTGGAGGAGGAACTGGACGAGTACATCGAGATATGCACGTCAAATCCAAAGATATCGCAATACCTAAGCAGTAGCAACATCAGCATCATGACCGCCAAGGATGGCAAGGAGTGCAAGCTGTACGTGCCCGCCTCCGAGGCAACAGAGATCGAGATGCAGGCTCTTGTCGATGCCGCGGACGAGGAGGAGTACATCGACCAGGTCGTCGAGCTGAAGCCAATCCAGCGCTTGCCACACAAGCCGAAGATGCATTAGACGCTAAAAAACTAAATAATTTAAGCTAAGAGAAAAGTTCATCCAAACATAGAAAAGCTATTTCAATTTCAACTTTTACCACGTACTTGTATCCATGTCTAACCCGTAAAATAAAACCAAAAACACAACAATACAACTAGTCACGGTTTCTATTAAGATATAATCAATAAGCGATATCAATATAAACATGCAAACTCCTCACTAATCCTGCTTCTCTCACTTGCAGATGCCGGCGAGCTGCTGTTCATTGAGAGCCCCTGGTCGACGCCCTGTTTGGTGCTCAACGGCTTCATGTACAACTGCCACAGCCGGAAGAGCAGCAAGGAGTACTGGCGCTGTCACAACTACTCCAAGAAGGTGCACGAGCAGCGTTGCCGTTCGCGCTGCGTCCTCGAGAATGGCAAGCTGAAGAGCATTACAGGCGGCCTGCACAACCATGCGCCGCACACGGAAAAGATTGACAAGATCAAGCAGCGCAATCGCCTGGCGGCGGTCAGCACGGGTCGCACCAAGATGGGCCGTGTGCACAGCTTCACCCACTACCAGCAGGAGCAGGAGCAGCCCAAGCAGCAGCAGCAGCTGTTGGTGCAGCCCAAGCAGGAGCTGCTCGTGCAGCCGCACCATCTGCTGGCCACGGATGCCACATCGCTGCAGCTGGCGGAGCACGAACTGATGCATGCCTCGCTCATGCTCATACACGATTAGGGCGTGGCAGTGGCCAACGTTAAGACAGTGCAATTTAGTTTCTAAGTACTTAAGTCGAATAAAGGACGGTTCAAATCGCATAAGTTCGTAGCCTATATAGCCATATATCTAGATAAATATTCCTTTCAGCAGTTGCCTAAATTGTGAGTGCCTTTCCTTTCATACAACAACATATTCTCAACTCTGTATTCTCTTGCAGCGCTCACCTATAACTTTCGCGGCCAGCTGGTGCACCAGGACCACACGTTCAGCTGTCACTCGAGGAACGTGCCACGTTGTGTGGCCTTTTGGCGCTGCACCTTCTATAAGAAACTGCGCTGCAGCGCTGCGCTGACCACCAAGCGGAAGGCAATTGTCGCACAGCGCGGCGAACACAATCACGAGGCGCCCAAGCCGCTGAAAACATTTGTGCCCCGAATTTATGACGCCTTATAAAGGCATTTGGAATATGTTTATAATTGTAATTGGCTCAAGACAGATGTTGCTGACAAACACGTTAACACAGTCTCAATTCTTGCAGTTTACCGTGTCATTCCTCATGGCAGGGGATTGTAGGATTGCGAGCACAGCTATTCGGCAGGTGGGCCTATTCAGCAATTATTCAACATTTGCGCATACAATAAAGATTCTGTCGGGAGACACATAATACCCGTCTTTCTCTAGATGCTAAGCTAATATATTCTTATGTTAAGCTCTCAGTTATGACATCGAATACCAATCTGTCAGAAATTCAGGCAACTAAACAACGGAGTAACGGGCTCGAGTCGACAACTAGATCATGGTTATATTAGTTATGTATAGATATTAATATCAAAATGCTAAGTTTAAGCCATACATTTGAATTAATTAAATATAAGTATTACTAAATAGCCCCATCTGTTGTGCCCTTCAGTTAAGACTATACTTTATCCATGTTTATTTTGGTATTCGAACCCGCACCCTGTTTAGTTGCTTGAATAATAATAAAACTTTAATTAAGTATAGCAAAGTAGATATATGTATAGAATATAGTATATTAGACGACAGTGCTATCAGCAAAATGATTAGTTAAATAGTATATATCTAAGCCTATCTGCCCAATATACTTAATCTATCGTTCTCTTGCAGCCTTCCGATACATTCAGCAAACACGCCCACCGCTCGTAACCAGTTCCTTGATACTACGCCGGGATCCGCAGCGTGTGCCCGTGCCCAGGGCCACGGTCAGACAGTTTACCCCTGTTGCAGTTGCCAAGCGGCGCCCGTTTCCACCCTCCAGCAGTACGCACTCTCCCAATGCGGATGCCGTGGCCGCTGTGTGCAAAATGAAGCCGGTGCGCGCCAAACTGGACCTAAGCAATCCGGAGAACATACTGCGCACCTCGGACAACCAGCATAACTTCGTGTTCGTGGGCGTGCCGAGAATGAAGGGCAAGTGCGTGACCTGCCTGAAGAAGGGCAGAGCCAACTTGGAGCGGATCGCCACCTGCTGCAACACCTGTCCCGCCAACAATTGGATGTGCGAGCCGTGCTTCGAGGAGCTACATCAGCCTGGAGCACACTGAGCTCCATCTGGTTTTCATACTCCTTCACGAAGTGAATAGATTAATTGGGTTGAGCAATGTCCGTCTGTCTATCCGCAAGCTAGACACTTGAAATTTGACATATAGACTCGTGTATACCCGCTTCAAATAAAGTGTTCAGATTTTTTTGGTACGCCCACTGGGGGCGTGGCAAATCGATATAATCAATATATCTTTCTCAGTTTTAAAGCCTAATACATTAAATAATTGCAGACAGATTACTGATAATTTCCTCTGAAGATAGCAACAAAAATGTTTAGATTCGCCCACTGTAGGTGTGGCAAATCGATAAATATCGACCCTCCCACTTCCGCCCCTCAAATTGCAAAAATCTGTATTTTTTTAAATAACACTAATAATTAAGACCGCTTTCGACTGTTTTAAGCTGTTACTGTGAACGAGTATTGCGCAATCGGTTACACCCGACTGCAGCGTTCTTTTTTTGTATAAAAATTTAGAGTTGAGAAATATATATTTTCTTATATGCCAAGCGTATTCAAAATAAAGTGTATATTATAATCGAGCGGAGGCCAATTAGGAGATTGACCGCCGCTGCTTGGTCCGTTCCCGCTGGCGCAGGCACATTTGGTGGTTGTGCGGGCCGTGGAGCACCTCGAGCGCGTCGTCCTTGGTGCGGACGCGGGCGCGGCACTTGGTTGTGGACCGTGTGGCGCAGATCCACTTGGTGCCCCGACTGTTCTCCATGAACTTGACGAAGCTGTGGCCGTCGTAGTTCAGCTTGACCGACTTCCGCTGGCCCTTGGTGAAGTAGAAGAGCGGCTCTGCAAGGAACAAGAGAAGCAGAGAGTGTGTGTGATCGTCGGTTAGTGCAGAGCAAGTGGATGTGGGATGAGGAAGTGAATCGACTCTCAGGTGCTGCTGTTGAAGCCTTAGTTACGTTTATTTAAGTTGCGTTACTCGATTAAGGACTGTAAGCTGAATGTATTTAATAGACAATAGACTCCTTACGAACTACGGATACGGATGCGCTCACTTCTTGCGGGTGAGGACGCGCGTCGTGTGGGCGCCCACGATGCCCGTCACATCGGCCACGATCTCCTCGTACTTTAAATGCATGCCCAGCTCGTTGACGTCGATGGTGGCCGAGGACTCGTCCGTCAGCGTGGTGGTCAGCATCGCATCGCTGGACAGCTGCTGGGGATGATGCTGCTGGTGGTGCTGATGATGCTGCTGCTGATGCTGCTGCTGCTCGAGCTGCGGCTGCGGCTGTGGCTGCAGCACAATCTTGGCATTCGCATTGGCATTGGCGTCAGCTGGCGGAACGCGCCGCACGCGCTTCTTCCGCCGCACGATCTCCTCGTGCGTGTGGTAGCGATTCAGCGGACAGACAACGTCGTTGATGGTGTAGACGCGGGAGCGACACTTCTGGTTCCACCACTGGTTGCAGCGCCAGTAGCGCTTCTCCTCGCCCGTCGACAGCTTCAGCGTCTTCTCGAAGATGAACGGCTGTCCGCCGTAGATGAGCTGCATCCGGCCGCGCGACGTCGCCGAGTAGATCGCCACGCTGCTCTCTATGCACAGAAATAAAGCACAAATTAGTAAGTTCAGCTCGAGGCATAACTACATCTACTATATAACTACGTAAGCTAGAGATTCACAAAGTCAGTTTTATGCTTTCCATGTATATATTTTGCTTGGGCTTAAACTCTAGACGGGACTCAGCTCGCTGAGCATGCGCGCCAGACGCTTGGAGGGCGCATGATTGTGCTCCGGCCGCGTGAGAATCACCTTGTAGCGCCCGTTGGGCAGCTTCGTGGTGGAGAGCCGGGCATTGCAAGCCGGCAGTCCTGTGCGCCGTATGCGACAGTTCCAGTAGGTGGTCCGGCCGTGCTCGTTGTTCTTGGCGTAGGCAAACTGGTCGTACAGCAGCTGCACGGACTTGCGCTGGCCCCGGATGAAGCGCAGCCGGGGGCACTTGAGGCTGAAGCACTTGCCGTGCGCGTTGAGCACCGCTTCCACGGGCAGATAGTCGCCCAGGTGATCTGCAAAGGCGTAAAGGGAAACTCGGTTAGTGAGAACGAATTGTGGCTTCAGCTGCGCCTGACCGGACGAAATCAAAGAAGCAAAGCTGCGCATTAGTCAAGTTTTATTTAGGACCACAAAACCCTTAGCATAAGTTGGACTATTTGAGGAGCTCCTGCTTGATGCTGCCGCTCCTGCTGCTGGTGCACAACGGATTGCGGGCCAGGCAGAGCTTGTCCACGTCCACGCCCACGCCCACGCTCTCCGGCTGCTGCAGCATGAACATGTCCGCGTGCGTGTGCCGGTGGCTGGTCACGTGGATCAGGTCGCCGTTGCCGGTGATGCGCGTCACCAGCCGGGCGCGACACTTGGCCTTGTGGTACATGGAGCACTTCCAGTCGCGCGACTTCTGGCCCTCGCGCAGCTTCTCGTTGGGCGTGTAGGTGTTGCCCTCGTAGTAGACCAGGTCCGTGCCGCGATTGGAGCGCACGTACTGCGCGACAAGTGCAGCGGCTAAAAGTGCAAGAAGATCGGGCATTAGTCTGTGCAAACGCTGGAGGATTGATGTGAGCTTGGATGAGAGTATGTCTGTACATTAGTGAAAAGCAGGCGACTCAATTTGCGTTTGAAATACGGTTTATTTTACATGTGTGTGGGTGTGTGTGCTCAATCTAAGGCTGCAAACCGGTTTTGGACCGAACCAATATTTTTACAATCATGAACCGAAATATTTGGCCAAAAAATCAGCCGAGCCTGAAACCGAACTGAACCATTTTTTTTGTAATTTAAAAATTTGTTTTCGTTTTTCTTTTAAATTGTAAAATTTGAACATCAAAAAATTTTAATTGCTTTAAAATCAGCATTAATGAGAATTTGCTAGAAGTTATTTGGAAAACAAAGAGAAGAAAAATTTAAATGCGTTTTTTTTTTAATAAATATTAAATAAAATATTTTTGCTTTAAACTCGAACCAAGGTTCGAACCAAAACCAGGGCTCATCGATGAAGAATACCCAGTTCACGAACCGAACCTAATGAGACATTTGTTCGAACCGCGAACCGCATCAGTCTCTGGCCAACAGTCGACTGTGATTGTGGCTACCATTGCGCAGCTGCACCTGCCCGGTCAGCTTGTTCCGGATGGCGCGGGCGCGGCACTGGCTGCGGAAACTGGCGCACTTGAGGTAGCAGCGCTGCTGCTGCTGGTAGCTGATCACGAAGCGGAAGCCGTCGATGAGCAGGCAGCCGGGGCGCCGCAAAGCTGCATGCAACAAAAGCACAAAATGGTTGTGGTTCATGGATTAGTGAAGCGTATGCGATGTGGGTGTTAGTTACAGCTACTTATCAGATACAATATAGAGCATAGATATATATATATATAGATTTTTATAGAGTGTACATTCTAGTCAACTACAGCCTCAGGGCGGCGTCTGGTGATTGTGCCGGCGCCGGCTCAGCTTGATGCCGCGGCTGCCGGCGACGGTCACGCAGCGCGCCGGGCAACGCAGCTTCACGTTGCTGTTCTTGGCGCACACCCAGTTCACGGTGCTCAGGTACTTGCGCTCAACGGTGTAACTGTGCCCATTGTACAGTAGACTCTGGCCGCCGCGACGGTTGGCCACCAGTCGGTAGCTGCGCGTCTCACCTGCAAAGAATAAAAGCGGTTAGTGGAAGCGTTCAATCCAAAGTTTAATGCGTAAGCTAGTTTATGTTGATTGATGGATTGATGACGATTGACTGATGACAGTTTTTACTGTCTGTCTGTTTTATTGTTTTTACTGTAGTTACTTCGTGTCTTGTTATTGTAGATTACTTTGGATTGACTGATTGATTGATTGATTGACTGTCTCACTGATTGATCACAGCCCAAACTATAAGAGCTAGAAAGCTGAATGTTTTAGTGTAGTTACTTTATGTCTGGTTAGTGTTGATTGCTTTGAATTGACTGTTTGATTGACTATCTCAGTGATTGATGATCAACTCTAAGCCCAAACCATAAGAGACAGATCACTGTGGTTACGTTATGTCCGGTTAGTAACGATTGCTACGATTGATCACAGAAAAGGCAAATATTTTACTGTAGTTACCTTTTGTCTTGTCATTGGAGATTGCTTCCGATAATACAACTCGCTTGTGTGCGAGTTTTCTGGTTTTTTTTTTTTACAAAATTGTATTAATTTGCACTTTTCATAAAATACACCGATGTATGGAAATGGGTTTGCATAGGTGAATTTTCGTTTCACACCCAATTTCTTTTCAATTCAAAATGCTACACACAAAATTAAGAATGATTTAGTAAAATCTACCAACACTATATATAATATATATATATACATTTACAAGTTGGGTTAAAAATAGTTCTAGCTGAAAGTAAAAGAAAAAACCCTTGGTCCGGACAAAGCCGGTTAACACCCGTTAGTTTAACATAAGTCTCGTATTTATTTGATTCAACGGGTATTTGGTTTTTGTTTTAAGGGCACACTAACGGTATTTTAGGGATGATTGTGCTGGCCGCGCAGCGCAGAGATCTGATTCGACTTGGTGACGACGCGCGCGGTGCACTTGATGTACTTGCAGCGCAGCTTGACGCACTCCCAGTAGCAGGCGTCCTTGATCTGCCTGTTCAGGGTGAACGGCTTCCCATTGATGTTCAGCAGATTCTTGCCCCGGTTGCTCCGGGTGAAGCAGACATCGAGATCATCGAAGGTCTGCTTCTTGCATGCCTTGCGCTTCAGCGTCGGCAGCTGGATTTTATAGGCTGTAAGCAAGGAATCTGTAAGAAATCAAGGATTTACATCAGGATTAGGCGCTACAAAATACATTACTATGGAATGCTTTGTTATAATTAAAATTCCCACTATTCAAATCAAATATGTTTTATTTATTCGATCTTTTTTTTCTTTTTTTTTACAAGCTTATGCTACAAATCTTAAATTATATTTATAGTTTATGTATTAAAATTACAAATTGCCGCGCTTCTTACCGCTTTTTCAATTTCATTTTATATTTGTTTAATTGAACACAGTGCGCACCGTAAATATCTTGTTATAGCACAGGCACAACTGAAAAGGAATTCACACACATAGGTAAATAGCTTCGCGGCGACAATTATGGAATTGTTGTAATTGGAATGCAGATAATGGGAGAAGTTGGACTTGGAAGACGCTGAAAGCTACAAGGGGGGCGGGGACACAATATGTTGCTAAAGAATATTTACCGCATAATCTAAGAAGGATTTATATGCATATATGTATAAACATTGCCGTATCAATTGCACTTTTAGGCTTTCGCATAGCTTTATGATTTTTAGCCAAATTCATCAACATTGCCATAATTTGTACACAAACTTTGTTTTATCTTTTACAAACAACACAAACACAAACTCAATATATATACATACATAACTCGTCTCACATTAGACGAAGCAGATAGCAAAGCAAATAGCCACAGTTTCACTCGCTCGCATTATTCATACTACACCACGATAATTGGAATGCGCGTTAACCATTTCATTTGATTTTGGCTCAACAATTTATAATAATAATTTCGTACAGCTATAGCTGAAATACTGTTTTCTCAACTCCGGCGACTTTTGGTGTTGCCAGCTGGACGGAGTTGCCATACCGTTTACTGCTCAAAGCAACCCTGTTAGCAGGCATCTTTTTTGTGTGGGAATATTTCTGAGCAGCTTGGCTTTTTTTGTGGCTTGTGAACTTGTTAACAATTAGGAAGTGCACATTTTAAGTAATTTTTTAAACGATATTAAACTATAAAAATTGTGTGTTGCCTATTGCAAGTGGTTCTAGAGAAATGTGCGTTGTTACTGTGAAATGCGTCCACCACGCCGCTTTACCATTCGTCTCGCAAATGTAGGATCTCATTTAATAAATTAATATCTATTTATTTGTGTATAATAAAATAATACAGCAAACATTAAATGTGTTTTTTTATTTCGTTTATGATTTCAAATATCGACCGAATAGCATTCAGTAATCAGTAATCTAAACAAATCTTGTGCACTTGCAGGGCCATCGAAGACCAAGCGGGAAGCGGAAGGAAGCCTACAGGCAAACAAGGAAGCGCCGATACCGTTATTTGCCGGCAGCAAAGTGTTCGTCTCGAAAACAGATCTGGCCAAGGTATATGTACCCATTCCGCCCATATATACATCACGTGTCGCTGATCTCGTCATTGGTAAAGAGCAGCTGAAGCGCATTGCGCTGGGCCAGGCGGTACGGGACAAGGACATATTCCAGGCAATCATAAGTACATATATTCATCTATTGCGCTACCCCAAACCACCCCGAACATAAAATCTCTTCCGCCGCAGCTCACGTGTGCCAGGTGTTCGCCAGACGCGGCGAGAAGCTGCAGGAAGCCAACGTCCAGGAGTTCATCGACCACAAGCTGGCGACCATCAAAGCCAACCTGGGCAGCGCCAGCAGCAGTAGTTAGGCATTTAGCATAAAGAAAAACACATTTGCGCCACTTGTATGTTGAGTTTGTTAACCGAAATAAAAATCAGAACCTGTAGAGCAGTTGTCAATGCCCCCTTTGTGATGTTAAAACCAGGCGTTGATTAATCTGTCTGTATTCCACTAACCGCCCTTTTGTCTGCCTTGTATTTGTAGGTGTGATGCAGTCCATCAAGTCACTGTTCGAGGACAAGAACACGAGCACCAACATTCAGTATACGACAACGCAGCGAGGTCGCATCATGCTCATCTACAATGGCTATCGGTACGTGGTGAATCGCCAGAGTTTGAAGAACGTTTTCTGGCGCTGCTCGCGGTACGTGAAGCACTGCTGCCGGGCGACGCTGGTCACATCCAAGGTGAACGATGTGACGCTTCGCATTGCGGGCGCCCCGCACACCCACGGGCCCGAGGTGAAGGCGGACGAATGCAGCTCGCCGGAGTTTACAGTTGAAATCCTTGAAGAGCTGTCCGAGCTGCAATAATCGTTTTTCCTCATAACGAATGTTTAGTGTTTAGTGCATAAGATTTTCTGGACTTAACTGCAATAAAATTAGTTACACATGAATGTGCTCATGTTCTCGTTTTGCTTTAATATATTTAGTGACATTGTCCAATCCCAATTCACCTAACTAATACACCTTGCTGCTCTTCACTTTCAGTTGATGTCAAGCTGGAGATCGGCTCGGAGTCGTCGGTAGCAACCACGCCCAATCGGAATGAATGCGATGCTGCAGTCGCGGCCTTAACCATTGCTTTTCTAAGTGATGAGGATCCCATGGGCACACGGAAATCGAATACGCTGCCAAAAATTCTAGACGGTAAGTTCTATAAGAATATACAACCCAACCAGAAGACGCCCGGCGCCATACAGGCCACCTGCACCAGCTGCTACGGCCTCATCTCGGGCACTACCAAGTCCACGGGTAACTTCCTTAGCCACATCAAGCGCCGGCACAAGGAGCTGCTGCCCCTCTGTCAGCACTACTGCCAGACCAAAAGCGGCGTCAGCTCGAGCGCCAACAACACCAGCCTAAACAGCAGCAAGCCTGCAATATTGAACACGCTCCCAGCGATACCAAATGCCATTGAGCAACAGCAGCCAGCGCCGCTGCCCACAACGTATGCCACCACAACAACAACCCACCTGGCGGTGCCCATGCCGCTGGCAATGCCGCTGTCGATGCCCGTGTCCGTGCAAGCGCCCCAAATGATGGCACTGATGCAGCAGCAGCATCAACGGCAACAGCATGCGACACACCAGCTGCAGACCATAAGTCCAGCCCACGGCGCCGTGTACATCAGCAAGGATTACTAGCCGCGGGCCAGGCAGAGTACCTAACCCAAGTGCAACTTCGTAGGGGTCTTGATATATGTCAATTAGCGAAAATGTGTATGTGTTTGTAATATAAAATCAGAGTTCGTTTCGTAAGTTTTACAAGTATTTTTTTGTAAGTCCATTTAAGGGTAGAGCCTGTATATAATAAAGTTTATTGTTAGCCTAAATATATACGAACTCCTTTTACGAGCTACTTTTAATTTCAACCGATTTAAGCGTCGATTTTTTTTTATTATTTTTATCATAAGCCTAAGTTATTGTATATTGTATCATATAGCACTGGCCAACAGGACAATCTGGGGCTCGAACCCCCAATCCTTACATACATACGTTTCATGACAGCCTTTCTCATTTTCTTGCAGTCAAAAGACGAGGAAAGTATAAAAAGATGAAGCACACGGATGGCGTTGCCGTCTTCGATAAGACAACCCATCAGACCCCCAAGCTCGTCGTCGGAGGATATTTCTATGTGAGGCATACAGTGACCGATCTAGTTGGCTCGTGGCGTTGCAGGCAGCAGGGTTGCAGAGCACGGGTGGCCACTTTTAGGGAGGACTCCGAAATCCGATATCGCATTCTACGCGGCCAACATGACCACAAAGTCACAAAGAAGCCTGCAAGGACCCGCGCCAGCTTAAACAATTCAAAAAAAAAAATAAGAGAATGAGATTGAGCTTTGCTGTTTGCTCGTTTCCCAAGTTTACTTTCATTTACTTTCCTAATAAAACATATAAAGCCTAAATCTAAACATGATATTTGTAAAGAGTTAAAGTTAAAGTATTTAAATAATAAATCAATAAATTTTGTCTCTCTTCATTTAATAAAATCCTTTTCGTGTCTCTTGCAGCACGCGGCCGCAGAAGAAAGTTCAGGGACTACGATGGCGACGCCGTCTTCATTCTGACCTCGCGCAATCGTCCCAAGCTGATCATTGGCCAAAACCAATACATCTCGCATCGGGGCGTTGGCAAAATCGGCACATGGCGATGCTCCCAGCACTCGAAGGGCTGCAAGGCGCGTGTGTTCACCTTCACGGTGGGTTCGGAGATCAAATATCGATTCTCGTGCTCCGCGCACATCCATCGGAGTGTCGTTGCCAAGTCTACTTATTTTAAGAAAAAGCTGGCAAAAAAGTTTGCCAACAAAGATGCAAATAAAAAATAATTGTTATTTTCGGGTAGCCAAAGTTGGACCAAAAAGTAAGATTTTGAATATATTTCTCAATATTCGTTCCTATGAATAGCTATATAATATATTGGTACGATCCCGGCGAGTCTGACTCTCTCAATGTAATGCTTTATTAAGATAGCTATATCGATTACCTTCTGATTTAGCAGAATGCTTTACACACTTCTCGACAATATGTCATGGCCCAAATGGGTCTTAGAGACCAATTATTATATCGTTACATTATTAAATTTGCTGTCTAAACTTAACATATGTCTTTTTGATTACAAAATATAATAATAATAGTTAGAGTAGTTAACATTTGCCCTTTCTGCATGCACTCATATAAATAGTAGAATCTTTAACCTTAGTTTTAATACAATTGACGATTGATTTAACTCTTAAATTAAATAAGTTATGCAAAGACAAGTTTAAAATTGTATGAATTTAGATCACCTAGGGAATTTTGAGCCCATCTTCTGTTTAGTTGTACTTCAGTTTAGTACTATTCGATTACTTATTGTTTAAGGACTTTTCTACGCTGTTTCTAACTTGACCATTGGGTCGATGTTGGCATCGTTGCGATTCCAGCCATGTATGCGATCCGCGGAGGTCAGAGAGCTAAGTTTCTTGTGTATCAGCATGCCAGAAGCTTTGGCTGCCTCAATGCGCTTGGTGTCGCCCATGTGATTGTGAACATCTGTTAAGGAGCACGACAAATAGTTACTTTTTTGCAGTTGGTTAACGAATTTAATCCGTGACAAACCATTTGTTACGTAGAGATCATCGCCAATGGTCTTCAGGCGGCTGCGGCACTTCATCGAGCGGTTCTGCACGCATTCCCAGTATAGTATATCGTTGCTCTTGCCGTAAAACTTGAGATTGGAGCGATAGACAAAGTTGTTAATGGTCAGCAAAGTGCCGCCCTTGCGGCTGATGAGAAACGTCTGCGGGCCGCAGTTGTGCACATGCTGGGTAACTGCAAGAAACGAGTCGGAACGGGGAGTTAATGTCAGATTTAGCTTAAATATACATAACAATATGTTGGCTTGTAACAGTTGTGAGTGTGTAAAGCTTACGTGCTAGTTGTATAGTTTATATGCAGTCGCAGTTTTATTGTCCTCAAAGTTTATTACAAAATCTTGATTTTAATAGGTAAAGTGCAGTTGCAATTGCAAGTGAAACGTATAATGTATAGTAAAGTGTAGTTGATTCTTAAGTTGAATGTATTTAGGTGCTTGGAGGCACTATTTCTTCTTGTTCTGCAGCGCCTTCTGCAGACGGCGCTTGATCTTCTCGCGAAAATCGTTTGGATCAACTGCTTCGCCCGCGGATTGTGCGGCTTGTGCATTGGAATTTTCATCTTCTCCAGCTGTAGCTGCCGCTGTGGAGTCCGTGCCAGTGGATTCGACAATGTCAGCTTCCTCGATTTCGTGTATTTCGAATACTTCGCCGTCATCCTCCTCCGCCTCATCTGCATCCGCATTCGCTTCCCCCTGTTGGATTAGGATCTCCACTTTTGGTTCAGGTTTGGGCGGAACGCTGACAGCACTCTCGCCGGGCATAAACTGTGATGAGGTGACGCTCTTATCGCTGGCATGCATGAAGTGCACGTGCTCCCCGTCGAAGGGGAAGACGTTCTTCTGGTCGCATACGACGCGCACTTTGCACTCCTCGCCGTGCTCCCGGAAGCAGCACTGGAACACCGAGTACTCGGCCTTGCGGAACGAGAACTTGAACAGATGCCCCTCATACAGCAGCTTGACGCCACCTGAAACATTCCAATTAATTTTTATTGCAGATGCAACAAGTGCTAGGGGGAGGGGGGGGGGTACTCACCCTTGGTGGTGGAGGCGTAGACAGCTGGCTTGCTAGCGACCTCATTCTGTGTGGCCGCCTTGAGCTTGTCGAGCAGTTTCAGCTTTGGTACCGCATCGTCCACCTTTGTTTTGGGGCGGCCGCGTTTACGTGGTGGAATCACCTGCGCCTGCAACGTTGATGTGGCTGGGGCTGTGGTAAAATCGAGTGGGGTGAAAAGAACACGGTTAAAACGGGTCTCAGTGTGCCAGCAGCTTAATGGAAATCAAATGAAACACAAGTGTACAAATTTTAGTGCCACAATGGGCATTTATTAAATAATAATCTAAATTTAAAGTAAAGTAAAATATATAATGCGCTGCAAAAGTAAAACACACGTTAAGAAGAAGCACTGTACTTGCGGCTGCAACGTTGCCACCTGTGCCAGCACAATTCACGACTGAGAGAGCCAAAGGGTATGCAGTTTCTGCGTTTCTAGCATTGTGACGTCACTATATCGCTTTGTATGGAAATAAAGACAATTTCGTTCATAGAGTAGACGTATGAATTGTGCAAGGTATATATATTTTTTTTTAAACATGTTTTGATCTTATATTTAATGATTGACATTAGCTTTGGATTCTATATAAGCTAAAAATCGTATGCGTGCCAATTGACTTAATATAAACAGGCACAAACGTATACTGTGATGTCACGCTCTCTCAAAACGCACTCTTTTGTGTTATGTTTAAGTCTCTCAATCGTGGAGTGTTGCCGTATCAATGGCGTGCGCCCTAGTCAGCCATCTTGTTATTAATTCGCCGCATTCTGGTGATTTTTCGCCGCGTTAGCTGCGCTTGGTTCTGCAAATGTTGGTTAAGAGTTTTGGTCGCAAAACAGGCTAATAATTGTTATAAACAATGTGCAATGAAAGTGAACTGTGCTCGTGCAAGTGTGCTGAATGTGCACACAAAATTGTGACCAAATAACCGCCCACACGCGTTGCATCTTTTGCGTTGTTGTGCTTTTGTGCGTTTAACGAAAATTGCGACTGAATATTTGTTTGCGGCCGAAATAAACAACCCAAAATGGCAGTTAATTTGAATGAAACATGCTTCTTGCTTTAGCCAGAGCAACGGTAAGTGTTGTTGCTTCAAAAAATAACTTAGACGCTACGAATTACATTATTAATAGCCTAGAATATGTCGTATATATAATATGTACATGTGTGTGTGTGTGTATACCTTGAATAAAATTTTTGTTTGCTGCTCCAAATTCTGTGTTTTGCTCTAAGTTAAGTGAACTGAGGCACCTATGACCTATGACCGCAGCACCCAAACATACTCTGTTCTCCGTTTCATTGCAGCCCAGAACGGCCAGTTTATCGCGGAGCTGCCGACGAGCGTGTGGATAAACAAGCACGATTATTTCTTCATACGCAACCAGAAGCAGGGCTACAATCTGATCTTCAACGGGTATATGTACAAGAAGGAGGCCAGCTTTCGGGCCACCATCAACTGGATCTGCTCGGACGGCAACGGCAAACGACTGAACGAGAACAAATGCTCGGCGCGCGCGATCACCAAATTCGAGGGGGGCATCAAGCTGGGCAAGAATACGCATAATCATCCGCCGCGCTTTACGGGCAACACGGTGCCCGCCAAACTTCTGACCAAGGACATGTTATTGTAGCATTATTAAAGTGGAACACAATACCAAATCGCCCGTCTTGTAGTCTATTTAGCAGTGTTCATACTCTAATTTATATACGTTAACTTTAAGGCTCATCTTAGCATCATTATATGTATTCATCATCCCATACATCCCTTCCATCTAGCCTCTGTCCGGTTCAAGCGGACGCCACGCGGCGAGTTTCTGCTGATTGACGGATGCTCTTATAAGAAAACTCGCGTCATGCAGTTTCGCACATACTACCATTGTCTGACGCCCAACTGCGGGGCGCACTATGTGCTCGTCGAGCTCAGCCGGAGGCCGCGCCTCACCAAGTACAATGGGCATGCGCCGCACTGCGTCCACTAGCCATAGCCGTAGCCTTAATGCAAGTCCATGTAACTATTTACTTGAATGAAAACCAAGAAGAAAATAACCGAAAAGCAAAGCCCCGTCTTTTATTTCTGCATCCGTTAGTTGCGTTCAGTGACCCAGTTTTCTGAACCCCGTTTCACCATCTTCTTCTCTTACAGTCAAGTTCGACTATCAGATCAGTGTGGACGTGGGCGACGATCCGGCGCTGCACCTGGATTGCCAGGAGCGTCGCAGCGGCGCCGGCGACAGCAGCAACTCGCCCTTCTTCATCGTCAGCAAATACGGCACCAAGCAGATAATGCTGAAGCAGCACACCTTCAACCGGCACATTACCCGCGAGGATGTCACCTACTGGCGGTGCAGTCAGTTCGCGGTGCTGCGTTGCCGGGCGCGGCTCAAAACCAAGCTGGACACGCTCACCATACTCAACAGTGAGCACAACCACGAGGTCATCTCGAAGGCGCGCAAGTATGGCTCGCTGAAGCGCCAGCGCGCCGAGGCAGAGGCAGCGGCGAGGGCCTCCAAAGAGGAGACGAAGGCGGAGCCCAGCGGAGAGTCGAGCACCTGATATTGTTAGCCTTAAGCCCAATTGTACATACGAAAATACAGAGAGACATGCATAAAGTCGGCGGGTCAAGCTCTCAATAATTTAAATAAAAGCCAAGTTAGATACACAGCTTGTGAACTATTTATAGTGCTCTTTACATATAGCTTTTACTGCATCTTATTAACTACTCTACTAATTGGTTTCTTCCTCTTTTTGGCTCTCGTAGATGCTCTGTCCTACTACTCCTACATAACGGGCTTTCGCGGCAGTCGCAAGCTGAAGATTGGCGAGTTCACGTTCACCAGGAACAAGGCTACCGGCGCCAAGACATATTGGTCCTGTGCACGGGCCGGCGCACACAAGTGCAAGGCGCGCGTGGTCACCGTGCAGGATCATGATGTGATCGTCAAGTGCAGCCAGCACAACCATCCGCCATACTAGTCGTGCTTTAGTCTTAGGGTTTACTTTACGATTTAGTACCAAATAAAACTTTGATTTCGTTGATGACACAACTATTGCAACAACAAACTGTTCAATTGCTCAAATTATAGAAATAAGCCAATGAAACAACCCAAATAACTCCTGTTCAACTCAATTCACAGATCGCTGCGACATGCTGGACGAACTGGAGGACCTGAACCGGGCTGCCATTAAGCACTCGCTGCTCTCCTTTGTCAAGGGTCAGCGCGGCTGCAAGCTGTTGGCCTTCAATGGCCACAACTACGTGCGCAATCGTCGCAGCGGCCTCAAAACTTACTGGATATGCTCCAAGAAGGTGAGTGCAGCCAAAGCACTCTATAACAAACTGCTTATATGTACATAAACCCCTTCCACTTTAGGGCAGCACCAAGTGCAGCGCACGTGTTGTCACGAACGTGATTGAGGGCGTGCACAAGATTGTGCTCGAGTCCTGTCATCACACCTGCATCAACTTTGGCCGAAAGAAGCGGCTGTCTATAGTCAGTCCGCTGGTCAAGACGGGCAACAAGGCGGCCAAGGCCTCGCTCGGCAGCTTTGTTAAAACGGAAACCGAGGAGGATCTGAGGCTTGAGCTGCACTCGCTAAATCTAAGCATTGAAGATCTCCAGCAGCTGTAGTAGCCATAAATTGCAAGTTAGGATTAGTTGCCTAGTCTAAATAATAAAATAAATGGGCTGAAATGTAGTCCATAATTGATAACTGTAACATGTCAATTAAGCACATATCTAATGTTAATTAAGCTCTCGAGTTTATAGTTTATTTCCAATTAACTCTAATCTCTGTGTTTTGTCTTGCAGTGCACTTCCAGCTGATCAACGCGCAGCGCCGCGCGTCCGTTCCGTTGGTGCAAACGCAGCCGCTGGTGAAGCGCGTCCGTCTGGCCAAGACCATAGAGGACATACACTATATCAAAACGCCGGCGGGCAATTGTGTGCTGCACTGCGGCGAGCATCGCTATCTGCGCAATGCCGCCTACAAGGACAAGGTCTACTGGAAGTGCAGCAAGTGGCGCAAACAGTGCCGCGCCAGGATTATCACGAATACCACACCCAACGGACAGGCGCGCTATGCCATCAGCGGCGTGCACAACCACGCGTAGTTTTGTTTTACGGCGTGCAGCTAAATGAGGCCAACTAAACTTAGGCTAGGCTAGTTTCTAACTAAATATAAAACAAAACTTACTTACAAATTCTTCAAGCGCGCTTAGGCACTTTATTAAAGCAGGTAAGTTTTTGTTTGAGGAACCTTTTTATACTCGATCACGAAGTGATGTGTATGTGTATTGAAGCTAGATCCGTAAAGGTTGGAATATATACTCGTGTATACCCGCGTCAGATAAGGTGTTACGATTTTTTGACCACGCCCACTGGGGGCATGGCAATTCGATAAAATCCATTTAATTCTCAGTTTTAAAGCTAAATGCATAAAAGCGATATTTTCCCAACTGCTTTACGCTATTATTATACTGTGAACGAGTATTGCGCAGTCGGGTACACCCGACTGCAACGACCTTACATGTTTTTACTAATTTTATGTTTTTGTTTTTAGCCGCTTGACGTCTCGATCTTCTGTTTATTTTAAAACTGGCTAAAATTTATGGCAAACTAAATATAAGTTATTAAAATCAACGTCACGCCATTTCTTTTCTTTTAATTTAATTTTAATTTGTTTCTTTTATATTATAAACTTGTAAGCTTCACAAATAACCTTTGAAATTCTCATTTGCAGTGCTGCGCCAGTTGGATCCCAACAATCTGGGCGATTATGGCAACGAGAGCTTTTTGCCGCGAGCCCGCGGCACTGTGCCGCAGTCCATACGCTGCGGCCTGTACGCCAAGCGCAAGTGCACCCGCACCCTGGACGACTGGGATCGTGTGCGCTACGAACGCACGCTCAGCGGGGATGTCCTGATCTACGATGGGCAGCGTTTTACGCGACGCGGCGCCTACGATGATACCATCTATTGGGTCTGCTGCCGGAAGCGACTCAATTGTAAGGTGTACATAATCACCAACAAAAACAAGCCCACCTATGTGGCCATATCGGGCGTGCATAATCATGCGTAGACACTCAACTGCTGGACAACTGAACTATTATTTGAATTTACTTAATAAATGTTTGCACAATCCTTCAACTTAAGCTAGCCTTATATTTTTCCATACTATAGCACTACAATTGTTACACACATATATGTATATATAACCTTTGCTCGATCCTTTGTTGATTGCCTCTTGTTATTCCTTTCAGAGCTGGCTGTCTTTGGCACGGGTCAGCGCGGACGCACCGTGCTGCTGCACAGCGATCAGAAGTTTGTCAAGAATCGCAGCTCCGCCTCGCGCACCTATTGGATATGTTCACGCAAGGTGCGTAAAACGATTAGACATATTTATGTATTTGTACAGTGACAGCTAACTTGGGCGAACAGTTTGTTCGGCTAAGACAGATTCCTGTTGAAAAAAAAAAATGTAAAAGCTCTTTACTTTTATTTTCTTTAAATTTGCACATACTTCTATGTGTATTATTGATAAACGATAATTTATGTTTACAAAATATTCTTATTCAAAAACAATTTAAAATGTTCGTCTGCTTAAAAATGTCCAGTTCTCATTTTAATTTGTATTATTTTGTCATGATAAGTGTAACGCATAGGAGACATTTTTGACATCATACAGGATATATGTTCTTGATTGGTTTCAAAAACCCGAGTCGATATTGTCGGTATGTCCTTCTGTTTGTTTCAAAGCAAACTTTGCATATGTCCACCTTTTTAATACAGGCTATACATATATCGGACTGGACCAGATAAATCCTGTATATCATAAAGCTGCCATAGGAAGGATCGGTCAAAAAATTAATTTATGTAAAAAAACTTTGTTGCTTTTAAAGCCATCCAAACCAAAATCTTCTCAACATTGGACCGCTATAGCATATAGCCCCTATAAGAACAATCGCTCGATAAATGAATTTTGGTATGAAAAACTTTTGAGTTTTGAAAGATATAACGAAACTTCGCAATTAAGTCTGTCACTATATAAATATCATTACCTACTATACAATATAGACTTCTGTAGGAACAATCGGTAAAAATCAAGATTTTGTGCTAAAACATATTAAGGTATGAAATATATGTATGCTAGGGAATTAAATCTTCTTTTAAAATTTAAAAAACAATTTTTCTAAACAATAAATAATTTTTAGTTAAATAAAGAAGAGTTCTCTTCAAAATATTGTCGAAAGAGCAAATAGTTTAGAATTAAAAACGCAGGGCAAGGCAGCTTTTACTGTATTTGATTAACCTGTATCTGCAACCAACTAATATATATCTCTCCCCCATCCACAGGATGTGACGGTGTGCCGCGCCCGCGTGGTGACCGCACTGGACAACGCGGGACAGGCGCGGATTATCAAGCGCAACTTTGATCACAATCACAAGCCCAAGTTTTTGCCCCGGGGCGCCACCTTATCCCAGCAGCTGTCCATTATTGAGGGCGCCGCCTCGACGGGGCTGCTGAGGAAGATCAAGGGCAAATGCATTCAACAATCGCTGCCCAGAAAATGAGCCTAGGCTTAAGTGCAATTAAACTGTTCGAAGCAAGCTGTCTTAGTTAGTTGAGCCTGAATAAATTACATTAACATAGGATTTATTTACTGATATCACAAATACCCATAGAAATTATTACAATAGCTTTTAATTATTGTTGTTTTCGACGATCGCATGTACTCTGACTAATCTCGAGTCTCTTTCTCTTTGCCGCTTGCAGCATTTCACATAGACTTCGCGGACTCCAAGAAGAACGGCGGCAAGCTGCTGGTCATCAATGGCTTCCGGTTCTTCAGGAACAAGAAGCGCGGCCACTTGCAGTATTGGAAGTGCCGCAACTACTACAAGGAGCGTTGTCCGGCCATCGCCATTCACGACGAGTCCACGCTGATATTGCGACTGTGCCACCAGCATCAGCACATGGAGAGCAATGATATTGAGATCAAGCCGCTGCTAGCCGCAGTGCACAAGGAGCAGCCGCTGGAGTTAGACACACGTGAGCTGTGCCCGGCCAGCAACGAACCGGCGGCGCCGGAGACCACCTGTCCAAGCTCGCCCAGCGCTCCGCCGAACACACGCACGCCGCCGCCGTTGCATGAGTACAAGCCCAAGCAGTGCTACGAATTTTAGTTACACATCTATAAGGATATATAAGGATATATGTATTTAAAAACTTCTGTAGCTCTTAAGGGTGTTGAACAACTTTTTAAATGTATTAAAGCACACAAATGTCCAAGTGGTTTTTCAATGTAAGCACACTTGTCAAACAACATCATTAATATTTAACAGCAGTTTGTTAAAGTCTTTGCTAATCCAAACAATCTCAACTTTTTTGTGTACTCCCGCAGTTGTGGCTCGTGTTCAGGGTCAGGGCCATGGACAGTATAGCGGCAGCAAGCCCAAGATTCAGTTCTCGGTGTCGAAGCGCGGCGGCCAGCTGCTCTGGCTGGATGGGCTCAAGTTCTTCCGCAACAACGAGAATCGGTCGAACTTCTTCTGGCGCTGCCATTGGTATTATCGCCACGTGCGCTGCCCAGTGCTGATCTGCATGAACAAGTTCGACTGCAGCGACTTTCGCCAGATCCACCAGCACTGCCACGTGAAGCCGGTACGCAAGGAGAAGCAACAGCAGCAGCAGCCAGTGGCGTCCAAGTCGCGTGCCGCCCGGGTGGGCAGTCTGCCCGTGCGCCTCGAGGTGGACACGGAGATCTTTAACATCTAATTTAAGTGACTTTCAGACTTACGTTTTGTTCGCTTGTAAATAAAATGGAAAAACGAAAAAGAAAAACCAAACCTAAAACTAGGCACATTCAAATACCAGTGACCATTTAGCTAAGCCAACTATATATATTCTACTACACTATATTCCAACTAATTCGATTTCATGTCCATTACCTTTGCAGTTGTGCTTGCCAACGATGAGGTGCCCAATCCGGAGGATGTGCTCGTCTTTTTCACACAATCGCTGCGCGGTCGACCGGCCATCATGGCCAATGGCATACGCTTTCTGATCATGAGTGAGAACAAGAAGAAGATATTGTGGCGCTGCAGCTCGATGGCCACCAAGAAGCTCAAGTGTCCGGCGCGCATCACCATGCTCAAGGAGAACCCACCGAAATTCATCATCAACAAGGCGGAGCACATGCACGCCGAGCTGAAGCGCAACAAGTACAGCTCCAGCAAGGCGCATTCCATGACCCAGACCCAGGATCCGGCCCAGATTAAGATGGAGCACGAGATGGAGGGCGCCGTCAGCTTTGAGCTGCACCAGGAGGAGGTGCAGGAGCTGCACGAGCTGACAGATGATGCGCTCTAGACTACATAGAATAGGCCAGTGTAAAGTTAAGATCGGCGTACAAGTTATCTATATATAAGAATAAAAGTTCAAAAGTGTACATTGAGGCAAACAAACAATATAAAGTCGCATTATCGAATAGCGTTTATATATAGTCATAAGAGTTCCAATGGAAACCCCTTATCTATAATCTATTTAACTAATTTCTATGTTTTCTATTACAGAGCTGCTCGACTTTTGCTATGTGGTCAGCCAGAAGGGAAAAATTCTGCTGCTGAATGCGGGCTACTACTATGTGAAGGAGAAGATGCTCAACAAGAAGACCTATTGGCGCTGCACCCAATATACGACAGTCCTCAAGTGCCATGGACGCATACATACCCTAAATGGACGCATCGTACACTTCTGTAATCACAACCACAAGCAGGACGAATATGGACGCAAGCTGAAGGGCGAGTTGCGGAGACGCACCTAAGATCACCTGGACTTCTAAGATACTCATTTAGTTTCTGATTAAGAGAGAGAGAGAGATGGATAGGTAGATAAGGCAACTGAAAAAAGGAGGGTTGCCGGTTCGAATCCCTCGGTAGTTTTCTGTCTTAGCCCAAATTAAGCCAGAGCTTTTTTTATTTATTATCTAAGTTGGCAAGTCTATTTTAATTATTATCTAAATTGGCAAGTCTTTAACTATATTACACAACCCATTAATATAATAATTATGATGTACTTAACTTGTGTAAGAGGGTATTTTAGGTCTCAACTGGGTTCGAACCCCTCGCTAGCCAGGGCTATTTTAAAATTATCTTATTGGTTTTCAACTAAATACTAGCTGTAATAATTATTAAATGTTTGCTCGATGCTCAAGTGTATTTTAGGTCTCAACTCAAGTTGGTATTTTAATCAAAAATAAAACCCTTGTGTGTTGCAATTGAAGACGCCTTCTATTACAGTTAGACTCGAACCCAATTAAAACCCGCACTAACCACATGTCCTTCTCCCTTGCAGACCTGATGCTGTTGGCCAGCTTTACGAGCACTCGCAAGAAGAAGCGCAAGCTGCTGATAGACAAGCACGAGTTCGTCATGGATCGCAAGCTGAAGAGCAGTATTAACTGGCGTTGCGCGCGCTATCGCAGCGCCAACTGCAAAGTGCGTGCCACGACGCACCAGCTGAAGAGCGGGCACGAGGTGTACCGACTGAAATATGCCGAGCACTCGCATCTATGAGCCGCTGTAGCATTAGGACTATAATGTTCCATAAAAAGAAAAGGAAAATCCGAGCATTTACCAGCGTGCCGCCTGCCAAGCTCCTACATAATGTATCTAGTTAGCCTTGGGCGCGTGTCGTGTTTTTCTTTCGTGTCTTAACACGACGTGTTTGTGTTAAAAAATTTGATGTCATGTGTGCTAACTAATTTTGCTTTGAAAATTAACGAATGGAAAAGCAAGCTTAAAAATTAATTTTAAGAGTGACGTTTATAATGATTTTTTCCTTTATCAAAATATATATTTAAAAGTGTCTTATAAGGTAAAATTTGTTTATCATGCTGAAAAAATGAAATGTATAAAAGTGACGTTTAAATTATTTTTCCCCTTATATAAAATTAAATATTTAAAGTGGTTTATGAGGTGAAAATTTTCATTAATTATAGGAGTATTTACATTATTGGTAGAATTATTTTTTTTATATTTATTGCAAGCAAACGTCGCGGAATTATTTTAATAAAAAAAAAAAATGAAAAAAGTTTCAAATAAAAAAACATAAAAGCAATTTATAAAAATGATAATATTTATATTCCGAAAAGTCGAGAGTGTTGTTGAAATTTGTAACTGTGCGTTAAGTTGTTAAGTTGTTGGTTTTTTATGTTCGTGCTCGAGAGGTGTTTGGCTAAATCAAGTGGTTAGCTTAGAGTAAGACGAATTTTGACTACGTGTGTATAAAGTATAAACATTTTAGAGTAACAAATTGGGCTTTGCAATCAATGGCTTAAACCAATTGTCGCATCTATGCATAGGCTAATGCACGCTACCTTAGTTTAAAGTGAATACCACGAGAATCGAAGTAATTTATTGTTATCCTTTACTCTTCTTGCAGAGCTGGTGCGCAAACAGGGCATCATGATAGTCAAGGGCACCAAGGGCAAGCCGAAGCTCTTGATGGGCGGCTTCGAGTACTTCCGCAACAACAGCCGCGGCTCGAAAACCTATTGGCTCTGCGCCCGCAACCGATATCTGCGCTGCGCCGCCCGCATCATCACCTGCTCCAGCACGGGCGAACTGGTCGTCAAGAACCAACAGCACAATCACGGGCCCCACTTCCTCGTGGAGGCCAAGAAGCCACCGATTGAGCCCAGCAGCTCGCAGTAGCTGTGTACCAAAGTTTTTCTTTCCTTTTAGCAAATAAATATTTTCCAATAAGCCTCAACATTCCAGTCCCTCTACAAATGGGATCGTATCTGATGTCAATATATATATATCAGATATATCAAAAGTAATGTAAAGGGTAAACATCTCGAACAGGTTTGTAAACAAATGAGTTCTACGAAGGAAACTATTGTCACTGACCTTCAGCTAGTTTCGAATGAAACCATTTTCTCTTACTGTTATTTATAAGGTACAACTGTGTTCATGAAAAGAGTAAGAAAAAAAAAACTGACGCATTTAAAAGCAAGGCAATTGATTCGAACATGGAACTTAAGCTCTGCGTTGATCACCAATCAGTTTGTCAAAACCAACAGAAACAAATATGTAAAAGATGTGTTCTGTTCTTGAACTCGTAAATTGATATTGTAAACATCACTTTACTAATTTCTTGTGTAAATGTTGTTTTGTTTATACAAAAGCTTGGCAATATCAAGAAAAGAACGAAGAACACAAAAAAGCTGATTCAGATGTTCATTCAATTGGGTCTCATAAATTCCAGGCGATGTGATGTGCGACACATACATGCACATTCTCACACGCGTAGGTTTTTGCAAGAGACTGCGTTGCGCTGGGACAAAGCTGAACAAATTGGGATGACTAACGGCATAAGGGAAGCGCGTTAAGTGGCTGCGATTAGTAAGGACTGAAGCGTAAAAGGCAAATAAAATGAGAATTTATAATGCGAAGAATATTGTAAATATCTGTAAACAAAACCAAAAATTAAATTTTAAAAAGGCTTCGTAGCGAATTTGACCGTTAAATTGGTTTCGCTCCCGGCGTTTGCAAAGAGGACTGGTTCATTTGTGAATGCTTGTTCGAGAACATGTGCTGAGAGCTATGCAACAAAAATTACACTAGTTTCAGATTTCCTTTATTATTTATAAATAAAACAAAATTTAAATAAAGTAAAGCAGATTTGAAATCACTTTCGTTTTGTTAAAATGGAACAAAATATCGATAAATGGAACTAGCTCACGGTTATCGATAGTATTGTTCTGGCTGCAGCTCACATCAAAGTATCGCTGGCATCATTTCACATATATCGCAAACATCGATACCATAGTTCTCTCATTCTTTTGCACAGAATCGAAGCGTACGGACGTCTCGCGCGTCGCGTAGATATTTTATTATTTTCTCAGCTTCTGGGAGACGGTGGTGCGCGCAGCAAATAAGAAAGCAAATTTGTGTATTGCAGCAGAAGTTTTCGCTGCGCACAGACTGTGCCGCTGCTCGCGAGACGCCACGAAGCAAAGAATAATAACTGCACATATGTAAGAAATAAAAGTGTGTGGTTGCAGCAAAGTGAATATCTCTCTAAAATACAAAAGCAACGAAAAACACTAAGTTCAAGGTTTGATTTGTACACACAAGGGCAGAACCGAAGTTCAAACCACAACTAAAACCAAAAACTGTGTGCAGATTTTTTGTATACACTGCCGCGTACGTGTGCGTGTGTGTGTGAGAGAGTGTTCGTGCTGGTGAATGTGACTGCTGCATTTTCTTCATTCTTCAATTATTGTGATAATAAGAAATAAAACATTGTCTCGATATCTGTGGAAAAATATCTAAACCCAATTACTCAGTTTGCTCTCAGTTTAATTCGATTGACACAGAGGCAGGCGGCAGAGCGCGAGCGCAAGCAGCAGCAGCAGCCCCAACAAAATATAAGTCGACAGATTTAACTTGCCCACTCTGCGCCCGTTGGTGGTTGGTGGGAGACGCACAGCAACAACAATAGCAACAACATACGGCCAAACCTAGTCGGCTCTCAATTTTGCTTTTGCGCAGACAGACGCAGCGAATTCGCCGCGTCGCTTGCGCTGCTCAGTTGCAGCTCGCCCGAAACACCTTGCTCCAATATCAATTTCTACGCCTGGCTCTGCCCGCTGCCCCAACTGCCGTTATACTCCCCATACACGACGAGCCACGACTCTGGTCGCAGTCGCCGTCACCGTCACCGTCGCTGCCGCAGTCTCAGTTTCGTTTCGTGTGCCGCGTATTGCGATTCTTTGGCTGCAGCGGCGGAAAATTCGTCTGTGAAAATCGCAGCGAACAAAGAAAAAGGCACCAGTTTTCCTGTTGTTCTTGTTGTCATTTTCCAATGCTGCTTGGCTGCGCTTTGCACGCGATTCCAAACAATTTGCTTACGGCCGGAGCTGCTGCTGCAGCACGAGCAACAACAACAACAACAGCAACGATAAAAAGAACAGCAGCAGCTTCAACATTGTCGCTGTGTCGCAAGCAGCACCGTCGCAGCATCGCCAGCCCCTTGGACTCGCCATGTACAACAACAACAACAACAACAGCGACGCCAGCATAGAACAGGTTTGTAGCTTTAACATTTTTTTCGCTTTTGCTTCTTTTCTTTTCGCTGCTTGGTCGCTGTCGCAGCCGCAGCCGCAGCCTGCGCCTCGCTCGTTGCTTCGTTTTCGTTTCGTTTCGTTCGCTTATTCATAACTTTTTTTTTGGTTATAGATTTTTGTCAGCCCAGCCCCCATCCCCCAGCTAGCCTTAGCTATGCTCTGGCATCCCTAGCCCCGAAACACCCGTACTGCTCACATGCTCAACTGTTTCAGTTTTTCAATTATTAATGGTGACCATTAGTGCGCGCTGCCACGCCCCCCGCCTGCACCTCGCCTCGCCTCGTGTCGTGTAGACGTTTTTTGTGTTTTTTTTCCTTATCGGACAAATTGTGTTTGTCTGAAAAGTTCAATGAGGTGCGCGCACTGCAATTGCACTTCGGCCGCAGTCCTGTCATATTTATGTTATCGACACACACACACACACACACATAGGCAGTTGTGCTTTTGTATGCTAGATAAAATCATGTTGGCATTCAGATAGCGATTGCGATTGGGATTCGAACCCGCAGCACAACGGAAATGCGTTGCATTAAGTGAATTACGCGACCACTGCCCCCTGCTACCCCTCTCGCTCCCTTAGCCCTGCGCTGAGTTGTTTCAACGTGTTGACTAATTTTCTTCCAACATGCGTGTGTATTTGCGTGCGTGTGTAGGTGGGTGGTTGAAAAATGGTGACTACAATAGCTGGCAACTCATGGAGATAAGATCAAAATACATACATATGTGTATTTCTGTGTACATGCAATTGCCTGGAAAAGATGGAGGCTCTTTTGTTTATTGTGCAAATCTTGCTCATATCTTTGTTAAATAACTGTACTCTCGTACAGTTGCGGAAAAAATAATAGTTCCACTATCACACTTTTTATTATTGAGCAAAAAAATAACAATTACTGTTGCGACATTTTCAAGTATTGATGTTTAATATATTGCTTGGTATTCCCCCTATACGAAAAACGTTGTACTGCGCTTGGAATGGTCATAGATATTGTTATTCTTAAATGTTAAGAAAAAAGGTCGAAAAGGTGTATTGCAGAGTTGATTTGACAAAAAGCACGTATTTAAGATTGACTTTGATTTTATTATTTCGATTAAGTTCAAAATACATCCGAAAAAATGAGGCATATTTAATGGACAGATGAGAGTAAAGTGGTTCAAGTGGTTAGTAAAGTCCTCAAAACTCCGAAGACAATCCAAATACACTACAAAATCATTTAATACAGACGGTCAAGCGTAATGGTATGGTCTAGTGTCTCTTATTATGGAGTCTGTCCAATACGTTTGCGTCAATATTTTGGATGCAGAATATAGGAATTGGGTCTTCTAAGTGGTGCCATTTTTTTCGTTTTTATTTTTATTTGTTGGTATTTTTATTCCAGCTTTAGATATGTATATACTAAACCTTCTAATAGAAAACTCGGTAAAAATTTCAGTTTTTTTTATGAAAACAAATTAGCAAATTTCGGTTGTTGATGCTTCTTCTATGCGTTTCTTACTTTATTTCTGGATAATCATGGTAAAAAAAAATTTCGAGGATAGTCATGAAGCTGAACCCTCATTTATTGCCAACTGCCCACTTTTAAAATCGAATTCCTTTTTCATGTTATTGATAAGTTATTTTACCTGGATGCGAGATCCTTCTGCTGCCTGCCAATTTATACGGTACTTACGGCACGTCGACTACTTTATTATCCCAGGCTTAACCTTGCGTAACCCAAGCTCTTTGTCTTGCCACACACACACTCTCATGTGTGTGTGTGTATGTGTCTCTTTAACAACCCCCCTGGCAAAGTGTTTTGCACACAAAAACCAACCCAATTTGCCACAAAAACCAATAAAGTCATTTTACAGTCAAAATTATTATAGTAGTCACCCCGTGTCTGGATATACCGGCTGGGTCCATTTGATAATTGCTTAAAGCTGGACGTGGCCCCCACCAAGTAACAGCATCCCCCTTTCCCCACATGGTCCTTGGCAAATGCGAAAACACATGCGAAACTCGTGTCGGGTCGCATATGTTGCTTAAAGTGATTATTTTCACTAAAAATAAACGAAATTAATGATTGATGAAGTGAGACAAGGGAGCGAAACATTGCGACCAAATGTCAGCCATCAACACTAAGAACATCAAGCAGAGAGAAGCGAAAGCGAGAAGCAACCCCAGTGCCATTTCCATTTCCATTTACCACTTCCATGTGCAGTCCCATTTTCAGATAGAATTGGCAACAAAGAGCAAACACAAAAACATTTCAATCGTAATGAGAAGGGGAAAGTGTCATTTAATTGAAAGCAGGTGAAGGAGTTAGCTCCAACATCCAAGATGCTAGATGCTAAAAATGCAAGATGGATGCTGCGAGCTGCCTCTAGGTAGCCCGGATCGCTCGGGTCCAGACTTTTGTCACAGCCGCTGCCAGACGGAAATCATAAAAACGTTGCATAAAAATATTTTTTATGTGTCTTCGTTTTCGTCTTCGTCTGGCCGGGCGAAAATAATAATAAAATGGAAATAAAATAAAACAAGAGGGAACAGTTTTTTGCGGCTTGCCGAACATGAAATACCCTAGTGGACACAAAAGAGATGTAATGTATATTTCTATACTGAAGAGATATAGTAATCCCATGTTAATAAGCTTCTTTCATGTGTTAGGAGCAGAAAGAGGCCCGTAAATTCTGAGTTTGGTGAAAATATCTTGAAGAACAACATATTTTTTATATAACAACTTAACTTCTAATGGATTGTTTCTATGAGAGCTATTTGAATTAGTAATCGATGTTAACAGGCTATTGCTGGTTTTTCGACCGTTATGTGAAGTTTATAATATCTAATTGTGGTTAAAATTTCATGAAAATAAAAACAATACTGAGTTGAGCAATTGTTTCTATGGGAACTATTTGATTTATATCAAATAGTTCCGATGCTAATAAGATTTTTTTAAATATAGAGAACACAGTAAAGATTCGAACTTTGTATTAATGTAAATATTCTCGACCGATAGTTTCTTGCAGCTATTTAGCATAGGTTTCCGATTTGACTGGCTATTGATACTGATCAAGGCTATATACACCTTATAGCGTTACACATATTGCAACAAAATTGTTTAACCCGCTGCAAGTGTACAATAAATGCCACAAGACGCCACTAAGAGGGGGATGCAGGAGGCGGGCCACGGCGCGGCGCGGCTCGGCGGGGAATGGGTGACCGTGCCACATATTGCGTTTATATTTACTTGACAAGTTTCGCAGGAGTCGCCGTCGTCGACGACGACTGTATCTTGGTTTGGGCCTGCGACTGGGCGTCTTTGGCATTTCTGTGCAGGCACCGGCGCTGCATGTCATCAACAACATCATCATCCGGACTCCGACGGGGGCTGCGACGGGGCGCTCCGACTGGTATCTGCGCTCTTCTATTTTATAGTCCAAACGTGATGGCAAAAATGTGCCTTGTGCATATATTTTTATACTCGTTCACGGAGTGAAAAGAGTATATTGGGTTTGTGCAATGTCCGTATGAACGCAATCTAGAGAATTGAAATATTGAATATGTACTCGTGTGTATTCGCGTAAGACAAAGTGCTAAGAATTTTTGGCTACGCCCACTGGGGGCGTGGCAAATAGATTTAATGTATATGTCTTATGGGCGAGAAGGCCGTAAAAATCCACATCTGCCACACTTTTAGAGCTAGCAAAAATAGCAAAAATTCGGCACGTTCAATTACTAAAATTAAAATATTTTTCCAAAATAACAATAATAATAACGACCGTTTTCGCCTGTTTTAAGCTGTTATTATACTGTGATCGAGTATTACTCACTCGGTTACACCCGACTGCACTGGTCTTGATATAAACATTTTTTTTTTTGCCTTGGCAGCGTCTTCCTTGGGCTTTTCCCAATGCCTGCTGTGCTGTGCATTTTCGTGCAGCGCCAACATTTGGCTCTGTGGTGGTGGCTAACGGGGTCTGGGCGGGGGACAACTGGCATTTTCCTGCAGTGGCGCGCGCCTTGGAAAAATAAATTAATGGGAAACATGCAAACATAAATTCGTTTTTTAGCTGTCAGGTGTTTCACATTTTAAACGTAAATTATAAATAAAGCAGAAAACAAAATTATAATTTCGCCTAAATGTTTTATTGGCCACCGCCTGCTGTCAGTTCGTCTACCCCCTCCCTCCCCTCGCTTCATTTCTATGCCTCATTTCTTTTATGCTTTTGTGGCAGCCAATGGGAAATTTAATTTTATTTAAATTAATGATGAAGCTTATAATTGGCCTCGTTTTTGGTTTCATCTTTCTTTCTATTTTTTTTTACACCCTGTGACCATTAAAATGGGCAAGTGAGGGTGTGCTGATTTGGAATGTATGTAAGAGACGGAGACTGGCTGCTCCGTATCCATAAAGTATAGTAGTATTAGCAGTCGGACAAATAACTTTTAAACACTGAAAATTAAAAAAAAGAAACTAAAAATAAATACAGAAGAAGAACGCATTTTGTAGAAGGGATAAGAAAAGGGTCCGGCTTTCATGTTTTTATGTCTTTTATATATATAAATACCTAACAGCTAAAGCTTGTTTCGGAGCTGAGTACAGGGTATCTTCTAGTCATGCTTTATCGCCTAGAGCGCTCTTGTTATTATTTTCAATGTGGACACTTCACAGTGTGAATGGCAGCGTCATCTCCAGCTCCATCTCGCAGCTTCAATCTCCATTTTGCACAAAGCCTTCAGTAGCATTGACGTCGTCGTCGTCGTCGTCGTCGTCGTCATCATCTCCGGGCTTTTCTGGGTTGGCTTTTTAAGAGCATTTGACATGACTTGGGCTTCGTTTTCCATGCGATGCGCTTCAACTTTGATTATGACGTGAAGTTGGCCAAGTGCAAATACTTTGCTGGTACTTTTTAATTAACTTAATTAGCATAGATGATGGGCTAAGAGCAGCGCTTACACAACATGAAAATTGCATTATGTCTTCTACCATTTCCCCCTATGCTCCAACTCCTACTCCTCCTTCTGTTCGTATGGGAAAGTTCGCCAAAAGCCGTGAGGGGGGAAGAGGGTGTTTTTGGGGTGTGTTTCTGGCCTTTTGATTTCGGCTCTGGCAGCCATATACAATGCTTAGGGGGGCTTTGGCTTCCATTCACATACTCATTAATGTGCATAATGTGCTCAAAGATATTCGAAGCAATTGCTCTTTTAAGTACCGACATACTTTTATGCTCTTATATATCACCGTACACCCCTCACACCTCTGATGTTCCTGGGCTTGGGCTAAAATCGAGTTCCAACCTACTAATTGGTTATATTAATTAGAAATGTCTTAATTAGAGGCATATTTTGATTTAATACTACAACAAAACCTGGATTGGAAATTTGTATAATTTGTTGTTTGTTAAAGATAAACTGATAAATATCAGGAATTAAAATAGATTATGCTTATGAAGAAACATATTTTGAAGCGACTTCGGTTCTATGTTAAAGATGTTTATAAGGAATTCAAATAGTTTAAGCTTATGAAGAAACCTATTTAAGTTGACTTTAAAAGAAGCTCTTAAAGAACATTTTTAGTACTCGAATCAAACATCAAAAATATGACAGCAAAGTAGAAAAAAAATTTTTAGTGGTTCGGTTTGTGAACCTAGTTTTCCACCTTGGTTAGCCACATTCTTTTAAATTTAATAGGAAAGTGCTTATTAATTACTTCTCTTATCATTTTTCTTCTTCTTTTTAATATTAATTAATTAGTTACAAAACTCTTGAATGTTGATTTTAAAAACGATTGAATACATAACAAAAAATTTACATACAACAGCGGTCCACTCGTTTTTCACTTTGTGGGAGAAATTCTGCAAAACTTATCTTCCTAATTTTTACTTACCTCTTTAAACGCCCAAACAGTTTTTCCTTTTTTTACGGTCTAAGCTATATTTTGATCATCAATCAGTCAATCGGTCAGTAAAAAATGCAAATGTGTTCCGATCTATTTCGAATAGCTGGATCCCCAGATCTACATATTTAGTTAATGCTTTTTATAGTCATGATTATATCGTGCGCCGATTGTTGGTGCCACAAATTATGTGCCACGGCTTTTGAAGCTTAAATTATGTGTCTAGTGTTGCTTGCATTTTCATTTTTCTCTTTCACAAATATTTTTTGTGGCACGTCTCAAAAGAAAAAACAATCTCTCAAGTGGTTGTTGTTGATATTGCTGCCCCATTGCCCGCAGGCGCTAAATGCAGGAAAACAAAAAACAACGGAAGAGGCAACGCAATGCCGGAGACATAAGAAATTTGTATACGATAAATCTATAAATTTTGTCTTAATTTTTTCTTCATTTTTTCTTCGTTTTTTCCGTTTCGGATTTTCTTTTATAGCGCGTGATTTTTGATTTACGCGCCATTGGACATTTTATTTGGATTGGAGTGTTTGGTTTCCCAGAGCACATATTTATTTTTATTTTTATTGCTTTTTAATGCGCCACTGAGGAAGTTTTATTTCTGGGGGCAACTGCAAGTTCCCCCACGCCCTCCATTCCCCTCTTCTGCGCTGTGCTAGAGCTTAGGCTGCGCGTGTGGATTGTTGAACAATGAATTTTCTTGGGATTATATATGTGTTTGTTTATGTGTGTATATGCATATATATAGTATGTGAATATGTGTGTGTGTGGGCTAGACCTCGGGGCAGCAACAATGGCGCTGCAGTGGTGCTTTATTTTACTCTTGCAGCGGGTATTGTCAGTTTCTTATTAAATGTGTAATGCATAAAGGAAAACATCTGCGAACCTATCAAATATATATATAATCTTGATCTGTACAAACAGTCCGGGTGTCTGTTTGAACTGAAAATGGTCTCTCAGTTTTGAAGTTTTGAATAAAACTTTTTGAGCTGCGAATAAAGAAAATCTAATCAGCATCACATAGTTCCCACAGGAACAATCGCTAAAAAATTGAATTTATGTATAAAATACGTTTTTGTGTATCCTTATTAAACCTGAAAATTACGAGCTCTACTATGCTACCATATGGGGAAAATATAATTAACATCGGTCCATTATATTATCCACCATTAAAACTATCGTTTGGAAATTAAGTTTTTTTGTATGAGAAGTAAATATAAAATCCTTACAATTGCTGCATGTTTGCATGAATTTAATCTTCGACCACCCCATTAGGACCGATTCTGTTTTTGCTCTTGTTTAAAATTCAAATGCGAGAATCGTCAGTGTTTTCCACCTTATATCATATTTACTTGGCACTATGTACTTTACAATGCTCATCTATATATATAAAAGTATATATGTGTATATCTCGCTATGTATATATAATAATCATCAAATATTCCATGCTTGTCTTTTGCACCCTCCACAGAATACGCAGCAGCAGCAGATGCAGCAGTCAACCGCAGGCAGGACGAGGATGAGGGCGAGCTCGAGCAGGAGAAGGAGCAGGAGCAAACCCACGTCCACGTCCAAGGCGAGCACCAGAGCCACGTCGTTAATCTATTTACCGCCTTTCTGCTATCCATGTGGACATGTGCCTGCGGCCAACGTGGAGCTGAGCCACTGGCAAGCCAGCAACAGCAGCATCAACAGCAGCAACAGCAGCAGCTGTTGTTGTTGTTGCTCTTCTTCGTCGTCTTCTTCTTGTCAGCGGCACTGGGCACATAAAAATTATGATAAACATGCCACAGCGCCGACGCTGACAGAAGCAACAATGGTTACGCCGCCAGCCTCGACCCCATCCTCCAGTGGAGCTTTGGAGCTGGCGTGCAAATTCCTGCAGCGTGATATTCAGTTAGACATGGTTGAGCGGGCGCAGGAGGAGGAGGACGCAGTGGCGCTTAGCTGCATCGATCTCAGACAGGCGTCGCAATTAGTTATGCCAATTGTTGTAGGTGGCGATGACGGCGTCTCGGAATGTCTGGCGATTGTGCGGCGCCAGCGACGTGAACGACAAAGTCAGCCGTTGTTGGCCACAACAAAACCAATCAGCAATGCAGCAAGAACAGCAACATCTACAACAAACAGTTCGCAAGCAACGACAACAGCGTTGGCCACAACTGGCGCAGCGCTGCCGCAGGAGGCAGACGGGGAGGTGGGGGAGCAGGAAGATGTTGACGATGAAGATGAATGTAGGTGCTTTAACTATAACGGTGATATTAGTGCGCTGGAACGTCTAGAGGAGGAGGAGCAGCAGCAGCAGCAGCAGCTACAGACGCTGCCTGAGTGGCATCAACTTCCTAGCATTACGTGGCTAAAATTCTGGCAGCAGCTGCTGCGGCGGCAACTAAGCAACACCAGCAGCAACAGCAACTGCGACGCCAGCAACTACGCGACAACGCAAACAACGAACACGACGACAACAACAGCAAGCAGCAGGAGTGGAGGCACGCTGGCAACGAGCTGTGGCAGCTACAGCAGCATGACATCGGCAAAAAGTTGGTTGGGACCGCTGTTGCTGACGCTGCTGCTAGCCACGTCCGTTAGCGGCAGGGGCGTCCGTCAAGATGGTGAGTAAAAACCAGCAAGAACGCTTCACTCGGTTGTCACCGACTGCGCAATACTCGTTCATAGTTTAATAACAGACTTACTTATTGCGGACACTATCTACTGAATTTGGTGGAATTATGGATTTTCGCTGCTTACCCGCCCCCAAAATATTATAGATTTTATTGATTGGCCACGTGGGCGTACCCAAAAATTTTTTGTACGATCTTTAGAGGAGGTCTTCAGAAATCTGTCTGAAAAATTGAATGCATCTAACTTTAAAACTTGGGGTGATACATAAATTTTAGAGGTTTGCCAAGCCCTTTGTCAAAAAATCTTAGCACTTTATCATTTATACACGTGTATAATTGCGTTCCAACGGGCAGACAGACGGACATCAAGCCACATCAGGGACATCGCACAAAACCATTATACGCTTTTCACATCGTGAACGAGTATAATTAGGCGCAAGAGATGAGAAGATGGGAGAAGTCGCGCAGAAAGCAGCGCGTAACGCATGCCGATAAGTAGCGCTATGATAAGAATTTATAATTTGACTTGTTCCACGAACCAACCCCTACCCCGGTATCCCCTAACTGCCCCCACCTCCCCCGTCGCGTCGCCCTTTAACGACAACAACATTTCATTTAATTTTCAGCATAATTTTTAGTGGGCTACACACAGCAAAAGCGCAGAGCGTCAGCTGCCGCAGTGGCTGCCTGTGTCTGCGGCCATCCCCTACGCTAGCGCCCCCTCCTCCCTCTCGGTCATGCTCAATTGAATCCATAAGTAGTTTGTGACCACAGATCTGCGTGCTCGTATAATGCGTTTCAACTGTTTCTCCATGAGCGAATTTGCCCAAAAATCAACCAAAAAACAAGTCAAAATGTTTTAGTCGTGTGTGATCGACTAGTAGATACCCTGTAGACAGCTGCAAATTGACTTAATAAAATAAATTTGTGACAAAATTTATTAAGTTACCGAGAATTCGTAAGAAACCTAACCATGAATTGAAATAAAAGCCAAAATTATGCTTTGAATCGCTTAAATGAAATGTATCGCATATTTTCGCTGTGCACATAATCGGTATGCACTGTTTTATATGGCGTCAAGTGCGTATAAGTGCACAATTTTCATATACCCCTAACCATTTTTAATGGTTACAGGGTATATAAAAATTGTTTTTTTTGTCGAAAACAATAAGAAAACAACAGCAACAGCCGCTACAGCAACGAAAGCAACGAAAGCAACAACAACAAATGGCAAATTGTACGGAAATTGCCCGAAACAAACATTCAGCAACCGCCGTCCGACCACCGACCGCTGACCATAATTCACTCAAGTTAGACAAAAGCATTTTCGGGCGCTCCGTCACTGCCCTTGCAGCCCTCCTCCCTCCGCCCCTCCTCGTAACCAAAACCGAAACGAAAGTCCAAATTCCAAATGCAACCGCAAATGAGTATAAAACGAAGCGTCATGCTTTTTGAGCTACTCCTCTCTATACGTATGTATGTGTGGGTGTATATAAGTGTGTGTGTTTGTGGTGCTTGGCCATTGTCCCGTCAATAAGGGTGGTCCACCATTGCCTGATGCAACTCTCCATAAGCACTTAATGTGTCCACACCCACCACAAAGTGCAGACGGGGGCAGGGAGGAGGGGGCGTTTTAATTGGGTTAAGGAGCTGTTAGTGCGTTAAAGCTGTCATTACACATCCATATCTAGATATATACTCGATGTAGATAATTGAACACATGCTTAACAATCGGCTGAAGATTAAAGCAAGAATTGCCTGTCATAATAAAACTCATAAATGGACACCCAAATAGTTGTGAGTGGCTTTTCCCTTACATTTTCCGAAAGGTAATAATCCAAATTGAGAGATTATCACATATCTCAAGTTTTCATCATAAAAGAAACGTGTTCTTTGGCAAACTTTGCTGTCGAACATTTTGTTTTCGAGTGAATGCAAACTCAGGCTGCAAAGTGGTTTAAAAGCGAACCGGGGTTAATTTGCAGCTATGATTTATCTATGTTTGTTATCGCAAGGGGTTACGGTGGTTTGAACCACTGTCAATTTTTGTTGGGCTTACTCCTGGTAAAAATTCGATTCGAAAAATTTCTTACATCCAAGCTAGCAAAGAAATAAACTAAATAAAAAGTGCTGCACGTATATATACAAATATGTCTATATGAATTTACTATTCAACAAAAATATTGTTGTTGTGCGCCTTTTTGCTATCCATTTTATAAGCAGTCGTGGAGCTTCTGTAGTTAAAACGAAAAGTACCGAAATTTAAAATCACAAAAATTACTCTGCTGTGTTTATGTTGCTGCAAAATGCATAAATATAAGCATACTACAGGATTAAATAAGCCTTTTTGCACTCTGTTTACAAAGCTATACTAAAGTTTCCTAAATCTCCCTCCATTATTCTTTGCGCTTGCTCTATAGGCGCTTGCTTATGCCCTGCAGATGGCATGTTAAGTTCTTAAAATTAAATTCATAAAAAGCGCGCAACGTGCCAATATAGCTGATAAGGGTTTTAGGCTACGATACGATGTTAATGCCAACGATTACTGTCAGTTGATAAGAACGAAATGCCAAACGCAACTCTTTGAGTTACTTAAATATTTCCTTTGCTGGTGTTTTCCTTTTTTCCGCCCACACTGTAAGGGCGTGGGGGAGCTGCCTGTGTACTTGAGCCACTCTAATCCACACGAAACACGCCAAAAAAAATATATATATATTTATATATGTATGTATGTGTGTGTACATGTGCTGTGTTTGTTTCTATGTATGTGTGTGTGTGTGTAAAGCCCTTCATTTCAACTGTCCATACGTATTTGCACGCTTGTCTGTCTCTCTGTACGTCTGTTTGTCTGTCCGTCTGTTGGCCGCGTTTATTTTACCCTTGCTAAGGGTATATTATTTTGTCACGAATTGTGTAACGCTTAGAAGGAGACGTCTCCGATTCTATAAAGTTTATTTATTCTTGATCAAAGTGTAATTACGCTCTTAATATAGCAGCAGAGATTTATCAACATCGAACCGCTATATCAATTAGTTCCGATAGGAACGGTCGGTTGAAAATGGCGTTTTTGTATGAACAACTTTTGTTTTTAGTGATATCATAACCAAACTTGGCAATCCAACTCCTAGCTATTATATAATGTACACTTATAAACAATTGTCTAAAAGCACACTTAACTAAAGATATATAGTGCACATTTCATATGTCCGCAAGGGTATTTCAATCTTCGGCACCCCAAAGTGTACAGTTCTCTCCTTTTTGGTATTTTTGCTTGTAGCGTGTAGTTTTGTTGGGTTTGTCCTGCAGCTACATTTTCGAGGGTAGCTGCTGCTGCTGCTATTGTTGCTGCTGCTACTGCTGTTGCTGGGGCACTCAGGCAAAAGTATTGAATCATGTTGGAGAATTATGCACGGCACTTGAAATTGGCGAAACAATTACAATGCGTCCCGCTTTGGGCCTCTGACCGTGGTCGTTACCGGCCGTTGCGCGACGGCCCAGCAAAGTATGCTACACTTTATGCACACCCACTGGCCCCACTGTGCGTATGGGCGGAGAAACTGACAGTCAGGGAGGAGGCTGAGGGAGGGGCCCACATTATGACAGCTACCGCAACAACAGCATCGGTAGCTGAACAAATGTACAAGTCATTGGGCAATGAAACTGGCAGCGGGGGAGCAGTTGGGCAGGCAGCAAAGAGGGGGGGGGGGGGGTGGGTGGTATGGAGTGGTACTCAGCAGCTTAATGCGGCTCAGAGTTCACAGCGATTCGCTGATCCTGCGCAGGAGCACCTTTTGTTTGCCACAAATGTCGAAAACAACAAAATGAGAAGCAGAAAAAAAGGACAAAAGCATAACATATATAAAACAAGTGAGCATATTGCAATCGAATGCTGACAACTGCTAAATACTCTATTTGGAGTTTAATAAAATGTGAAAATAGTTGAAAGAGCGTTGGATTGATTTTAGAGTAGTAGTCTTTAAACTGTAACTTTCGGTAGTATAGAAATTTGTTATGAAGTTTTCATTAAGATTTTTTTAAGAAGAGCTTATGCTATGTTAAATTTGCTTCTAAGAGAATTTTATATTTGTGCGTTTTTAAAGGAGGCGAAGTAGGCGTAGTGGAAGTATTTTTAACACGATTTCACGAGTTTTTATTCAGCAGATTTGTAGACTCAAGATCTTAAACTTATTCTACAGATTTTAATACTATTTAAAGCGAATATGCAGGGATATATCTCGAAAGTTGCAATTCTTTAGCTGTAAACGACGGTAATGCAACAAGCTAATAAACTCTATTTCACTTTGTGAACAGAGTATTATAAAATAAAGTAACGTAAAGTAAAGTAAAGTAAAATAAAAGAAAGGAAAGGAATAATAAAATAAAATGTGTATCGCTGTGTGGCGATGTATGTGTGTGCGTGTGTAGCTGTGTGTCGATTCGTGCGCACATTCGTCTCTACTTTTGCTGGCGACTTTTGTATATTTGAATGCGTAGCTCTCGGCTTCGGTTTTTGGTTTTCGTTCGCTGGCCTGGCCCGTTGTGGCGGGTCTATACGAACACCCGGCCACCCTGCCACCCTTAAGCCCAACTGCCTGGCAATTGTGAACAGGCATAAAGCTACGCTCAATGGCAACGGGGGTGGTTTTACCATTTTCTAGTTGGTGTGTGTGTGTGTGTATTGCATTGGTTATACTTATTGTTTTCTCTCTGTGTATGTGTGGCACGTTTCAGCCCCTTTGGTGTGGCATGCCTTTGGCTAACGATTCCTTTTCTTTGCCTGCTCCTATGCATTGGCTTGCCAGCTATGCTCAATGCTCGCTCTTTATACACTTTTTTTTTTTTTAATATTCACAATTGCCATTTCGGTAGTTTTTATGCCATCAAGCATGAGTGTGCGTGTGTGTGTGTGTATCTGTGTGCGACATTATGATTATTATGAGCCGTTTCTGGTTGTGCTGCTTGTTCAACTTATTTATGCGCCCTTGCGCCGGCAGAGAGTCGTAAATTTTTGGCCTCTAAGAGGCGCACACACACCGACACACACTTAGGCACTTACCAACTGACACTTATGCGCACGCACTTAAATACAATCATAATAATAATAATTGAAACAATTTATAAATTAAAAAGCCACAAATCTTGGCATAAAAATTGACATTACAATTAGAAGAGCAAACGAAGAAAGTGAACAATGCCGTTATGTTTTTGGGCGGGGAGGTGCAAGATTTTAGATTGCCATACTCTGTTCAGAAAGTGAAAGAGAGTAGGTTGGTTTTGGTGCAGTGTCCGTTCGGATGATTGCATTACATTCACATATTTATGCGAGTTTCTCCGCATCAAATTTCGATCACGCCCGAGATTGCAGCAGATGTAAAATAAGAAAAACCCAAAAAAAAAACCAAAATTATATGGTCAATGGTTTGGTTAATGGTTCTAACCCCGCCTTCGGTTTGTGAACTTGGGTTTCCACATCAACAAACCCAGGTTTAGTTTCTTTTTCCTGAGTGTACCTTAGGGTAACAATTTCAAAAGCCTTTAACCGAAATGTCTCTTTTCCAACTTGTTTTCTTAGCTGCTGTTACACTCTGAGCAGAGTATTGCGCAGTCGGCTGCATTTGATCGCAACGTATTTACTTGTTTATTATTGAAACATTTGGGGAACTGCTCTTTTATGTTGCATCTTCCTCTTCTTGTTGCTGGTGTCGTTAAATGAACAATGGACCACAATTGAGGTCACATGCTACTCACACCCAATACACACACACACGCACACTCGCAATTGTTGTGCAATTCAAATATCAGCTCACTTATTTGGCTATTAAAATCTACATTAATAATTTATTTGGCTGCCTGTTTATTAATATGTTTTTCCATTTATTTTCTTTTCGTATTTTGCCTTTTCAGCGCCCACAAATTGCACTTTTCCGGCACGCTGGGAGGGCTCCTGGTTCCTATCGGGCTATCAGCAATCCATACACATCAAGGGCTCGCAGTTCAGCTATCGCGGCAGGTGTGCGGCCTCAGATGGTAACAAATATCTGATAGTGGACGAGTAAGTACTATTGTATACAGTCTCTTACAAAAGTATGCTAATATCTCAACTCAAAAACGCGTCTCAACATTGGCTGGCAAATATAGGAATAGAATTGAATGAAAACCAACAAGACAACAACCAAATGAAGTTGTTTAAAGAAGATGAAGTAGCAGATAAAGAGGAAGAAGATGAAGATAAAGTAGCAGATACAGAATAAGAACAGGCGTCAAAAGCAGTACTTGTACTTGTACTCGTTGTCGTAGCTCCCTCTTTTTATTTCCCCTTTTGTAGGTTATGTTACATTCGTCTTCTGTTTTTTTTTTTTTTTTTGGTACATTTTGAACCATTTGACTTTTGAGTGTGTGCCAAGTGGCTATAATTGAATAAGTTTTCGTTTTGTTGGCTGTACGAAAGTGTTGCAGCTGAACTGTGCGAAGGTAAGACCCAGACCCAAAAACAACCAGCAACAGTAGCAGTACACTCAGAGAAACAACCCGAGAATCTTGTGCTCAAATCGAGAACAAACGCTTTCAAAATGCAGCCAAGAATAAAATTACTTGCATTGATAGCAAAATTGCGAATTTCAGAAATTTTGTTGTAAAAATAGAATTTTTTACTATTCTATTTCAAGAGCAATTACTTTTAGGTTTTAGGTATTAACAAGTGCAATTTTTGTAAAGAGTCCTGAAGATGGCTAGCGGAGTGTGGTCGAAATATATTGAGATATTGAAACATTTTTAGAATAGTAATAGAAAAGTCGCCAGAAACAATAAATCAATAATTTTTATTTATTTGGATTTTGTAGCATTGACGAGAAATTAAAAAAAAAAATAGAAAAAAATATTCTTGAAACTTGAAGAAGAAACGTGATAAATAATATTCAGTTTATACCAAACATGTCTATCATTGTTTTTCTCTGAGTGTAGAAGCAGCAGTAGCAACAGCAGCAGTAACCCCATTTAGAATGAACGTAAAACGCTGCAACGCTGGCCAATAACTGGGCGCCATTTAGCTCTCACACAGAGGCATTGACATGGAGACATAGTTAGATACTAGGCTGAAAACCTGTCGTCAACGCTCTTGTCAGACACATCTGCTCTTAACTTTGCCTATGAAACGAGTTTGTCTCCCCATCCTTTTCTCGCTGTCTCTCTGCATCTCTCTGTCCCTGTCTCTGTGTGAGTTGATTTCAACGCACGACAACAGGCCCAGCCAAGTACTGAACTCTGAAAACTAGCCAATCTACCCATATATACTTACATATATATATATACGTGTTTTTTGTGTACATTGTAAATGCTCTAAAGTAAAACTAAAACTTACAACCATTTTTTATAGGTTTAAAGGTGCCCATGTACCTTTTTAACTAACTCTGCATCTTTTTTGTTTAGTACTTAAACTAAAAACTTTGCTTTTTGTATACAACTTCAAAAATCTTTTTGTTTTGAATGTTAATATAAAAAAAAAAATCAAAGTAAAAAATCTTTAATTCTGGGCTGCTATATAAGAATATAAGTTTTGAATATTTTGTGTTTTGCCATGTTTCTAATTACATATATCTATACCTAAATATATAAGAAATAATCCTAAGCAACAAAGTCTTGAAACTTTTTAAGTTGTAGCTGAAATGTGTATACATTTTTTTGACTTATACTTTTTGAAGCTTTTTGCCAAAAATATAAAAAAGATGTTTCTCTTGACATCTATTTGTGATTTTGCCAATTTTCCAATACAAACATTTTTTTCTAATTTTGTTTTGTAAGTATATTTGTCGTGTACTCAATTATTTTCATATTAATACTTAATATCGTAACATATTGAAAACAAATACAGTTTAAGTATCGTACTACATATGATCGTATGTGCCATTTATCAACTAGGAAACTAACAAAAGCCCCACATATTTGCCTAACCTCTGAAAAAACATAAAAAAAAACCAAAACAAAAAAAAAACATCTATTTTGATTTTGAAATGTTTAATTAAAATTTTTACAGATTTTACGATTTTTTAACATCACTTTTAAACAACATATATTTTGGTTAACTCTTTATTTATTAAGTGTACGTCCTTTGAGTTTGTTTTTATAATCATTTTTTAGTTTCAACAATATAACGAACTATGTATAGCTTCAATTGAAAAGGTAGCCCATATGGAACTGGGTTGGCATTAAAACTACATACTACACATACAAACAAGTATATCCAACCAGCATTCATATTGGTTCACATACATAGAAAACCATACTAAAGTACAAAACAACATGTTGCTTCAGCTTATTTTTTCTTTTTTTTTTTTGGGAAAATAATGTTATTAATTCTTTGGATGAATCACTGGGATTTGTATGTAGCCGGGCGTTTTCTGCTTCATTTTGCACTATGTATTTAAATAACGAAACGAAAAACATTTCATTCATAGCATAACTAAACATATATATGAATTTCCAATTAAAGTTAAGAAGCCTTGATTTAAGTATACTAAACGCTTATTGTTTCTACATACAAGTGTCTACCGAAAACTTTTTGCCAAAAACCGTTAACAAGCCAACACCAAACTTACAGTCCAACACAAAACAGTCCAAATCAAAGAAAATAAAGTTAAAAGAAAAAAAAAACATTTGCCATACCAATACCGAAACCGTAAACAAATAAACTAACTAATAACATATACAATTCTAAGCAAACAAATACCAAAAATTCAAAACTTTTCGTTGCAACCAAAAAAAAAAATACTTTTTTTAGCAAAGGATGTCATCGTTGCCTGGTTATCTATGAGAAGCATAAGAATGTGCTCCAGTATAAAGAAAGTGAGTGCGAAGGTGATAGTATGTATTTGCATCTGTCGAATCCATCTGCACTGGCGATGCGTAGCTCTATAAAACAAAGTGATCATAGGGGGGGAGCTCATCCCAATACGAACGGGCATTCAAGACTATCATCATCGGATCAGTACATAATGAGATCCAATGACGATATAATTGATTGTAAGCATTACCTTTTATATTTTTTATTATTCTAAACTTAAGCAAAAAAAAAACCAAATACAAAAACTCTATCTCTTAACTCGCTATCTCAAAATACCAGTTATATTTTTGCGTTTCTTTCACCTCTTAACATTTCGATCTGCCTCCTCAGTTGAAAACAAACATAACTAACATACCAATATATTTTTAATCGCAGTTCTTAAACTCTTATTTATTTTAACCCCTTTTTATTTTTTTCGCAACAAAAACAAGAATACAAAAGTTTTTTGCATTCAAAAGGCTGACAAGAAGAAGAAGAAAAAAGAACACATAAACTGAAGGATTCTCTACTTTTTATTTTTGAATTTTGAAAAGTAAAGTTGATTTTGTAAATTTTTTTCTTTTTTTTTATTTTTATTAATTTTTTTTTTTTAATTTCCTATAACTTATAATTTATATGCGTTGGCCTTAAAGCAATATTTTTTGTTATTTCGAAAAAAAAATATATATATATAAAAATATCAAAACCAAACCCAACTTGTAAATAGTCTCAAAACAACAAATACTCTGCATACAAATGATAAAAAAAAAAAAAATTCTCCCCGTTTACGTTTGTCATGGCAAGGGTCCTCTCTCTATCTCGCTCTTTTTAACTTGAACTCACTTAAATCAAACCAAAGAGTAAAAAAAAAATAATATATATGTATATATATATAAAAAAAAAAAACAAAACAACAAAACCAAAATCGAATTGTATATTATTCTCAACATACACACGTTGCAATTTATCCAAACGATACAATTTACAATTTAAACAAACAGCTATCCATATCAACTACTATTTATCGTTAGTGTCAATCCAATTAAGCTACTTAGTTGCGATTCTCGAACGTATTAGCGGATTAGCAGATTAACCCGTCCCAACAGAACCAAACAAAACAAAACAAAAGCTAAAAAACAGATTTGACAAAAAACTAAAGAAATGAAAACAAAACGCGCACCAGCTTTAAAGTCGCATTCAAAACTGCCCGTCAAACGAATTTAAGAAAAACTATAACCAACTTTAGTTAAACGAATCCTCAGTTTTTCTTTTACTTTTTGCTTGGTTTTTGTTTTCATTTTCCTTCAGTTTCACTTTAACTGTAAATAATTAAAAAAAAAACAAATTAATGAAAAAACAAATACAAATAAATTGTGTAAATATATATAAAAAACCATTTTCTTAACGAATTGAATTGTTTGTTCCGAATATTTTTTTACCAAAACATTTACATATACATATATCTATATATATATTTGCAAACTCTATTCAATATTTATATGATATGTATATTTTTTACTTTACTTCAAATATTTTTAAACAACTCCCAACTACAACAACAGCAATAACTAAACAACAACAACCACGAATACAAATCGATTTCAATCCAGCATTTCAAATATGTACAAAATATATATTATATATATTTTGATTTTTAAATTTTCTGTTTCTTTGTGTGTGTGCGTGTGTTTGTCGGTGTGTGCGTGCGTGCGCGTGTGTGTATGTATTTCGGTGTGCTTTGTACAGTTCTATTCGCATATATGTAAAAAACACAAAAAAATAGCAACATGTGAAAATTTCAGAAAATAATAACAAGCCGAATTGAGTTTGCACACACAGCAAAAATATAAAAAAAAAAATCTTCTGGTTTGATTGGATTTTTTTGAAATTTGCATTTGGAAAATTTGTTTTGTACGATATTTTAAAGGCCGTCACATGCAGAAATTGTTGTAAAATTGCGCGTTACAATTTGTATAGTTATTGTACATACGCACCTCCAACTATTACTCGTACTATATACATATATATATACATATTTTGTATTTACTCGTACATAGAGCTTTATACGTAAAACCCCTAAGCTAACTTGTATTTTGTTGGTCCGCTCAACGGGCCGCGTCGCTTCGACTCATTTGTAAATAAAACTCATCTAAATTCATGCCAAAAAAAAAAATAATAATAATTAAAGTTTTAAAACCAACAAGCATCCGGTTCCAATATATTTTGCCATGGACAGCGTCCGCAACCAAAGCACCTTTAATATTTATTATGCTTTCATGCGTAAACGTAATATATATCATCTAACGCGGCTGTGGTTTTTCCTGGAACTTCGAGCTAGTTTTAATCAACCCATAGTTCACCTAAAACTACACACAGTTCACAGCTCCAGCGCTCACTGTAAATTCCATTAGCTCATCTCACGAAAAAATCAATAGAACTTTCGTCAGGTATTTCTCACAAATATGTTTAAAAAAACTATATATTAATATTTTTTATTGCATACAGTATACAAATCCTGTATAAAACATTTTTAAGGGCCCGATTTAAAGGGAATGTTTTATTTTATTTTTTTTAAAGGTTTACCAATTTTTTTGCGCACGTTCAGCGAGTTTTCCGTTGGTTGCTAACCGACTTACACACTTCGTTTTCTTTCTTTGTTTTCCATTGTCGTCCATTGAACATGATTTATTTATAAGTCTTCACGCACTGTTCAGAGTACTGAAACCAAAAACAGAAACAGAACCATATCCGTTATGTGTAAACCCGCATATGTGCGTTATTCATTTTATTTTAGAGGAAAAAAAAGTAGCTTTATTTTTAAAATGTAAAATCCAAATGAAAAGCTTTTTCTACGAGCATTAAACACTTGACGTGTACATTCGTTGTTATTTCGATGTCCTGTAGTAAAAAAAGGTCAGCATCTGCGACTCCATAAGATCCTGGGCTAACATAATAAATTTTTAAAAAGATGTGTGCCAAAAATACGGTTTGCATATATTTAACTATGTTATTTATCTCATCCAGAAATTTTGGACCAAACTGGTGAACCGGGGTTCAAACCGAGCTGGTTCAAAACCGTTTAGCAGCCGTGATATTAATAATAAAGGGGCATCTCCTAGTCGAACCCCTTGAATTGTTCTCTTTGGGTTCGCGTGGTTCTCTCTACTAAATTCGTGTTTGAATGGTTTTAACTATCCAATCCTTTTGAGTGCAGTCTGGAGTGTTACAGAAATAGTACATAAGTATGTAGGTCTGCCCTTTGCCCCTTGGCCTCTCTCTCTCCCCTGTGTTGGCTTTTAAGTTTTCCCATTTTGCTATCTTATATAAAGCCGAAGCGGTTCAGTGGTTAATTGGTGTAATCCGCTTACTAGCTTGTCAAGTACTGAAGTTTTCGCTTGTCTCTCATGGCACACACACTAGACACTGGATGCAATTATAGCCAACTAATTGTAAGGCTAAGTCCATAATTGCATACAAGTATCGCACTGCCACATAATGCAACAGCAGCAGCTCCTTCGTCCTGGCCAAGTAGTCTCTCGGCTTAGACATGGCTACGGGCACGCATAGAAATGTAAATTCATTATTTATTATTTGTTTGCCTCAATAGAAATCAAATTAGTTTAAGTGGTGCCCCACAAGCGGCAACACCAGCTACAGCTACAGCTCGAGAGCCCGTGTCAGACCCAGCTCTAGCTGAAGCTTCGGTCTCCAGCTCCCGTCTCCCCTCTCCTGGTCCCGAACTCTCCAACCATTCAGCTTGAATCGATTTGAAAGCGCCAACTCATGTAGCCACCGCCCAACCACACGCCCATCCGAGGCACTGCTCCAGTTTTATGTATCTATCTAGGGGCAGTCACTGACTAACCAAGCTGACTGCCTGACTGACATGACTGTCAGCCTGTCTGTGTGCGAGTGTTTGTGTGTATTTGTCTCTGCTGGGCTTGCTTGTTTTTTTGATTTGATTTTGTTTAAATATTAAACGAGAGTTTTAGAGCTCATTTATAATTCAAAGGACAGTCACAGAGCGGGGGAGGCGGGGCTGTCAAGGGTAGGCGGTTTTGTGGGCGGCTGTTTATTTTGATTAGCAGGCCGTAAAACAATTGCTTCAATAGCACAATGGCATTATTAGGTTTATGTAATTATTTGCTCTGACTGTCATACGCACATACGCACACACGCGCCTGCCTGGGGCATGAGTGCACTTTGATTAAAAGAGCAGCTTACAAATATTGAAAACTTCAATGCAAATACTCGACAGCTTAGACAAACGCTAACTTTAAATTTTCGGGTTTCTTCGCAAATGCGAAATAATTGAATTTATTTATGCCACATTTTCACAGTTGGCCAAGACAAATGTTAATTGGACCCGGACAGGCAGCAATTTCAATTACCGACAACTTGCACAGGATTAACAGCTAATGCTCAACTGTTATTTTACGAGCTTAACATACACAATATAGCTCATATTTAAATTGAAATGTATGTATATGTATTTGTATTGAAATGTAACACTCGTTTGTTTACATTTAACCCATGCCATTGTCGCCGGATTGTTATTTAGTTATTTCAAGTGGGATACAGTTTTGTATATCAAAGGATATTTGCAAAAGTACCTAACAAAACATTTAAGCTGATATTTATTAAAGCTCTTTTACATTATAGTTAGACTCGTGTGTATTATATTAGTTATCAGATCAGGGCATTCAGAACATGGAACAAAGTAATTCCGAACTTATCCATAAAGAGTTCTAGCAGATTTTAATCCAACATTACCTTACCTTAAAATAAAAACCGGCAAGAATAGTTATCTTTGTGCTGCCAAAGATACAATACACTGGCAGATATGGGGTACATTTTAACTCAATAGGGATATCATACAAAAATTAAATATCTGATATAGTGGAACGAGGCTGAAAATACCTTAGTTTATCCCGATATGGGAGATACAAATTATACAAGCCGAATGCAATTTAGATTTAGTCCAAATGTTTGGACATAAAGATGTCCGTATCTGAAAGGTTTTGGCTAGGATATTTTAAATGGCAAAAAGGTTTAATTTAATGACTCAGAGATGTCTCCTTCAATGCGTTACACATATGTAAAAGATCAAGAAAATTATACTTTTATACCCTGTAATTTAGAATAGTTTTCCGCACAAGACATTTATGTGTATCTATCATTAGCTATAGTTAACTATCTACTAATTCTAGGTACTCCTTAGTCACGGCCACAAACTGCTTTAGGCCAACACAGCACTACCCACGAGGCCCCTCGCCCCTCTTTTGCTTGGCTTCTTGCATAATTATTTTTATGTTTTTTATATACTTTTTGTGGGCCCATTTAGCAGCAGCATCTTGCGTGGCGGCAGCAGCTTGCGAGACGGTTGGATCTTTTACTATTTGCATACCAATTTCATGATAGCACTCGGGGTTGCAAGTGCCTGCCACACTGCAGGGCATTCAATGAAGGACATTCTGGAGAGGGGGCGGCGACCACATTTTAATTGCTATGCAGCGAGCTCTCTCAGAAGGCAGCATAAAAAATAATTAAAATAATTAAGCGCAAAACTGCGCCAACACTGCTGCTGCCCCTTATACGAACCGTCCCTCACCCTCCTCCTCTTCAGCTCTTTTAACCTGGCTATCTACCTGAGTATTTGTATTATTGCGTTCATCGTTCGCATTCGTTCACTTTTCTTTTCAATGCTATTTTTTGGCGTTAATTTTTCGCTCTGTTCAGTTTTTGTTGGTTTTTTATTTGAATGTTCTTTGCAGGTGCGCTGCACTCTTTGTTCGTAGTCCTTCTGATTTTGTATACCCAACACACATTGAAAATGTGTAAACAAGGGTAAATTACAGTTGCACCCATAGAGTATATATATATATATATATATATACATATTCTTGATCCGCATATTCAGTCGAGTCGGTCTAGCCATGTGCGATAATTTTGGAGACTATATGAGATAGACACACCAACGAAATCAATAAATATCGATTTTACGTTCCTGATCGGTTTGCATATGTCTGAGATAATTAGAGCTAGATATGCAAAATGTGATATGTGGGTTCTCGTAAAAAATACAAAAATTAAAAATAGTTCACTTTTATGTTATCTTTACAAAAGAAAGTATTTTACAAATTAATTTCTAATAAAAAATGAAATTTTTTTTTAGCTTAGGAGCTGTGGAAAGAAGAAGCTTAGCTGTTGTTTACAGTGCATAGCGTGTGGCATATGTGTTAAGGCAACTCGAAACCAGGTACAGGGTATCGTTTAGTTTAGTGCTCTCCACTAGAGCACTCTTTTTTATTACATTTTTCGGCATTGAAACACGTAACAAAGCAGCTTTGGCCAATTTTCGTGCGAGAATATTTAAATTTAATCAAATGTCTGTAAAAATGTTTACTATGCCTTTTATACCACAACAACAACAATAAAAGCAACACAGTACGCACATGTGTGTTTGTGGGTGTGTGGGATGTGGGTGTGTGGGATGTGTGTGTATGGGATATGTGTGTGTGTGTGGCACAACCTGCTTTTGGTACGTTGACTGGGTAATTTGTTGGCCGCACCAAGCGCACAGGTCAGGACAACAGCCAATTTTATTTTATTTTATATAGTTTTTGGCATTTTCATGCGGACCGGACCCCTTTCGTTCATTTTCCGGCTGGGGCTGGGCTCTGCGTGTGTTGGTACAGTTTTCGCATACCATATACTATATTTATAGGATAAATAAAAAAGAGAATACCGTATTTACCTAGGGTACCCTGGAATCGAGTCGGAGCCGCGGAGTCCTCGCGTGTTTGCGTCCGGGGTGTCAACCAATTTCGCGTGTCTCTCGCTACAACAACAGTCCCCGACCCTCCCTGCCTCTCTCTCTCTCTCTCTCTCTCTCTCTCTCTGTTTGTTAGCAAAGTTGTTTTTGTTGGCGCTGTTGTATATATAAATATATATATATATATATATATATATATATATATATATATATGTATATATTGTATATATATTTTCACATAGCCATTTCATTTCAATTCATTTCATTTATTTATGCAATATTTTATGTGCTCATTCATTCATTTATTTTTTTGCTCGTTTCTCGGTTCTCTCTTCTATTAATTTGTTGTCACTCGGTTCCGTTTCTGTTATGTTACGTTGTCAATTTTGTTTATGTACATATGTATATATATATCTGTTGTATATATAGACAAGTCGTGCCATAAACCTCATTCATCTTAATTTGTTTTGCGTTACATATTCGTGTTTTATGTTTTTTATTATGATTTTGTTTTTTGGGACTAAACGAATGTGTTTCCTTGCTTTTGTCAAGGATTGTACAGAAGAATCGCATAAATCAATTGTGTATTATAATGAAAATTAACCAACGATATTTACAACTACTTACAACCACTTACAACCACAAGAATAATAACAACAACAACAACACACGCTGTAAATAAAGACTCCTTCCTCCATCTCTTGTATATATTTATTGTGTTTGTTTGTTTGTTCGTTTGTTGATACCCTTTCTTTTAATTTTCCTTTTGTTTTTCTTTTTTGATTTCGAATAATCGTTTTGAAAAAACTGTTGTTTGTTGTCACCAATTGAAGCGCTTCGATTGACTTTTGTTTTTTAAAATTAATAATAATACCTAAAATAACTCTTTGTACATGATTAATTATAATTATTAATGTTTATATTAATCCACTGCTAACAAAAAAAAATCATCATTACGTGAAATCATCGCCTCAATTTTTGTACAGTTCTTCAACCATGAGCGAGTGAAGTTTTCCAAGTTTCGGCAACGCACGAAGCTTAAATATGATTTCCGGAATATGTGGCCAATTGCATGATACTTTATTAAATTTATAAAATAAAAAAAAAAATCAATTGATTATCCGATTTAATTCAGCTTATGCTGTTGCTCTAAAAAATGTATAATGTAAATGTGTTAATATAAGAAATTTCTCTCTTTGATTTCAAGGCATCCTATATATATTTTTGGTAAATTTGGCTTGGCTCGCTTTCTTGGAAATCATATTAATCAATTTTTCAAACGACTTCGTTTTCGGGTTTCTTCATCTCTATTATTCGTTTGTCTGTTCCCAGCTCCTACACAAATTTCCTAGAACTTTTTCAGTTGTCGCTTAAGAACTTTTGTTTAACTCGATCGAAACACATATTTTGTATAATAATTAAATAAAAGCAAATACTCTCATCAATTTAATTTTAATTATTTTTGTCACACTTTGTTTTGTCGATTTGGAAGAACAAAAAGGATTTCAGCTAAATTTTTTGCAAAAAATACAATTATTTTCTGTCTCGTGCCAAAAGAAAATTTAAAAAAAAAATAAAAATGAACTAGAAACAATTTATATATTTGTATATATATATTTTGTTTACATATATTGTACATGATGATAAAATGTTGGGATGGGCTGCCCGGTGACCGCTAGTATAATTGTCTCATTTAATCAATTACTTGTTGTACTTTCTTCTTACTACATTCTACCTAACCTAACAACCTACTACTATTTAACTACTACCCTACTACTATTTGTACTACTACTTCTACTACTATTCGCTCTATGAGTTCACACTTTTCCCACCCGCTCCCTTCCGTGTTGTTGTTTCCTTTTATAACATATGTGTGTGTCCGTGTTTGTACCTTTTAGTTAGTTTTTACAGTATTCTATATCATTTTTTGTGGTTACTTTTTTCTGTTTTTGTTAATTTTGTACATAATACTAAATGTGTGTGTTATTTAATTAATGTAATTTAAACATGAAACTCAACAATTTCTGCTCTCGGTTCTTCATGATTTATATTGTCCTTTTTCGGTGTGTGTAATACTACTACAGTTACTCTTAACTAGATGTGTGTAATTTTTCATTCCGTTTGCTCTAAGTGTTGTTTGTGCTGTGTGTGTATTAGAGACCAGCTATAAATATATCACACATACATTTAACCATATTTAACATACATGTGTGTCCGAACAAAAGAAATTAAAATCCCAACTACATACAAAATATTATACATAATTTATTTTTTATGTCTGTGCTATCTTTGTATTTTTGCCTTGTCATGCTATACAACATCGCTTCTCCATAGTAGTTGCTGCCAAACCAACACTAAACGGCATAAACGCACACTTCCAACACGGACACGAGACATCCGACACACACACCTTGAACACCACGCCCTGGCAGCGCCTTGTTATACCGTTATGCTTTTCATCAAGTGTAGTTGCTACTTAATTACATTCATTACTCAAAAAGGGCCACAAGAGCCGGCCCACACACACACACACAGACCCAAACACACACACACATATGTCCTGCATATATATTTTGGCTTACAAAACTCCTGTACATAATTTTGTTGAATTTTTGTTTATACAACTTTCGTTGTATTTTCCAACACTACTCTGCGTGTGCTTGTTTTTTTTCGTTTTCATTTTTAAATTTTCGCTGTAGAGGAATTCTAAACGCTCCAAATTGTTTGTTGTGCCTTTTAGCTGTAAACATTTTGTAATACATATTTACAACTATGCCTGTATGTTGGTTTTTAATCATATATATATATATATATATGTGTGTGTACTTTAAAACGAAATGGTTATAAGTTACAATTAAAAAAGAAAAACAAAAAATACACAACTCCAAAATTGCTAAAAAGAGAGGACCCTTTACCAAATCTTATCAAACAACTACGAAACTATTTGCCAAACTGCAAATCAAAGTACTCTTAATTATTTTTAGCATACGAGTGTTATCTTAATTATAACAATTATATTTTAATTTTATTTTTTAATTATTTATGCTTGCCCTAGCAACAAAAATACAAAGTTATACGAACATTTTCCTTTGCCTTGTAACTACTTTTCGTTTGGTTTGTCTTCTAAGAGAGCCGGAAAGACCATGTGTTCTTTTTTTTTTAATTTTATTTTTTTTAAATAATACTTAAACGTGTTGTGCTTATCAGTTTGTTTTAAAACACACCAAAGTTAAGCAATGTCAAATATGTTGGACATTGTCTCAGCTGAAAACAAAAGGAAAACATATTTAAAAAAATAAATAAGCAGAAAATACTCTTGTCTTTTTGATTTGAGTTTGTGTAAACGTTATTGCGCCTACTCATTTTTTACTTACTTTAAAGTTTAAACACATTTTTCAACAGAAATTGTTGTTGTTTCTCATTGTGCCGCACTCGAAGCTGCTCACGGTCTTTGACCGCCAACTAGAGGCCAGCGTGGGACTCGTTTCGTGATTTCCTTCGTGACACGAACATGCGAGACTTAACACAAAGTGGTCAGGGTAAAAAATGATGCACCTCCACACGACTTAGTATGGATATTTAGGGAATATAGTCTATAGAAAATCAAATATAATAAAATTCGTAAAAGATACATTTAATTAAAAAAATTATTATAGAGCTTATAATATAGTAGACTTTTATTATCTTTTAAAAGAACCACAAAAAGAAGAAATTACAATTCATATTTTTATATAAAGTATATATTTATATTTATTAAAAATATGTATACAAAAAAGTCGTGATTGTTATATTTTGTACCAAATGTACTTCCAAACTGTGCTTTGTGTTCTTGAAAAATCGGACACGCGTTCACCTCTAGCTGGCAACTGCTTCAGAGCTCCCAAGCGACATTTCTGTTGCCGCTGCTGATTTCAAGTATCATTTTGCCATTTATTTTGCGCAATTTTCTCAGCAAATATCAGCAGCAAGCAGCATCAGCAATGGGCCACTTAATTAAACAAATTTCTGTGTAATTTAAATGGCATTCTTGACTTGGGGGCGTGGTTTGGGGCAGCTTTTAGTGCGCTGCACAACAATGATTTAACAAATCTTTAGAACTTTGTAGAATTGTTTTCATTTTATCCTAAAAAAACAACAAAAAAAAAATAAAAATATTCACCTCTATATGTTGCTTCTATCTAACTAACTAACTATCTAACTACCGACTATCTTTGCTATTCTACTCGATCCTTCCACTACTTACATATTCCCATTTCCAATTTCGACTAATTTCCGCCTTCTGTGTGTGTCTCTCTTTTTGTCTGCGACAACCTGTTTAGCGATTTGCATTAATTGTATTTTTATGTGTGCTTTTAAAATAATCATGTCCCTCAGACTTTTGCAAGGGCCGTGAGACTTTACAGACTCTCTGCGATCAGATACCGGGCGATGCTCTGCTCTATTCGCTGTTCCGTGAGAGCGCCGAGCCGGTCAAGTGCCCGCTAAAGGGTGAGTACCAGACCCCCAATTCCTTAACCTTTATTTATCTTAATTAATACTCTGTCGCAGGTCCCTTCATATTTACGTACAATCGCGGACACGGCGAGTGCAAGTCGCCAGTGTCCAATATTGAGAGCTGCACTGAGGAGAGTCGCCTGCTGTTGAGTTTTCAGGCCTGTCCCGATGTCCAGGGCACCGAGAGCACGGGTAAGTCTCTATTATAAAGACTGATTTATACGAATATATGGAAGCTTCCTTAAGCTTCCTTCCGAAATCATAAGATGGATTCAATTCTTAGTCTAAGAAATGTTGTACTTGCATCATCAAAATTTGCATCCTTTTTAACGATTCAAATTTCTTAATTTCAAAATTTCAAAATTCATATTTCAAGCAGATTTTTAAAATCCCAAAATCAGTTTTTAATCTCAGATACTACTACCATTTTACTCTTACTTCAAATTCGAAATAACAGCCAACGGCCAAAAATACAAATTAAAAGGATGTTTATGAAATTAAGAATAATTAATATGTAATTTAAGAATATTCTAAACGGAAATTTTGTTGATATTTTAAGCACAAAGCAGTAAGAATTCTCTTCCGTTTGTATTTATTTCTCGCAGTTTTTCCTTCATTTGCATTTTTCTAAGTTTTCTAATTATAACAAGTTAGATGGCTCTAGTCGGGTGTCCCCGGCTAGGAGATACCCTGAACCCAGCGGCGAGCTGTCGTTATATACATTTAAAGCTCTTTACTTTCATGCACACATTCACAAAGTCACACATACACATATACATATACATTGGCTGCGCTTGGCCCCACAATGGAAAATGAATTCTTGAACAACTTCTAAACTAAGAGTATGATCGTTATACAATTTTCAGTGCTTAATAAGAGCATTCAAATCTATGTACAAACCAAAGCCCAAGTCTGTAGAAGTTGATTTGCGTTTTCTTGAGATGGGGTATCCAAAATCCGAAATATTCATAATCTGCGTATGCTTTACGAGCACATATTTAACCAAATTTAGCTCGTATAGTCTCCGAGATATGCCAAGAAAACCAAGTCTTAAAATCGATTTTTATCGATAATCATGAAACGGAGTAAGATATCGGAAAAAAATGATAAATTTGTACTGCGTATGGATTAGGAGAAAATAGAATCTTTTAGTTTAGGTTTCTAGCTTTTGTAGTTTCCGAGATCCCTGCGTTCATACAGACGGACAGAAGGACAGACAGACGGACATGGCTAATTCAACTCAGATCGTCGTGCTGATCAAGAATATATATACTTTATGGGGTCGGAGATGCTTCCTTCTGCCTGTTACATACATTTGCACAAAACCATTATACCCTTTTACCCATTTTCAATGGGTTCAGGGTATAAAAAGGCAGAAATGTTTGAACATTTTTTTATATTGTCAAAAAAAATTCGCTATTCATCGATTGTTTCATTTGATTTTATTTTTAAGTTCAATTTAGGTTTTGTTCATAAAAAAATAAAATAATTTGAAAATGTAAGGATCAAGATTATAACTAAAGTAAACTAGGAAGCTAAAGGTGAACACCGCCCAAGGAATCCGTCCGTTACTGAAGCTCCACTGTAAAACATATACATATTTTCATTACGTTGCAGTTGAGGAGCTGACCTGCCTGGCAACTTGGAAGGATGGGAACTCACGCTATTTGGTGGGTCTTGTCTCGCACCACCATGCGATTTCGAATGAGGAGCGCTATCGTTGCTTTGTTTACGAGAAAATCTCGGCAATGATTGGTAAGCAAATCTGCTGGCAAACAGCTGGAAACATTGTCTGAGTCTTTATAACCCTTGCAGGCGGCCCCAGTGTGCCCATCTCCAAGGATGCCGAATATAAGCTGGCGCAATCCGGCGACGCCACTTGCAACGGCTTAGACAGCGCCGAGGTAAGCCCCACCCAGCCATACTTTACCACCCAACTCGCTTTTCACCGCTTCCTTTGCACAGGTTGGTTCACGTATAATGTCGCTGCGGAAACCGCCGGCGGCTGAGCGTTGCGATTTTCCCGCCTGGTTCAAGGGTCCGCGACACTGGCATGCACTTATGGGGAATGCCGTCTACAATTATCATTCCAAGTGAGTGGCAACCAGGAGCCTGTGGCAAGCAGCTCTCCTCGCCTCTTTCGCTTGACAGCCAATACAACGGTTTCAATTTCTTTACAGTGATGGCTCTGTGCACATTATTAAGCCCAACGGCTACATGGAGACACGTGCGCTCTGCGAGCAGATAAACAAACAGACCTCAACCGAAATGATGGCCGTGGTGCACTATACCACCGGCTGGTAAGCAAAACCGTATAAGAAATCCCCGCCGTAACTCCGCTTGTATTCAGCACGAGTTTTTTTTTTTTGCTTCTTTCCTTCCAGCCAATCAGGTTTTATGTGCATGATGTTTTACCGCCGGGACACGCACGTCATCGAGATACAAACGGGCAAGCCGGCCATTCGTCTGGAGGATGCCTGTGCGCCGGATCACTTTGACTTCAATAAGATGGCCTACATAACGCTGCTGGGTAAGCTAGTGTACACTGTACACTGCTGATTACAGTAGAGTTGAGCAACTTAGGTGCAAAAATACCGTGTCACATAGTCACTGAATAACAGGTCTACAATAACAGTCCAGATATTGAGAGCCACAGCTTCAGTTCAATATTAACAGTCGCAATCCCGCGATTAGCAGTCACAGTGTCAGCCTGAGTTCCAATAATATCATTAACAGTCCAATCCAGATATTAACAGTTATAGTACGGAAAGTATCAGTTCCGTTTAATCAATGTCCAATTATTAACAGTCAAATTTACAGTCACATCTGGTATTATTAGCTAGAGACCAGATATTAACAGTCAGTCTGATTTAAATAGTCATAGCAATAGTCACAGTCGAGATATTAAGAGTTACAGTTCTATATTAATTATTAAGTTCGATTAACATTTAGAGCTGGTCTCTGCTGCCTGGATAGTCTACGTATAAAGAGGCTCAGTCCGATATTTACGATCACCGTTACAGCTACATGCGATTTAAACAGTAATATTAAAAGCTACAGTCCCGATTTGAGCACTTACAGTCTTAATGACTCAAAAGCTAATCTAAAACAATGTCATAAGCCTGCGACAATTGTTGCTGGTTTTGTGCACAGTTTGAACATGGTTTTGCACTCTCCACTGTCACAGTGACTGTCAGATAACAAAAGCGCACTCAGCTCCAGTCTCGTTTGTTGCACTGCTCTGACCAGTTCTCTCGTTTTAAACTCCGCTCACAGCTAGCAATCCGGAACCGCATATTTGCCCCATGGAGGGCCTGTACAATCTGCGTGGCGCCATTGGGCCGCCGTACCTGGTCACGCGCCACAAACGCAATCACAATGGCAAATCGCATCTTGGCCATGGCCATCATCACCATAGCGAGGGCTCCGATGCCGGATCCTTTGGCCACAAGGGGTATGTTTGAGCTTTGGTGCAAGTTGTTGGCCCCTCTTTTCTATAGCTTTGTTTGTTTATTTGTGGCAGGCACAGCACACTCAGCTTTCGCAATGCCGAGCGCATGGAGCGCGGCTCCTGGCATGCCAACACTCGCGGCCTGCCCGTGCGCAGCCGACGCAATGCACCAGCAGCACAGCAGCAGCAGCAGCAGTTGCAGCAGCATCAACAACAACAACAATCCTTGGTTTTAGGCAGCAACGATACCAGCGTGGGCTTCATAGCCACGCGTAGTCGTCGCGATGTGCCCGGCTGTGTGACCAACTACAATGCCCAGCGTCAGCTTTGGGTGGGCTGCACTGCGCCCAACGTTATCGACGTGAGTCCATTGTGCAGCGTGGATGGTGACGAGGGTAAGTGAGGCGTCCGACAGTCCCACATTAGCTACTCTAACGTTTGCTTCCTGTTCGTGCAGAGTACTCGTGTCATGGCTCTTGGAACGAGAACAGCACAGTCTACATTATAGCACGGCACAAGGGCACCAAGCACGGCGTCTGCATCAGCTACAGGCCCACTGAGGGCAATGCGGCCAAGTTGGTCGTGGGCGATGCCTGCTATCGGGGCACACAGAAGCCGCCCGATCATCATCTGGTGGCCAATCTATCCGTTTTCGGTTTGTGTTAAATCATTGGAAGTTCCTTTTGAAATTCATCTAACATTTGTGTTTTCTCGTTCGCCAGGTAAATGTGGCGAAACTGGCTCCAGTGCCAGCACAGCTCACTTGGCCAACTGGCTGCTGTTGTTAGCCATGTTGACGTGGTTGCAAACGCTACAAAGCTGAGTTACTCAATAGCCGAATATATATTTTTGGGACTGCACAACTTTAACAATTTCGTACACGGGCACCAAAGTGCCGCACTAAACCCAAAAACCCAAAACCACAACCAAAACCCCAATATGATGAACATGTATACAAGACACACATTTAAGACTTATTGTACATTGCATATTGTATAAGTAAGGCCTAAACGAAACATGTTTTTGCTGTATATAAGTTAATTGTTTTCATTTTTTATCTCTTATTAACAACCCTTTGTTTTGTTTAGTTTTAAGTGCTTTAAACTCGATATATTATATTATTACAAATTAAAAAACAAATATTTAAAGAAAAGTAACGAGAAAAAAAAAATGGTTTGCAATAAAGCCTTAGAGCAAACGCTGTTTGTATTAGGCCTAGTGAAACGCGCCTATTGCTAAATGTAGCGCTGAAATTTGAATAAATATAAACTTTATGCAAGAAATGCTTTTTATTTATATGTAAAACAATTATGCAAAAAAAAAAAAATAAAAATAAATCGAAAAAGCGCAGCATTTAAAATTATTAAGCAAAAGACAAGCAACAAGAAACAACAACAAATAACAACTACATATACGAATACGAAGCTAAAAGCTTAACGTTCTGTATGCTAAATAATATTCTATGCATTTATTTTTCTATATCATTTCCAAAATGTTTCCTACAACACAAACATACACATAAATACTAAGAGAAGAGAACAAAATAAAAACGAAAACTTTCTAGCAACTACGTATATGTATGTAAAAGTTTAAATTAGTTTACGAATTGTTTTCAGAATTGTACAAAAAGCAGATACCGCGTACACACACACACACATATATATATATATATAGATTTTCATATATATATATATTTTTTGATGTACAGTGCAAAATAGTACATAATAAGCATACCTATACTAAATACATACATAATATATATAACATTTTGCATAGGATCACATTGGTTTCATAATACATAATTAATACCTTGCAAAATATACATACAATACATACATATAGACTTATATATATATATACATATATATAATATATATTGTATGGTTCATTATAGCTACAGACATAGCGCGAGCATAAGAAATGTAAAGTTTATTGAAGCGTACGAACTTCGAACTTTGATCTTTGAACCTTATTAAGTAGCAGCAGCAGCACACTCACGTTCATAATCAATCAACTAATTTCTAAAGACACACACGACAACCAATCCAAACAAAACAAAGACAACAATGAAAGAGCAAGAAATGCTAAAATAATTAGAGTGTTTAAGGCAATTAAGCGGTGATATAGGTCTAGAATAAACAAACAAAAACAAGTGTAAAAAGCTCTTATGAAAGCGCAACAACAACAACAGCAGGCAGTCTGGCATTGGAGTTAAAGGTTAAATAAAGATAGCAAAGTGTATCCAAAGGATTTCAGAAACTAGCATTTTCCCTCGATTAGCGATTAACAGAAAGAAAACAAAAATCAATTTTGCCCTAATAAGAAAAACCTAAGCGGTTTATAACTAACAATTCCGAGGCCTCTTCAAGGCACACACACACATAAATAACTAGTCAAAATTTAATAAGGTACCCAAATACAAAAAAAAAAAAATAAATTAATATTTAATGAAGTGAAAAATCCTTGTAAATAGCGAATGTTATGCGAATTGATTCACAAAAAAAAAAAAACAAATTGTACGCGGTGTATACATATGTAACTAATTGCTAGTTAGCTAAAAGTATTGAGCAAATGAAATAAAACTACATAATACTATACATAGGAGAAACGCTGGGTGGGGGGCGAGAAGAGAGCATACAAAGTGGGCTAACTGAATATGATAAGGGCTAATTGATAAGTACTACGTATATGTATTTCAAATATATATATATAAATATAACTGCAGCAGAGTGATTACACTATGCAACAAAGACAACAGAACAACCTTCCTCCCTCCCTCAAAATGCAAAATAGCAAGGACAGGCGCTCAAGCTCCACCTACGAAGGGCGCCGACACGCCCAGGACAAGACAAATCAATAAATAGCGATATCGTATAATGTTTATTAGCCTCCAGCCAGGCCAAGCAGCAGACAGAGCATGGCACAGCAGCAGATAACTAATATATACATACATATTTTTGAGTGTACCTATCAATAAGTATTTCAAATTTGTTGTCAGCTTTTACTAAGTAAATATGTAATAACAACAACAACACACACTAACAATTAAAACAAAAACAAAAACAAAAATATACGAATGCATTTTAAAAACGTAAGACAAAAGGAAAATCAATTGAAAGATCATTCAGTTGTTAAGGAACAAGTTCTAAGCGCAAATCCTACCCCAAACTTTTCAACTCTTCCAAATGCTCTTGTTTTTCATTGTAATGAACAGGGTGTACCCTGTACCCATTAAAAATTCTAATAAAAAAAAAATGTGTGTGGATGTAATGTAATAAAGAGGTAACTTGAAGTCCAGAGTGCTTATATATTCTTGATCAGCATCAACAGCCGAGTTGATCTAGCCATAAGTCTGTCTGTCCGTTAGTCCATCTTTCTCAATGCCTATAAGAACTAGAGACTTTAAATCCGTAGTGCACACATAAAAAAGCTTTGCAGTTTGTCGAGAACTTATCTCGTCGATTATAAAAGTAATCTAATTTGGTATACGTATGGATATATATATATATATATATATATATATATATATATATATGTATATATGTACATGAATGCCATCTTTAAGCGCTTAAAAAACTTGCAGCTCGGTACAGGGTAGCCCCTAATCGTGCAAACTCGACTAGCGAACTCTTGTCTCACTTTAAGCTTGACCGTTTTGTTTTGCAATTGTTAAACTAAACCACTTTCCAAGTCGTGTTCCCAATTTACAATTGTGGTCCAACTAAGTCCAGCCAACTTTTTGTTATCTATCCTTGAATTTATCCTCAGCGTAAACATGTTATCAATGTTCCCAAAAAGAAATGGTCTCCACAAATGTATTCGATGTTTCTAAAAACTAAAAAAGAAAAACAAAACATAAAACAATGCAAAACGTACATATTTTTGTAAATAGTTAATGCAATGCTTGAATTTTTAACCCATTTTTGTGTAACTGGCCTGAAATTGCAATCGTGTGTAAATGAGGCCACGCCCAATCAATTGGGAGGCGCGTTTTGGCCGTGGACTCAATTTGAATGTGAACGCTAAGCATTAGAGTTAAGTGATTTTTATATAAATATATATTCAAAAGCGATTTTATAAATCATTTTAATTGTCTATTTTAAAGCAAAATTCAAGATTGAAAATGCAAACAGAAAACTCGTAATGAAATTAATTTTAGTTGATGTGTGTGAAATACTTCTGGAATTCTTTTTGTCAATAATTCAATGTTTTCGAGTCCTATGTTTATAAATTAATTGTTTCAGTTTTTTAAGCAAATATAAATAAAAATACAAACTAATTACAAATATAACTACAAATTGTTTTACTTACTTTTTAAATGTTTTTTTTGTGTTGGCTTATATACCTAAACGGGATTTCATTTAAAACTCAGTTGATTTTGGTAATGAAGTTTATTTTGTACTATTTTTATATATATGTATAAATATTTATTTTAAATACTTTGTCAAATCGTTAAAAAACTAAAACATCTTTATTTTTTTGTTTAAATGAAACATAAATTGCGGCTTCTTGGCTGGAAAATCCGCATAGGGTATTCGAAAAGTCGGCTTTTTGGAGTTGGATAATGTATGCAGACGGTGAGTTTTTGCAAAGTCCTCTTATGGTTCATCCTTCTTGGAGTTATGGCAGTTACTCATTGTTGTTTTCTTCAGACAGCAGACATCATCTCCAGGGTATTTCATTGTGCCAGTAACATCTTGAGAGTTTTCAGCTCTATTGAATATTTTTTATCTCTTTGTTCATATAATTGGTGGGTGAGGTTTTTTTTTAAATTTTTATTTATTTGTAGACAATGTATCGCCCTAAAGTGAGAATCGCATCATAAAACCTCACCCGAAAATTAGATGCTTCTCATTAGTCGTACGACGTGTTAAAGTCGGGATTGAAATATAAGTATTGTTCAACATACACACATACACATAAACATATTAACATGTATGTAGTAGTACCTAAAAGCCTATTATCGCATAAATGATAAATTACAAAATAAAATAAAATTATAATTACAATTCTATACTGTAGTAAATATTTGAATTTTCTTGTATCGTGGTATAGTTAAGTAAACTGAAATTTTCCTTTGTTGTATAAAATATTGTATGCTGTTATTCATGACTTTTTTAATAATATAGTGTTCTTGGTATTCTAATTCATTTGAAGATGTTTATAACTATTTTGCAACTTTATTAACAAAGTAAATAGTAAAAAAATGTATTATTAATATATGGGATCTGAACTGCCTAGTAAATAAATGAAAGCTAGCAAATATATTTTTCTGTAAAATTTATGAATGTAGATCCACAATAAACGTATCTAAAAGGTAATTTTTCTTTGGTAAGTTTAGCATCCTCACGGATAAAAAATAATAGTAATGCAAATTAAATTATCGGAGTACAAAAAAAAAAGTTTTTTATCAAATAAAAATTGTGTTAAAAAAATATATATATGTATATATGAATTGAAAAAATAAACTTTTTAAAATATTTGAAAACTAAAAAAAAAACAGTATGTGAACCAAAAAGTAATCAAAAATTGTTTTCAAATTTTATAAATCAAAATCAAGATGTAGATTAAAAAGGTTGAAACTAGTTCACGTTTGATAAGCTGTAGTTTTCGCAGATTTCCAACAGACTTTTATTGAGAGAAAATGTATCCTAGTTGTATCTGTATTAAAGAGTTGTAAGCGGTGTGATGTTTAAGATCTTAGGCAAATTTTTTTTATTTAGGTATAATCAGTGGAGTTTCGACGTTCTGATTTTAAAAAGTGCAGAAAATAAATCAATCCTTAGTTTCATGTGGTATTAAATGGATAGTTTTCTTTAGTACAAGCAGTTCCGTTGGAGTTCTTTTACCCACTTTTTAACTTTAAGAATGACGGGACGCATACATAAATTCTGTAAGCTCGGTATTCAAATTAATAGGGCTTGTCGTAGTTTAAAATATTTAACCGAAACCAGTATCAAAGGTTTAAAGAGAATGTATATCAGAATTTCAAACAGAGAAGACGTATGTACTTTATGATCTCAAAACTTAAAACTGAAAGTTGTTTTCAAGAATAGCCTTTTTCAACCATTATTCAATCAGTGTCAAAGGCTTAGACTATTTTTTGTTGTTGTTTATAATGAATTTAAAAGAGGAAGATTTCGTAAATGCGTAGTTTCTTTTTATGAGATTGTATTCAAGAGAAAAGTTAATAGTTTTTTTGGTATCCTCAATCCTCCTCCAAATGAATTTTGTTTTTAAATTCTTTCTTCGGAGTTAGGTAATGTGGCTATCTCTATTGTGTCTCTATACCCAATAGAGCCAAGAATTGTCATGTTTTCATTTTTATGGGATTTAGATATATCCCTTCGATTAAAAGTGGTTTTCATTCATAACGCAGTTTTTTATAAAAAGTATGCGGTTTTTATTTCGTTGCATTTATCCTATTTAATATCAAAATTTTCGGGAGTATCAAAGAGTTGCGTGTAATTATGTAAACTCAAGTTATTATATTTTTTTTCTTCATACATTCCATACACTCGTATTGTATTGGCCTATTCTCGATTCTGTTGTATATATATTATATCAAATTAGAAAGTGATTTTAGATGAGTCCACAAAATGCATTTTTGCTAGTGAAATTCAAATTCTTCGCAGCTTTGTAAAAGTTTTTGATCCATTAAAAATTATGTTGTCTTTTCGCAAAGATTTCTTATTATTCTTGAGTATTTTAAGCAGATGACGAGATTTTAATCAGATGAGAGATGTGAAGAATTTCTTCTTAAACATGTATCCAAATAGAAAAAAGACCCTTAGATAACCAAATTAATTTTCCGTGAGAGGGTAATCTTTTTTGGGCGGGCATAGATCGTGTGTAAATAAATAATATAAATGTGTATGTGAAAATATCAGTTGAAAGAAGGCTCCATATTTGCAATAAGTTCATATAAAATTTTATGAGAATAAAAAAGATAAAAGTAAAGAACCAATAGATTCAGGATAATATTTTGTTTGGGTAAGTGTGATCATTATTACGTAGAAACAAGATGTGGAAGAAAGTTTATGTACTTGGGTATTTATTATGTTAATACACATATAAATAAATATCTGCCAATGAGTTTGCTGTCTACGTTTTAGGAGGCTCCACAAATTTGCCAATCGAATAGATTTAAAAAAAAGGAGTAAGAAAATAAATAAATAAAACAAAAATGAATACTCGAATGTTTCCAAAGTAATATGATTTGTACTAAAGGGTAACGTGTATTTGTAAGGGTATTTGAGTGCCATATGTTTCAAATTGTTATTTAGAGTTTACCATACAAAAGAATTGGATAAATGCATTGTTAATTGAAAACTGAAAAAGCATTAGTAAAGATTCTAAGCTTTTATAATTGTAGAAACAAATTATTCTTTCGAAAATCCAACATACAAGTTTAGTTTGATATTAATTAATCCCAATTGCAAGCTTCATCCATTCCAATATAATATACGAATTTGTAGTACAAAAACAAAGTGGATTTTTTGAAGAACGTCTTGAAGATTTCCTATTCAAGGATATAAATAAATGGTAGCCATGCGCTAATTTTGGATTTTGATTTTTGCGCTTATTAGGCAAGTTTTCAGATAAATCATTCTATTATTATGTTTTAATTTCTTTAATAATTGTGCACATTGAAGCACTTATCTTAAAAATTCATCTATCGCATTCAACGTTTTAGAAAGTATATCAAAATAAAGTTTTTAAAATTGTAATCCCAAGAAGTGTAGTAAAATTGTAATCGTGTTTCAGATGGTTGTATTTCAATAAAATTAAGACTTTAATCCTTTTTGGAGGAAAATCAATCGATCTTTGGATGTAGTGAAGTGAATGGCTTTACGCCCAGTTGCATTCAAAATAATTTTATTTAAATGTAAATAACAAATAAATAAATATATTGGTTGTCTGGTATAGACTTATCCATATCGGGACTTAATTTATGTGAGAAATAAATAAGGAAAATTTTTACTCAAAAAGCGCTTAAAATTGTTTATCACAGTTTCCGTTTTCTAATGGGGAAATTTAAATATTTTCACTCTGATTTGTTTCGAATTCTAATAAAATTATAAAGAACGCAGTTTTCAATAGGAATAATCCGTTTACTCAAGTTTTTCTCTATTTTAGTCATTTTCGGAGTTAAGGGAACTTTTACTCATTTGTTTCGCAACCTACATCATAACTATCCTAATAGAGAAATTTCAATGCTTTCACACTCTTTCGTTTGTTTCGAATTGTAAAATATTTATAAAGAACGCAGTTTTCAATAGGAATATACCGTTTTACTCAAGTTTGCCTCTATCCTAACCATTTTCTGAGTTTCTGGGAAAGTTTTAGACATTTTTTTCGTAACCCAACACATCATACTCTCTATATTAATCGCAGTTTTTATATAATACCAATTTTAACATGCAACACCTATCCTAATTTCTATGTTTTCCCATTCTTTCGTTTGTTTCAAATCGTAATATTTAAACAGAACGCAGTTTTCATTAAGAATATACCGTTTTACTCAAGTTTACCTTTATCCTAACAGTTTTCGGAGTTTCAGGGGAATTTTAAAACATAAGAATATAGAATATACCGTTTTACTCAAGTTTGTCTCTATCCTAACCATTTTCTGAGTTTCTGGGAAAGTTTGCCTCTATCCTAACCATTTTCTGAGTTTCTGGGAAAGTTTTAGACATTTTTTTCGTAACCCAACACATCATACTCTCTATATTAAACGCAGATTTCATATAAAGCCTATTGTTACATACAACACCCATCCTAATTTCTATGTTTTCAGAGTCTTTCGTTTGTTTCGAATCGTGATATTTAGACAGAACGCAGTTATCAATAAGAATATACCGTTTTACTCAAGTTTACCTCTATCCTAACAGTTTTCGGAGTTTCAGGGGAATTTTAAAACATAAGAATATAGAATATACCGTTTGACTCAAGTTTGCCTCTATCCTAACCATTTTCTGAGTTTCAGGGAAAGTTTTAGACATTTGTTTCGTAACCCAACACATCATACTCTTCATATTTATCGCAGTTTCATATAACACTTATCCGAATAGAGAAATTTCTATGTTTGCACACTCTTTCGTTTGTTTCGAATCGTAATATTTAGACAGAACGCAGTTTTCAATAAGAATATACCATTTTACTCAAGTTAACCTCTATCCTAACAGTTTTCGGAGTTTCAGGGAAAGTTTTAAACATTAATTTCGTAGCCCAACACATCATACTCTCCATATTAAACGCAGATTTCATATAAAGCCTATTGTAACATACAACACCCATCCTAATTTCTATGTTTTCACAGTCTTTCGTTTGTTTCGAATCGTAATATTTAGACAGAACGCAGTTATCAATAAGAATATACAGTTTTACTCAAGTTTATCTCTATCCTAACAGTTTTCGGAGTTTCAGGGGAATTTAAAACATAAGAATATAGAATATACCGTTTTACACAAGTTTGCCTCTAACCTAACAGTTTTCGGAGTTTCAGGGGAATTTTAAAACATAAGAATATAGAATATACCGTTTTATTCAAGTTTTCATTAAGAATATACCGTTTTACTCAAGTTTACCTCTATCCTAACAGTTTTCGGAGTTTCAGGGGAATTTTGAAACATAAGAATATAGAATATACCGTTTTACTCAAGTTTGTCTCTATCCTAACCATTTTCTGAGTTTCTGGGAAAGTTTGCCTCTATCCTAACCATTTTCTGAGTTTCTGGGAAAGTTTTAGACATTTTTTTCGTAACCCAACACATCATACTCTCTATATTAAACGCAGATTTCATATAAAGCCTATTGTTACATACAACACCCATCCTAATTTTTATGTTTTCAGAGTCTTTCGTTTGTTTCGAATCGTGATATTTAGACAGAACGCAGTTATCAATAAGAATATACCGTTTTACTCAAGTTTACCTCTATCCTAACAGTTTTCGGAGTTTCAGGGGAATTTTAAAACATAAGAATATAGAATATACCGTTTGACTCAAGTTTGCCTCTATCCTAACCATTTTCTGAGTTTCAGGGAAAGTTTTAGACATTTGTTTCGTAACCCAACACATCATACTCTTCATATTTATCGCAGTTTCATATAACACTTATCCGAATAGAGAAATTTCTATGTTTGCACACTCTTTCGTTTGTTTCGAATCGTAATATTTAGACAGAACGCAGTTTTCAATAAGAATATACCATTTTACTCAAGTTAACCTCTATCCTAACAGTTTTCGGAGTTTCAGGGAAAGTTTTAAACATTAATTTCGTAGCCCAACACATCATACTCTCCATATTAAACGCAGATTTCATATAAAGCCTATTGTAACATACAACACCCATCCTAATTTCTATGTTTTCACAGTCTTTCGTTTGTTTCGAATCGTAATATTTAGACAGAACGCAGTTATCAATAAGAATATACAGTTTTACTCAAGTTTATCTCTATCCTAACAGTTTTCGGAGTTTCAGGGGAATTTAAAACATAAGAATATAGAATATACCGTTTTACACAAGTTTGCCTCTAACCTAACAGTTTTCGGAGTTTCAGGGGAATTTTAAAACATAAGAATATAGAATATACCGTTTTATTCAAGTTTTCATTAAGAATATACCGTTTTACTCAAGTTTACCTCTATCCTAACAGTTTTCGGAGTTTCAGGGGAATTTTGAAACATAAGAATATAGAATATACCGTTTTACTCAAGTTTGTCTCTATCCTAACCATTTTCTGAGTTTCTGGGAAAGTTTGCCTCTATCCTAACCATTTTCTGAGTTTCTGGGAAAGTTTTAGACATTTGTTTCGTAACCCAACACATCATACTCTCTATATTAAACGCAGATTTCATATAAAGCCTATTGTAACATACAACACCCATCCTAATTTCTATGTTTTCACAGTCTTTCGTTTGTTTCGAATCGTAATATTTAGACAGAACGCAGCTATCAATAAGAATATACCGTTTTACTCAAGTTTACCTCTATCCTAACAGTTTTCGGAGTTTCAGGGGAATTTAAAACATAAGAATATAGAATATACCGTTTTACACAAGTTTGCCTCTAACCTAACAGTTTTCGGAGTTTCAGGGGAATTTTAAAACATAAGAATATAGAATATACCGTTTTACTCAAGTTTGCTTCTATCCTAACCATTTTCTGAGTTTCAGGGAAAGTTTTAGACATTTGTTTCGTAACCCAACACATCATACTCTTCATATTTATCGCAGTTTCATATAACACTTATCCGAATAGAGAAATTTCTATGTTTGCACACTCTTTCGTTTGTTTCGAATCGTAATATTTAGACAGAACGCAGTTTTCAATAAGAATATACCATTTTACTCAAGTTAACCTCTATCCTAACAGTTTTCGGAGTTTCAGGGAAAGTTTTAAACATTAATTTCGTAGCCCAACACATCATACTCTCCATATCAAACGCAGATTTCATATAAAGCCTATTGTAACATACAACATCCATCCTAATTTCTATGTTTTCACAGTCTTTCGTTTGTTTCGAATCGTAATATTTAGACAGAACGCAGTTATCAATAAGAATATACCGTTTTACTCAAGTTTGCCTCTATCCTAACCATTTTCTGAGTTTCTGGGAAAGTTTTAGATATTTGTTTCGTAACCCAACACATCATACTCTCTATATTAAACGCAGATTTCATATAAAGCCTATTGTAACATACAACACCTATCCTTATTTCTATGTTTTCAGTCTTTCGTTTGTTTTAAATCGTATTGATTAGACAGAACGCAGTTTTCAATAAGAATATACCGTTTTACTCAAGTTTACCTCTATCCTAACAGTTTTCGGAGTTCAGGGAAATTTTAAAACATAAGAATATAGAATATACCGTTTTACTCAAGTTTGCCTCTATCCTAACCATTTTTTGAGTTTCAGGGAAAGTTTGCCTCTATCCTAACCATTTTTTGAGTTTCAGGGAAAGTTTGCCTCTATCCTAACCATTTTCTGAGTTTCTGGGAAAGTTTTAGACATTTTTTTCGCAACCCAACACATCATACTCTCTATATTAATCGCAGTTTTCATTTAATACCTAATGTAACATACAACACCTCTCCTAATTTCTATGTTTTCAGTCTTTCGTTTGTTTCGATTCGTAATATTAAGACAGAACGCAGTTTTCATTAAAAATATACCGTTTTACTCAAGTTTATCTCTATCCTAACCGTTTTCGGAGTTTCAGGGGAATTTTAAAACATAAGAATATAGAATATACCGTTTTACTCAAGTTTGCCTCTATCCTAACCATTTTCTGAGTTTCAGGGAAAGTTTTAGACATTTGTTTCGTAACCCAACACATCATACTCTTCATATTAATCGCAGTTTTCATTTAATACCTATTTTAACATATAACACCTATCCTAATTTCTATGTTTTCACAGTCTTTCGTTTGTTTCAAATCGTAATATTTAGACAGAACGCAGTTTTCATTAAGAATATACCGTTTTACTCAAGTTTACCTCTATCCTAACAGTTTTCGGAGTTTCAGGGGAATTTTGAAACATAAGAATATAGAATATACCGTTTTACTCAAGTTTGTCTCTATCCTAACCATTTTCTGAGTTTCTGGGAAAGTTTGCCTCTATCCTAACCATTTTCTGAGTTTCTGGGAAAGTTGTAGACATTTGTTTCGTAACCCAACACATCATACTCTCTATATTAAACGCAGATTTCATATAAAGCCTATTGTAACATACAACACCCATCCTAATTGCTATGTTTTCACAGTCTTTCGTTTGTTTCGAATCGTAATATTTAGACAGAACGCAGTTATCAATAAGAATATACCGTTTTACTCAAGTTTACCTCTATCCTAACAGTTTTCGGAGTTTCAGGGGAATTTTAAAACATAAGAATATAGAATATACCGTTTTACTCAAGTTTGCTTCTATCCTAACCATTTTCTGAGTTTCAGGGAAAGTTTTAGACATTTGTTTCGTAACCCAACACATCATACTCTTCATATTAATCGCAGTTTTCATATAATACCTATTTTAACATACAACAATAATTTCTATATTTTCACAGTCTTTACCTCTTCCCTAACCATTTTCGGAGTTTCAGGAGAATTTTTACATATTTGTTTCATAACCCAACACATTATACTCTTCATATTTATCGCAGTTTCATATAACACTTATCCGAATAGAGAAATTTCTATGTTTGCACACTCTTTCGTTTGTTTCGAATCGTAATATTTAGACAGAACGCAGTTTTCAATAAGAATATACCATTTTACTCAAGTTAACCTCTATCCTAACAGTTTTCGGAGTTTCAGGGAAAGTTTTAAACATTATTTTCGTAGCCCAACACATCATACTCTCCATATCAAACGCAGATTTCATATAAAGCCTATTGTAACATACAACACCCATCCTAATTTCTATGTTTTCACAGTCTTTCGTTTGTTTCGAATCGTAATATTTAGACAGAACGCAGTTATCAATAAGAATATACCGTTTTACTCAAGTTTGCCTCTATCCTAACCATTTTCTGAGTTTCTGGGAAAGTTTTAGATATTTGTTTCGTAACCCAACACATCATACTCTCTATATTAAACGCAGATTTCATATAAAGCCTATTGTAACATACAACACCTATCCTTATTTCTATGTTTTCAGTCTTTCGTTTGTTTTAAATCGTATTGATTAGACAGAACGCAGTTTTCAATAAGAATATACCGTTTTAATCAAGTTTACCTCTATCCTAACCATTTTTTGAGTTTCAGGGAAAGTTTTAGACATTTGTTTCGTAACCCAACACATTATACTCTTCAAATTTATCGCAGTTTCATATAACACTTATCCGAATAGAGAAATTTCTATGTTTGCACACTCTTTCGTTTGTTTCGAATCGTAATATTTAGACAGAACGCAGTTTTCAATAAGAATATACCATTTTACTCAAGTTAACCTCTATCCTAACAGTTTTCGGAGTTTCAGGGAAAGTTTTAAACATTAATTTCGTAGCCCAACACATCATACTCTCCATATCAAACGCAGATTTCATATAAAGCCTATTGTAACATACAACACCCATCCTAATTTCTATGTTTTCACAGTCTTTCGTTTGTTTCGAATCGTAATATTTAGACAGAACGCAGTTATCAATAAGAATATACCGTTTTACTCAAGTTTACCTCTATCCTAACAGTTTTCGGAGTTTCAGGGGAATTTTAAAACATAAGAATATAGAATATACCGTTTTACTCAAGTTTGCCTCTATCCTAACCATTTTTTGAGTTTCAGGGAAAGTTTTAGACATTTGTTTCGTAACCCAACACATCATACTCTTCATATTAATCGCAGTTTCATATAACACTTATCCGAATAGAGAAATTTCTATGTTTGCACACTCTTTCGTTTGTTTCGAATCGTAATATTTAGACAGAACGCAGTTTTCAATAAGCATATACCGTTTTAATCAAGTTTACCTCTATCCTAACCATTTTCGGAATTTCAGGGAATTTTTACACATTTGTTTCGTAGCCCAACACATCATACTTTTCATATTAATCGCAGTTTTCATATAATACCTATTGTAACATGCAACACCGATCCTAATTTCTATGTTTTCACAGTCTTTCGTTTGTTTCGAATCGTAATATTAAGACAGATAGCAGTTTTCAATAAGAATATACCGTTTTACTCAAGTTTACCTTTACCCTAACCATTTTCGGAGTTTCAGGAGAATTTTTACACATTTGTTTTATAACCCAACACATCATACTCATCATATTTATCGCAGTTTCATATAACACTTATCCGAATAGAGAAATTTCTATGTTTGCACACTCTTTGTTTGTTTGAATCGTAATATTTAGACAGAACGCAGTTTTCAATAAGAATATACCGTTTTACTCAAGTTTACCTCTATCCTAACAGTTTTCGGAGTTTCAGGGAAAGTTTTAAACATTAATTTCGTAGCCCAACACATCATACTCTCCATATTAAACGCAGATTTCATATAAAGCCTATTGTAACATACAACACCCATCCTAATTTCTATGTTTTCACAGTCTTTCGTTTGTTTCGAATCGTAATATTTAGACAGAACGCAGTTTTCAATAAGAATATACCGTTTTACTCAAGTTTACCTTTACCCTAACCATTTTCGGAGTTTCAGGAGAATTTTAAAACATATGAATATAGAATATACCGTTTTACTCAAGTTTACGTCTATTCTAACAATTTTACTCTTCATAGTAATCCCAGTTTAATAAAACACCTATCCTTATAGAGAAATTTCTATGTTTTCACAGTCTTTCGTTTGTTTCGAATCGTAATATTTAGACAGAACGCAGTTATCAATAAGAATATACCGTTTTACTTAAGTTTACCTCTATCCTAACAGTTTTCGGAGTTTCAGGGGAATTTGTAAACATAAAAATATAGAATATACCGTTTTACTCAAGTTTACGTCTATTCTAACAATTTTACTCTTCATAGTAATCCCAGTTTAATAAAACACCTATCCTTATAGAGAAATTTCTGTTTTCACAGTCTTTCGTTTGTTTCGAATCGTAATATTTAGACAGAACGCAGTTTTCAATAAGAATATACCGTTTTACTCAAGTTACCTCTATTCTAACAGTTTTCGGAGTTTCAGGGAAAGTTTTAAACATTTATTTCGTAGCCCAACACATCATACTCTCTATATTAAACGCAGATTTCATATAATACCTAATGTAACATACAACACCTCTCCTAATTTCTATGTTTTCAGTCTTTCGTTTGTTTCGATTCGTAATATTTAGACAGAACGCAGTTTCCAATAAGAATATACCGTTTTACTCAAGTTTACCTCTATCCTAACAGTTTTCGGAGTTTCAGGGGAATTTTAAAACATAAGAATATAGAATATACCGTTTTACTCAAGTTTGCCTCTATCCTAACCATTTTCTGAGTTTCAGGGAAAGTTTTAGACATTTGTTTCGTAACCCAACATATCATACTCTCTATATTAATCGCAGTTTTCATATAATACCTAATGTAACATACAACACCTCTCCTAATTTCTATGTTTTCACGTCTTTCGTTTGTTTCGATTCGTAATATTTAGACAGAACGCAGTTTCCAATAAGAATATACCGTTTTACTCAAGTTTACCTCTATCCTAACAGTTTTCGGAGTTTCAGGGAAAGTTTTAAACATTTATTTCGTAGCCCAACACATCATACTCTCCATATTAAACGCAGATTTCATATAAAACCTATTGTAACATACAACTCCCACCCTAATTTCTATGTTTTCACAGTCTTTCGTTTGTTTCGAATCGTAATATTTAGACAGAACGCAGGTATCAATAAGAATATACCGTTTTACTCAAGTTTACCTCTATCCTAACAGTTTTCGGAGTTTCAGGGGAATTTTAAAACATAAGAATATAGAATATACCGTTTTACTCAAGTTTGCCTCTATCCTAACCATTTTCTGAGTTTCAGGGAAAGTTTTAGACATTTGTTTCGTAACCCAACACATCATACTCTTCATATTAATCGCAGTTTTCATAAAATACCTATTTTAACATACAACACCTATCCTAATTTCTATATTTTCACAGTCTTTACCTCTTCCCTAACCATTTCGGTTTCAGGAGAATTTTTACATATTTGTTTCATAACCCAACACATCATACTCTTCATATTTATCGCAGTTTCATATAACACTTATCCGAATAGAGAAATTTCTATGTTTGCACACTCTTTCGTTTGTTTCGAATCGTAATATTTAGACAGAACGCAGTTTTCAAAGAATATACCATTTTACTCAAGTTAACCTCTATCCTAACAGTTTAGGAGTTTCAGGGAAAGTTTTAAACATTAATTTCGTAGCCCAACACATTATACTCTCCATATTAAACGCAGATTTCATATAAAGCCTATTGTAACATACAACACCCATCCTAATTTCTATGTTTTCACAGTCTTTCGTTTGTTTCGAATCGTAATAGCAGTTTTCAATAAGAATATACCGTTTTACTCAATTTTACCTCTATCCTAACAATTTTCGGAGTTTCAGGGGAATTTTTAAACATAAGAATATAGAATATACCATTTTACTCAAGATTACCTCTGTCCTAACCATTTTCGGAGTTTCAGGAGAATTTGTACACATTTGTTTCGTAACCCAACACATCATACTCTCTATATTAATCGCAGTTTTCATATAATACCTATTGTAACATACAACACCGATCCTAATTTCTATGTTGTCACAGTCTTTCGTTTGTTTCGTATCGTAATATTTAGACAGAACGCAGTTTTCAATAAGCATATACCGTTTTAATCAAGTTTACCTCTATCCTAACCATTTTCGGAATTTCAGGGAATTTTTACACATTTGTTTCGTAGCCCAACACATCATACTTTTCATATTTATCGCAGTTTTCATATAATACCTATTGTAACATACAACACCTATCCTAATTTCTATGTTTTCACAGTCGTTCGTTTGTTTCGAATCGTAATATTAAGACAGAACGCAGTTTTCAATAAGAATATACCGTTTTACTCAAGTTTACATCTATCCTAACAGTTTTCGGAGTTTCAGGGAAAGTTTTAGATATTTGTTTCGTAACCCAACACATCATACTCTCTATATTAATCGCAGTTTTCATATAATACCAATTTTGACATACAACACCTATCCTAATTTCTATGTTTGCACACTCTTTCGTTTGTTTCGAATCGCATTATTTAGACAGAACGCAGTTTTCAATGAGAATATACCGTTTTACTCAAGTTTACCTTTACCCTAACCATTTTCGGAGTTTCAGGAGAATTTTTACACATTTGTTTTATAACCCAACACATCATACTCTTCATATTTATCGCAGTTTCATTTAGCACATACCCTAATAGAGAAAATTCTATGTTTGCACACTCTTTGGTTTGTTTCAAATCGTAATATTTAGACAGAACGCAGTTTTCAATAAGAATATACCATTTTACTCATGTTTACCTCTATCCTAACAATTTTCGGAATTTCAGGGGAATTTTTACACATTTGTTTTATAACCCAACACATCATACTCTTCATATTTATCGCAGTTTCATATAACACATATCCTAATAGAGAAATTTCTATGTTTGCACACTCTTTCGTTTGTTTCGAATCGTAATATTTAGACAGAACGCAGTTTTCAATAAGCATATACCGTTTTAATCAAGATTACCTCTGTCCTAACCATTTTCGGAGTTTCAGGAGAATTTGTACACATTTGTTTCATAACCCAACACATCATACTCTCTATATTAATCGCAGTTTTCATATAATACCTATTGTAACATACAACACCTACCCTAATATTTATTTTCAAATTGTTTTCATATTATATTTATCGCAGTTTTCATAAATCAACTATCCTAATAGAGAAATTTCTTTGTTTTCACACTCTTTCGTTTGATTCAAATCGTAATAATTTGACAGATCGCAGTTTTGAATAAAGATCTAGTTATTTTTTTATTTTTCGTAGAGCATATTTGTAGTTATAGTTTATTTTAAAGATATGTATATAATTCGTAAGCTCGGATGGTAAGAAAAATATAATTTTAGTTTGTTTTGTTGTTTTCGAAGCAGTGTCGAGGTCTCAGATGGTTTTTTTTTTTTTTTAATTGTAGGATTTGAAGATACAGTACACGAGAGCAAAACTTAATTTGATTTAGGTTGTGTCCTTAAAAGTTGAGTTGAAATTTGCATGTATTTCCTTTTTTATTTGTAGATAAGTAGCTGTGTTGAATGGATGAATATTTCAGAAGCCGAAGCTAATTATAAGGATGTTGAGACAAAATTTGAATAATTTTGAGAAGCCTTTGCTTAGCAATGAAAACTGTGCAATGTAGGAGCTTTATGTTTGGAGTGCCGTGTAGGTTATTTGCGGATAGGCCAATAGATGTTCTTAAAAAGTGCTGAAGTCCGCAGTGGAAATTTCCAGCGTTGATGAGCAAAGTCAGATGGAACAGTAGCCAGTTAATGATAATATCAGAAGCAATAAGGTGGGATGTTCATTTTATGCTGGTGTTTCCGACCATTAAAGGGATTTTGTGTCTTTAAATGTGAGCAATATTTGTATATATGTTAATAATTGTAGGTGATAAAGTTCCGTAGATCAGTTGTTTAGGTTTCGGAAGGGGCTATCTTGTAACCTGATTTTGTTTTAAGTTCTGTTTCATTTTTATATTTTCAGCACATTTTATAGACAGCTTTGCTTGTTTTTTGTTTGTAGATTTGTAATTGTATGTAATTTGAAGAACTTCTATCCAGAAAAACTAAATGTTGATAAGTTTATAGTACGTTTTGGAGAAATAATACATTTTAAGACGGTAAACGCTAAATTTTTGGATTGTTATAGTCGATCCACTCAATAAACAAATAAGGCATTCAATCCAGATGAATTACATTTGGTGGGACACCATACATTAAAATATAGTTTTGGTTTTTCAGACCCAGGTTCTATTTTTGTAAATATTTTTTTTTGCATAATTTTCACAAAGAAATAATTTTAGTTGAGATTTAATTTCATGTTCACACAGTTACGTGGTGTTTGTTTATATATATTTATATTGTATAAAATATAATTTCTTCCTATTTTAACGCATTATTTTATATCCATTTGATAGTTTATAATGAACACGAGATTTTTTTATTCCATTTAACCATTAATCAAATAGTTTATTCAAAATTCGCCATGCATTACCCATTAAAGCGAAATATTTAAATTATATGACCAAATAATTATAAGAATTATTTTCTTATAATTGTTAGCTTGGGGACTCTTTTGTATATTTATATTAAATATATAATGTTCGCATACCTTCAATTCAACCTTAATTGTGGAAAGACAAAAATTTGTATGGTTGTGTATTCGTTTTTGTTAATAAACCTCTATTGGTTATTGAGATCAGTGGCCCTTCCTCCATTTGAACACGCTAAAAATGATGATTTGACTGAAATTTGTATAGAATTTTAGCTTAAAATAAAAATATGGCCAACAATTGTTTCGGAATTTATTGTAATTTTTTGAATTCTTTTATTCTTTTTTGTTTGTAGCTTCTTTTCTGTTGGTGAGCTCATTCTTTTTCTTTTCATTTCTTTCTCATTTTCTGTAACTGGTATGGACAGGTATATTTACAACAATAATGGACAAAAGTTTTCTTATATCTTGGATGTGTACAAAAACAGAAAAAATCATTAAACAGTTTTCAGATAGTTAAGAACTTAAGTCGCACGTTGCGTGTCATACTTTCAATATTTAGGTTTACAACAAAGCAAAAAATATGTAAATAACAGGAAAAATATATATTGTAATTTTGTGCTGTGTATAACGAACTAGCAATCGGCTGGTTCAGTTGTTACTCCAGATACGAGATATATACCGATCGATGTCAGTACAGTGTTATTTCTGTTTGATCGGTATTGATATCGGTTCGATGATGATAGGCAGAGTAAATAACGGAAGGCCGTATTTATATATCTATGTAATTGTGCGCCTTTATTGAACAAGTCATAGCAGAGCAGAGAAGTCGATATACTGGTTCCTATAATTCAATCCACGCAATCAATCTGATAAAAACGATGTATAGCACAGTACCCCTGCTGTGTAGGCCGCGACACAGTCGCAGATCAGATTAACTCTCGCCACAGAGCTGGGTATCGGGGTCAAAAGCATATATCAGCTATTGTAATATGCCCCTTACGCCTGCAAAGGGTTCGAGTTTAAACATCGACCGATCGCGTATCAACTTTCAACGCCCAACTATAAAGTTTAGAGAAAGAAATACATATTGCTTGGTTAACTTGTAAAACAATGATCAAAATGACAGTAAATAATTAAGATTATCAGCTAGGTTTTCTATAGAACTTATGTTTTAGTAGTAAAGGTAATAGTAGTAAAATTGCCAAGTTAAGCGACAGTTGGAGAAAACGTTTAACAGTGGAATTTTCCCCGAGTGACTTGTGTTAACACTAGATACACACTCATACGTATTCGTATAGAAGAGAGATGGGAACACACTTAGGTACAATAAAACAGAGGACCAAATCACCACAGGGTGAGTTTCATTGCGCAGCTGTTGTGCCACGCAATGGCATCTGGCGTGCAAGTGCAAGTGAGAAGGAATACGTGTTTGCGAGTACATAGTATATTTTTGACATGCAAAAGCAATGCGCGTTATTTTTAGAGCAGGCCAGCTGCTCTTATTTGGTGGTTAAACAGAGAGCAGTCGAGAAGACCTCGACTTTCCCAAAAAGGAAAAAGCGACATTGCTCAGCATGGGGTGGAAATTGTTCTAGAAGCGTCGAAAAACGAGTTTACGCAATACAGAAATTACGAAAATGAATTACACAATACTTGTAAATGTGCTCATCTCGAAATATCGAGGAATTAACACAAACGTTTACTTAGAAAAGCAAAAAAAACACGCTGACGTCACGTTTGAATACGTTTTGAATATGATGATTCATTTGACGGGAGATAAAACTACGCCTTAAGCTTAGATTTTGCTTACGTATATAACAAGAGAACAAGCTGGTTTCGCTGCGGTTTATACCTGGCTTCCTATCCAAACTCCTTAAGTCCAGGACAACACACACTCCGGACTTGGCTACGGTTGCCTGCCTCAGCTTTATGCCTGGCAATTCAAACTTCTGGCCCTGGCCCTGGCATCTGCCTCAGCCTGCCTAATGTGCAACTTTCTAGCCAAAGGTGAAACACTTGGTTTTTCGCATCGCCAAGTGGTTTTCTCGTGTTGCCCCATTTCCTCAATGTGAAATTGCCTGACGTGCCCACGATGATGACGACGAGCCGATTTCTTTTTCTTTGTTCAGAGCAAAACAGCTTGGAAAAACGCCACTGGCAATTACTTCAGCCTTCGTGCCATGTTATAGCTGCGCAGTTTTGCCTTTCCAACAGTTTCTTTACACTTTTTCATTGCTAATGAGCAATTCGAGCAATAGTTATACATAATGTATATCTAGTATATATAGCAGAGCACTACTATCTGGTACAATTAATTATATTTCTAGACAAATTTTGATTTTCACTGATAAACTTCACTTGAACACTTCTTTTGAGCGAATGACTTCGATGCCAGTTGTGACCTCTATTTATACCCGTGGGCAACTGCCTGTCGATGCTTCTAGAAGTCGATTTGTCTCCCTTGTGTGACATAGAAGCATTTCGTATGCGTGAGTGAATACGCTGCTGTTTTGCTGTCTATATAATTGGTTGCTTTGTAAACGTTTGCTTAAGTATAATAATTTTGTTATTCAAGCTGTAACGTGCTGCATATATTCGCATATTATTATTGAACTGAAGTAGAGCCAGTTAAACTGTTATTTGTGTTGCGCCACATATATATTTTATATATATACATATTTACTTTAATAACCTACTATTAAGACAAATTAAGTTCAATAAACCCAGCATTATCAGTCTAAAGAGTCTGTGTAATTCGGCGTGCAAATGGGCTGATGTCAATTTACAAATGCAGTTGCCAGATCGCTGTTGTGCGAGCGAGACAAATATTAGACACTGCACTAAACATAGAGTTGCCAGACGTCAGCTGCTCGAAATTTCTACAAAATTCCGGCGCGTAGTTTGAATGATTCTTTTAATTCAGTTATACTGTTATACTTACAGACACAAAACTGTTAATACATTTAATTGAGTTAATGTCGATATTTAATTTTTACAAAATATAAATAATATTTAAGTGACAACAAGCTTAAAAGGAAACCCAACTTAAAAAATTTTATTTTATTAAATGGATACAGGAAAATTTAATTTGTTCTCAAAATACAAAGGCTTAAAAATCGGTTCAGTTCTGCCAAACTTATGGAAGTTTAAAGTATGGGAGCAGTGGATCTGGTAACTTAACAAGTAAAATATTTGTAATTTTTGGGATGATTTTGGACAAAAAATTAGATCCCTTTAGAATCTCATTTAATGTTGCTTTTTATACATTTATATTCACACACAATCGATTAAAAATAAAATATCAGAATTCTAAATTTTGAAAAGAAAAAAAAAACGATTTTATTTCAATAGGGCCCCACAGGATATTTAAAAAAAAAAAATTTAAAAGTTGTATTTTCATACAATTTGTATTTTTATATGCATGGACAAAATGCTATCAAACATTGAAATCGGTCGAGTTTTGCCAAAGTTATGGTAGTTTAAAGTCTGGCAAGAGTATTTATGTACAATACATTTTGCACAGTGTACGAGTCAGCATCGCATTGTTTGTGTGTGTTGAACCAAGCACAAGGTTTTTGAACCTTTGCCTGGCCCAGCAGGAAAGCCAGCTGTTGCCAGCGCGCGCGCATCCTGTGCTCAACGAGCGCGGCGGGGTGGGTACGCTGGCACTCTCACTCTCATACTCACTCTCATTGAGTGAGTGTTTGTGAGTGCCAAGTGAGTGCGACGCGAGCGCGCTAAATATGAATGCTAACGAGCTTAGCAATAAACAGAACTGAAACTCGAAAAGCTGCCATTAAACTTTAAATAAGAAGTATGCAAAAAATAAATAAAACAACGATAGAGGTCAAAGTTGGGCTCCACTGGGAGGGAGCGTCCCAAATTGCGGACCCAGCTTAAGACGGCTTAACCCAAACTTCGCAGCCGTCCAGGCGGAAGGCGGAAGGCGCAAGTGGACTCCCGCGGCGGGCGGGAGGCGTGTTGAGGAAACGCAACAATAATAGTGGGTCGCATTGGAAGGAAGCCATTAGAAAAACGCATAAGCGGACGGCAATTGACAAACAAAACAAACAACAACAAAAGCAACAATAAGAGCAAGAACTTTCGGAAATTGCGTATACGCCGTGGGCGCCCGTGTGTAACTGCAATGATGATAGACAAGAGCAATTGGGCGCCTCGTGGCTTGTTGCTTTTGTTATGTTTCCTGCGGCAGTGCAACAATACGAGCGCACACACATACACATACACACCCACACACACACACACACACCCTAACACAAAAGTGCTCGAAAAAGGGGGGAAACTGTCAAATGGCATAATAAACGTATTTACCCAAGACTGGGTCTCGACATCAACATCTTTTATTGTGGCACAAAATGAGCCCCCGTCCCCCGTCCCGCGGGCTGATGTGTGCCTGAGCCTGGCTAAGTGAAGTGTTTTTTTTTTGGCGGCAACATCTGAGCCAGGCACAGCTTCTCTCGAGGTCTGCCGTTCTGTCGTTCCCTGACATTTCGCAATTTTAACCTTGTGTATTGCCAAATGTGGTCTTGCAATTTTGAGCCTACAAACTTGTATGTTTTTGCCACGAGCTGAGCCTGTGAAAATACAACAACAATCGCAGAAAGAGCGAAAAAAAGAGAAAAGAACAACAACAATTGTAGCATAGCTCTGTCAATGCATTTGAGGGCCATTCCCAATTTGCTCAGCGGCGAGTGTACACAGGCGACAAGGACGCCCACACACACGCGCACACACACACACACACACGCACGCACACCCACTCGCACACCCACTCTCGGGCACGTTTGAGCGTTTACGAAGCCGCAGTGCTGGCAGCTGTCGGGCGGGCGCGGTTGGGCAACAAGGACCTACATTCAGTCGTGTTGGCATCGTGGCTGCCAACGGTTCGGTTCGGTTTGGTTGGCTCGCGCGACTCTGTTATCGTCCGTGTCTGTCGTGCCAGATAGCCCACATCAAAAGCGAGCTGGTCGTGCAGCATTTGCAGCAGTGCTCCAACAGACACGCAACCGTTCACAGCACGCGGTCTCGCGGTGCCCAAGCCCCAGCAACAAATTCATTTAAACAAATAAGAAAAGGTCGAACAACATCATGCACGGGACACGGCAACACGGAAACGACCACGCGTAGTGTACAATTTGTGTCTGTGTAGGTGCAAGTGGGAGTCTGTGTGTGTGTGTGTGTGTAGGTGTGTGTAGGTGTGTGTATGTGCGTGCGTGGGTATTACTGAAGTTGCAGTTATGCACTTTTTAGCCCAAACGATGCGACCAACATAATTAGTTTGTCTTGGCCTCATTGCGCGTAAACGTTCTGTCAACAATTTGTTGTTGTTGGTGTTGTTGTTGTTGTTGTTGTTACTTCTTGGCTCATTGAGCAGCTGGCCAGGCGGATGCAGGCACACAGCATGTAAGCACAAGTTAATTCCGAAGCACAACTCAGGCTGCCAGCTACCCAGTGCGCGTTTTGGGCCAAGTTCTTAATGGTTCTATTGTCTGCCAACAGTTGGCACTCCCCAACACAAAAAAGACCAGCGAAATTGTAAGAATCACATTTTCTGTTTTTTTTTTCGATTATTTTTCTTTCTTGTTTTGTCACTCCATCAAAGTCTTTTCGTGCTTTTGGCAGTTGTGCCTAATGGAATTTATATTATTTTCATTGAGCTGTTTGATTCGCTCGTTCATGTTTCTTGTTTCTTTTGCGCTGCTCTCGGCACGCCTCTTTTTGAGGTCAAAGTGCATTTGCAGTTGTGCCCAAAAAAAAAAAAGGAAAGAAATAAACACACACATACGAATAATGGCAATTCAATTAGTTAATAACAGTTGCCGCTGCGCATGTGTGAATGTTGGCCATGTCCCTGTCCCTGAGCTCAGCTTCAGCCGCCTCCAGCCTCCGCCTCCACATCTTTTGCCTGTTTTTCGGGCGCGTTCAATGCTACCGCTAACCATCTGTCCGTGTGTCCGTGTCCGTATAGGGCACCCAACATTTGTCCTTATCTAAAATATGCACACAAGTCCTTGGGGTCTCGCAGAGTTTTCGTAATGCCACCCCAAGGCAACGCCAGCTGACGAACAGCCGACAACAACAACAACAACAGCAACAACGGCAACGGCAACAACAATCCATTTTATACGTTTTTTCGCGCAGGTATGCAGTTACAAATATTTTGCACAACTGCATACCAACCTTGGGCGGCGCTTAAATTGCAATTCTTGCAACAACAACAAAATGGAATAAGAATGTGGCAGTCGGACGGGATGTTAACGATTTATCAATACTCTGTAAACTGTGTAAAAGGAGCTAAGAACAGGTCGAAAGAAGTATTTTTCTTATATACAGGGAATTTTAAAATCAATATATTTAATTTGATTTTTGAAACATAGAATATCAACAACTATGGGTTAGAGGATTTTCGGCATTTCCCACCTTTTGGTGGGCGTGGCTTACAAATCTTAATATATTTTATCTAAAGCTATTAGAGTCAAGTATTTATTCTCGGTTTAAAGTTTATACGCAGTGTGAAAATCAAGAATTTTGTACTTCAATCTCATCTGAAAGTGTGCTTTATTCCAAAAAAAAAATGTAAGAAATACTTTATCGGACGGACTAAAGCACTAGTATGTACATTCCAAGTCTGGAGTTTCAACTTAGAAGAAAAAACAGTTATTGTGCTCCTAAATCAAGTACTAATGTATTCATAATCCGGCGTAGCTGGAAATTTCTAAATTTAAGAACAATGTTTTTATTCAAAAAGCACTTTTAATAGTACCAAAATTTCACATTATAATCTAATATAAGATTTAATCCGAAAACTCTTTTTCTTGAATCAGAACGTATATAGGATTATTTCAAACAGAAAAGTTTATGAATTGAGTTTTTCAACTTAATTTAAAATCATTAGCATTATGCGTTATTAAGAAATGTTTGGGAATGAAGTGTTTTTAAATATTAGGTAAAATATTATACGAATTCTATAACAAGTTCGAAGCTTGGATTATAAATACCAACATACCTCTTTCGCTTTAGACAATAGTGTGTTGAAAACCTCCACACACACACACACACCCACACTCGAGTACATTGTTGTGTACAAGCTAATTGAATGTTGCCTAATTCGCCACAGCCACGAAAATATCTACATATCCTCAAGAACCCAACTGAAACACCAACAACTCCAGCCACAACTGGAACTGTAAAAAAGCGAAGGAAAATAAAATATATTTGTTGTCAGCAAAATGCCAAGTGACGCCAATTTTATATACTTTTTCTAAAAAAACAAACACACCAACAGCCGCAACCACAGCGACAGCAACAGCAACAATAGTTAATAGACACATTGAGATACGAGAGGCTAATCAAGGCGCCTTAGACAGAAGTCTGATGGCAGTCAGCGGGCGGATACGCAAACGCAAGCACAGAAGCCACGCGACTGGCGACATGCCGACGACAACGACAACGGCAACGGCGGCAACGGCAGCAACAGCAGCTATAAACAGCAGCAGCGGCAGCGGCAGAGACGAGACGCCAGCTGCGGAGTCGGGAAGAGCCTGGCCCATGTCGGAGCCAAGTGAGTTACTGGAGGACGGCACACAGGGCGCAGGCAGCGCTTATAATTTCACGCATAATTTCGTCGATTTGCAAAAACTCTTGAATTTCAATGAAGCTGCGACCAGCAGCAGCAGCAACAGCAACAGCAACAACAATGTTGTCTCCAGCAGCAGCAGCAGCAGCAAAAGCAACAGCTCGAGCACATCGAGTGCTATTAAATTGAGTAACGGTGCCATTACGGACACTCTTTTGGGCACCATCTTGACCACGGCAACGGCGACAGTGGCGCCCGCCGCCAGCTCCTTGCTGTCAAGCATTGCAGCCACAACGACAACGACAACAACAACGGCAATAGCAACAACATCGTCAGCTGCCCAGTTCGCTTTGATCGCCACGCAGCAGGCGGCAATTGCATTGCCCGCGGATGCCACCTCGTCCACCTACTATGCCAGCCTGCTGAGCATGTCACCGGCCACCACCAGCCTGATCACGGCGGCGGCTGCCACCAAGTCCTACAACGACAGCATTCTGCGCTGGGAGCAGCTGGACGGCACTGTCGACTTTGGCTTCGATCCGCTGTATCGGCACTCGCTGGCCATGTCCATTGTATACTGCGTCGCCTACATTGTCGTGTTCCTGGTGGGCCTCATTGGCAACAGCTTCGTGATTGCCGTCGTCCTGCGTGCGCCACGAATGCGCACCGTGACCAACTACTTCATCGTCAACCTGGCCATTGCCGACATCCTGGTGATTGTCTTCTGTCTGCCAGCCACGCTCATTGGCAACATCTTTGTGCGTAAGTAAAAACTCGGTTTGTATATACACATTTCTCTATAAACTATATAAAGCTGACTGATTAATGGATTGATTACATAGCGACTGACAGACTGATTGACTGAGTGATTGACTAAATAATTGAAAAGCTGATTGACTGACTAATTAATTGACTGACCGACTGATTGACTGACTGACTGACTGATGCTCAACCCACAGCTGAAACCGTAAGAGCTGGGAAGCTCTTTTACTCTAAAGAAGTTACTTTTAAATTTGTGGAACACTGTTTTATGAAATCTTTTAAATTTTTATTCAATTTAATTCGATTCAAATTTTGTTCATTTTATAAAAGATGTATGTATAAAATGATCCAGTTAAAAAATTCAAAGGCTTAGACAAAAAATTAATGAACACATGTTTCAAAGATATTTGGATTTTTGGAAGAAAAGCATATTGCGAATTTAATGTAAAATACGTGACACTGCCAAAACTGCTATATATATATATACTATACACTTTACTATACTTAACACTCTATATCTGTACGATTTGTATTGCTTAATAGTTACACCGAGATTTATGCGCTGCTCATTAGCGTCCTTGTCGAGCACGTCTCGTGTTTTCTTTACATTTTTTTGCCATTGTTTTCCTTTCTTTTCATTTTCGTTCTGTTTTGTGGACTACGCATATTAACTGGATTTATGTTTCGCAATTAATCGACACTTGGATAAGGCTCGGCTAACGACACGTGGCGTATGCGCAATTTGTCGACACGGAGTATTCGAGCTCAATGCTAATGGCTACATAAATACTCTCGAGCGCAATGCTGAAAGGAACTAAATGTTCTGAAATATTATCGTGCATTATCATCAGTTTTATGGCCGTTTGCCATAATGTAGCCCCCTCCCCATCTCGCTTGCTACATTGAATTTCCTCATGCAATTACCATCAACTTTTACAGCCTTGTATTATAATATGGTGCACAGCCGGAAGCAAGTACGTCCGACTATAATGAGTTCATCTAACCATGTCCGTCTCACAGCTATCTAACTCAAAAACTGTGCCTTGGCATGTCAAATGTCCAAAATGAACTTTACATGTGTAATCAAAAAAAAAAAAAAAATAAATACAAAACATTTGGTTCCAAATGGTTATGTATAAAAGGTATGTCTGGGAATTTTCTCTTTCCAGTAAAAGCTCCAAGGGAAATTCGACATAATAGCCCCCAAATACTACTACAAAATTCCCTAAAGAAATAGCACAACAAACAAAAATTAAACATTAACTAATTGAATTACGAAGTATTTAAGATACTCAGTACAATTTTAAATATTCCACAATACCTTTTTAATTACTTATTATTAATTATTTAATGTCCGAGTAAATCAGTAATATTAATTACATTTGACAAGCTCTTTTTTAAAGAAAATAGCTGTTGACTTTCTTACTTAATAGTCTTAATTGTGACAAGTCAAACAAATGCCCAGGCTTTGTGCTTATATAGGTATATATATTGTGTATTTAGTTGAGGACCCTTTTTAGGCTTTGCGACGGACCCATGCCCCCAATAAGCGAGGTTACGCATAACTGTGAGGGTTTTATTTTAATAAATTCACATCACCTTGTAAGTAGCTGTCTTGTCTTACGAGTGAGTGTGTGTGTGTGTGTGTGTGTGTGTGTGAATGTGAATGTGAACTATCAACTGGCAACTGGGTAAATCGGCTGTCACAGAGCTTCTTCAGCTGAGAAATTGCATGCAAATCGTCGTCGACATGGAATAAAAAAACAAAAATGATCAAAAATCCTTCAGAAATCAAACGCTGATTGCAATGCATGACATGTCAGGGCAGCCAGACCCAGTTACAGCGACCAATTGTAGACTTCAGCCCAGCCCTAGCCCTAGCCCCAGCCCACTCTCCAACAAGTATTCACCTGGCCGCATTTAGGCTCGCAGTTGGCGCCAACGTTTGCCAATTAAATGCGCTGCCTTAGAAATGTGCTTGTTGCCATACAAAGACCCAACACAAGACATTGCACTAAGGTGTTGCAGAGAGAAAGAGAAAGAGGGGTTCAAAGAGGTTGGGGGGGACACAGGTCGATGTGGGGTGAGTTCTCTGGAGGGGGGTTTTGGGTTTGCTTGTAGTAAACGAAATGAACCGAGTGGCCAAGAAACGAATCGAAAAAAGTGAATGAGCTGCCTGCAGTGTGTGTGTGTGTGTGTGTGTGTGTGTGTGTTGGAGTGTGTATCAGTGCGCACTCGCGCTGTCTCTTAGGCGCTCTCCCCCTCTCTCTCTCTCTCTCTGACTGTTGCTGCTGGCTGCTTTGGGGTGGCCTGAAGGATCATCGACACAGAACTGACCTAATTTCACAAATTCAACATAGGCGCAGGGTGCTGCGGGTTGGCCAGCGCTTAGTGGGTCACTATGGGTGTGTGTGTGTGTGTGTGAGTATGTGTATACATATTGACTTAGGTTGGGGCAAGCCAGACCCAGACCCAGACCCGAAAGCCGAAGCAGCAGCAGCAGCAGCAGACGCAGCTGCAATAGGCCCGCGCTGGCAACAACAATAAATAAATTGCGACAGCCCTGAGGCCATTATTGAATGCTGGCATTTTGACTTGTGGGCGAGCACGTTGTGTCAAGTTAAAGAAAAATGCCCAAAGGGCGTTTAAATCGTCGCCCTCAGGCTAAATGCTAAATGCTAAATGAACAGCTGCGACAAAGCGTTTAACAGCAAAGGTTTTGGGCTAAAAGTGGGCAACGGGTATTATATTTGGCATATTTGCACGTCGGAATCGATATAGTTATGGGTATAGGTTAGATATAGATAACAGTAAAAGTATATGCGTGCACTCGCTGGGCAGCGTTAGGAGCTGTCATTATCTAAGCACACCTACCGAGCCGCACTACTGCAACGGAAGGTTGTTTTGCATTCAAGGACCTTTCTCTTTGCGGCTGGATGAATTGACCTAAATATTTTGCTCGGCAACCTAATAGTCAGGGTTATGCACACACACACACACACACAACGAGCGAGTGTGTGTATGTGTGTGCTTTACCTGGGCTGGGCTGCGACTTCAGCCTGTATTTATGTGTGTTTGGAAAACCAATAAAATGCGAAATGAATTGATTTGCCGAGCAGGCACCTTGAGGCACGGCGTTAAATGTCCTTCCTGCCTTCCTGCCAGCCTAGCTTGCATTGCATTGCATTGCGCGGCACTTTCTAATTGGATTTTTATGGAACCGCCCGTTCAAGCCCCCTCCCCCTGGATTTGTTAGGCACTTATCAATGCCAAATCGTTATCATTACGAACATTTGGCTGCAGTTCCATTGTGGAAACGTGTCACGTATTTTAAAGTCACGTTTAGCCGGTTGCTTCATTAAACGCGGCGTCTGATTTGTGCTCGCCAAATGGCCAACGGACCAACGGGCCATGGGGCGTATGCGTAACGCGGCTTTTCCTGATGAAGTCATTTCTCTTCACTTGCCGATTGTATTTTAATTTAGGTGCTACGTGACGCCTGCAGCAGGCAACTTGGAGCACCTAGCTTTAGCTTCAAGCTCCTATCTCGATGCGCCTCATTGCTCCTCCTTGCTGACGGTGGCCTGTGGCTGGTTGGATTCAATTTAGCGGCAAGCAGGCGCCGTAGCCAACGCAGGACGTGACGCAGCACTGATAAACATAACAATAACGCATTTTATGTTATGCCCCCATCAAGGCTATTTCACGCCCATTTCAATCGAACCCTCGTCCGGGCAGCGACATTGTCTGATTTGTTCCGCCCGATTATTTCATTAACTTTCTGCCAGAGGCTGCCAGTCGCAGAGCAAAGAAACCCCAGACGAGAACAATGCAAAGCAAATCCCATCAACTTGGCCTACGGGGCGACAAAAGTTCGCGAGAACTTTGCGTTGGCATTCAAAAAAACGAAATTTATGCGGGAAAATACACATTTCTTTTGCCGAAAATTAAATACTCTCCTGACTTATATATGGGAATAGGGTTTTCATAATAGCAGATCTATATTAATTCAATAAGAAAGCTACTCGTGTTTATTAGGAATATATATACAACAATGTCTACGGTTTAAGTATTATGCACCCACTTTTCCACAACTTTAATGAGACTGGAAATTTTTTAGAATTTTTCTAAAAAAAATAATGAAGGCTTGCAATATATTGACTATTCTTTTGAGGTAATAGGATAAAAATCAAATGTTTTATACAACCGATTTTACAAATATTCCCACCTAATGGAGGAATTTGGCTAAGCTCCATTTTAGTTTACAGCTTTATCACTTATCTGACCATCATAAGTCTGAACTAGTCCTGAATCTGAGAAACTGCTTAACAAAATGCCTTCTTCAATGCGTATCACATTTAATTTGAAAGTTGAAGTACCCCCAGCTAAGGTAGGTAAAATCGGAGATGAGATACCTAAAGGCTTGGGCTTAACTGTTTGACATTTTGCTGCGGGCTAAAGTGCATCAGCAGCGAAGGGCACAGTGAAATGCCGGCAATATCGATTGGCATTATCTGCCGCACTCTATCAATATTGTGCACTAAAGTTAATTCCCATAAATGCAAACTTAAAGCCGCCAATGTTAGCTAACTTTTTGCAGACATGTTGTCACTTCAACAAGCGCTGGCCAGCACCTCTGAGCCACTACATATATATCATCTATAGCGCCAATTCGATCTCGCCGCACGCACTCGGCCGGGCTTAGACTAACAGTCGGTTGGCTCAATTTGATTGGGTTCATATTAAAACGAAACGAAACTCTGGCGCAAACAAACTTATTTTCTAGTGGAAAGTTTGACAAAAAAAAACTTTTGCCAACGATATATCAAACTCAAGTTCAACACACAAATAAATAGCTAAATATTAAAAGTTTAGAATATATATCAGTCTGTTGCATTTGCAGTTTCAAAATCTATATATAAATATCCAAATAAAAAAGAAAAGTAACCAAAATCTATTTAAGCGGCTGTCCAACTCTGTCAAGTGTCCAGATGTGCGCTCATGTCCATTTGCCCCACGGGTGTGCGAGTGTGCGTGTGTGCAAGTGTGTTGCCCCATGGTCAAAATAAAAAAGTTCAATTCAGCTTCTGTGCACAAAGCACAAATAATAATAATATTTATATTTTTATGTGCCAAATCACATTAAATTTCGCTTTTATTGGCCGAGGCGGCGCACGGTGCGTATGCATAATAAAAAGGCGACAGCCAAAACGAGATAAGACAGGCGAACGAGACAGGAAATTAGCTAAAGCATATATATGTACATATGCACAGGATGCCTCTGACCCTCATCCAGTGGCATTTTCTTTTTAAGTATTTTTGGAGTCGTCTCTCGGCCCGGGTCCATTGAACTCTTGGTTCTAAGTGCGGTGTTAATGATGTGTGTGTGTTTGCGTGTGTTGTTCTTGTTGTGGTTATTAATACCTTTTAATTGCCATTCGATATGTCATAGCGCAAAATCCGTTTGCACTGTCATCAACCTTGACGACGTGTGCCACAGGCCAAATTCCTTGAGCACAACCCGCACACACACCCAACCCCCTCCTTGGCCTGTGGGTATGTGTATGTGTTTTAGAGCCTTTTGTGTCCAAGTTATTTGCTGCTAGCATAAAATTCACAACGCAGCAGCCAAGCCAATAGCCGTGCAACTATAGATACACGCAGAGAAAAACTTCTGACGAGAATTATTATTATTATTATTGTAGTTTAGAGTATAGGCTATAGAGTATAAAGTATAAAGTATACCCTTACCTTTTTTTTATAGCATTAAATCCATACACTAGTAGGGATTTGAGCACGGATCATTCTTGATTAGTTTTTTTTTTTTTTTTTTACATATTTTAACTGATAAATGGGTTCAACATTATTGATAAAATTAAATTGATTAAATTAAGCACAAGCTAAATTTGTTTCATGAATTTAAAAGCGGTCGAACCTGAACTCAAAAGCGAACTTCATTATCAGTTCGAAACATCCCGACTTTGGCCAGGCTAAGACAACATTTGTACTTAATTTAAGTACAAACTGCTCGCTTTTTCTCTGAGCGTACATACTAGAGTGACGTTGTTTGTGTGCGTAGACAGAGCAAATCATGTCTTCCATCTTTCATCAAATAGAATAAAGGGAATACAAATTAACTTGGCCAGCTGGGGGCTGCAGGCCGCTGGCTCCTGGCTGCTGGCTCCTGGCTGCTGGCTGCCTGCGGTCTGCTGTGTGCTGGCAAACAATGCTTCACGATGGCTTCTTGGCAATCTGAGACTTGTCACCAAATTATGAATGATATGCAGCACATAAATCTCAGTCAGCAAACAACGATAGGCGGCGACGTGGACGACGCAAAAAAACCATTGAACGTTAACCAGCACCGCAAACATGGCAAAAGACAGGACCACGACCAGGACGAGGCCAACAACAAGAAGAAGAACATAGACATAGACATGACCGAAAGTTACTCAGCATAATTTTTGCATTGTTTATGTACAATAAACACCCCACTCCTATCTGTTCTCTTCCAGCGTGGATGCTTGGCTGGCTGATGTGCAAGTTTGTGCCCTATATACAGGGTGTCTCGGTGGCGGCTTCAGTTTACAGCTTAATTGCCGTTTCTCTAGACAGGTAAGTGGACAAAGAATTCTAATTGAGCACAACTCGTTGTATTTACGTGGCTATGAACTTTTATTGCGGGATCGAATTGGGACAGGGGATCGGGATCGGGATCGGGAGTTGGGTGACGGCTGGGTTTCCACAGGATGTCAGCTGCGGCCGCTCTAATGATGCACAACGACGGCGGGCGCGGCATGATGCACTGGCACCAGCGGCACAATGGGCTTGATGGCGTGCACGGCCACCACTGGCTTGGCGACCACGGGATGCACGACCTTGACGGGAGCCGGATGATGCACCACATGGCTGCAGAGGGCAAGATTAATGCATTATTAATGCAACAGTTCGCAATTCACAAGTGGAGCGCACTTACGAGTGCACCGAGTGGGCGCCATGATGGATGATCGGTGTGTGCACCACAGCGGGGTGGGCAGCCACCACCGGGGCGTGCACCACTGGGGCGACAGCTACCACGCCGGGGTAGGCATAGGCCTGGGCGGCGGCAAAGGCGGCGAGGACAAACAGCTGCGAAAGGAGTATATAGAAATGCAACTGGTTGCCGGAGCAGCAGGTGGCCTCCACTATGAAATACTCACAACTTTGAACATTTTGTAGGTGGTTTGGTTGGTGGTTGCTTTGGTGGTTGGCTTGATGTTTGTGTTTGGAGCTGAGCAAGTGCTGGGCAACTGTTGTCAATTGCCGCGTCGCGTGGCGCTTTTATAGGAGCTATCGAAAACTGGCTGACCGCCGGTCGCAGTTTGTGTTTGAGCGCAAAAGTGAACGCAGCTCAATGCAAGCCGGCTGGGAAAACTGGTAGCTGATTGTGGCTGAGTCGGCGTTCGAGCCGTCTCAAGATCAAGTTCATAGCTCGCCTTGTGCGTATTTGGCATTAGGCGGCGGAGATAATCAATTTTTTTATGTTTGCTGCTTTTTTTGTATCTCTCTCTCTAGAATGTTTGTAAACTGTGTTGCGTTCGCCTTGGACTGCATCTGTCACGTTCTCCGTCGTAAAGCCTAATGCCTAATGCTCGCCTTGTGTTTCCTGCTCCATAAAAAACACAGAGCCCTCTGGTGCGAGGGTAGCAAATACCCTGTACCCTGCTTTGGACTTTCCCAATACACAGTCGAACCTGCCTATGCACATAAACACACTCCTTAGTACTTGGCTGTGCTTCTTCTTCTTCTTTCTGCTCCACAATTTTGAAAAAAAGAAACCATAAACCGGGAACATGTATCGATATTTATCGATTTCCTGGTAAAGGGGGCAAGTATTCGATGATAATAATCTAAACATACTAAACTTATTGCCTCTAGCATCTATAAAAGCGATAAAGTCATGGCCCAGTCAACTTGCCTCTTAATTCCCATCAGGATTATATATTGCGATGCATTTGCAATGGGTATAAAAAAGATACGACGGTGCGACAGATTTCTTGACAGCTCAAATCTATGCGTATAAAGTCAGAAATCCTGCGGCCCGTTGATTTATCAAGTGGCAGTAAAATGTTTTGACAACGTTTTGACGTGTGGCACAGCCCGCGCTGGACAACAACAATAAAAGCAACAACAACAACAACAACAGTAGCAGCAGCAGCAGCAGCAGCTGGGATAACAAGAGGCGCCGCTTTATGTGCAGCTTTCATTTATATCAATTTCACAGCGACAGCTTCCCCAGGCACTTGCCAGAGGCTGCTACTGTCATTATTCAGCGCCTAAGGCGACAGCAAGGCGGGGGCGCAGAACGGGGGAAGTGGCAACAGCAGGACACTACATCATTTGACCATTTGGTCACCCACACACGCGTGCCAATTCAATCCAATCCAATCCAATCCAGAACTGTCCCGGGCCCAGTTGTTTCGTACTTCTTTGTATTTTACGAGCACGCGTAAAGTGATTCGAAATTTAAGATTTATTATCTGTAACATGAAACTAAAATCAGCACGCAATGTCCTGGATTTAAGCTCTAGCTCTAACTAAGGCGCATCCTTGCTTATCACTTGCTTAGCCAATGCCATTTAATTAGGGCTCTCAGTTTTATGGATATGAATCGAAGCAGCAAACCACCCAACCACCCACCGCCTGCTGCCCCACTCTCTTGCACGCGCATAAATATTATCTCAAGACCCATAGATATACCACTCGTTGTTGTGAGAGTGTAGGTGTGTGTGTGTGTGTGTGTATGTGCGTTAAGCCCACTTACTTGTGGTATTCTGCCAATGACTGTGCGGCTTTTGTGTGCTGGCATTTCTGTGCGTGTAGGTTGCCCAAATGTCAACAGTGCGTATGAGTAACCACCGCATATTTCTTATGCTCCTGCTCGTTTGTATTCTTTTGAATACCCTGCAGCCATTATGGGCAATAAGAGGCGAACGCCCTACGGTGTATGTAACATGGAACAAGTGGCACATTCAAGCCCAGAGAGTGTAAATTTTCCTGATCAGCATCAACAGCCTATTCGATCTAGCCATGTCTACCTGGCTGTCCCACTGTGTGTCGGACTATCTGTCTACATCAACAAATCGAAAGCAGCGTCAATAGAAGCTACAGACTTGGAACTTAGTTCTTTTTCTAACTTTTGCAGATAAAGTTCATTTGAAATTATCGATTATCTATTCCAACTTCTCCAAGCTTTATTTGAAGCTATCGTTACTTCCTCAATTTTTCCAAAATCGATAAATATCGGTTCTTTTTTAAACATCTTGTAGTTTATATTATGAAGAAATAAAAAGTTTAATAGTTTTTAGACTCATTGTACAACATCTCATAACTTGATATGAAGTATCCTGAAGTCAGGCAGACTTACTCAAGGACTCTTACTTCTTTGTACTTATTCGCTGCTATGGGAAAAGGCCATAAAAGTACAAAACTCTTAGCAGAGATTCTGTGTGTGTGTGCCAATTATTAAATTTGTTGGTTCTTTATGTAAATTACTTTGGGACAAAATATTTTTGGCGAAAACTTGCCTCCAACTTGTGCTCGAGAGTACGCTAAGCATCGGCTTCCGTTCGGCCATAACTCAGGCTCTAACCTCATATCCAGCTCGTGATCGGACATGGCTTGTTTAGGTGCCCATTGTTTGACCAGAGCGTAAAACTTAATTAAGGACGCGCCTGAGTTATGAGCGGGCTCCCAGCCAAATCCTGTAGACAAATTATGTTAATGCAATGCATTGTTATTATATGTACTACATTATATACAATGTTTAATAGTACTAGTAAGTAGTATGCAGAGTGCGTGGCTGGTCTATAAATAAACATTATGACAATTTGATATTGGCTTTGGCTTTCAGCTGCTGTTGAAAAGTTGTGGCTGGCCCCTAATGGAATTACCGTTGTGCTTGTTATCAGCAAAACGCTGGCCAAACCAGACGACACAAAGAGGCCAGCCATACAACTGCAGCTGTCGGGAGCGGGAGCCGTAACTGGTGCCGCAGCCGTAGCCAGAGCTGGCCCCGTAATTATTTGGTTTTGGGCTGGCTCCGACCGAATCAAGTCTTGTTTTGTGGCTCGGCTATTGAACGGGCGCCATAATAAGTGGCTAGCACTAAGCCAAATGAAAACTGGCGACCGCACACGCTCCCTGCCCCTTCCCCTTCCCCTACCATGCTATACCCTGCATTCACTGAAAATGTGTAAAATAGGTTACATTGCCGGCAGAAGGAAGCTCCTCCAATACCAAAACTATTCTTCAAATATATTATTGTTAATCTTTTTTGATAATTTTCGACAAATACAGATTAATTGTGCGATTTTTAAAGCTAACCATTTTGAATTTATTTTGTTTGTTAATAACTTCAACTATTTTACCGAGAAATCGATTATAATCGATTTTGAGATTCAATTTTTTGCGCATATCTCTGATATCATTTAAGCTAGAGACAGTAAATTTGGTATGTATGTTCCTGAAATATATACAATCAGGTGTTTTATTAAGAATGTTTAAATTCATAGGCAACTTTTTCGCACTTATCCCAATAAGGAAAACATATTTTTGGAATATAACTACATTTAAATTCCATCTTTATTCCTATATATACCTGTGTCTATAACTCATATCGAATGTATATTGCCCAGCTGGCTACAGGGTATTTTTCCGTCGGACACTTTTTACAGCACACAGCATCCTTACTTCTCGTGAGTTCTAGTTGGTGCTGCTCTTATTCAAATTACGCTTGATTATGGCAGGCCAAGTCAAAAATGGGCACCCCAAAACAGAGCGGGAAGAGGGGCAGGGAGGGGGTGAGACGCACACGTGTTGAGTTGCGTTGAGTTCAATAGACGCTGCAACGTTGAGATTGGAAAGCGAGCAGTCAGCAGAAAAAGGCTTAAGATTGCCCCCGACCAAGCGACCGTCAGCATGGGGGCATGGTATCCTGGCATCCTGCGTGTGCGTATTAATCAGCTAAGATATTTGCATGGCTCGACTCTCTAAAACGGTGTCGTCATCGTCATCATGATTGCCATTATCCTTGACGAGGCGGCGACAACGCAGCAGCAGCAGCTGGTGAAAACTCTTTGTTGGCACTTCTTGCAGGTTCATTGCCATCTGGTGGCCATTGAAGCAGATGACAAAGCGACGTGCGCGCATCATGATAATCGGCATATGGGTAATCGCATTGGTAACCACCATACCGTGGCTGCTGTTCTTCGACCTGGTGCCCGCCGAGGAAGTCTTTTCGGATGCCTTGGTCTCCACCTACACGCAGCCGCAGTTTTTGTGCCAGGAGGTCTGGCCACCAGGCACCGATGGCAATTTGTACTTCCTGTTGGCGAATCTGGTGGCCTGCTATCTGCTGCCCATGTCCTTGATAACGCTGTGCTATGTGCTCATCTGGATCAAGGTCTCCACGCGCAGTATACCTGGCGAGCTGTCCAAGGACGCACAGATGGACCGCATGCAGCAGAAGAGCAAGGTGAAGGTCATCAAAATGCTGGTGGCCGTTGTCATTTTATTCGTGCTGTCTTGGTTACCGCTATACGTGATCTTTGCCCGCATTAAGTTTGGCTCGGACATATCGCAGGAGGAGTTCGAGATACTCAAGAAGGTCATGCCGCTGGCCCAGTGGCTGGGATCCTCCAACAGCTGCATCAATCCCATCCTCTACTCGGTCAACAAGAAGTATCGCCGCGGCTTTGCGGCTATCATCAAGTCGCGCAGCTGCTGCGGACGGCTCAGGTGAGTGTCCTATGGAATCTCGGGTCTAGAATGGGCTGGTCCCGGAATTCTGCAAAACAGTTATTCCCATTTATTATTATTTCTATTAAGAAAATTTACAAATTATTTTCGTCTTTTATTTAAATTAAATTAAAAATAATAATTTAATAATCATTTTCAAGTTTAATATTTACGCAATTTTTTATATTTGGTTTTGAATTTTTTATATTTTGTATATTCATTAATTTTTTTTTTTAACTTATGTCAATATCTTATATATTTATACTCGTTTACGAAGTGAAAAGTGTATTTTGGTTTTGTACAATGTCCGCAATTTTTGTTAAGACTTTTATTGACAGATTAAAATTAACAAAAATTTTGACATGTACAGCTCTCGGATCCATAACTCCCATAACTTTGTCAAAACTTAGCCGATTTTCATGTTTGATGGCATTTTAGTCATGATTTGTCCTCTTAAATCATTCTGCATTTAAAATTTGTGCATTATGGAAAATAAACATTTTTGGAATTTTTTGGTCAAAAAATCATGTACTCCCCCCTTACTCTTTTTCGAAAATTTTATTTTTTTTTAATTTAAAATTGCAAATTTCTATTTTTAATCAATTGTGGTTGTCACAACTAGTATAAAAAACAACATTAAAAGTGATTCTGAGAGGGTCAAATTTTTTGTCAAATATCATGCCAAAACTGAGAAAAATTTTGACATGTAAAGCTCTCGGATCCATAGTTCTCATATTTTAAACTCCCATAACTTTGTCAAAACTTAACCGATTTTCATGTTTGATGGCATTTTGGACATGATTTGTCCTCTTAAATCATTCTGCATTTAAAATTTGTGCATTATTGAAAATAAACATTTTTGGAATTTTTTGGTCAAAGAATCATGTACTCCCCCCTTACTCTTTTTAGAAAATTTTATTTTTTTTTAATTTAAAATTGCAAATTTCTATTTTTAATCAATTGTGGTTGTCACAACTAGTATAAAAAACAACATTAAAAGTGATTCTGAGAGGGTCAAATTTTTTGTCAAATATCATGCCAAAACTGAGAAAAATTTTGACATGTAAAGCTCTCGGATCCATAGTTCTCATATTTTAATTTCATGTTTGATGGCATTTTGGTCATGATTTGTCCTCTTAAATCATTCTGCATTTAAAATTTGTGCAATTTTCGAATATAAATATTTTAATAATTTGGTACTCCCGACTGAAATTTTTGAAAACATTTTATAATATTAAATTTTAATATTGTTATAATTTTTTAAAGATTTGTTAAACTTGATTTTTTTGCCAATATATATATATATACATATCCACGAACACGTCGCGTTGAGTCGTGCGTATTCGTGTCACGAAAATCGAGACGAGCTCTTGTTATTGTGCTGCTCATTCTTCAGTATCTTGCCCTTTTTACCCTGCAGGTACTATGACAATGTGGCCATCGCCTCGTCCACGACCAGCACACGCAAATCCTCGCCCTATCACCCGAACAGCTCACGCAAGAGTCCCAGCAGCCCGGGTCTGCGCAAGACGAACGCCGTCTCCTACATCTACGAGCACAACTCGCTGCGGCGCCACAACCTGATGATGAAGCAGGACAGCAATCTGTCCCAGCAGATGCTGCTCAAGCAGGACTCGCACGGCTCGCGCCAGTTTCTCATTAAGCAGGAGAGCTCCTGCAGCGACGCCTCCGGCACTCGTCGTCTGCTCTGTCAGCAGGACAGCAATGGCAGCAAGGTCTCGCTGTCCAAGCAGGATTCGATTGTGTCCTACATGGAGGCGCGCAGGGTAGCCGCCCTAAGCGCCCAGGATCGTTCCGTGGACTCTGCGGTCACACAGCAGGATACCATATCCATTGAATCCCGTCCCGCCTCCCTGCTGGACAAGCGCCAGAAGTTCGTCAAACAGGATTCGGTAATTAGCTTCGTAGACCAGCGACCGGAGCCGCGACGCCATCAGCTGGTGAAGCAGGACTCAGTCATCTCGTTCGCAGATCAGCGACGCGGCCTGCTCCACAAGCAGGACTCCCTGATCGCCAATCGCTCCGGCGATGCGCCCACGCACCACGTCTCCATACTGAAGAAGACCGACTCGCAGCTCAGCTACGGCAGCTCCTCGCCCCGCCGCAATGTGGAGCTCTACGAGTAGGCAAAATAGGTGAAGAACGTAACTACACACATACTCAGATACTCAGACACACACGCACACTCGTACGTAGGTATATAATCTATTAACACCAAATCGAAAAGCATTAGTTCTACAAACACTGATGGGCAGAGCAGGATGAAGAGGTCACCTGCTACTGTGATAGCAGTCGGCCAAGTCGCAGGTTCAGAGCTTGGCTTGAACTTGCCGCATATCCGTCGTGAGGGGAGAAGGGTTGGGGTTGGGTAGGGGTCGGACCAATTTGTTAACGGGTGGGCGGGACTAGTTAATAAAAAACAAACGACAAAGAGCAGTTATCTTCGGACTGCCGAAGATTAAATACCCTTGCAGATATTTGGTAGGTGTATGCACAACTCTATTGCGATAGTATATAGTTTATATTTCGATGATATTTGAAATTCATATTAATCATATTTTTCCTAAAGTAAGTATCTGATATAGTTGTCCGATCATTTTCAGATCTTACACATATGTTAGGAACATAAAGTAACTCGGAATGGACAAGTTTGGTCAAAATATCTTGAAAAAATATTTTGTAGACAACAAATTTACTTTCGACCTATAATTCCTATGAGCAATATAATATAATAATTCATTACGACAAACTAAAAGATATGGAAGAAAATATGGATCTATGCCAAGTTTTTTTAAGATAACTTAACAACGCAACTTTATTGCATTTAACAGACAGGCATTGCTATAATGAATCAGCTTTTAATATTTCTGGTCACGGATATGTCTGCTACAATGCGTTACACACTGCATGCCTTGCTTAGCATACCCTCTGCAAGGGTATAAAAACGAAACTGGGATTGCTTAGTAAGGCATACACAAGAGAGATACACGCAGTGCACCTAAACTAACATAGTGATTAGATGTTTTATACGTGTTCCAATAAATCTACACACACACTCACACACACACACATACAACTACTCTTGACTATACTTATGTATATTCGCACGTACCGTTACGCAGTTTTTAAGATTGTTTGTACTAGTCATATTTGCTATATTATATCGAAATGCAGCTTGCTATATATACTTAAAAAGAAACCAAAAACGAAAGACGAAAACAGAAAACAAGGAAGTAACTTGAGTGTTGAGCAAAGGGAGTGCAATTTTTTACTAGCAGCGGGAGTCCTACCAAATCGGCGGGAAAGGGCCAAGCTAAACATTTTCTACGAAAGCGAGAGTGAAACGCGGAATGTCCAGTATCAAAGAACAAATTTGAGAAACACCGAGGTCTAAAGTAACGTACCTACTAAATTTTTGTATGAACAATTCTTACAATTTATATATATACATACATGACATACATGCATATATATAATATATATATATATATATTTGTATTGATTTTGGAATAAGCAATATATGTAATACACACGTCTGTATGCATCTATCAAACAACAATAATCAATTTTATTAGAGAGTTTTACAAATACGCGAACAAGCTGATCAATGGCACATTAGAGACATAGGGTTTACCAACGGTTAAATCTGGGTAACAACTCTTGGGTAAACATGGCAAAGCGCACAAAGCAGCAACAGTCGACCATATGGAAATGTTTACGAAAGCAGTTGAATATAACTATAAATATTATATATATTTTTTTGGGTTTAGATAAGTACTCTTAAGTCTAGACAAACTACAATGGAAAAGAGAAGGATAACACAGATAAGCAGGTGGAACATGCTGTCCGATCATTCGCACTAAACGTATCACTAATAAAATAAAACAATAATCGAAAATCGAAACATAATTCGTTAAGTTCTAAAACACCAAAAAACAACAACAACTCTTAAGGATAACGATAAAAATTTTAATAAATGACTAACAAATAAGCTATTTATACATATGTATATGTATGTATACAAACTATGGAACTACGAACATATATATATATATATATATATGTATATATATATATAGATATAGATATAAATATATATATATATATATATATATATACATAACGAAAACTATGCAATTTTATTGTTAGCCAAAATTTTATAAATGTCAAGTAATAAATGTAAACAAACATTTATATGTATACAAAAGAAATATATATATATATATTTGAAAATAATATAAAAATACAAAATTAACTATATATATACATATATTCGTATCAAGATAGAAACATATGGCATTAGGCGCTGTTTTGTGGCACGCTTTTTCAAAGCTACATTTTAAAACCAGGATTCAGTTAAACAAAAAAACTATAAACATTGAAACCAACTCGAGTTGGCCAGCTTAAAGCTTCAATAAAACCCGAGTTAAAAAAATTAAAGAAAATCCCCCAGCGCCTAGTGCGTGGCTACAAACGAAAACAATACAAGAAACCTAAATAAATAAACAGAAAATATCAATAATATACTATAAATATATATACAATATAAACATAGATATATTAATATATACATATATATATTATTATTCATACAGCAGCGAATAACAAACATATTTGAATAAATTATAAAGTATATTTACGCAATACTTATTATTATTATCATTATTATGGCTATTATTATTATTGTCGGCTTCATCAGACATACAGCAGCATATGCTTAAATACTCGTAATAAATAGTTATATAGGGTATTGGATGCGCAGAATACAAATATTTTTATTTCAAAGCCCCCACATACAAAAACTAGTTGCATACTTACATAATCGTACGATTGGTAATGATATATAATAATATTTATCAAATAAACGAATTGAACTTTAAGTTTTAAAATTACAATAAACTCAAATATTAGCAAAACAAAACAAACAAAGGAGTTTTTGTTTAATATTATTGTGTGACAAAAATATGTTACAAAAAGAAAAGGAAATTCAATGTGTTATCGAGGTATACACTATGCATATATAATGAGATCAATAGAAGACATTTATATATAAATATATTTATGTATATGAAATATAACTACAACACCAAAGATACATGCATATTAGCAGAAATAAATGTAATACATAACTATATTAAAACAAAGTATCAGACTTTTTATTATATAGGAACTGTTTAAATTGTCTTACTAAACCTATATAACACAGTTGACTAATGTACTTGATGTTTCTTTCTTCTTATTAGTACAGCTATCCCATATTATTATTCTAGCTGTTTTTTTTATTTTAGCTTATATTCCTAGCTCCTCAAAGTATATGGCATATGTTACTCTTTAAATAACACAATAACAGTTTCCTTATAACTTTTAATAAACCAAACAAACTGGGGGGAAAATTAATTCTGGGTAGAATTAAGAGCTTGTCTTAACTAAAATCCGTTTTTGGTGTTTTAGCGGGGCGTTAGTTTATTTCAATTTTTTTTAAACTTGCTTTTATTTAAATTTGAAGAATTTTTCCCATATATCATACAAAATCATACAAAACTATTATTTTTAGCTCATAAGCTTACTTATTCTGAATTGAAAAGTTTTCTAGGACAGCTCTTATGCCTACCAACATCTTAATCACATTAACAATAAAATAAAAAAAAAAAACTTAATGTTACTTTTGAAAATCAAACATTGGCGGAAAAATGGCTTTAAGAGTATCGATTTCGCACACATCGAAAGCCACGCGATTATTTGCTTGCCGTAATCGATAGTCCAATTTAACGATGTTGCATTCCTAACATCGATATCATTTGCCAGCAGTCGTAGTTTGTGTCGGGTATTGTTTTTATTTTTAATAATTTGTAACGTTTCATCTGTTAATTGCTTAATTGGCCATTGTTTAACCTATTGCAATAAAAAGAACGAGATATTCCTCGCGGGTCGCACAACCGTTGCGGTTCCTTCAGCTAACGAAAGCTAATTAAATTACACAAAGACAAAGCATCTTCTTTCACGTCTGTCGACGTCATTGCTATTTCGGGGCACACAGTCTTCTACACTCACATACAACAATGGAACAACAACAACAAGTGGCGCCCGCGCTGGTCGCAACTCCCGCAGCGCTCGGCGAGGAGCAACTGGACATCGATGACAGCATGAAGCACTGCTTCGAGAACCTCATCGTCATCGATGTGGGCGCTAATTTGACCAACAAGAAGTATAGCCGTGATCTGGATTCCGTTGTCCAAAGGGCAAGAGACGCAGGTTCGTTCAAAGCTGTCTGGCAAACCAATTGAAGAGCAGAAGCAACCAGAAGAACAGTCGCGATAAGACTAATAATAAGCCATGACAGCTGCGTTGGGTGCGGCAAGCGGTCAGCGCGCGCGAGCGAGAGCGGACACCCATTAAGAAGGTCAGGCGACGCTCGGCCGATAAGCGTGCAACATGTGTGTGTGTGTGCGTCGCACCTGCGTATGTGCGTGCGTGCGTGTATGTGCATTTTGTCGCCTCGAGCATGCACCAAACATGTACATATAACTATGCTTCTACAGTGAAAGGTCTGATAATCGAATCGAAGATCTAATAACCTGCCTTGGCGGACATCTTCATTTATTACACTCGTTCACAAAGTCAAAAGAGTATATTGGGCTTGTGCAGTGTCCGTCCTTCAGTCTGTCCGTATGAACGCAATATTGTCCGCCTACAAAGCGATGAACTCTATATGTCTCCCTCAGTTTTAAAGTTAGATACATCATATTTTTTCAGACAGATTAATGAAGGCCTCATCTTTGGATACTCCAGATGGGGGCGTACCTTTGCAAAAGGTGTTATATATTTAATGTGTAACGCATAGAAGGAGACGTCTCCGACCGATAAGGCATTTATATTCTTGATCAGTGTATAACATAGATAACTATTTAATCTTCGGCACCGTGAGTTCTCTCTTAGCAAGACGAACAAGCGAAAATCGTCCGCTCAAAAGAGATTTCATCGTCTATATGCTCGCCATCTGTACTTACTCTTGGTTCTCTTCTCCCGTCTAGGTGTTCAGAAACTAATGGTTCACGGCACTTCGGTCAAATCGAGCAAGGAGGCGCTGCGCCTCTCGCGCATTTACCCCGACATTATCTACTCGACTGCTGGCATACACCCGCACGACTCGAAGTCCATTGTGGAGGAGCCGTCCACATGGTTCGACTTCGAGCACATTGCACAGGCGCAGGAGTGCGTGGCCATTGGTCCATGCGGCCTGGACTATCAGCGCGACTTCTCCGAGCCGGATGTGCAAAAACAGATCTTTGCCAAGCAGCTGCATTTGGCAATTCGTCTGAAGAAACCTCTGCTGATCCACGAGCGATCGGCTCAGCACGATGTACTCGAAATACTTGACACGTAAATAGACAAATAAATGGTGCATATTGTGGATGATAGCTGGCCCTCTTTGCAGATTCGAGAATCTACCGCCTGTGGTCATCAGAGGTTTCATGGGCACAGCTGAGGAGGCGCTCAAGTATCTGGATCGCAGATTCTACATCAGCCTAACTGGTTACCTGTGCAAGGACAAATCAGACACTGGCGTGCGCAGGCTGCTCGACAATGGCACGCTGCCTCTGGACAGACTGCTGGTGGAAACAGATGCACCGTTCATGTATCCCAATACAAGGGCTTCCAAGCTGCCGCAGCACGTCAAGAGTGGCATTACGGAACGCTCACTGCTGTACTTACACAGGTGGGACCTGCAATTAAATATGAAATATTTTATTGAATTTAACCTAAATGCATATTTAGATATTGCACCTTTCAACGTAATGAGCCCTGCAGCCTGCCAGCCGTTGTGGAAATGATTGCCGCATTCATGAAGAAAACGCCGGATGAGGTCGCCCTGGCCACCGCTTTCAATGCCCTCAAGCTGTTCGGCCTGTCTTAAAGGTGCCAGTGCTGGCACTTGAACATTTGATACGAGCCTGAGATTCACGATAGACTCACACCATGTGCCTTAACTACTAATCGAATTCAGGATGTGCTAACCCTGACCTAACCATATACGTACGTACACACACACACACACACACACAATTACGACGCATTCGCATGCGACTTGCAAGAAAAATGTATACACCCCTCCTATATTATGTTAGTAGTGCGAATTCTTTTGTCAAAAATTCGCTATGTTAGCCTTAAGTTGTTGGTATTTCGTAAGCAATCGGCTTTGTTTACTTTGTACTCGCCCCGGCAACGGGCAACGGTGCCAAGTGAACGGCGGTGTCGGCGACGCGAATTCAATTTAGCGCCTGTTCCGCCGTTTCACACATCGAAGCGCGCGCTTCGAGACTGTTCAAAATGCTGCAGCTCTTTTTCTTTTGTTCTGTGTTTATTTCATAAAGAAAATGTGTCTTTAGATTAAGGGTTATTTTAGTTATGGCTTTTTTGTATACCAACCTATCAAGTCCCTCGATTAGTTTATAGTACATTTGTAAATATTTATTATTTGTTGTTCGAGGCACGCTGACTGTGCGATACTCGAGGAGATTGATGTCAGATGATGATGATGTTGATGATTATTATGGTAAACGTGATGTGATCATTTTACGAGCTAAATATTTATATAATATTCAACAAACAAACACACATTTAGGTAGTGCTATGAAAATACACCTCACGCTATATACATACACTATATTTTGTTATATATACATATTAATGTCAACCTATGTGATGTTGTATACGTTGTACTGAACTGAATCAACTGACGGAGGTGCATGACAACCGCTTTGTGGTCTTTGTCGCACACACACACTATTTTCCATTTGAATAAAGATAAAGCGAATTTAAATAAAAACAACAAAACTGAGGTCCAAAAATGTTTTTGGTTCGTTTGCTTAGTTTGTGCTCTTAAAAGCGTTGAATGTTTTGCAAGTCTTCGAACTGCCCCAGCCTATGCAAATTGTCCCACCATTGTTTCAGTCGATGACGCAGTATCAGCGCGAACCAAGGGGTCAGCGGGGCACTGAATTTGGTTATCGCATCATCGATTTCCTCGCGTCTCAGGTAACGCACCTCGCTGACCTCATTGGCGTTGGGTTTGAGGGTGACATCCTTTTGCAGGAAGAGAATGTAGTCAATCTCATGCTCCCCCCAGACGCCGTCCCCAGTGTTAGCATAGTGTATGCGCGTCAGGTAATTAAAGTTCTCGGGCTGGATTTCATTCTTGGGTATGCCCAGTTCGTAATTCAGACGGCGCTGCGCCGCCAAACGTATGCCCAGGGCATTGGACTCCTGCCGCTCCTGCTCTATGTCGTGCAGAGGATGGCTGCAGCAAGCGTTCGTGTATGTGTCCGGAAAGGTTATCTGAAAACGGGAATTGCCTGTTATCAGTGGATCCCGTTGCAGTCGGCCCACGCTTACCTTGTGCACGGAACGCCGCTGTACAAGCATCTCCCCCTTCGTGTTAAACAGGAATACGCTGAACGCTCGATGCAGCTTGACATCACCCGTGTCAGGCTGCACCCGATGGCAATCGGCCTTGGTAGCAGCTCCGATGGCCTTGTCGTTCTCGTCCACCAAGATGCATTGCTCCTTCAGGGCTTGCGCCTGCAGAGGATCGTGGACTTCGATGGCTGCCTGCTGCTGTTGGCCCACTGATGTGGTGCTGCATTTGCGCATCAACTGAAGACACGTCCGGAGACTCAAGCGCGACATCAACATTTTTGGTAATTGAGGTGTTAATGACTAGCTTCAAGTTGGGCCTAAATAAATATGAAAAGTGAAAACGTCGTAATCGCATTCAAGAGTGGCGTTGCCAACCGACCGTTTACGCGCGGGCAGTATGCAACACTGGTCGTCGTAACAGCTGTTCGCCGTTCGCCAGCTGCCGCAGCCCTGGCAACAGTGATACACATTTGTTCATAATCAGTTTTTCGCTGCGTCCATAGCTGAAAATTGTAAATAGCCGAGTAATTACTCCTGTAATTACCCTCACACATACTGTAAAATGGTAAGCACAGCGTTTGCCCAATCCACAACGAGAGATTTCATTGCCAAACATCTGCGCAGATACGATTTATACTCATACAAAACCGTGCGGGCAAAACTCGCCTGGCCAAGTGGTATATGAACTTTGATGACGACGAGAAACAGAAGCTTATTGAGGAGGTGCACGCCGTGGTCACCGTGCGAGATGCCAAGCACACCAACTTCGTAGAGGTATCGCTTGCCCATTTAAATATACCACAATAACATACTTAACGTTCCCATTTCACCTGCAGTTTCGTAATTTCAAAATTGTGTACAGACGCTATGCGGGCCTCTACTTCTGCATCTGCGTGGACGTCAACGACAACAACCTGTGCTATCTGGAGGCCATCCACAACTTTGTGGAGGTGCTGAACGAGTACTTCCACAATGTGTGCGAGCTGGATCTCGTCTTCAATTTCTACAAAGTGTATAGTGTCGTAGACGAGATGTTTTTGGCTGGCGAGATTCGGGAGACCTCGCAGACGAAGGTGCTCAAACAGCTGCTGACATTGAACTCACTGGAATAGAGATATTACGCCCACTAAAACGATGCATTCCCATTGCCCGCTTATCGAATCTTCATATTATATTATGTACTATTTATCTACATGTGTTCTATATGCAAGCAAAACTCTCAAATGTTAAATGACGTGTTTAGAATCAAATAATTTATAATAAGAGATAATATGCAGATGCAAGTATTAAAGAATATCCCCATAAGCACTGCTGATAAGTTATTGTACACATAGTGACGGATGGTCGGATGTATGTATGTACATTTGAAGGTGGTTACCGCCCACTAAACGGCGGATGCAGATAGCAGTGAATTATGCACCCCTGGCTGTGCTTGGCGCGTTTCTTAACACTGTTGGCTCAACTGACGACACTCTACCACACTAGTGCCACTTCGTCATTTTTTCAGTCGCCATTGTTCTCGTTCTCGGCTGTCGAATTTGTGGAAATTATCGAATTTCCCTTAAATTCGTTGCAATAAATACAATAGAAGTTAGGAAAATAAACAATTTTGGAGTACACAGTGCATAGTGCGCGTTATTTGTGCTAAAGTGAAGTAACAAGAGGCCGCCAATCGAAATTAGAGACTCCGTCAGCAGGCAGCTAAGCAGCGAAATCGAATATTTGTTCGTGGCAAAAAAAAAAACGAAAGAAACACACTCAAACTTGAACAAAAGCCAAAAGTGAAAAAATGTCATCTATGAATCCTGAATAGTAAGTCGTCACATGCGTTAATTGCGCGTTATTGAGACATTGACATGCACACTGAACAAACAAAATAGTAGCACTCACTTGCGTTCCATAACCCAGCACTGGCCACCTTTTTCCGATTTTTTTCTTTCTCTCTTTTCTGCGACGTCATTTTTGCGACGTCCACGACGACGACGTCGACTTTTTAGCCCACTCCCTTAAAACGAGTATTTTGTGACTAAAAAACATACGATTTTAGTATGTTGCCGAGTGACAAACACAAACTATAGCTGCTACATATGCATATGTATATATTTGTACACAGTATACATTTATTGAGCACACATATATTTTCAGTAATTGCAGAGACTTTGTACAATGCGAATTGTGGAGGAATTGGTGAAAAGCCATGTCTCCGATTGTTTAGTTGTTGTTTCGAGTGGCTGTGAATGCTGCTGACAACCAGAAAGCCACAGCCAGTCAGCCCTTGCCTCTGCCTCTGCCCAGTTGCGCTGCTGATTCGTGGGGCGGATGAGTCACCTGCCCAGCGTCGCCTGCCCCCTCGATTGCGTTCACTTTGTTGTTGTTTGACTGCTTTACGCTGCGCCGTTGTCGTGTTGATATTCTCTGCTGCTGCTGCTGCTGCTACGTAATCAAATTGCCATCTATGCTCGTTGTCCTATGTTTCTCCTGCAGTTGAACTTGAAGTGCATTATACGCAACTAATGCAGTGAAAGTTGTGATAACAAACAGCTCCTTGGGATCGATCTAAGTGCAATCGAACTCTTTTTCAGTCCAAAAACTTTCCCTAAAGCAGGCAAATAGATTTTCTAACTTTAAAGTATAGCTAGAAATGAAACAATAACAAACATAATAAAAAGTTGTGAATATTTATATTAAATATTCAAAAAATTATCCGAACCTCTCCCCAAACCGAGCCAGTTTCTCTTTTAAATTGGTTTGGGGTATTTTCTGTAGAGCGGAAAACGTTAACCCTGAAAAATATGTGCAGCCTGACCTCATAGCTTGTATAAATGAGTGTTCACTAGAAATTATTCTTCCCCTAATTAGAAGTTAACAGAATAAAATGTATATATATTCGTAAAACATTTAAAATAATGTGAAGAACCAAGATTTGAACCAAAGCCTTGGTTAATTGGTGCACATTGGTTCGAACCTTTAACAGAACTACCGATCATCATTTCATATGTATGTTCCCCTGTTTTGTTATTTCATTGAACACACCCTTCAAGAGAAGCGAGTTGCTAAACAGGAGAGAAAGTCTGTCGCCGTAGGTGTTCGCTCAAGAGCATATTCACTGTACATGGAGCTGCATTAGCTACCCCGTGAAGTGGACCTCAGATATTATTTGTCAAACAATGGGTATTAGTAGGTTGCTCCAACCAATTTTGTGTGCGGCGATAAGATAAACTAAACTGACGAACTTTATTATAAACGAGCTGTGCTGACGATATGGTGGGAAATGTGGCTTGAGTAACACGCATTCTTTCTGCCTTCCAGCGATTATCTTTTCAAACTGCTGCTGATCGGCGACTCAGGCGTTGGAAAGTCCTGTCTGCTGCTCCGGTTTGCCGATGACACATATACAGAGAGCTACATCAGCACGATTGGCGTGGACTTTGTAAGTGCTCGATATGGCAATCAAAATTTGGGCTGTGACTCAACAAAAATGTTTTATCTTACAGAAAATTAGAACTATAGAATTGGACGGCAAAACGATTAAATTGCAGATTGTAAGTTCGATCAGCTGTTGGCCTGGAATGGAATTGTGTTTATAGCAGTTTCTCTTTGTAGTGGGATACTGCTGGACAGGAGCGCTTCCGTACCATCACCTCATCATATTATCGTGGCGCGCATGGCATCATCGTGGTTTACGATTGCACGGACCAGGAGTCCTTCAACAACGTGAAGCAATGGCTGGAGGAGATCGAGCGATATGCATGCGAGAATGTGAACAAGTTGCTGGTGGGCAACAAGAGTGATTTAACCACCAAGAAAGTGGTCGACCATACAACAGCTGCGGTGCGTGCGAAGCCTTCACTTTTGAATTTCCTCAATTAATCATCTTCCATTTGCATTTGCAGGAGTACGCAACTCAGTTAGGCATTCCATTCCTTGAAACTTCGGCCAAGAGCGCCACCAACGTGGAGCAGGCATTCATGACGATGGCGGCCGAGATCAAGAATCGCGTTGGGCCGCCGTCCAGCGCCACCGATAACGCTAGCAAAGTGAAGATCGATCAGGGGCGTCCAGTGGAAAACACCAAGTCCGGTTGCTGCTGAATAACTCTGATTGTGAATCATTATTTTATTATACAATTAAACAAAATTTAAATATAATAAATTAAAACGAAACAAAACAAAAACGCAAAGAATAAGCAACAAACACACACACAACAATAAAAACAAGCAAATCATAATTATAAAACAAATCGAATTATATAATAACAATAATGATGCGTATTGAAGAGTATAAGAAGAAGACGAACCCTTTGTATGTTACGAGAGAGTGCTCGCAATCCAGTTCGAGTTAATGAACACCTACACAACTTAAGCATATACAAACACACACACACACACATATGTAATAGGCAAGAAGCAGCAAACACACAGGATACTGATATGTACTACCTACCCCTCTGTCTTTCCCTCTGTTCTCAATAGTTCTGTTCATAAGTAGTGCAAAGCAAAACAAATATACAAAAATGGTGTAGTAATTAACTAATCTAAATCTAACCTAAACATAAGAGTTACTTACCACAGCAGCGCGAAACGATAGCGATACCGATACCGATTACTATTAATACTTATATGCATAAAAAGAAAAGCAAACAAAAACAAATAAAAAGCAAACAAAAACTGCGTTTATTATAGCCATGTTGCTCCCAGGCCCAAATCGAATTGGATAACCCGCTGTGTCTGCCGCTATATACACACATACATATATACTGCGTACTGCAATACCATTTTCAAATCATATTAACTATCCACAAGAGTAAAGTTCGCCACTTGTCTGTCATATTGTAATTATTATGTAAATCAAAAAACATTTTCTAGAATTAACTATAACAACAAATTTGTGTGTTTTTGCATTCGGTGAAGAGAGAGAAACGCGTAGGATTTGTTTAGGCTCATAAATAGTGTAATTTTGATGCTAATGATGAGACGTTTAATAAAAATTTCATGAACATAAGACAGACGTTTTCATCCGCAGCACTTGCCCAAATTTGTTTACCCTCGTAACGCATTGAAGAAGACATGTGACCCGATGAACTATATACATTTTGAACAGTATCAAAAGCGTTTTCTATGTTTCTATGCAAACTTCAAAGTCAGTCATATCTCGGACAAATAATGTCAGTCCTTGAAATATTATACATTTTTTTATCTCGTACAGATGAGGACTATTTGGCATCAGAATATTCCTATTCTGAAATTTTGCCAAATTTGACAGAAATGGTAAGGGGTTACATCACAATTTTTGCCAAAATAGAGTCGATTCTGGTATTAAATTTTTTGATTGAAATCGATTCTATAGGCTTCCACGAGTCCAACATTGCATAACTTTTAATGATGGGACTTCAACTACATGAGATATAGTTATTTGAATTCTTACAAATCTAGATAAATACTAAGCCCTAGGCTTCGCGTAAGCATATAAGTATACAATGAAATGTTTTGACAAATTATAAATTGTGCTGCACACAAGTATGCATCACTTAAAATAACTGCATAGCCCTACGCAGAGCGCCTTCTGTTGATTTATTTTACAACAGATTTAAAAAGGCGCATAAGAGTATGCAATTAAATGTTTGCCGATTATAAATTGTTGCGCACACAAGTATGCACCATTTAAAATGCTTGCATATGTTTTACATAGCGCCATCTGTTGATTTCACTTGCAAATATGGTTTTATAAATGCGAATCATAAAAGTATGCACTTGAATATTAATCAATATAAAAATAGAGGCGCAAAAGTACGCAACAATTATAATACTTGCATCTGCTTTATCAGAGCGTCCTCTGTGGAGTACATTTGCAACTATTTTTATAATAAATGTGGATCACAAAAGTATGCCATTGTATATTTGGCAATAATTAAATGGTGCCGCAAACCAGTATGCACCATTTTAAATACTTGGATATGCTGTATGAAAGCGCCATCTGTTGATCTCATTGCAAGTCCTGCTTTATAAAAACGTTTTGGACAGCCAAATTAAAGGTAAAAGCTGCATATCTCGGCTGAATAAAGGCAGATATTCAAATTATATACCTTTCTGAACTCGTACGTATCGGGACTATCGATTGGCATTCAAAAAGTCCCATTCTAAATTGTGAACAAAATCGACAAAAATAGCAACTTTTGACAAAATCTTGAAAATTTTAAAATCAAATTTTTGTAATTACGACTGATTCTAAAGAGTTATACGGTTGGTATACGATTTTTTTTTCGAGATTGGACTATAATTGGCCAAAATATAGCCATTTACAGGCCAAAATGGAGCTCAGTCTGGAATTGCAATATTTTAATAGCAATCGACTTCCAAAAGTCCAAAAAGGCATATATTTCAATGATCGGAATACTCTAGTTTTCGATTTTGAGTTGAGTTGGTTTCAAAAACGGATTTTTCTAGCGTTTATTGACTTCTTCTGAGGTACTTCAGTCTTTACAACAAAATTTCATCTATAAACTATGACTATGGACTAACGTATGAATCGAACTCAGTTGCGCTAGAATTCAACTAAATAGCATTGTTGTTTTATTTATTTCTGCTCAGATTTTGCTGGCGCGTCGCTCCTGCAGGCAGGCAGCGGTAACCGTGGCCGCCGTCGTTCCGATTATGGCGGCTCCGAGTGCTCCGCGATCGCGTTCGCGTTCGCCCAGGCTTAGGGACGTGGAGAGGCTGTTGCTGCGCCACGTGGAGGAGGTGTTGCGCTCGGTGCCCGACGAGGTGGATATGGAGTTGATCAGAAAGGTGGCCTCCCGGCGCAGCGTACGCCGTGCGCGCTGAGCACCGCCCGCGCCCAGCGCCGTTGCACCCTCCTCCGCATCGTTGTCCCGCCTGCGTGTCGTCTGCCGCAGACTGCGCCCGGCCACCGTGGGGTAATGATGATGGCGATGGTGATGATGCGGCCGCTGGCCAAAGCAGCTGAGCAGCAGGCGCCAAAAGCCGCTGCGGAACTTGGACGACATCAGATTGTAGAGTATCGGATTCATGGCCGAATTGAGGTACAGCATGAAACGCGAGAAATACAACAGGTTGTAGTAGCCCGCAATGCCCAGTCGCTGCACATCCTCCGCGCTGGCGGTGATGACCCACAGTGTGAAGGCGCGAAAGGGCAGCAGGCACACAAAGAAGCTGGACACCACCGCCACGAGCATGAAGATCACCTGCTTGCGGTGCTTCCGCATGCCGTTGCTCTGCTGGTGGCTGTTGCCCTTGGTGCTGGTCGTCGCAGCCGTTGCTGTGGCCGCCTGCTGCGGCTGCGGCTGGGGCGAGGTGGGTCTGTGGAATGCACTGTTGGGGCGCAGCAGCTTGTAGGCAATGGCCGCGTACAGCAGCACCAGTATGCCGAAGGGCAGAAAGAAGAAGAGCGTCATGGTGCCCACGAAGTAGCAGATGGGCCAGAAGCCATCGGCGGCCGTGGTGCAAACCGGTGCGTCAGTGCCGTCGCCGTAGGGCTCCACGCTGTAGCTGGATATGGCAATGATGGGACTGCAAAGTTATTGTCATATAGAAACAGAGAGATGAGCTTTAACTGGCTATTGTCTGCAAAGTTTGAGCAAATAAAAACGAAAAAAGAAGCGCAATATTTCAAAACTATTCAGCAGCTAGTCAAATACATACACAAGTCTCCAAGTGAAGCACCACTCAACTTAATCAAAGTACCAGAACGGAAACGGAAACGTCTGCTCTACTCTACTCTATATATGTATATACAAAAAATAATGTGAAAACTACGTCAAATTACGGTTAAAAGTTTTCAGAAAAAAAAACTGACGTAAACAATTTTACTAAATGATAAAAGCTACTCTCAGTAGCAGATACAGTGAAAGATCCATTGAGCAAACAGCTAACAGCTTCAGCAAATAAGATGAAAGCAAGATATTTGTAGTTAATGCTTTTTAGTGTTATTTTTAGGAGTTTGAGGCTTGTGAAAAACATTTTTGGACTGCAAATTTTATTCTCTTTAAAAAGGATCATCCGGCTGGATTCTTGGTTTTTTTTATTTTTAATTTGTTATTTGCTGTTATATTATGTAATAGCTTTAGAGAAAGTTGGCTCATTAAATGGAGGAAACTTGGTTTAAAAATGTAATAGGCAATTTTGGGACTTTAAAATCCCAATGCAGCTGTCCATTAGTACAGCTTTCACTGTATATGCATATATACATATTTACAATTGCTTACGGAATTGGGATAATGGGAACTAAATCAGAAAGCATCAACTTAAATAAAGTCTCGACTTGCAATACAAAATGTTTATTTACTTACAAATTGGGCGCCTCTATAGATATACAAGGTAAAATACGTATGCTGGGAGTATATATATATTTGTTAAAATAGTTGTGCATGTGTGTGTGTGTGTGTGTGTGTGTGTGTGTCGTTTACATGCGACTTGTGCATTATTTGTTTTTATTCGTGCCGCCGCAAAGTAGGCAACACTTTTTCCGTATGGCCGCTCGTGCTATGGCAGCCATTTTGGAAACAAACTGCAGGGGAGGCGAGTAAAAGAACCGAAACTATGTATTTCAATACACCTAAATCATGTTTATCCGCCGTCTTGATGGGCCACCCAAACGCATATGAAGCCATTTCCATTTGCCGTGCTTTACATGCGAGCGCCGTTTAATAGCCTCCCGCCTGCCCGCCCCCACAAAGTAGTTGTAGTTGTTGTCGTAGTTGTTGTAGTGCTTTGGCTGTCGTTGCTGTTATTTATCTTTGGCACATTCATTCGAGTTTAATAGCCCGAAAAATTGATTGTTTTTTTTTTGCCTGTTTTCGGTGCGGAAATGTCCAAGACGCAGCAGGATTTGAACTTGGGTCCACGCACCATGGCTGTCAACGGCTGAATAGCATCGATTATGCTTGCCAAAAAGCGCTCAAAACGCAATTTGTAAAGGCGTGGCCGGGCTCAACTGTCTGCTGTCTGTCACATGCCAGCCAACTGAAGCGAAAGTGTAAACGGGTTACAGCCGATTTTTCACGCTTCTCCTACTCCTACTCCTACTTCTACTCCAAGTCCAGCTCCAGTTCCGCCTTGACCTCTGTCCGACTTCAGGCAGGATTTACAGTTTCCTTGGCCGTTCCGCCCATTGCGGCCTCGTCGAAACTGATTTGTGGCCCTTGGCGGCGCGTGTTCCTCCCGCTGCCGCTGCTGCTGCTGCGGCTGTCGCTCTGCCGGCGCTTGCTGCGCAGCGTGGAGTTCTGCAGCATGGCCATGGCCTCCAGATCGCTGCCACACGGCAGATGCAGCTCGATTTTGAGTCGCGTGCGGCTGACCTCCTCGCTGCTGCGCCGGTTGGAGCCGCGTGACAAAATGCTCGAGTTGGTGGCGGCCGTGGCATTGGATGAGTTCGTGTTGGTGGCCGTGCCCGTGGAGAGCGTGCCGCTGCGTCCGCGCGAGTCGCTCGCATTCGGCTCGCTGCGGCCCAGCGTGAGCAGATTCAGGAGCAAGCGGGCCACGTCGTGGCACAGGCGAGCGAAGCCCTTGCGGAACTTGGTGGACATCAGGTTGTAGAGAATGGGATTCATTGCCGAGTTGAGGTAGAGCATGATGCGGCAGAAGTAGAGCAGGCTGTAGTAGCGCACCAGGCCCATGTCGTGCAGCGTCTGCTCCGTGCTCAGTATGATCCAGAGCGTGAGCACGCGGAAGGGCAGCAGGCAGACGAAGAAGGAGAGCACCACGGCGCCCAGCATAAGGACGACCTGCTTGCGGGCCTTCAGGCTGAGCTCCGGCTTGGTGGGGCGGGCGCGCAGCATGGCGCCCTGATTGGAGATGAGGTTCCTGGCAATGATGCCATACAGGACGACCAGCATGAGAAACGGCAGCACGAAGAACACGGATATCGTCATCAGAAAGAAACCAACGGTGGACACGCCAATCGCCTGCGTCAGGCAAACGGGCACCGAAGATCCATCAATATACTCAACCAGCTTGTACTCAGCCACCCACAGGATGGGGCTGTAAGAGAGGGAGAGAGATAGAGAGGGAGAGAGAAAGAGAGAGAAACAAAAGAAGAAACATAATCACGTTGAGGGGCGTATCCGAAACAGAGTATTTGCTAGGAGTATATGCAAGAGGTGCGAAAGAGCTGCAGACAGACACAGATACAGATACAGAGAAAGAGAGAGCGAGAGAGATGGACTCTGAGAAATAGTTAGCCCGAGCACGGAAAATGTGCAAATACGAGTAAAAGGTTAGATCCAAGACTGCAGCCCGATGTAACCCAGAGTGCCGGTGTTTAAAAAATATGAATTGAACCTTGAACCGAACCAATTGCCAAATCCAAACTGACCCAGTTTCTCTTTTAATTTCAGGACGGAAAATTATTTTATTTTTTTTTATTTGATTGGGAGCAGAGTAAAGTAGAGTATTGTTTGGCCTGGCAGGCGCCGGCAACAGGCTTTCGCCCCTTGAATGACTCTGAGTTATGTGCAACCGCCTCCTGTCTGGCCGCGGGCGTCGTGGCAGCTACTTGGGTAGCGTAATTAATAGGCAAATGGCCACGCCCACTGCCTGGTCGCCTCTGTAGGGGGCGCATCCCGGAAATGTGCGTTTATTTCATTGTTGAGCGAACGCACCAAGATTTGTGAAATTAAAAAGGGTCGCTGACCGTCCTTTGGACGCACAATGCGAAAGTGTCAATGGAATGAAAATTCCCAATGATAGCGGACATTGCTGCTTATTAAAGATGACAGCGCGCTGATAATGACAGCTGGACACGGGGATGGGGATATGGGGATACAGGACACAGGACACTGTACAATGGACAGCCGAAAGTTGGGGCAGGCTGGACAAACAACAGAAACAGAAACAGAAACACGCCATGGAGAAAGAAACCAAAACCGTGCCAAGATGATGCTGAATGGGAAATGAAATGGCGTGAGCAGAGAGAAAGTGGGAGATGAATAGCAGGAGGGTGTGGAGACAGAGGCCAGTGGAAACACTAACCGGCCATGTTTAGCATGTAAATGGAGAAGTCGATGCCAAACAAAGGCCAAAAACAAACACCAGCAAAAGAGAATACTCTTCGGGTTGCCGAAGCTCAAATACCCTTGCAGACATCGTGTAAAAGAGTTGAATACAGAAATATGCGTATTTATTTGACAGCTCTAAAGAGCAGCTCTATGATATATTATCAACTACAAGCTGAGAAATAGGCAGACAGACGGACATATATCAGCTATATACACTTTCTAGCTTCGCATATTTCAAAAGTATAACACCCACTGCAAGGGTATAAAAACGAGCAAGGCAAATGGAAATGTGAAAATGGAAAACAAAACACAAAATACAAATCATTAAAAATGGCCACGATTGACACTTATAATTAATGAGTAAAAGCAACTTAATGCTCGACCGCATAAATACAAGACAGAAATGGAATTAGCCACAGTACGCCTCATACTATATACATACTTATATAAAATCAGATCTGCGAGTAGTGAGAGAAAGTGAACGAAAGAAGTAGTACCATAACCATGCAAGTGAAACAGATAAATGTAGCTACGAAATCGAGGTAAAGCAATACAGCTAAGATATTAGTTCAATATACAAGTGCTTGCAGAACAAAAAGATAGAGTGTAAGAGAGAGAGAGAGAGAGAGAGACAGGCAAGTTCATTGCACTCAGACAGACTCACCTCGTGAAGAGCGCCGCAATGCCCCAGGCCAGGACACAGATGAGAATCGCGCGCGCCTTGGTGCAGACGTAGCCGGCCTTCAGCGGCTCGCAGATGGCGTAGTAGCGCTCGAACGAGATGGCCAGTATGGTTAGGACGCTCGCATGGGCCACGGTCAGCTCGACGAATGGAACGGCCTTGCCTGCGAAACGGTAAATCGGTAATTAAAATGGCCGCAAACAAGTGAAAATGTTGCAAACGACTGCAAATAGCTACGACTAGGTCGAAAAAAGAAAAAAGTATGTGAATCCAAAAATAAGTAAGTCGACAAACTTTAACTCTTTTTTTTTGTTTTTAACATATTTCAAGTTTAAATTCTCATACAGACGGACGAACATGATACCCATATTTTATGTACACACACGAAGATCCGTGCTCGAATCCCAGTTTAGTGTGTAGTTAAATATGTAGTTCGCTTGACAGGTTATAACTACATCCTATACTTTAAATAATAATAATAAATACGTGCACATATGCCCGATTTCGCATTGAGTATGGAGCACGAAAACTTACACATCTCGTGGCCCAGCACCCAGGTCTCCGGCCGTGTGTTGACCTCGACGAGGACGGTGGGCGTGCAGACGAGCAGCACCAGCAAATCGGCAATGCTGAGATTGGTTAGGAAAATATTTGTGGAATTGCGCATATCTTTTGTCTTCACTATAACAATGGGCACCTGGAATATAGAAAAGCATTCCGTTATTAGCAATCAACTAGCTTTACCCGGCTTTGCACGGATAAAAACATTTTTTCTTAGTCTTTAATAAACTTTTACATAGAACTTTGAAAATGAACTTAGGATGAGATAGAGAACAAAAACAAATTCCCCATAAAGGATTTTTTATAAACTTTAATTAAAATAATAAATAAATAAAATAAAACTTTCTTATGCAGTCTTTTGACAACGTATGAGTAACAAAAATGTTAGATACGCAGGTTTTCCACTAATTTTCCACACTTGCAGGTGGAATTTAGCAAAGCCGAAAGCACGAATGTTGACTTCAGTTAAATATGCAGCTGGCCAGCTCTTAACCCTTCGACTGTGCGCTGATCATCAGTCAGTCAGTCAGTCATTCAATCAGGCTGTACTTACCATCACATTGCCGACGACGCCCAGCAGCATGATGATTATGCAGAAGAACATGGCGGTTGTGCGTATATACGACGGAATCTGTGGCAGCATCTGCTCAGCATTCTCATCGGCGAGCGCATCGCTGGCATTGGCATTGGAGCTGGAATTGGAGCTGGCGTTGTTGTTGCTGATATCAACGCTGTTGCCGCCGTTGCTGTCGTAGGCTGGAATACTATTAGTTGTGTTGTACGCGCCATGGTTGCCACGAGCAGCGCCACGGGATAGCCCAGCGTGCTGCGTCGTCGATTCTGTTGCAGCAGCAGCATCTCGAGCTGTTGCCACAGTTGTTGTTGCTGTTGTTGCTGTTGTGGTTGTTGTCGTGCTTGTTGCTGTTGTGGAGAGCAGCAGCAGCAGCAGCAGCAGCAGTTTGCCCGAACCGCTGCTGGTCAGGGTCAGCCGCGGCCGCTGCCCGCGCCTGGCCACAGCTTGTGACGCACCAGCGACGCCGAGGCTGCCGCTCAACAATGTCGTCGTCCTGCGTCAAGGGGCGTCAAGCGTGTCCAGAACCTGCTTCTTCTTCCCTCCTTTATGTAGTACGCAACATTTGGCACTTCTCACGTTGGCGTTAAGTGCGAGCGGAAGCGATTTACCGTTCACCGGGCGCCCTTTTAGGCCAGCGCCCGCTGTTTAATAGCGGTGCGGAGGCGCGGTAGGGGCAGGGTAACCGTTATGCCGTCGTAATTGCCCGGCCCTTAAATATGCGCTAATGAAATTAAGTTGCCCAACGGCTTCTCAAATTTACGATGTGGCTAACAGCGCCCTTTTCCAGTTGCCTCCCTCTCCGTCTCCTGTTGCCCGCGGCGACATTAAACAAATCAATCAGTGGGGCTTTTGCGGTTGTCCTTGTCGCCAGCAGCAGCCGATTGGATTCGGTCTGGTCTGCAAGTAGTAGCAAAAGTGTCTGGGATTAGCATTTAAGTAGCAGGAGCCTCCGGCTGTGGCCGGAACTAGCCAGGGGCCAGGAATAAGCCAACCAGGCCAACTAACTAACGATAATGAGTGGAAAGTTCATTAGGCCCTGTCATTTACATAACATTAAAACATCCGGCCAATGCGATTAACACCCCCCTCCCGCTCCCGCTCCCCCTTCCCGCTCAGGCAAACGTAAACATACTAGCACATCCTGGAGTCAGTCGCCGGCCGGGTTTTAATTGCCTGCCTGGGTTGTCATGTCTTGCGTGGGCTTAGACGTGATCCCAAATCTTGATTATTGCTTTGAGAGCTGGAAACAAATCTTTTTTGTTCGCTTGTCGCTGACACAAGCATGTGCTCTGTTTTACTTGTATATGGATTTCGATTTAAACATCTATTTATCTATTTAAATTAAAAATGTAATTAAATTGTAGGGCGCAAAATCCGGTACCCATTGAAATTGCGACTGTTCAAATGTATGTTAGAGGCATATATAAATATAAATTAGAGAGATCTAGGCGGACATTGTTTGGATATCATCTCTGGAGTGTTAAAATGTTGCCTTTAAATTTCAAAACAGGCTGGCAACAACAAGAAAAGAGAAGCACAACAACAACATGTGTGAATAGGAATGCTTTTTACAGCAGCCGCGAGCTGGGTACAGAGCATCTGCAAGTCGGGTACCTTTGACGGAAACATATAATTACTGACCATATAAATTTCTGTCTATGCTTAAAGCTGCCACTATCTGCTTCTTCGAGTGTTTGACAACCCTGGTGGCAATCTCTAGTGTTGCCTAACTGGCGATTATCACTGGAAGCTGTCCATCAGCCAAATGGCTTTATTGAATCTCCATTTTTGCACAAGTCCCTGTGATGCTTAATTGTATTACATACACACACACACACACACACACACACACACAAGGACAACAAGGACTTCCGTTGGTTTGTGGATGCTTTCTGCAGCGCCATTTTGATTAATTTGATAAATTCATTATGTGCACGCCATATTGGTTATGTTCTGCTCCCGCTGCTGCCGATCCTGTCCCTTTGTCCTTTGTGTGGGCGCTTGGACAGGCTGTGGCACCGGGTCCTGTTGGCCTGTCCTGTCATGTCCGGAGCTAGGGTTCAATGTACCCCAAATGACATAACAAGGCAGTTTGTGCCACATTTGGCTTAAAAATGCGACTTTAACGATGTTGACAATGGCCCTTCAAATCGGGCCGGAATGAGCTAGTCGGGGACAATAAAGCCAAATTGGCCAGTGGCTAGTGGCCATTTTGTTTTGGCATAATTGTTTAAAAACTTTGTCGAGCAGAAAGACAAATGAAGCGCTTACAAGTTAAACAGAGTTGTGGAAATTGAGCGGCGTGTGGGATGTGGGGTAGCCATCAATATGGAAAACCCCATCAACTGCAAACCAAACACAGGCCTTGGACATGACTCAGTTACAGTTTGAATTTCATGGACAGCACAGCTGCCGCAGAGCCAACACGAGTAATGGGGCAGGCGCAAGGCCAAGGGGCGGGAGAGTGTATTAACAACTGCGACCACAACAAGTAGGCGCCTTGCAGTCGATTGCAAACGACTGCGCAATACTCTGTTCACAAATGGTCTTCTCTGTATTATTGATTGGGTGACTCTTAGACTCCGATATGATCAGCTCAAAACAAAACAAAAAACACAGAAAAACATATAATTCAGTCTTTTAAAATATTCACATATTTCTATGTAAATATGTTAGCCATATATTCTTTAGAACTTTGAATTTTGGTTTAAATAAACTGTATTTTATAGCTCTCTTAATGAAGCTTCCACTGTATCTTTGGACGTTGCACGCAGCCGATACACTCCTTTGCACACTGCGAACAGTGTATAAGAAGTGGCACGCGGGGCCAGCATGTAAATCTGAAACGGTTTATGGTTACGACCAAATCCCAACTGCTTACATGCCGAGCGTGTTGATGTCGAGTGTGTCTGGCGGCACTTTGATGGATAACTTGTGGCCTGCCGGAAACAGGCCGAGGGGGTGGGACACGCACACACACGCACACACACCCGCACACGCACACAGATGTCGAAGTATTTGGTATAATTTCGCTGAGATTTGAATACGGTTCAAAGCTGATGATGATAATGGAAATTGAGCGCTTTTGGCCTTCTTGTGAAAATATATCGTATATATAGTACAATGCGAACATGTCGATTGTGCATGTGTGTGCTAGTGTGTGTGTGTGTGTCAGTGTGTGTGCGGTGAGTGTAACGTTTTTTATGGTATTTAAGATTGAAGGCAATTTATAGCTGACACCCTAATAAAATTAACATTGAAATGGCAATTTGGGGCAGCAATAAGCATCAGCGGCAGCGGCAGTGGCAGCAGCAGCCCACTAAAAAAAGTTGTCACACACACACATAGATATAAATATATATATACTGCACACATACGCATATCTAATCAATTTATCGTTCAATAATGGTTCGAGCTAGTGGGCTTGCCAGCCACTTTGACAAATCGCAGGATTGGCTACAACAAACAAAAAAAGTTAGTCTTTTCTAGTCGCAAGTGTCTGGGAAGAGTATACCCTGTAAACAGCTCAGATTTATTTTACTTATATTCGTGCTAAATTCTATAGAAATATAAATTTATTCTTTCATAGCATCTTTTTTTTTTTTTTGGTAATTTATTATTATTTATTTATTTATTACTATTTGTTTTTGAATTTTTGGCTTACAAGAATATATAAGAATACTTTATATATTTAATTAATGGGTTCTGAAATGTTTCCTAACATACACTTCTAGAAAACCAATATACCCCCTCCTAGAAATTCTAAATAAAAAAGCTAAAATAAATAAAGAAAATAAGAATAAATATAATAATAATAAATTAAAGACAGAGTCAAGCAAATTGATTTTAAGCACTTGCCAAAGCCGCGACTTTAATGAGTAGATGCCAACACCATTTCCATCTCGGGCTCTAGCTTCGACTCCGACTCCGACTCCAGGTTCGACTCTCCCCTAATTCGCTATGCCTGTCATTCGATTCTGGCACCCTCTATGTTGCGGCTTTTCTTTTTTTCCCTATGCAGCTTGGGGTGCCATACGCTAAATAAATTGAAATGACTTCGTAATTGTATTTGTGACTCTGGCTAAATTAATCTAACTAGTTCGCATGCCAGGACAGCGCTCGTGTGGAACCAACAGCAGCAACAACAACAGCAGGAGAAGCACTTGGCGAACAAAGCGCCGTAAAACCAAAAGCTTGTTTTTCAATTGTAGCCGCGGAGTGGCTGTAGTGGTTGCAGTGGTGCTGGTGGTGCTATTGGCTACTGGCCGATGGGTTAGAAAATTACTTCAATAACAAGTTAGAGTGCGCATTTGGAGACTGCCCGACTACGAGATACCCTATAGTCAAACTTGTAATTTTATCGAATATGTTCGCTGAGATATGCACAAAGACAGGCACCGAAAATCTATATTTATCGCTATCGGGGAAAATGTGGCTAGCTATTAATAATTTTGAATAAACTTGTTCTTGTATGGTACTTAAGAACTTAAGAAAATGGCTGGATATACATCGATTTTAGAAGAACTGAAAGGGTTTTTAATATTTATGATATTCCAAAAACTATATACAAAATTGAAAGTGCATCCCTACAATTGTGTCTGAATCAACTCATGTATACCGATAGCCTGTCGACGGACGGACTCGGCTATTGATGTTGATCAGGAATATATATATACACATATATACTTTTGCCTGTCGCAAACATTTGATGATATCCACCATACCTTTTTCAACCATTTTCCATGGGTGCAGGGTATAGAAACCTCAAATTGACATATCCCACGGCCACAACGTTCAGGGCCGAGTCCTGTGGTAATTGCCCGTTGAATGTCAATTAGTTGAAACTATTTACGATGTTTGTTGTGGTGCCTGTTTCCCGGGTTTTTCCCGCAGCTCATTCTCACTGATTTGCTGTCTATTGATTGAGTTTTGGCATTCGCATTTACCAATAATTCATGCACTAGTCAACTATGCGTGGCCATATTCTCGGGGTGAATTTTCCACGCTCTGCTATTTTCAATTACATTTTCATGCCACAAATTCCAGCTGAGCTCTCAACGCAGCATCCTTTCATGCTGGCCGTGCGTTGCAAGTCAAGGATATTTGCTGCGGCTCCTTCTGCCACTTGCGCTTATTTATGTGAATTCTCTGACCAGCCTGGAGTACGGCTCCTCAGCCTCAGCCTCATCCTCGACTCCTCTTGAACCCGTCTCTGTTTGTGCGTTAAAGTTACATTTACTGCGACTGTTTGGCCGTTTGTTCAACTCTCAAACAATGCCATTGTTATATAGTATACCTAAACGAGGTGTGCTCGGCAAGTACGAGGGAAGTTTTATATAGCTAAGGTGTTATCCTTCAAATTAGATCACTAATTTTGTAATCTTATAACATTTTTGTAACGCCCAGTTTTATCAATGCTTCAACAGGTTATCTTTGTACAAAGATACTCTGTTACTCTGTTTTTTGAGAATTTCCTTACTATCTGAAATATTCTTGGTCTGTCTATACTAGACGTGAACGTAACTTTCCTAATTCGCATTACTTTTGGAGCGCACCTCAGATTGCTATTCAAACATATGCAGAGATACATAAAGACTTGTATATATCTTCATATATACGATTGTAGTTGGTCGTTCAACTAATGTGCTCGCTACTCTTGCTGGCCGTAGACGGCTTTATCAGCCAGCGCCAATGCGTTTTTTTTTTTTGCTTTTTGCTTTTCAGCGCGAACGTTCACTTAAAGTTGCGCATACGCCGCGTGGCCGCTGCGCTTCGCTTGGAGATGAATGAAATGGCATCCCTTTGCTTATGGCCATGTCGCATTGTAAGTATTTAACGTGGCTTGGCATTGATAAGGCATTGGCCCCACGTCTACCCCCGCGGGCAGGCATTTTATCTGCTGCTGTCCGCGAACCGGGAAGGTAGGGGCGGTTGGGGTAGGAGGCGGTGTTGTTGAAAGATGCGACCATCGCTGCGGGCCGGGAAACTCGGCAGCTGCTGTCGCTGTCTGCTTGCTGTTTGTTTATTTGTTTGCTATGAGAATTCAGACAGACGCACACACACACGCTCACACACACAGATAGACAACTATATAGCGTAGATAGCAGTTGCTATTGTTTTACGATTGCGTGGAAATTGAAAACAGCACCGAAAAAAAAGCATAGAGAAAAAGTCAACATCAGTTATGGGCGCTTGGCTCGTAACACCCGACGCTAAAGACACTTTAATTGCTTCGATTTATGTACACACATGTAAGTGTGTGTGTGTCACATATATAATGTGTAAATATGTGTATCAGCACGACTGCTTGAATACGTATGTGCATAACTAATACGCGTTTCACATTTGCTTGACCTTCGCAGTTATCAAATTTCACACAGCACACGAACTGGCAGGTCGAAAGCCACGCTTGATCCGCATCCGCATGGGAAAGGCAATAAGCTGCCTTTTACTGGCAAGCCATATTAATACCCTGTACCCGTTTCCAATGGGTGAGCAAAGGGTATACCGAAATTGTCTGTAGCAGGCAGCAGGTGACTTCATTTCTAACAAGCAACAATAGCCGAGACGATAGAGAAAAATTATCCATATTTTCTTGCAATTGATAAATATCTATTGTCTACCACGATGTTTTAATCATATTTGAAGATTGTTAGGGTTAGAGTCACCAAATAATATATGTAGACTGTCGTTTTATTTTATATTAGCCTCAATAAGTTTGGCTTTCGATAATTATCGATTTCCAGTTGTAAGCACATTTATAAAAAACACTCACAAGGAGCATTACACTTTTTTAAATGCTCACATATTATTGTTCTATAAAGTTATATATCGCAAAAAAAGAAGTTATCTAAAACAGAATTTGTTCTAGTATGTATAAAGAGAAGAACGTATGTTACAGCAATTTAGAACTGATTACAGGGTACCCCCAGTCGTACACGCTCGACCAGAGCACTCGCACTTGTTATACTTATATGTCTTTTAGGGTCTTGCCAGGCGGAATGCGAATGCATCGCAGTTCTTTGGCATTAGCAGCTGCCCTCAACTGCTTTGTCATTTCCGGCGCGTACAAATTGAAAAATGGCGCTGGCCGCACTTCCGTTCGCATTATTGAACGGCGCATCGTTAACTTGAGGCTGCAATAGCAACAGCAGCAGCAACAAGCAGAGCAACAGTAGCAACAACAAAGGAACAACAATTGCAACCACAACCGCAACCGCAACCGAAAGTGGCAGCAGTTAACAATCTATGGGGGCGTGTGTGGGCATCCCAGGGTGCCCAAGGGGCGATGGGGGGTGACTGCACTTGCCTGGCATTTCATTTAATTTGTCACCGCGACAAGGGGCGACAAGTGCACGCCCATAAAGCGTGCATGGGGCGTGGTCAAGTGTGTGCTGCTGACGTCAGCTTTGCTGCTGATAATTCAATTGACAACAACAATAGCAGCCACGAGTAGGGCCAGATTTGGAGATACCCTGTGCCTAGATATGAATAAAAGTTTTTTATTTTTTTATTTTGAGAGCATTTATGGAAGTTTAAATAGAATTTAAATATTCATGATGTGTATATTGTATATCGTCAACGCTTAATATCAACGCTTATCGATTTCATACACATGGCGATAGTTATCGATCATTTAAAATAATTTCGATCGACGTATGGTGTACGAGGTGTACTTGTTTTCTAAATATTATAGTCTTATATGAGATATATGAAATATTTTTGGGATCGGATTTGCCTTCTTCTGTCTGCTATACACATCTGCAGTATACCCCATTCCTAGCCACACTCAGTGTCTACAGGGTATACAGAAGTGACACCAGTTAAGGGGTGGCCCTTATGACTTACTTAAGCACGACTTGGCCCCAACTACTGCAGTTGCCCCACTTGAATCTAAATTGACAGAGTGTGAATTTGAGTGCAGTTAGAGATTGAAAGCTGAACGGTAAATTGAGCTTCTGGCACACACACACGAATGGAGAGACAAAGACAAAGTTGATGAAATTGTTGGCATTGGACCCCATTCAAGTGGCTCGTAATTGTTGCCTTTTATTGGCTGCAATTTAATGAGCTGCCTGGCTGCATAGTTGGCCACTTTCACTTTTGGGCATTGCCCAAAAATCGTTTTACGAGTTCACTGAACCACCCCCAGCAGTCAGCAGTCGGCAGCCAGCACCACCACCCCTGAAATATGCAAAAAAAAAAAAGAAGAGAACATTGTAATGACCGCAGGACACAAGTGCAAATCGCTGAGAACGAGAAATGCGAACGCGTTTTGGTTTTGGCCACATTTTTTATGGCCATTGTCGGCCACGCGCTTTCCAAGTACCTCGTGAAAATTGTATTATTTATTGTGGCATAAAAATATTTATCAGTAAATTAAACACTTTGCGTCAAATGGAATATTTGGATATATATAAGTTTGACAAATTCTCTTCAGGCAAATGCGTGACGAACGCCTTGGCCAGATTGCATCATAAAACTTTAAGATGCGTCCAGCGCACTAATCCCACAGGCAGCTGCTATATTTAAACAACAACAACAACAACAATAACGATGAGCAAGTCCAGTCCAGTTCAGTCTGGCTGCAATCATTTTTTATTCCACACTCACGACTTTGACAATCTCCTCTCTTTCTTATACCACTTGTCACAAGAAATTTGAATGTTCGCAGAATAAAAAAAATCTCTTAAGCTAAAAATTAATTATTTTTAATTATTATTATTCCGAGTCCAAGTTGGCAAATTCTTGTATTAAGTATTTTGTACATAAGCCTAGCTCTATTTGAGATAATTCATGGTAAAAAATCTAATCAAGTATGATAATAACTTCATTAAAAAATGCTTAAGACTAAGATTTAAGGTATTAAAGGACATAAATTCTATTCTATTCATAAATCACAATAGAATTTAACCCAGCCTTTCGACTGCTGGTCTTCTTTTCATAATTTAAGGTATTAAAGGACATAAATTCTATTCTATTCATAATTCACAATAGAATTTAACCCAGCCTTTCGTTTGCTGCTCTTCTTTTCCGAATAAGTCCGAAATTTGTGTATTTAATAAGATTTAATATATTCCCAATACAATAACATTCACAACTTAAGCAACAAAGCTTAAGCAAGAGTTAGAGTGTAAAGGCTTCGGCTTAAGCGCACGTATCAAATATATTGTATCATATTTTGTTTGGGAGTGTTCTTCCTGTTTTGTTACCAATGCAAAATAAAAACCAGAAAAACGCGTTAATACGCACCCAAAAAGAACGAAAAGGAAATGGCATTTCACAAAAATATTACGAGCTGACGGAACTGGAGGATGGGCCGAATTGGTCGTGGGCGGGGCAGGTGCAGGAGCTGTTTTATAAATTAAACGGGCATCTGTTTGCAATTAGAATTGCAAATGTTTGGCAGCTCGAGCGGGCAGCGGCTGTGGGGAATAGGAGGCTGAGGAGCAAGCAAGCAGAGCGTGTGTCGAAAATAACTACAGTTAAATCCCGCAGTGAGGGTCGCAGGCGGTGCAGGTGGGGCGCCTCGCGAAGGCTGTCGCACAAAAGCCCCTAAGGAAACGCGACTGCGACAGCCGGAAGAAGGCGCCAAAGTGCGGCACAAGTGTCTGAGGCGCGATTCTCAAGTATTGCGTAGGCTGCATATTTGTTATTATACCCAATACCCATTACAAATGGGCTTAGGAAGGGTATATTGCAGTTGTGCAAAGGTACGTAACTATAACACTATGTGGTCTATAATTAATCAGGACTAACATTAACAGATCAAGGCTGTTTCAATTTATCGATAGCTACGCCCCTGCCCGAAAATCGATTAATATCGATTTTTAACAAGCGTTCTTATTGCATATTTCATGGATTAGAGAAACCAAAGTTAACATAATATTTTCGTATCCAAACTCAGATAAAGTTGATCGATATTATTATCGATAGTTTTCCCAATTACCTGAAATCGATACATATGGAATTTCAACAGGTGTATACATGAAGTTACATGGTATCTTCCAGTCATGCACTTGCTTCCCTCAGCTTTGATGCGCCCAGAAACAATTTGAACGTAATGACGAAGAAAGTTGTTACTTAGCTTGTGGCTCATTTGTCAGCAATTGCTCAAAGCACACGAGACAAGCTGAGAAGAGCTGCGCTGAGACGAGTCGAGCTGTGGGAACTGGGGATTATAATCAAAGTGGCTGATACAAATAACCATGCATAAATTTTACAAGCATGGCGTGAAAAACTGTTTGAGTGTTTACTTTTAGATATTTGCTTATGGATTTGTTTGTTGCTGCTTTTACACACACTTACACACAGGAACAAAAAAGGGTCCATTTCAGTTGCGTGTAAGCCAAAGTAAGCAGTGGCTATAAAGACTCCCGAAGCATATGAGACATGTGTTAACCAACAGCTGAAGCAATATTCAATCGATATTTGAGGGATTGCCCACTCTTGAAGTCCTCTATAGAAACTCCAATACATGTACAGCAAATAATAAAAGACAATAAACAAAAATAACTATAGAATATTCAACGGTCACACCTCTTTCAATAACCAACAAAAAACTTTTAAGTACAGTGCTCGCTTGAATATTGGAACGCTTCTGGAATTATCAGATTATCTAATTACTGGGAAACTTTAGATCACATTAAAAATTTATGTTTGGATTGGGGATGATAGAAGTAAGAGATGTATGCTATATTTATATATACTGTGCACACAATAACTTCATTTTTGACCGACTGTTTCTATAGAAGGCTATATTTTAATATTCAGGAAGTCCTAGTCATATTTCAGCGCTTCGCTTCTCCTACCTCGAATGTACCCCCTTTTAAATTAATCTAAAGCGCCCAATAGGGGCGTTAGCAAAAGGAAATTTCCATCGTTTGAAGTCCTTTATGAATCTGATTAATAATTTAATGTTTATTCCGTTTCATCGTCCGAATTTAGATACTTTGCAGGGCCCCATTCTAACACATTTCTGATTGATTTTTGATAGCCACAGTCAGCGCTAAAAACAAACGCACAACATGAAGGCCTAAATCAATAAACATGGAGAAACACGCTATAAATAGTAGTATTAGCGTGATTATTCTGTGCTCCAGGGGCAGGTACAATGGCGGCTAATTGCGGCAATTGCTGCTGGATGAAAGAATCATTTCGCTACTAATTATTTGGCCAGACAGCGCGCGCTCTCTCTCTCTCTCTCTCTCTCTCTTTCTCTAAATAAATGTATAGTTAATGATTGCCATATATTTATGTATGTATAGCTCAATTAGCTGAGCTGATGAATCTGAATGAAGTCTGCGAAGATAAGGCGGCAACAGTTTGTCAGACAAATGCAAAGGCTGCGACAGAGCGACAGAGCGCTGACAAATCATACAGAATTTCACTTAATAAATCGCAGCTATATATCAGTCCCCGGACTGCTTGAACAGCAGCAGGCCTTATCCTGGCCGGGCTTCCACTCCACAAACGTCGCCAGCTGCCATTCGTCAGATGCGAATGGCGAATTGCGAGTCCCGGCACAAACTTAATAACTCATTTGTTAGCACTCAACTAGCTGCATTCAAATGGCCAATAAGGCCTATCATAAAAGCCTCTCACATAGAGCACCGCACACACTCACCCCCACATACACACACTCACACTTACACGCACATATGTCGCACTGCGTAAAAAACACAGTCGCAACGGCCTTGCCCCAACAGCAATTTGACTTCTAATTAAGAGCCAAGAGGCCAACAGCAGCAACAACAACAACAATGGCAACAGCAGCAAGATGATGAAGAGGAAGAAGACCATAAGCACAAGTGGCAAACACCAAAATACCTTCACACACGCCCGAGCATGGAGCACGGCGATGATTAAGTGCCCACGTCGCACACCGGAGTATAAAAAGAACCAGAAGCAGAAACAGAAACAGAACTGTGGAGGGGCACTTGCTGTCGTTCTGGAGCTGGGCGCGTGTCGTGACACGCACAAGCACGACCTGCGTTAAGTACATAATATATCGTACCTGTTAGAGAACAGTTCTGTATCTGTATGTCAATCTCTTTAGGACGTCGTCAATACTCGGACTACAATTGGTTGTCTTTAGTTGAAGACTGTGGCAAATTTAGATTTTCTTGTTCGGTAGTGAGTAGGGCCTAAGCTGAGTCCATATAAATATTTACATGAAAATACATGGAGCACAGTCTAAGAATTGTTAATATATATTAAAATTATTTATGATATTTATATTTCGTGTTTCAAAAATGCTTGTTGGTTTATAAATTTGTCCATCTCTAGTGCAGACGTAGGTGCATGATGCTTGTGTAGGTGCGTGCAGTGGGGGTGGGGAAGGCGCCGATAGACCGCCCTATGACTTGGCCTTCATTTGCTATGCGCGTGCTAATCAAATTGGGTCTAGTCCGTGTCTGTGCCTTTGTCTATATCTATAACACCCCCGGGCGGTGTCGGACGTTGTTGGTGCTGGTGAGTGCGGCCGGGACTGAGGGGGTCGAAGGTTGGGCCTGGGCTTGTTTATCAGCCGTCTGCGCCTAATGTGTAAGTATGCCAAAAGTGATTGCATAATTATGCAAATGCTCCCCCCGTCGCACAATACACGTCTAATGAATTACTCAGACAAAGGGGGCTGGCTGGCTGACTAGTGGGCGGGGCTCAAAGAACTCCTTCACTGAGTCAGGCGGCGTCTTTGGCGTCTTTGGCGTCTGCCGATTCGAGTGTAAACAAAATGCCAAGTGGCAGCTCGCAAGTTGATTATATAATAATTTGTTACTGCCTGCGGATTGCGTTTAATCGAATTAGAAACGAGCCCCGAAATAAGTCAAAACATTGCGCTGGACAATTAACAGCCCCTCAGCAGCACCCTCCTTGCGAACAGCCCCAGCCCCCATTAAAGGTCAATAAATGCGCTGACAGTAAATTAGGCACGCACTGGCTGGGAAAATTCAAAAGTTCTCCATGCGGCATTTTAGTACTTTCCACAGTTCGTATCGTCATCAGCCACTCATAAAAAAACAGTCGATCATTTTGTTGTTATTGTTTATTTAGCCAGCTATAAAGAGCGCCATTCGCTAAAAGTTCTATCGAAAAGTGAGCCATAAAAATATTTGGCACGTCGAATGGCTAAAACTAAATGTAAGGTAAATAAATATAATATTGTATAAAAAAAACCATAAGGTAATAGGTTTTATTTTTTTTGGTGTTAAGCAAACGTTGTGTATGCAATGGACCTACATTAAAGCCGCAATGCCCCGGCCGCTCCTAATAGGCCATAATAAAATATAACGACAAGCCTTTTATTTGCATAGCCTCTGTGACAGTTGGGTTTAATTTTTTTGAAAAGAAGAAATGCACGCAGGAAATGTTGTGACTTATTGTTTTGACTTTTGTTTTCGTGACTCACATTAAACAAGAACAACAACAATAGCAACAGCTACAATAATAACACACAAATTTCTTATTCAAGCGGCGTCACAGCGATCGTCCCAAAAACCAACAACAACAAAATTCACAGAAATATTCGAAAGGTCTCACACATGTCTGGCAAATCAAATGGACATCTGACTAAATGATCGCCGCCTGCCCCGTCCCGCTTTTCTTTCTCGTTTGCCTGCTTCTTGTGCTTTTTTATGTCCAGCGCGTAATTAGGGAAATCACTAGGCATATAAAAAGCGCAAAAAAGAGAAAACAAAGTTAATACAAAGATAAATTCGCAACATGAAAGAGCAGCGCATAAATCAACATTTATATAAATAAAGACATTTGGATTTGAAACTGGAACTCTGCTAAATATATAGAGACATGCATATATCTGTGCGTGATTACAGTCCAAAGCCCAAATCAACTGCTGCATGTGAGCGAAATGCCCAAAAAGAACAACAAACAGCACGAAGCGCCGGCCAGCGCGGCGTATACGCAATAAATTTTCATATTTCATATGCCGTACGCCCTTCCCCACCCCGCTTCTCATAAACGAGAACGAACAAGTGACGTCGCAAAAATGTTTTGGCCTGGTCAAAAGGAAAAAAAACCAAAAATTATATACGACTTATAAACAATAAAATGCCAAGTTCTGGGCGGGCATTAAATGAGTTTGTTGTAAACAAAAGGCTGCAAAAGCGTTAACAGATGTTTCATTTAAGCACGAATATTCATTGAGCCGGTTACGTTGCGTTGTTGTTGATGACTATGACGATCTGTTCTTAAGCAAATAAAAAGCCCGTTTATAAATACACGTGCTTATTAATATAAATATTTTGTCGAGTATTTTTGCCTGCCACTAAGCCAATGCGAAGGCTTGCAGAGAGCCCATAATCCAATTGGCAGATGGATGAAAATGCTTAACTGCTTTTCAACAGCTAAATGAATTCCCAAAGGCAGAAAAAGCGTTACCGACGGGAATGATAATGATTAAATACCCTGCTAGATCTTTATTTGATTTTTTTTACTTTAAAAAGGGCTTGAGTTGATCGGCTTGTTTTATAATTTTTTAAATAAAGTTCCCTTTCAAGATCATAACGAATTTGCAACACCCTCCGTAGAGGGTATCTAAAATGTGCGACAACTCGTTGGCAGCTCAAGTGCGCCACAAGGTCTGATAAGGTGGCCGAGGAGAGGCAGATTTTGAAAAACAGGCTGCCACAGTTTTCAAGTGCAACAAAGGCAACAACAACTACTTCAGGTTTCGAGTTGAGAGGATGATGACTGAGCGAATCGCAATGGGAATCAAATCGCACTCAGATTCGCATTCCGCAGGCATTGGCATTAATTTGTCAATGTTTATGTTTATATCTTGAAATCAATATTATCAACAGAGGCAACATTATGCATTAATAATGATGCTTAAACAGTTTAGTCTAAAAACAAAAAACAAAATAAAATAAACGCGTTAGCCACGAATTAGCGAGGGGAATGGGAAAAGCGATTAAAACACGTATATATGCAAATGCCGTTGAGCCGTGAGTTTAATGAGTTGTGTATCAACAATGTGACAGCGACTGCCTCCGAGAGAGGTGCGTTTGAATAATATGTGATTACGGCTAAATATCGCAGGTGAGGAACAGCCATGTCTGCAACCCAGAAGAAAATTCCCCGTGGTTTCGCTAGGGTATTGAATATTCGGCACCCCGAAGATAACTGTTCTTTCGTTTCTTTAATATTGAATAAATCAAAAAAAAACTAAATTTTCAACACAAATTACCTATTATTTTTTATATAAAGCGTAAACTAGCAGTCCCCAATTAAAGTTAAACACCAATTTAGTTGTGCCTTGAAAGTAGGCTTTCCCCCGAATTACATTTAATTTTAAGAAAAGTGCCAACATATTTTTACTCTGAACTTTATGAAACAAGTTTGTTTTTGTTCAGCTGATTTATCTCTAGGTTTTTCCTCAAGGAACTTTAAATTAAAATATTGGCTTAGCATTGTTTCGGCTCAAAACTGAAAAGTACATGAATGCAACTATATCTAATTTGAATCAAGTCTTGTAACTTATTTTCTTATCTTTTCTTAGCTTATCTGTCTTGTATGTAAGACTTACCTGAACAAGGTAAACAAAATTGGGGTAAATGTTAATTATTAATTATTATATAGATAATCGCGTCTTTTTTGTTGTTCTTTTTGTCACGTGTATCTCGTCCGACTGCATGTGGCATGTGCATTAATTTCTGATGTCAAACTTCACTGCAACACTTAACGAAATACTGTGTGTGTTCTTTTTAATGTTTTGCATATAATTAAAAAACATTAACACAATGACAACGACAACAACAACAACTGCAGCAGTAGCAACACCGGCGTTGACATTAATGGCCAGCCACAAAGTGCAGCAAATTTACAGTAGTCGCTCGATAATTGAAATTGGTTGGTAAAACCAAAGCTGTTTTAGTTAACGAAAAAAAATATTTGTTTTTATCAAGCTAAAATTAGAATTGATTATATTTCTTATTTTTATTTAACAAAAACCATAATAAAATATTTTTATCAAAGCATATCAATAATTAAATATACATAAAATATGCCTTTACTATTACAAACATTTTTTTTTGCACCACACACTTGTTTTGCTATTTATAATATTACGTTTTTACAGGAACACATCTTAGTTTGTTTGATTTACAAATTTCAAATTGAAATTGAAATTGAAATTACTTAAATTTGAGAATGTCAATTAATTATTTTCAAAACATATTTAAAATATTTTCTTTTTTGAATTATTAAAACAAGTTCAGAAAAAGTCAGCCTTAATTTTAGAGCAGCATTAAAGCTGAAAAACTCGAATATCAAAAGTTCTAAGATCGAGAGTTTACGTTTATCGAACATCCACTGTATAGCAATCATACAATCAGACACGCACTCTGTTTAAGACAATGACAAGTGGGCCGAAAAACGCCGCAATGCACCTGCAGCTGTCACTGCCACTGGCCGCGCGTCTGTTGCCATTGTCAATCATACGCTGATGTACCGTTAACAAAGCCACCGGCCGGCTGATGCCGACACGCGCCAAACGTTGGGGACTACAATAGCTGACCGCTGCCTGCTTGCTTGCTCGCCAAGTGATCCAGTCAACCGCTCGACGGCAGGTTTTCCAAAAGACTAACACAATTTTTCTAGCAAACAGTTTTCATACGCGTCGCATTTTGCCGGTTAGCCCCAACTGACAACTGTGCGTTCGGCCCGAGAAGCTTGCCTTCGAAAGCTTGCGACTCGAAGCTTTTCACTATGCTTTCGGCTATTCATGGCATTTCATCGTTTTGGCGCGTAAAGCACAGCTCGAGCTTTTGTGAATGGCCCACAAGAAAACGTTGCGCTAATTGAGCGTGACAACTGCGGTTAGGTGCGGGAGGGTACGCGGGGGCTCATATGCTCGAACAAAACGTGCGTAAAAGCTGATTTCGCTCGATTAGAGTACAGGGTGATTATGGCTATGTGAACGCTGGAAGTTGCTCTTTTGTGTGGGTTTTTTATGCAAATAATTGAAATGAATCAATCAATCATTAATTCAATGTAATTGAAATATTACCATAGGCAACCATTAGAAAAATCAATTATATATTTTTTATAGGTATGTATTAAGATATATTTATTAAGAATAAATAGCTTTCTAAGCAAGCTGTGGAAAATTAGATTCAAGGAACAATATTCATTAGTTATTCTAAATAAAGTTAATACAGATTCTAAAAATATCAAAAAAATATAATCTTTTAAAATGTTAAATTTAGAATCAATCAAAAGTACAAGCCATGGACGAATCGCCAATAGATTTGAAAAACTTATGTCTAGTTTTGGCAAAGTTATAAAAGTCTATAATCCGGAAAATTATTATTATTTGTCCGTATTTATTATTATTTGTCACTTTAGCATAATTTTTGACAAAAAGACTGAGAATGACTATTAATGTTACTTTTTATTCTGACTCAGACTCCCGCAATCAATTAAATATATAAATTCAAGAATCTAAAATTAAAATAAAATTTTGTTTGAAGATTAGTAAGTGGGGACTATATAATATTTTTGCAAAAAATAGGAATATATGATATTCAAAAATGAATCAATTTTAGGTGTTAAATAAATCTAGAGGACAATTGAAAATCGGCTTAACATTGAAAGTTATGAAAACCCAGAAAATTGGATTTAATGGACCTAGGAATGTCTGTCACTTTATAACATATAATATAATATTTTTGCAAAAAACTAAAAGACATGATTTTTTTTTGTCAAAGTTATTTAAGTTTAATAACAGTTTGAAAATACGTTCGCTTTATTTAGATGAGTCTATGTTGTATGAGTTATTCATATCATACAAGTAGTTAAATAATTTGACGTAGCGTAATAATGTGGGCAGAAAACTAGCGATAGATAACTAAACAATCGTACAATGGAACTAGTCTAGAAAGTTGCTGGGCTATTAAAACTCTATTAAGGCAACTGGTTAATCTTATCGGGACGTCATAAGTATGTCGGTCTTTTCATTGATTTACTACATATGATATCTGCTTGGTGTAGTATAATTGTACATTAAGATAGGCGACATCGGGCGGATTGGGATTTCTAATGACTTCATTAACATTTTGCGACAATTTTGCATAGGTTTTTATTGAAAGTTGTCATATGGGGCAGCCGTTTAGTCGCTAAGCAGCCGTTCGAGCAGCTGCAGCTGCTTACACTCGAGTGGAGCAAATGCAGTTGGATAATGCGATTGCCCGCCCCACATTAATTATACCCAGACCCTAGTGCGAATTTAATGATCATTTAATTGCACCTACTTGCACAGGTTCTCAACCAATTGATCATTCGATCATTTCAGCATCTGATGGCGCAGCGGCCGTCGACAACTTCACTTCCGCAAGGCGCCTAAAAGCCAGAAGCAAAAACCAGAGAATTCTTGCAAGTAATGCCCCCTCGTGCGAGTGCAATGCTGACGGTCATGGCGCCAATAATGCTCCACATACAATAGATAATACCCATGGATATTGATACCGTGTACCCAAAAAAAAAAAAAAATGAAAAAGTTAATAAATATAAACTGTCATTGTCATTGTCATTGTCATTGTCATTGTTCAACATGACGTATGCGTGATATCTGGAACTAATCAACAATTCGAATTTGGCGCGGATTAAGCGCGCACAGCTGCACAACAGCAGCAAAAAATAAAACAAAGACAACAACCAAACAAAAACAAGCTAAATTGGAGAACAATTAACGGCGTCGAAATGTTTGTTTAAATAAAATCAGCAAAAACAGTTACAGGTTGTCGAAGCTTAAATACCCTTGCAGACATTTAAAAGATTTGGGATACATTCGATACTTTTTTCTCACGATGGTGTTTTATCTATTGTTATAGAACATATTTCATTTATATAGAGAATTTTTGTACAACTATATTATACATTAATAATAATAATAATGGTCTGAGACGTCTGCTTCTATGCATTACATATTTTATGAAAAAATTAAAATACCCACAGGCAGAGGTGCTGGCATAAAAACACACACATCTAATTACCTGTATTTGGCTGTGAACTGTAAATTGTCTCTGCCAACTGCTGATGTTGTTGTTGTTGTCGCTATAACTGGAGTTGTCAGCTCCCAGTTTGATCAGGGAAGCACTCGTCACATTCAAAACAAGTTGCTTTGCCTCAGAACATCACCACATAATTTTATACGTCACAGACCTGCTCGAGAGATAAAAAAGAAACCACAAAATATCAACAGGCGCAACCGCGTTTCGTGGGAACATCGTTAAAAACAAGAAACTGACACCAAACAAATGCGTCAGACTTTCTTTGGTCCGTGAGTTGGCCGCGTTTGGTCTGGAAACGTGACTTGGCCACGAGCGGGCCAAGAGAGATTGCGATCTGGCCGAAACTAGAGGTTGTTTATGCCTTGTTCGAGGCTTTGACCGCACCCGGCTGTATTTTGATTTCTTTCGGGCAGGTTCTTGAGTCGTTTGCTTGCTGAGATATCCACAAACTGATAAATATTGGTAATTAGCGTTTAGTTTGGCCAATTTCATATCTATTAATTGATTGAGAATGACATCCGGCTGGCATTTGATTAGAATGTTAGCTAGAAATTGCATAAGCCTAGCTACTTGTTCAAAACTGTTCGCAAAACTTTTCAAATATTATCGTTTTAAAGAACTAAGACTTTCTTGAGTTTTCTGAAAAAATATATCCTTTACTAATAAAAAAGGAAGCAAATTAGATTTTAAACAAAGCTCGAAAACGATTTTGAACTGAACCGGTTCGAGTCCGGAGTCATAATATTTTCTTTATCACTAACCGAACCAATTTCCAAAGAAAAAACCTAACCTTACCCTGAACCGAAAAATTTATTGAAAAAAGAAGGCTTCGGTTCGAATCCCAGTGTATAGATATTACATTGTCTTGAGCCGAAGGTCAGGTTGGATTAACAGCTTATAACTATATCCCATACTACTAAATATGGTAAGATTATTAGGCATTAATTGCATTTAAAATGCGATTAAGTTGAACAATTAAAGGAAGCGCATTATTTGGTTGCTGAAATGTGTAAAAAAATTCACGGAATTTTATGGCCAACAAACTGAGCTGAAAACTGCTAATTGCTGGCAATTGTATGATTAATAGTTTTAGTAGTTTTTTTTTTATAATTTTTATATTGCAATTAAATGTGTAATTTATTTATGCTTACATTTACGACGTATTAAATTATTTTACGAGTATGCCAGGCATGATAAAAATAATTAAACTAAATGCGATCGGAGATTTATGCAAATCGCATTAAAAATGTATTGCATATAGTATTGCAATTAGCTAACGGAATCAATCAATGCAAATATTCAACATATTCATATGAAACCATCAGATCAAGACTGATTAACTCGGATCACTTGTCTAATGAAACGAGAATCTATGCAAATGCAAATGCATCGCGCGTATTTATAGATCTTTGTTCGAGCTGATCTTCACTGGTTGGATTCTTTCACGGCTCGTACAATACAGAAGTGAGATCTATAAATTATTTATAGATCTATAATATGCCATACATATGTATATACCTTTATTTATGATTGATTTTAAGTTAGCTCATTCGATGTGGCAACAAATTTCACACTATTCTAACAAATAATCGAGGAAACAAGTATGAGTGCGAAAGTCAGGGGTACTTTACTAGGAGATACCCTGTACCCCGAGCCGCTTAATTCCTCAGTCTCAGATATTGAATAATTGGTTTAAAAATTATCTGATCTTTTTGATTATGTATGATATATGATATGATATAGATAAGATATAAAAAAAATCTTTTTTTTTTATTATTTTGATTATAGAATAACCTGCTTGCCAATTTTGGCGTAGCTGCGAATCTTTGAGACATACTTTTAAGAAAACCAGGCCTGTATCTCGATATTTACCGAGCTTAAAATATCAAGGAATTAGGCAGATATGGCGAGATCGACTGATCAAAGAGATATCTAACTTACGAGCTGAAAGACGACTCCCTCCACTTGTCTACCCATTGTTATCAATTTTCAATGGGCACTGGGTATAAAAAACATAAGGTCAACTACTGTAGGAATATGTTTCGCGTTTTTAAAACATTCACCTAATCCATGTTTATGTATATACGCATCTAGTATATAGACTCATATATATTACCTGACAGTTGCTTACGAATTCGAGCTACAAATTGCGTGTAGTGTAAATAAAAATTCCCCGGGGCAGTCGAGCGCTTTTTTTCATTTTGAATTTCATTCAGTTTTTGAGCACACATCGAGAATTTTTCGTAATTGGTTACAAACGATTCCTTCGAAACGAACTGATTTGCGAGCCAGGGCCCGTCTTAGATTACTTTTTGCTATTGTTTTTTTTTGTGGCCACAAAGATTGTGCGTCATGGCGTACGCGGCCGAGGGATTTCCAAGCTGTCTAACAAACCCAACTAGTCACACCAGTGTGTTTGTGTGTGCGAGTGTGTGTGTTGATGGTTGTGCATTCGGCGGAGCCAATTATCGCTTGCCATTGCCAGGAATTTAATTTCATTTCCTACGTCACTGAACTCAGCTAAATAAATCGAGCCAACTAACTAACTTAAAAAGGCGATTCAGCTGGAGCGACAAAAAATATAAACAAATACATATGAAGTATAAATACGATCTGCGAATGGCAATTGCAGGTGCTTTAAGAGCAGGAACTGGTTTTAGTTTCAGCAGCGCCAGCCAACAAGAGCAAAGGCACCGACGTCGATGCCGCTGCCGCTGCCGCTGCTGCTGCCGCTGGCGGCGACGACGACGACGCCGACTAACGCTGACTGCAACGCTGGCAGCGCCGTCGGTGACCGTTCCATTCTGTGGATATAAAAGTTAGTCGTGTGCTGGGGTTCTGATTAGTCTGCGAGCGGCGCTTACGAGTTCCATAGTACGTGAAGATCGAACTCAGCTACCATCGAATTTTTTGGGCTGCCCCTAAAGCACAGTGAATCGCCAGTGAAGTGAGCCAAGTGCTGGAAAACCCAAAAAAGGAAAATTTATAAAAAGTACAAAGAAGCAAAAGAGTATTGAAAAATTTTACAAAAATAACTTACTTGGAAAATAAGACGCGCTGAAAACTCAAATTAACCAAAAAAAAAAAAATAATAATAATAAAACGGATATCGCAAACAAATAAAAGTTAATTACAACCAACAAAAAATTTGAATAAATAAATGTACGTATACGTCATTTTTAATGTAGGCAACTGCAAATCAAATTAGCCAAGCCCTGACACACCCCGCCCACCCCTTGCCCATGCTTCAATGGCAAATTAGTCATATTTTCTAAACTTAAATTAAAATTACACAATTTGGCCGTGCATATGACGAGACCCATTAAACACAACAAATTTATTTGTATCCCCAAGCCAGAGAATATTTATGAAAATCCTAACATTTTTAAGCTTTGATCAAAATCTTGTGGTAGATAAAAAGAAAATACTATACGACATTTTATCCTGAATCCTTAAGTAGAAAACTGAATGTTCGAGCCCAAGGCAAACTAGTTTTATGTTTAAGCTTAACTTTGTCCTATTATATGAAAACTGTGATTTATTGTTTGTGACAATTACAACATTGAACATTTTAATTATACGATTTTGGTTCATTGCACCACGAAACGATTCCCAACGTACTTCCCACTAGATGCGTGTTTCCAACCGATTTATCTTGATATATCCCACCCGTTGTGTTTTAAGTTTGTCAACGGGTTAATAAATCTTAACTGACGCATATGCTTACTTTTAGAACCATCTCGGGGCTAAACGAGACTTGTTCGTTATTTGTTGTTGTTGTTTTTATGACAAAAGCCAAAAATATGCGAGAACATTTCACCTTTTGCATTGCCAGTAAATTTAAAATTGCAATAAAGGAAGTGCATGCCATAAAATGCACTGTAATTAGCTGAAAATAAAATGAAAGTCGATTGCGGCGACAGTTGCCAAGTGAGAGGAGAACTGGGGGAGGGGCTGGGTTGACTGTTGCGACGAATTTATGTCAAATGCAAAAGGCAAACAAAATTCAAGGCGAGGCCTAAGGAAAAACAAAATTGCAATTAACAACAGTTGAGGTTTGTCATAAAAAAATTAATAGCAAACAGTTAACTTACAAAAAACACTAAAACACTGGTCGCTAATTGGAATTATTTGGTTATTTATTTATTTATTTTTTATTAAATAACCCAAGAAGAAAATATAATTATTTATTAACACTTATATATATTTTTTTTTACCAAAGCATATTGTAAATTAAATCCGCAACAAAACATTTGCTTTTGTTTTAAATCAATTTTTGTGTAGGAAACGGATGAATTGAAATTTGTTAATTTTAATTTCTGCAAACGGGAAAATCAGTCCCTTACATTATTTTAATTCTTTTAAATTTAAATTTGACTACAATAAAAATTTTTTAAAAGAAAAATTTGCAAAAAAAAGTAGGTTTCTACTGACATTCATATTCAATGTTAATATGCTGAAAGTACCAATATCCAGCGTCCACTGTAATAAGGTCTTGGGCTTAAACAACTTGTTGTCACTGCTGTTATACTTAGGTTGTTGGTTGCAACAACTTTTTGGCAGTCACTCTTAAGCGCTCGACACGTTTAGCATGCAAACAATCAATAAACAAACCAACAACAAACTCGAACCACTCACAGCAAATATTATGATTTATGTTATTCGCACAATTGACATTTAATTTGTGTCAAGCGTTTGGCCTGACTAATGAGCGTTTAACACGGCGTATACATAATCAGCGCGCTTATTTCGCCCATTTTGATGGGGTTTTAATTGCAACTTGGCGCGAACTGCATTCGAAATTACAATTGAGTCATTTGCGGGCGACTATTAATTATGTGAAAAATATGTATTTGATTAACGCGTGCATAAATTATAAAATAATTGTGATATATGGCTTAGATACTAAGCTGCTCAGCTGCCAGTTCGAACATATGTATTAACACGCTTCTAACTGCTTAATGGACTTGGCGAAATGATACCGACATTGACGTCAGTTTGTCAGTCATTTTTATGCAGAAAATCTCACCTCTCACACGTCTGCCAGTTGTCATTCAATTGACTCACAATCGGAAATTCTAAAAAAAAAAAACAAACAAACAAAATGAATATCCAGCAATAAGTCGGGCTCATTGTGTATGCTACCCCTGTGCTCAGACCCAGACCTAGGTCAGGCCAGGCAGTGCACCCTGCCGGGCCTTAAATTGGACACTTTTTACCCAATTAAGCGAATCAACAGCCGCAACAACAACAAACAACGAACCGCACATTACACAGCTCCAAATAAACGATATGATTTTGATTATGATTACGAATATGATTATGATTACGATTGGTCCAGACTCATATGTGTTCTCGACAAATGGATCCGATCAGACAAATTTACAAAATTTACAAAATTTTTAACCATAAAACGGAAACAGAATACAGACCAGTTTGTGACCTTAGACAATGTTGTTGATCCACAAACAGTCAAGCTTGGTCACCTGTTGCAAACACCTTTGCCAAGACCGAAGCACAGTTAGCAATTATGTAAATTACAAATTACATGGCACGCTGATAATTATGGAACGATTTTCCAAAAGCCACAAAACTCACTGAAAAACAATCTAACTCAAATGCAACCTTGAGGCGGAAAATTATAAAGCAACACCACTGCATATGTGCATGTGTATAGGTGTATAGGTGTATATACGATACACGATTACTGTTTGGTATGGTCTTAAATGCTTTTCAATTGAGCTAGCTGCTGCTTGATCGTTGGACAGAACAAAGCTGAACAGAATGCAACATTAATAGTTTTATGGCAATTGCTTAGATTTCACCTCATCAACAGAAGCAGCGATGCGGTGCGGTACATTAAATCGATGATGTGAAAAGCCAAGTGCAGCAAAAACAAAACAAAAATACACCAAGAAGCAAATGTTATCTCAGGCTTGTCGAAGATTAAATACCCTTGCAGACTTATAGCGGATGTATATAGAAATTACCTGACTGTGATTCATATAAAAACTTAATTTTCGTCCGATAGATGACTTCTATATATTTTACAGATATAGATATAGATTATATCTTAAGCAACAAAGAAGTTTTCCATGCAAAAAGTCAATTTTAGACCGATAGTTTCTATGGAGACCTATGTCAATCTATTTCAAGTTTCATCGAAGATAGTTGCGGAATAAATATATAATAAAAGACTCGACTGTTGATACGGCTCAGTCATATATATATAGCTAATGGTTGCACAGATGTCTCCTTCCATGCATAACACATATCATGCCATACTCATAATACCCTCTGCAAGTACATAAAAAGGCTAGCACGGGCTTGCAGTTACTGCACAAGAATTCATGCGGTCACAACAATGGACAATGGGCAAAGATGCCGCTCGGGAGATACTAGCACCAAGCTCGGCGCTCGGCGCTCGACACTCGGCACTCGCCCGTCGAGTCTTGCATTGTATGCAGATGTGCACATAACCCAACAGACACATGTGTGTGCACAATTTTCATTTAATTTGCTCAAGTGTGTACAACATGCCCGACTAATTGGGCCCACACGGCGCATACGTAATGCGCGCTTGGGAAATGCTCGAAGCATTGAATTTGCGTTGCCTTTTGCCATATTACGTATACACTCCGAGAAAAAACACAACAGAAATTGTGTGCTCTAGTCAAGTGAAAACTTTAACAATATCCTGGCAAACATTAACATTATAAGTACATTTTTAAATAGTGAAGTTTCAAGAATAAAATGTACTTGAAATTATATTCAGTAAACCTTTGAGCGTACTAGAATTTAAGTCAGCTTTTTTCTCCGAGTGTACGTCCCATACAAAACTGTGGACAGCGCCTAAAGCTGTCAAAAAATGTGTGCCAAGCCAAATAACCAAAACGACTTGGCCAAAGCCTCTAATAAAGTTATGGCAGATATTTCTTCAAAAACAAATTTACAAAATTTACAAAAAATACAACAAAAATTGCACAATCGCGTGTGGAACTTGTTTAGCGCCCAGAACAGAGTAATTGGCCATTGGTAATAGATATCGGAAACAATTTATCAAATACATAATTCATAGAGCTTACAAGCCAAAAGCAGACGCCGCCGGAGCTATGGGCTTTTACTTCCTGGACGCAAATCGGAATAGGAATCGGAATCGGAATCGGGGCTGGTGTTGGGGCAATGCCAATGTAATTGAGCGACATATCTCATACAAGAAACAAGACTACCGGCAGTTAATGCAAGCTGATTTTAATGAGTTTTTTTTTATTATTATTATTTTTAAAACTTAATTTAAATTTGAAATGTAGCCAGACTAAGGACAAGTTAACGAGTAATTGGCTTTGTGGCCCACTCTGTGTATGTGTGTATGTCTTTATATATAAGTCTTTATATCTTTATGTCTTTTTGTCTTTGATTGGAGCGGCGACGCGTGCGTTGACGCTTGACATTGGAGCCAGAGGCAGAGCCAGAGCCGGAGCCATAGCCATAGCCATAGCCGAAGCCGTAGTTGAAGTCGCAGAGTTGGAGAACCAGAAGTTGTGGGTCTGCTCAATGACATTCAGTTGGACTTTATGATATAAGAAATCATTTCTTGGCATGCATGAAAATGCAGCTTAAAGACCTCCGACTAACTTAGTCCGACAGCTAAAATGGGGCTGATTATTGTTGAGCTATAATTTATTTCACATTCAATACTTCATATACTTAACGAGTTTTAAAATACACAGCTACTTCCAATGGGAACTAAGTGTGCCCCATTAATTAAAATGTGTCCGCATGCTTATGAATATGCATATGTATCTACAGGATCGGCTTTATCGGTAGGCACCGCTCACAGTTGTCATAATTCATATTTTACAATCATGTCACCGTCTTTATTATTGAGTATGGCTATTAAAAGGCGCCATAAGCTACAAATTGTAATTGAACAAGTACAAGTTTTTTGACTAGCAAATACCCTATGCACGGCAATACTTTCTAAAGCTTCCTGGTACGAAAAGATTTAAAAAAAAATTTTATTTATATTCTACTTTCCGATATTGATATTTTGTTCGAATTGAGAATTTCAATCAGGAAGTACAATGCTTAAACATAAATGTTCACTTAACATTTCATAAACAAAAGAAAAAACTCATTTTTTGTTTTTCTAAAGATTTTCTGTTTTAAATAAATCTTTTTAAAGTATTTGAATTATTACTTCAGTTATTAATTCGCTTTTACAGAGTAAAGTAATGTACAAAACTATCTATATCTAAGTAAATATGCCCTTTAACAGAGTAGAAAGGTTTAGTCAACTGCAAATAGAGGATTGTGTCCATTCAACTCAACTTGTTTACAGCCATGAAATACAAATATGATCAACAATCTCCGCGATCAGAAAAACTAAATAATAATGTCAACTTTTATGACTGAGGCCTGAATGTCTGTTGAGCGTTAACGTTAACAGCTGGCCATGTTAATGGAAGAGCTGGCCCAGAGCCGGGCACGCACCGATCATTAGCATATTCCAACTGTTATTATGGCACAGCTTGATTAAGTATGCATACAATTTGCACTCGTATTGTGCAACAAAAGTGAATCAATCGCGTTGAAGGAATGTGCTGTAATCTCCCAGCTAGCTTATGTATAGCAAACGATTAAAGCTTGCATTTTACAAATTACGACTTAACAATTATAAGATAATTTTATAAAAAGTGGATTTCAAATTTATTGCCGATTTTGAAAAATCACTTTAGAAACAAGAACAGCAAGAATGCTCGATTATAGACAGAATATATATGCAAGATATTTAAATTAATTTTGATACTTGGAGATTTTTGAAATTTAGAATATATACTTGTGTAGGCCCGTCTCAGATGAAGTGCTAATGCGATAAAATATAATTATCTTCCTCGGTTTGTAAGCTAGATGCAAACAAATTCGACCACGCCCACTCCCGCCCCAGCAAATTACAGAAAATACATATTTGCCGACTGATTCGAGCTGTTATTATACTATGAACGAGTATTGCGTAACCATCCAATCTTTTGTACTGTCTGCCTGAACAGCTATCGAGATGGGTTCGCTGCCACAGCTGTCGATTGTGAAGGGCCAGCAGCAGGACTTTGTGCCCCGGGCGCTGCACCGCATCTTCGAGGAGCAGCAGCTGCGCCACGCGGACAAGGTGGCGCTCATCTATCAGCAGGGCCAGGGACTGGGACAGGGACAGGGCCTGGCGCCCAGCCAGCCCAGCCAGAGCAGCTATCGCCAGATGAACGAGCGCGCGAATCGGGCGGCGCGTCTGCTGGTGGAGGAGGCCCACGGACGCTTCCTGCAGCCGAACAGCGATGGGGACTTCATTGTGGCCGTCTGCATGCAGCCGTCGGAGGCGCTGGTCACCACATTGCTGGCGATCTGGAAGGCGGGCGGCGCCTACTTGCCGATTGATCCCAGCTTCCCGGCGAACCGTGTGCACCACATTCTGCTCGAGGCACGACCGATCCTGGTGGTGCGCGACGACAACATCGATGCCCAGCGCTTCCAGGGCACGCCCACGCTCTCGCTGACCGAGCTCTACGCCAAGTCGCTGCAGCTGAGCGGGGCCAATCTGCTCTCGGAGGAGATGCTGCGCGGTGGCAGCGAGCACATCGCCATCGTGCTGTACACCTCGGGCAGCACGGGTGTGCCCAAGGGCGTCCGCCTGCCCCACGAGAACATCCTCAACCGGCTGCAGTGGCAATGGGCCACGTTTCCCTACACGGCCAGCGAGCAGGTGGGCGTCTTCAAGACCGCTCTCACCTTTGTGGACTCCATTGCGGAGCTGTGGGGCCCGCTAATGTGCGGCCTGGCCATCTTGGTGGTGCCCAAGGCGGTGACCAAGGATCCGCAGCGTCTGGTGGCGCTGCTCGAAAAGTACAAGATCCGGCGTCTGGTGCTGGTGCCCACGCTCCTGCGCTCGCTGCTCATGTATTTGAAGATGGAGGGCGGCGGCGCCGCCCAGAAGCTGCTCTACAATCTGCAGATCTGGGTCTGCTCCGGCGAGCCGCTGGCCGTGCCGCTGGCCAGCAGCTTCTTCGACTATTTCGACGAGGGCGTGCACCGGCTGTACAACTTCTACGGCTCCACCGAGGTGATGGGCGATGTCACCTACTTCGCCTGCGAGAGCAAGAAGCAGCTGAGCATGTACGACAACGTGCCCATAGGTGAGTGGCAGGCGATCTCTGAGAGATCTCCTACTGACTACGCTATTCCCACAGGCATTCCCGTGTCCAACACGGTCATCTATCTGCTGGACGCCGACTATCGTCCCGTCAAGAATGGCGAGATTGGCGAGCTCTTTGCCTCCGGCTTGAACCTGGCTGCGGGCTATGTGAATGGACGTGATCCCGAGCGCTTCCTGGAGAACCCCCTGGCCGTGGAGAAGAGTAAGCCAACATATAGCTGCATTCCATCCGCGATTCTCATTCGATTCGCGCTCCTCAGAATACGCCCGTCTCTATCGCACCGGGGACTACGGTTCCCTGAAGAATGGCAACATCATGTTCGAGGGCCGCACCGACTCTCAGGTGAAGATTCGCGGCCATCGCGTGGATCTGTCGGAGGTCGAGAAGAACGTGGCCGAGCTGCCGCTGGTGGAGAAGGCCATGGTGCTCTGCTACCGCGCCGGCCACGTGGATCAGGCGATCCTTGCGTTCGTCAAGCTGCGTGACGATGCGCCGATGGTCACCGAGCTGCAGCTGGAGGGTCGGCTCAAGGACAAGCTGGCCGACTATATGACGCCGCAGGTCATCATACTGGAGCAGGTGCCGCTGCTGGTCAACGGCAAGGTCGACCGCCAGGCGCTGCTCAAGACCTACGAGACGGCCAACAACAACGAGGGCGATTCGAGCATCGTGCTCGACTTTGACTACAGCCAGGTGCCCGAGGAGCTCAAGCTGACCGCGCGCGACCTCTTCGAGACGGTCGGCGGCGTCATTGGACGCTCCACGCGGGCCAGCCTGTCGCCGCACAGCAACTTCTACGAGCTGGGCGGCAATTCGCTCAACTCCATCTTCACGGTCACCCTGCTGCGCGAGAAGGGCTACAACATCGGCATCTCCGAGTTCATAGCGGCCAAGAATCTCGGCGAGATCATCGCGAAGATGGCCGCCAATCACGACGCCGTGCAGCTGGAGGAGGAGACGCTCAACGCCTGCCCGCATCTCAAAATGGAGGCGGTGCCGCTGCGTCTGGAGCACCGTCAGGATGTGATCGAGTGAGTGGCTCTTGGGGGACTTGAGACTGAATGTCCTTTAACTCATTTCGATAAAGAAAACGCTCTTCATTTATAACTTCTCGACTGTTTTCAGTCCTTTTTCTTGACTTGTCAAACTTAGGTAGCTCATAATAGTCCTTTTATTCCATTTCTGTAGCATAATTGTGTCCAGTTTCTACAACAAGGCCGACTTGGAGCAGTGGCTCAAGCCGGGCGTCCTGCGCACCGATTACAGCGACATTCTCAACGTAAGTGAAAGGAGACTAGGTCCAAACCCAAATCCAAATCAATGCTCATCCTCTCTACTCTTGCCCTGCAGGACATCTGGAACGTGCTGGTGGAGCGCGATCTGAGCTTTGTGATATACGATCGCAATACGGACCGTATTATTGGCACCGCCCTCAACTTTGATGCGCGCTGCGAGCCCGAGGTGGACATCAAGTCCAAGCTGCTGATTGTCTTTGAGTTTCTGGAGTTCTGCGAGGGTCCGATACGGTAGGGAGTCCCCAGCTGGGACCTGGCCAAGGATCCTTAGCTAACCAAGCGCCCTTTCTGTTCACAGCGACAACTATTTGCCCAAGGGTCTGAATCAGATACTGCACTCCTTCATGATGGGCACCGCCGAGAAGCTGAATCCGCGCGAGAACATTGCCTGCATGCACTTCATGGAGCACGAGGTGCTGCGAGTGGCCCGCGAGAAGAAATTCGCTGGGATCTTCACGACCAACACCAGCCCGCTGACCCAGCAGCTGGCCGATGTCTATCACTACAAGACGCTGCTCAATTACCAGGTCAACGAGTACGTCAGCTCCGACGGCAGCCGACCCTTCAGAGATGCGCCCGACGAGCAGCGCGCCATCGTCCACTGGAAGGAGGTGGGCAAATAGAGCGCGCGGACTGGCCGGGAAGAGTCCTTGATCTGTACGAAAACGAATTTAAGACGCATCTGTGTTGTATGTAACTCCCGTAGCATGTAGCGTGTAGTATGTAGTCCGTAGCACGTAGATTCTACCTTCTAGTATTAGCCCTAGGCATTGTCTAATGAAATTTCATCAATTTATGTTGACTAGTTGTAAGATTTCAATGCAATTAAACAAAAACAATCAACGAACGATTCAATTCAATCAAAGCGCTTATCATTTCACCCAGCAACAACAAGGGTGCCCAATTAGTCGATACCCTGTACTGTACAGTTTTTATAATTGCTGCTGCCTTCCATTGAGAGAGTCAATTTAAACATTAAAGCCATAAATATGGTTGCTTTATTCTAGTCTATTACACAATTTTCAGGATTAGAGTTAGTTTTGCTGCGGTTGCTCTTGCCAATTATTTTTCATTTTCCGTTTTTTTTTTTTTGCTTTTTTCTTTGTTTTTACATACATTCATAATATTCATAATATTTAATGGTTTTTTTTCTTTCTCTTTTTGTATTGTTTATAGTGAGCTTAGTTTTGCGTGGCTCTAAATAAGTATTATTTTATGCTTCTTGCTAAATTAATTATACATTTGTTTTACTCGAGAACTAATTACATAACGCTAAGTATGCACATATATATATTTATATATATATCTGCATATAAATGTGCACATACATGTATATGTGTTTATGTGTGACTGTGTGTGTGTGTGTGTGTGTGTGAGAATGTGTACATGTTTGATTATTTGCATTTGCCAATTAATTCATATTTTATCTCTCCAGCCAAGCGTGCTTGTAATCATACATATTTATATGTTAAGTGAATGTGTATGTGTGTGAGGGTGTGTGTGAGTGTGTGTTTGTGGCATGATTACTAAACGTTTAAAGCGCTAGCATGTATACTACATACATATATACTAAAAACTGTACATCTACTAATTTACGTTAATTGTTTTATAGTTCATTTATTTCCATCATTTGCACATGGAACGCGGGGAAAAATGGGGTAGAGGTTTGGGGGCCTGGGAGATGGTTAGTAGCCTAATTAGCGGAGAGCGAAACTGCTGGCCATGCAGAACGAATGACGCACAAACAAGCCCAGGTGCCGGGTGCCGGGTGCAGGGTATACGCACAGTACACAAATGTGGGCGAGCTCAGGGAGCTGCCTACTTGCGAACGATGCGTATGACCCTTGTGGACTATGAGGCTGCGCTCTGATCCATCAGCCTGTAGTTCTGGAATGTCTTCCATTCGCCGGTGTTGTAGTCCAAGCGGATGTGCGACTCGACCAGGCACAGCGCCGTGTTGCCATCCTCTTGTTGCACTTTTTCCTGTTTGCCAAATAAAGTAACTTCAAATATTGGCCATCATTTTTTACCAATTGAAAACTCACCTCGGTTTCTCCCAGTTTGATGACCAACACGTTTTCGTTATTGGGTCGCGGATTCTCGCGCAGCCCAGCCATAAAGCCCAGGATGAGCGCCTTGTCCGGACGCGAGACGCGATTCGCCTTGCGGAACATCTCATGCGCCTTGTGCACGTGCTCGTTCTGGATGGGGGGAATGGAGAGAAAGAAGAGTTAAAATCTGACCAGGTATCAATGCCAAGTTCTTACCGATAGTGATAGGCCGCGTCGCTGCGGCGCCTGTTGCGTTTGCTGCGCTGCCGGCGCTGTCGTCTGCTGCTGCTGGGTGACCTGCACCTGGACGGTGCGCGCAATGGCAGCGTTGTTGCCCTGCTGCAGCTGGCCGCCAGTCGTGCTCGTCGATGTGACCAAACGCTGCTGCAGGGCCGGCTTATGCTGCACCAATATCTGTTGCGGCTGCTGGCGCGGCTGCTGTTGCGGAGCCGACGCAGCCGACTGCGTTATAATCGTACGCTGTGTGCTGCTCGGCGCCGCCTGCACCTGCACCAGCTGCGGCTGATGGCCAGGACGCTGTATCAGCGTCAGGCCCTGCGGCAGCGTGGTCAAACCTCCGCTCACGTTGGTCATGACTGGCCGTATTATCGTCTGCTGTGTGGACTAAAATGCCGTTAAATATTAGTATTTAATTTGCAATTAACTTGAATTAAAGCTGCTTTAAATTTGTTTGAATTTTTTATGCGAATTATTTAATTTGTTTTTGAGCACACGTCTAGTCGCCAGCGAGGACTCTTTATGACTGAATTTTTTATTATATCTAACCCAAATCGTTCGATACTTTTGACAATTCAGTCTCTGCCTGCTTTGGAAATAAGTCAAATGTGTCCAAAATAGCCCAAAATTTCGATTGACATTTCTCAAGTTAAAATGAAAGCTTAGTTTTAATGCAAAATTATTTAAAATTGATAACGATAGTTTGTATATAGCTGACAGAATAGTTTGAATACGGACAGGCTATATCGACTCGTCTTTTGATACTTATCTACTATATGATACTGATATATGTCTACTTATCGGTTCGCAGACATCTTCTATGCGTTAGACATTTTAATACCTTCTGCAAGGGTTTAATTACGAAAGGATTTTTACCAAAAATCTATCTTATAGCTCAAGGCAGAACAAACTGTTTGGCTATTAAGTAAATCCTGATATGAAACAGCAGTTATTAGTGCTTCTAACATTTTGGTCTACTGTTATAATTTGTATACATTTGTATAATAAAAATATTGATATTCAATATACAATGTATACTTATGGTATATCTGTCACATGCTGGCAAGGATATTTAATACGTGAAACACCCATCAGAGCTTTTTAACGTAAATCAATCAGATGTATGCAAAGGCATGTAATCTTCTGCAAACGTTCCCTTTCCTCTCTTCCCCACACCTCCTCCAAATAGTCGAAAGACAGCCGACTTTGTAGGTTCGCTCGACAGGAGGAGCTGCTCCACTTACATTGCCAATGACGCTCGTCGGCGTCTGCTGCTGGACGATGACATGCTGGCCGCCAATGGGATTGGTTGGTATTAGCGTGGGCATCATCTGCTTGCCGGGCTGCGCGCTCTGCTGCTGCTGTTGCTGCTGCGGCTGCTGCTGCAGCTGTATCGTGTGCGGCTGTATGCTCGTCGACGTCGTCGTCTTGACCAGGCTGGGCGGTCCGGCCGCCGTTGTTGTCATGAGCGTGGCGCCAGCGGGCAGGCCGCCCACATTGCTGATGGGTATCTGGTACATGTCGCCGCCAATGTTGCGCAAGATCACGCCCTTCTGGGTGAGTATGATGGTCTTGTTCTTGCCCGTCGTCGGCGACACATTCAGCGTGCCGCCCGCAATGGCGCCACCGGGCTGCATCAGCACCTGGGAGAGCTTTGGCTGTTGCGTGGCCGTCGTGTTGGCCACAATCGTGTGCTGCGGATGCGGATGCGGCTGCTGATGCGGCTGCTGTTGCTGCAGCTGCGCCTGCATATGCTGCTGCTGTGCCGCCTGCGAGGCGGGCTGAATTGTGACTGGCCGATTGGGCAGCTGCACGTTCTGGATGTTCAGCGTCTGCTGGCCGGCGGCCACGGCCGCTGTGGTCGCTACCAGCGGCGGCGGATTGTTGGACACCACCGTTGTCGCCTGCGGATGCTGTCGCAGCGGCGTCATCACCACGCCCGATGTACCCGTTGTCTTCAGCAGTATCTTCGTGGGCGTCTGCCCGCCGGCCCCGCCAGCCGTCGTCTGGTAGAGCGTCGTTGTCTGCGGCACCGGACGCGCTTGAGTGAAGGAGGTCAGCGTGGGCAACGTGGGCTGCTGCTGCTGTTGCGGCTGTGGTGCAGCCAGAATGTACTGCGTGGTTTGTGGCTGTGACGGGGTTGCCAGCAACTGTTGCTGCTGCAGTTGCTGCTGCTGCTGCTGTTGTTGCTGTTGTTGTTGTTGTTGTTGCTGCTGCTGCTGTTGCTGCTGCTGCTGTTGTTGCTGCTGTTGTTGCTGCTGCTGCTGTTGCTGCGCTGCTGCTGCTGCCGCCGCCGCTGCGCTGGATGTGGCTCCCTGCTGCTGTTGCTGCTGCTGCTGTTGTTGGGCGCGCTTGGCCGGCTGAATGATGGTCTGCGAGATAATGACCGGGCCGCTGTTGGCCGCCGTCTTTATCTGACTAAGTGGCATGTTCTTAATAGCCTGCGATGGTATCGTGGTGGTGGTGGTGCCGCTGCTGGTGCTGGCTGTAATCAGCGGTTTCTATATGCACAAAAAAGAGGTCAGCTATTAATGCCTGCAGTTCTAGCTATATACACCTAATTCACTTTTTACACGCGTTGATAAGTTACAAATTGTTCTCTTTTTACGATATTGCAGTCTTACGTATTACTCACAAAGATTACAATTTTATTATGATTATATTGGCTTTACTTTTTTTTATATTCATGAAACTCTGATATTTTTTTTCCGAAATCATAAATTATTTTTAATATTATATTCAATGAATTAAAATGTGTTTAAGCGGAAAATAAATTCTTCAGTGCAATGTCCGTCTGTCTGTCTAAGCACGATTTTTTTTTTTAATTTGGAATATATACTCGTGGATACCCGCACCAGATAGCGTTAAAATTTATTGCCAACGCCCACTGGGAGCCTGAGAAATCGATTTAATGAATATATGTCCCTCACTTTTAAAGGCAGATACATCAAATTAATTCAGACAACTGTTTCTAAACTGTGAATGAGCATTGCGCAGCCAGTTACAGCCGACTGCAACGTTCTTACTTGTTGAATATAGTTTCTTGCCCTTTTAAGTTGATTTTTACCGTCTGGAACCCATCTTCTATTTTTCCATTATGCCAAAATCTTTTCACACGAATTTTTGTGTGCAAACAGAGAATTAGTTGTAATTAATTCACTTACCGCACGCTGCGCACTGGGCGTGGAGGCCAGTATGACGGGCGTGGAGCTGTTGATCAGGATGGGCTGCGGCTGCTGCTGCTGTGGTTGCTGCTGTGCCGCTGCCTGGCTGCAGCTGCTGCCGGCGCCGTTGCTGTTGCCGTTGCCAGCCGCCGCTGCTGCAGCCGCCTTGGCCTTGGCCGACGTGATCTTCACGGAGATGTTGTTGGGCAAGTTGGCCAGCGGACTGGCCGCTTGCCGCAGCTGCTGCGGCGTCAATATGGTGGTGGTGGTTATGCTGGTGCTAGTGCTGCTGCTGCTGCTGCAGCTGCTGCTGCTGGCCGCGGCCGCTGCACGCAGCATGGGCTTTATGTCCAGCTTCTCCATTTTGATGGTGGTGTTGCCCACCGTTGTGGTTGCCGTTGCCGTTAATGTTGTGGTTGTGGCTGTGCTGGTGCTGCTGTTGTTGTTGTTGTTCAGGCGCTTCGGCTGCGGCGCGCTGCGAATTAGTAAATGCGGCTGCTGCTGAATGATGATGCGCTGCTGCGGCGTGGCCGTGGGCGTCACCGTTGCCTGCGTCTGTGTTACGCGGGTGGGCGTGGTCTGCGTGGTGGGCTCAATCTTCTCCAGCTTGATGTTGGCCGGCACAATGATCTCCTCGCTCTTGATCTCGATCTCCTGCTTGATGCGCTTGGGCGTGTGATGATAGCTGTTGTTGTTGTTGCTAGTATTGTTGTTGTTATTCAGCTTGGCGGCCGCCGCCGCAGCCGCCTTGGCTGTCTTCGCCTTGCCCTCGACCTTGCGCGTGGGCGTGGCTGGCTCAGCTGTTGCCGTCTGCGCAAACTGGAGCGTGGCAGCCGCATATTCGGGTGTCTCCGGCGCCTCAGGCTGCAGAGTCTTGGCGACCAGCTCGGGCATCTTAAAGTCCTCGTCCTGCTGCTCCTCTAAGCTGCCGCTGCTTTGGTTCAGCTGTGGCTCCAGCTTGATTTCAAAGCTGTTGTTCGCTGACGTGGGCGTGGTTGGCGTCTCGCTGCCGCTGGCCGCATTAGCCACAGCATCTGCGGGCGGGCTGTCGCCGTTGTTGTTGGTGGCAGCCGCAGCTGCAGCGGCCGCTGCAGCCGCCTGTTGCTTCTGCTCCTGCTTCTTCTGCTGCTCCTCCAGCTGTTGCTCGCGCTTGCGCTTCTTGGCCGCTGCGTAGCCCAGCGGCTGCTCTGTGAATTCGAGTATCTTGATGCCGCCGTCCTTTCGGCCGGCAGGCGTGCGACTGAGATTGGGTCGCTGCGCATTGCCCGGCACACTGGGTGAGCGGAAGCCCGTGGTGGGCATGCGCGAGGGGATGCCCTTCAGCGGCGTAGTGTCCGTCATTTTGCGGGGCATGCCCCGCGAGCGCAACGGTATTGTGGGCGCTGATGCCTTCTTCAGCGAGGATTGCGCGTCCGCTGACTTGTGCAATAGCTCCGTGCGCAGCTGGGCGCTCTTGGGTTTGCGCTTCAGCGTGAAATGCTTAACTGCCGCCGGCTGTTGTCCAACCTGATAATATGAAGGAGGGATAGCTATCAAATGTGCTCCAACTGGACGCTGGACTGGGCTGGGCTACTTACCACCGAGATCAACGCGTTTTTGTTTAGATATTGGCACTCCAGCGGCAACATGCCCAAGTCCGAATGCTTGGTGACCAGTTTACGCAGGTCGTTGACCATGTCGGTGAAGATGGGTCGCGTGTCCTCGTAATCAGAGATTTCTGTGTTTAGCGAACTGGTCGCCGGAAATGTTTTCATTGTCTCCGCCAGCATGGAGACCCATAATTCCGAATCCAGGCCCGCAACTTCGATGACCTCCTCCAATTCGGTTTTCCACTGCAAATTTTACAGGAAAAAGTTTGTTTGAAATTTTTTAAAAATTAATTTTAATTTATTGATTAGTTTTGTTAACCAATGTTTTGATAACAGCATTCTTGTTGATACGTCTGTTATCATAATGTTTGCTTTTATGATAAACAGGTTTTTATTTTCCTACAAATTTGTTTTATATATATACAAATTTAAAATCTACCTTTACTGTTGTTTAATTCGATTTCGGAACATTTTTTAAAAAATAATTCATTAATTATGTTAACCAATGCTTTGATCACTGCATTCTTATTGATATGTCTGTTATCATTATGTTTGCTTTTATGATAAACAGGTTCTTTTTTATTGACATCATGTGTGTGCAGTAACAGCGCTGTTAACGTTAACAGTGCACACAAATCAATCATATTTCCCCATTCACGCACAACACAAATTCCCTATTTAACGAATTGAATTTCCCTTTATCCTCAAAAGAAAAAAAAACATCTAGCATTAACAGCGATTAGAAATGACGACACATATTCAACAGATTTGTGTTGACCACCCGCTCAACGCCCACATTCTGCGCACATACACGCGCACATGTATACATACACAAAAATACACCAACTTTGTGACACTCACACATGTGCACGCAAGTCGTTCGCGCAGAAGTGGCGGGAAATATTTCACATTTTGTGTCGGCAAAAAATAACAAAAATGCTGCAACTGCACTTGTATATAACCATGGGCACACTTAAATTGCCAATTCTGATTTGGAAAACACATTTTACACTAATTTACAGATTTGTTTGCATTCAAGGGATTTCAAACTCTGCGTGGAGCATATACACACAATGCAGAGCAAGTGTGCGTGTGCGCAAGTTTGTGTATGTGTGCGTGCGTGTATATGCTTGGTGTACTTTTTTTCACTTTGTATTACAGCAACGAGATTAAAGATTTACCTCTTCGACGAGACGGCGCGGAATATGCAGAAAACTGAGCAGCAACTTCAGCTTGACCTGCGTTTGCAGATCGGGAAAGCACTCCTTGATGTTGCGCAGCACCTCTTTGTTTAGCTGCGAGCATATCGAACCGTTTATCCACGAATCGTTTGAGGTGCCCAGTTTATTATGCAGCCACAGTGAGGTGTCGCTGTCCCTTACATTCGCCATTTTTACGTTTCACGCGAGATCGCACACTGCGCACCTAAAACTTAGCACGTGCAACGTTTAACCACTCGATTGCACCGCAATATGCAATTAATTTTCGTTTTATTTTAGTTTTCGACGAAAAACACACAAAAAACCCGTGGAAAAATGTAATAGGAAGCTACGACTGAAAAAAGTGTTGCCACATGTCAGATATAAGTGTGTACTCATGATGCGCTGAGCGTAAGCGAATACCGCAACACTGGTCGATGCTAAACGATATATTGTGTACACTGGTGATGAAACGACATATATTTCAGCCCTGGGCAGCAGGTTTGCTTCATTGATTTTTATCGATAGCCAACATATTAATTTATTTATATTTTGAATTTGATTTAATAAATATATTTATAAGTGGAATGTTTACTATTAATTGCTCGTATTATTGTCAAAGTCAACCATGCCCATTTAAACCATTTGAAGAGTGTTAGTTGTTGCTTTTCATGTGCTGCCATCCGGTGCGTTGACGATCAGCTGTGTTTTGTTGTTTCTCGTTTTCAAATAAAAACACGCATTTGCAATGGAAATCTTGAATGAAAGTGGTAAAAAATCAGTTAGAAAGCCTGGAATGTCAACTGGCGGCAAGATTCTGATAGGCGTCACGGGCGGCGTTGGCATTGGGCTGTCCATTGTCTGTGCTTCGTTTGTGGCGCCCGCTTTCCGGAAATTCTGTCTTCCCTATGTGCCGGCAACAACGGAACAAATACAAAATGTGCTAAACTTTCTGCCCAAAAGTGCCAGCGGCAAGCTGCTGGACATTGGCTCCGGCGATGGACGCATTGTTGTCGGTAAGTTACAAACTAGGCGCTCTGTGGTCACATGGTAAACACTTATGTAATCTCGTCTAGCGGCGGCGCAGCATGTCAAAGGCCTGAGAGCGGACGGCGTCGAGCTGAATCCCTGGCTGGTCTACTACTCGCGCGCGGCTGCCTTACGCCATGGCGTGAGCAAACAAACCAGTTTCTTTCGCCGCGATCTCTGGAAGTTTGATATAAAGAATTACAACTATGTGGTTATATTTGGCGTGGAGCAAATGATGCAGGATCTGGAGCACAAACTTATTGCTGAATGTCCGCACAACGCACAGATTATAGCCTGTCGCTTTCCCCTGCCGCAGTTGCAGCCGCAGCGCGTCATCGAGGATGGAGTTAACACGGTTTGGTTCTACGATCTCAGCAGGCAGAGCGGAAGTTCACGCGAGATTCAATAAAATAAGTGCACTTATCTGATATTTAGTTTAGTTTTATTGCTTTTGGCGTAAAGACTTAAATTAAATGCTAGAGATTGGGCAGTCGACATACGCATTCATGGGTATACTGGACTGGATTGGTCAACACTAGGTCAGTATAAAAGGGAAGGTATTAAATTTGATTAATGCACATACACAGATACACCAACACACACACAGAGAGACTCAGCGACGTGTGTTCATACAGATTAGGAAACCATGTAGACAAGAAGGAATATAAGCAGCAGCACAGGCAGTGTTTTTTGTCCGTTCAAAGAGCTGGGCAACCGGGCTTGAGCCAAAGTAGGCAAAGTATGAGTCTCGCCTGCTAGAAGCGACGTCCCAAGTAGATGCACTTCCGACCCTGGTCGCGATAAACCTCAACGAAGCCAATCTTTGAGTAGAAATTCACCTGCTCCGTGTCTTCCTCCGGCACACTGGCATGCACGCCAAAGCAGCCGTTGGCGCGCAGAACAGCCAGCAGGACGGTCAGGAGTCGCTTGGTGATGCCATTGTCATGCTGCTCGGCCTCCCGCAGCGTGGCAGCGCTTATCACAGCCGGAAAGGAGCCGCACACCTCTGTGGGATACACCACCTCCTCTCTGCTGTGGAAGCCCTCCAACAAGCGGGCGATCAGCTTGTGCGACTTGGTGCTATCATCGCCATCGGTTTCCAGCAAAGCCTTCGGATACTTCTCGCGCAACTCCGTCAGCCAGCAGATCTCCCTATTGCGTTGAAATATATTCACGTCCAAGGCAGCGCAGGCATATCCCACGATGGCGTTGCTCTTGTCGTAGGCCACAAAGCACAGCTCCGGATGCAGGGTTAAGTGCACGCCCACCAAAGCGTCAGCCACGATATCGGCAAGGTGAGCGGGCAGCAGTATCTCATCCCCGTCCGGCTCGGTCTGCCACTGCATGTAGGTGCGCGTACAGATCTTGTTGATCTGCTGCTCGTCGGGATTCTGGTAAGGCCGCAACAGGTAGTAGTCGGCAGTCGGCTGTTCGGGCAGCTTGTAGACGAACAAATCGTTGCCCGAGTCCACGGGCATTAGGCGTTGCAGATCGGCGGTGAGGCCACCACGAAACACCCAAGGCTCCTGATCGCCAGACATGAAAGCCTCTTTCCAGCCTTTGCTGAACCCTGCAAGGAGAAGTTGATCAAATAAGTTACGAACAGAGCAGTTGCAGTTGGGTGTAACCGACTGCGCAATACTTGTTCACAGAATAAAAGTATAATAACCGCTGCACTTACAGGTGTAGCTGCCCTCCGTGTAGGCCGCCGAGTTGGGTGGAAACTGGGCCAAGGCCAGCCACTTTACATAGCAATTGAGCAACGACAGCGCGCCGGAAATGTCCCACACGTACGAATACAGATCGTGGCAGATTTCCTTGTTCTCGCAGTAGGCAATTTTGATCAGCAGCTCCTGGATGCCGCCACACAGCTTTGCGAATACTTCGCTACGCTGCAGCCACTCGCTGACCTCCGGCTTGATTAGCTTAGGTGCACTGTCAGCGTTGCCGGCGGCGCGGTCCTGGAGCAGCACGTTCGCATTGACTTTCAGCCATTGGAACTCGCTGAGCAGCTTGAGGCCGCGACTGCCGTGCTCGAAGGGTAAATAAAATAGATCACAGAGCAGGTTTAAGTCATCTGCATTTATCTTGGTTTGGTTGGCAGTCGATCTATAAGTAGAGAGTATGTATAAAGTGTGTTCTATGTGTTGCATTAAATATTTACTTGGTCGCCGAATCTTGCTCCTCCTCCGGCTCGTGCATTTCCGCATTGGACTCCGGCGATGCTGATGTGCTCTCCACGTGCATGCTCTGCAAGAAACCCAATTAATTTCAGTTCAATAATTTTAGCTCGGCTTACATTCAGATCAGTGGCAGACTCCTCCATGACCACATCGTCGGCAACCAGTTTGATGGCCTCCTTTGGTGAGATTTGCGAGTTGATGCTGCTGCTGCACTCCATGGGCTCGTTGACGCCGGCGCTTATCGGACTCAGGCTGTTCTCATCCAGCATTGTGTCCACACTCAAACTGGCCACCTGCTCGCGCTTTTCGTCAATCAGAATATCATCAGCAGGCTGGGAGTCGCCGCCTTTGCTGGGCTCAGGCACAAGCTCAGCCTTGGCTGTTGTTTCGAAAATCTCACAGCTCAACTCGATGGCGTCCTCCACGGTCTTGGCCTCCATGATTGGCACGGGCACAATGGAAATGGGTATCTTCTTTGGCAGCTCAATGTTGGAGGCGACTGTTGTGGGTATGGGATTGATAATGTCGTCGTTGGTCACAACTTTAGTCGGCGACACCAAAGAGTTCATCACCGGATTGGAGATGGGCGTCAGCGTGGAGCTAACCGTGCTGCATACATCCGCCAGCGCCTGCAGCTGCGTGGTGTTCACCTCGGGCACAGTGCGCGTGTTTGTGGACGTGGTTGTCGTGGTAGTCAGGCTCATGCAGGTGTTGATCGAGGGTATTATGGGTATAATGGGCATGACCATTTCTACCTGTGGCTGTGGCTTGGCAATGGGTCCCCAGGCTTCCTTCGCCACAAAGAACTCCGGCAGCCACTCGGCGATGGCATTCCTAAAGAGTTTCAGTTAATTATATAAAAGCTATATAATGCAAGTGGTTTTTTTGTTGTTATTATTGGTTCAATAAACCAATAACTGACCTCGAGCCAGCCAAACTCACTCTTAAAGCTATATATTGATGCAGATGTATCTTACTTGAGCGCTAGACGTGGATGATATACGTTCTTGGACAGACACTCGACCGGCATGTCGTCCTCGTTTTCAGTCTCCAGCTTGATATCGGCGCTCAGGGAGCTGTGCATCTTCGAATCCACGCTGCAGCGCGACCAGAAGGCCAGTGTATGCACGGCTATAAAGTTGCCGTAGAACTCACAGTTCGGATTGGTCATCACGCCACGCAGATAGGGTATCAGCTCCGGCGAACGACCCGAGTACGGGCCGAGGAAGACGCGCTTCTGGTCGTAATCGTTCGCATGCAGGTTATCCCAAATGACGGGCGGGCGACGCAGTATCTCCGTAATTTCCCGAATTGACTCAATCGTGATAATCTTCGATATCACCTTGTCGCCCGTCCACAGTATATCGATCTCGTTGTTCAGCTTGGAGCCCAGCGTGTTCAGATACTCCGAATCGACGACGGTTGGAACGGCACGCGTGCCACAATACTGAGTGGGGCAGAAAAGGAACTTTGGGCCGCCCAAGTGCGTAAATATCTCGTTGGTAACCGAGACCTGGGCGTTGGCGAACGTCTGGAACACCTCCTTGTCGGCCTTGGACAGCTCCGACTCAATGTCGTCGAAGAGCAGGGCGTAGGCCTCGCAGCCAAACTGCGCCACCTGATCCAGCTTACGCTTCAGCGTGCCTATCTCTTTCTGGCCACTGTACGTCATGTCCAGGCCCGGCGACAGGGCGTAGTAGAACACAATGCCCGCTTCCTTGGCGGCCGCAATCAGACCTGCAAAGTGCGAAATTTTGCAATGGAGGTGCACGAAAAATGTTGGGCAAATCATAAATAAATACTTGAGAGGTGGTCGGCCTCCTCGACCGTGTAGAGCTCGCGCCAGTAGGCTCTATGCTTGTAGTCATCCTTTGGCGCATACATGTACGAGTCCATGCCCAGTTTTTTCAGTTTGCGAAAGAGGTCTTTTCGCTGCTCGGTTGTCCAGGGCCGGCCGTAGAAGCCCTCGATTACGCCGCAAATGAATTGCCTTTGCTGGTCCTGCGTGGCGCGCTCTAAGGTTTCACATTTTTCCCTCATGTGGCCGTCTTCCATTTTCACAGAATCAGGATAAATGCGAGTTAAATGGGTATTTGTTTCGGTTTGCAAATGTTAATGCGGCAAACGTATTGGTGGCCTTTTGTCAGTGTGACCGGATTTCGCATATGCAAATATTCAGGAGAAAAACAATGCACAAGTGCGGCATCGATAGGCAGCGATTGCGATTTGTTGTTGTCGATAAATAAATAATAGACAGCTTAAATTAAATTCACTCTCATTTGTAGATTTGCGATTAATAATGCTATAAACATATATGATAAATAATAATATTGCAGATGGTGTTAATTTCTGTGTGTCTAACCTTTCTTCTCAAGCAATATATGCATTAAAATAAAGTTGTACTTTGAAGCATCAAATACATATTTACAATCTTAAGATATTTCGAAATATGGTCAAACTTCAGCATTATAATATTGCTATTATAACTAATCTCGTGTATTGTAATGATGAACTTTCACAAAACACTATCGTGTGCCTGGGCAAAATACAGCACAGTGATATTGAGCTATTGAGATAACAGATACAGCTTATCAGCTTAGCACGGCGTATATATAAATCTGCGATATTTGACCAACATTAGTTGTTACCTGCCAGCCTAGCACAAAATTGTATCCTAATGGATTTTTATTATTCGCCTCTTTCGGCGGCCAGTCGCTCGATCCTGATGACCGCCAAGGCAATTGGTGTTGAATTGAACAAGAAAGTCGTAAATCTTGCTGCGGATGAGCACCTAAAGCCGGAATTTGTGAAAATCAATCCACAACATACGATTCCAACGATCGTGGACGATGGCTTCTCGCTGTGGGAATCACGCGCTATTCTTGTTTACTTGATTGAGAAGTACGCAAAGGACGACGCCCTCTATCCGAAGGAGCCGAAAGGACGTGCGCTCGTGAATCAGCGATTGTACTTCGATTTGGGCACCCTGTATAAGTCGTTTGCCGACTACTACTACCCTCAGTTCCAAAAAAATGCGCCTGCCGATCCGGAGCTGTTCAAGAAGGTGGAATCTGCAATGGAGTTCCTGGATACATTCCTCCAGGGTCACTTGTATGTGGCTGGCGATAGGCTGACCATCGCGGATATTTCCATTCTGGCGACAGTTTCCACTTTTACGGTGGTAAACTTCGATCTTGGCAAATATGCTAACGTGGCCAAGTGGTACGAGAATGCCAAGAAGGTGACACCCGGCTGGGATGAGAACGAGAAGGGTCTGAACGAACTAAAGGGCCTAGTGGAAAGTATGAAGAAACAATGAACTCAATAATTTAAATTCACTACCTCATAACATTGATATTTGTTTTTTATTAAATTACTACTGTAATAAATAACTATTTTATTCGATCTATATTTTGGTTGTACCGAATTTAAAAATCCCGCCATGGTTTATTTATTTTCGATTGATACTTGTATCGACTGTGGGTCGTAAAATATCGAGAGGCATCGATATGTCTGCAAATACCTAATAGTATTTTGTATATTTGGCTTGCGGTCGCACTGCTTGCTTGTGTTTTTATTTTGTTTTCTTTTTGGATTGGGATTTTAAAGTTTTTTAATTTAAGCGCACAACAAATGCAACCATTTATTGTCATTCGCAACTACCGAGAAGATGATGAACTCAAATGCCAGGAGCTGGTGCGGGACTACATCATGTCGTTCTACACAAAGTCTTTCTTTGCATTTTGCTTTCGTGAGGTAAGCCGCCCTTTTCGTGACTTATCTACGTCTAAGCGTGGCCGCATCTGGAAAGCCTTGCCCCGCCCGAGTCAGCTCAATTGTAATTGTGCTCATCTCGATTTCAGATAACGCTACAATTCATAGTCATCACTTGGGCCATATTCTTTATATTTCTGGGCGTGCCGCTGCTCTTCTGCGTGCTCACAATACCCGGCTGCGTATTTTTCCTCTTCACCAGCACCTACTTCTCCTTCTATGCCAAGGCGGTGGAGCTGATGCGGGTATTGACCAACTAGCTCAATTGTGAGTCCATAACCGATTCCATTCCATTTCCTAGATAAAGCCCGCCCAATCATTGGTCGCCGAGTGCTACGAACCCTTCATATTCCGCTGCGCACCGAACGAGGCGAGCTATCAAATCTTTATGGACAATGCCCCGTACGATAAGACCTACAAGAACAAGTTTCGGCGACGCATTGTGGCCACCATTAGCGTTAAGAATCACCATGCCGTCTACAATGCAGCTTGGATCTATCGCTTTGCGATTGCCAAGGACTATCCGCACCAGAAGATCATGGAGCCAATGCTGGGCCTGGTCTCGAAGAACTGCGTCAACGCCGGCTACGCCTCGCTGGAGTGCACCATATCCGAGTGGCAGGAGAGCGAGCGCGACTTTTACGATGATCTCGGCTTTGTCACGCGCCAAATCTATCACAAACAGATAATTGGCAGCAGCCTGACGGTGATGAAGACCCAGTTGACCTACAATTTGCGGACAGACGACACGCTGCAAAAGCAAAACTAGCGAATCTTACATAGAGAATCTCGGGGGAAACGAAAACTGTGAAATTTAGCGCAATATATATGTTCGTATCGTATTTATGTTTGTATTGTATAACATTCCAGTCACGCGATGTCTTCACGTCCACACGAATTTATTTATGTAACTTCAGAGGCAGCGCAATTTGTATAAAAAAAGAGAGTAAAACGTTGGATATTGCTTCGGTTTGTCCTGCTTTATTATATAATCTTGTTTATCTTTGACATATTCTATTTAAATAAATAAAATATATATATATATATATATATATATATATATATTAATAAATAAAACTTGCAAGTGTTTAGCGTATGTATATTTAATGCCACACAACTAATTCTGTTTCTGTTTCTTTTTGTTGAATTTGTTTTGTTTGTAAGTAGGTACATTCATTTCTCTATCTTTGATGCATTTCTCTTGGATTAGCCGCTGTAGTATGTATGTTTGTTTATAAAAAGCTTTCATGCAAGAGTGTTTAACTAATTGAAATTTGTTGTATACATTTCAGTTACCCCTGCAGAGACCCTACGCTATATAGCCTTATAAGCTGTTTGGATAGAAATCGAGTTTAAGTAGTTTAAAGTCGAATCTAGTTATAACAGACGCCTTTTTTAAATGCCTTTTGTAGTTCTGCAAGGGTATTTAAGCTTCGGCTTCAGCCGAGTTTCAGTTTTTAGCTCTTTTTTTGTTTTTCTTTTGGTTTCTTATAGAATTTAAATAGTTATCAGCGCAACTAATGCTTAAAAAAATAAACTGGAGCTGCCCGTGGCGCAGTCCGCACTTCAAATGTAACTATTTTTCTTTTATTTTTTGTTGTTTAGTTTTTTTTTTGTTGATTTTGTTTTTGTTTTAAATGTTTCAACTATATATTAAAGCGTGTTTCAAAACTGGCTGTGAAATTAGCATAGTTTTTCTTTTTCCTTTCCGTTTTTTTCTCTTGTTATTGTTGGTTGCCTTTGCTGCCGTTGTTTAATAGTTAAGAACCTTTAAAAGTTTAGGTAATTGTTTCAATTTGGTTTCGTCGCAAGCAGCCGCTCTCCATGAAGCGGTCAGCTATCTTAGAAGAGCTTCACGCGTCGCTTCAGTTCGTTGCGCCTCCACTGGGGCAGCCTGTAGAACTCCGATCTGGCGCACTGCAAAATGTGCTCGAACTCGATGTCTGACAAATGACGCTGCAGAAGGAAAGAGTATATATGTATATATGTTAAAGCTGATCGGACATATAGAATATGATTGCGACTTGCCTCCAGGTTGCAGCGATCAACGTCCGATGGCAGACGATAGTTCGTTATTAGCAATATGTGATACGGATAGATCTTGGCCGGCTCGTGCACCAGCATCGAGTGCGCCATGTTGGGCAGGCTGCGTCGTATGAGTCCCGCCTGCGGATAGTGATAGGACAGGGCGCCCGAGTATGTGCTCGAGGCGGGCAAGTCGCCGCCCATCAGAGCGCGCCTATCGCCCTCAGTAATTGAATCAACCGAAGCTGCAGCGAAAAAGCAAGGATATATATTGGTAATTATCGAAATATTTGCAAAGTTGAAAGATCCTTAAAAATAGGATAAAATAAAAGGAAAAAAATTATACAGTTTTCTACAAAGTTACTACTGTAAAAAAAGAGCCTCTGGTTTGGGCTATACGTTGATCATCAGTCAGTCAGTCAATCAATCACAAATAGTTTCAGTTGAGGAAAAATGCTGATGTAATCGAAACTTACCCTCTGATTTGCCGCAGCTCAAATCTGTGCTGTGTGTTTTGTCGCCCAGACCTCCATAGGAGAAGTCCTGTGTGGGATTTGGAAAGGTAAAATCGATTAGTTGATGTACGCGGAGAACTGGAAGCATGCCCAAAACCGAAATGAAAAACAGTGCGAGACTACAAAAAAAAAAAGTGTAAGTGAGTGTAGGTGTGTGATGGGGTTTACCAACGAAAAAATAATAGAAGCTTAGGCATTCCAAACAAATAAGAGGAAGAACTCTACGAGAAAAAAAAAGTAAAACCAACAACAACCAAAGCATTCTTACAGTGGCACCATGCATCGTGGCAGCGGCAGATGTTGTGGAACTGAATGTGTGAGAGCGTGGGGCCAGGCCGTATCCAGGTTTGGGTACATGACGCAGTGCGCTCACCACTGAGCCGCGTTGGATGTGAGATGTGTGTATGATTGATGTCGAATGATGGATGTGGTGTAGTTGTTAGTGTGGGTATAGAAATGTTTAGAAATGTTTGTGGCAACACATAGCATAGGCAAACACACAAAAATTGTCGTAAAGTAAAAGTTAGACACAGCTCAAGGAAGCAGCAGACCAACCAGTTGAGAGTTGTTAAGTTAATTTAGACCCAAGGCACCAACAGTTGATGGAGCAGCGGCAGCAGTTTGAGAAAGAGACAAATGTTTCGAGTGAGCTACGGGTGAGAGCAAGTGTTAGGTACTTAAAAGTCCTACAGACAGATACAACAGGCTGTTAGTATTAGCTACAATATGCCGCAAACGAGACAAATGACCCGGTGACCAACAGGCAACGGGCAACGGGAGCGAAACATGCGCAGCACTTACGGAGCTGTAGCCGTTGCGTATGTAGGGCGGCAAGGTGGTCGTTTTGAATCCATATCCGGGCTTGGGCGGCGAGCGATAGGAATGTATGGCTATAACGTAATTTTGGTCCATATATAGTGACAATTGACAAACTAAACGGAATACTCGCGCCAACAACTTTTTTTCTTCTTATATCTAACTCTAGCAACAGAGCTGCAAACCAGTTCTAAGTAATACGAGCTCAAACCCGCAATTAAGATTTTTTCACTATAAACTTAGCCTTAAATAAAACTAGTTGCCAAAAAAAAAAAGAACGTTGGAACTTCGGGTGTAACCAATACTGGTTCACAGTATAATAACAGCTTACAATTTTTTGTAATTTGTGGGGGCGTTAGTGGGCGTGGCCGAATTTTTTCAGTTCGATCTTTAGAGGTCATCAGAACACTGTCAGTTAATTTTTGTGATATATACATTTTTATCGATTTGCCACGCCCTTAGTGGGCGTATCTAAGAAATCTCAAAACTTTATGTGACTTCCGTTCACACAAGTATATATTCCAAGTATCAAGTCTCTAGCATCAACAGAGGCGAACAAAATTGCGTTCATACGGACAGACGATCGTGACGAAGCAAGGTTTGAACCGGAAACTCTGTTCAGATTAGTAGAAAATTGGCTGTAGTTCGAACTGTCAACCGAAGAACCTATGTAGTTATTCTTAGGGTTTGCAGCCATGACTAGCACACATCTAATGTTTACCATTGTAGCTGGGCGCATTGCCTAGCGATTTGCCCAGGGAGCCGCGATAGCTAGTCGAACGATCGAACATCTCGTCCTCGTAGAAGGGCTTCTGATGATCCAGATTACGTGACGGCGAGGCGCCAATGGGCGACTCATATCTGTGAGAGCACAATGTTTGGAATAAGCATGTGGAGGGCATTTATAAATCTATGTCGATAGCTACCTCAACTTATAAATCGGCTCCTTGGAGGCTGAAGGAGTGCGCGAGGCATTGCGCGGATCCAAATTGTTTTGCTTCCATTTTCTGTACTTGGCGTGCTCCTTGAGGTCCTTGGCTATGACCGAGCCAATGCCCGAATTGAGCTTCTCCAGTTGCTCAGCCTCCCGTTTCAGGCGCCTGTATGTTGAGAATTGCAATTATTAAAAGTATTTATTTTGTCTATATCAAAGATCAAGTTAAAAAAATATAGACACCATACGAGAACCTACATATGACATAAGAAACGCTTAATTCAAGCCCTATTCTTAAATCGATATTTATCGATTTTGTGAAAATAAGATTATCTATGATTTAATATAAACTTAAACTGTATACATTATAGGATAACCTACACTCCACATTTCGTCTGTCTAGCTCAGCTAATCTCAGAGATATGCTAAATAGAGCCAGTTCTGAAAATCGATATTGATCCAATTTATAAAAAAAGGGGAGCTACCGATTAATGCAAAAGAAATATATCCTAAAGGAAGCTTAATGGACTCAACTGTTGATGCTGATCGAGAATATATTCACTATACGGAGTACCATATGCCTCCTTCTGTCTGTTACATACATTTGAACAACTGCAATATACCCTTTCTGACCCACCTTCAATGGGTACAGGGTATTCCATTTATTCGATTAGCACTTACGTCTGTTCCTCGCCATTCTTGGCCTTGCCATTGGTTCGCTTGCCGTTCTCGTCATTCTCATTATCCTCATCGTCGTCATCCGAGACGGGCACACCCTTGTAGGTGTCGCTGTAGCGTCGCCGACGCTCGGGATCCGTATAGGGATAGGGCGGTGCTGGGAAATCGTCTCTCTCGATTTTGGGCTGTTCGCCCGGTGGCGGCTTCTTGGCCGCTGGATAGTGCGACAGCTCAATTGGCTCCTCGTTGTTCATGCCGGGACTTTTCGGACGCGGCGTCTCCGACCGTATGGCGTCCACCAGCACCTTCATGGCGCTGCGCGTGCGCGAATGCGGACGCGATGGCGGCCGACTGCCGGCCACGGAGCCCGCATTGCTCGTTGTCGCATAGGAGGCGGGCCTATGGAAATGCGGCGACAGCGGCGTCTTGTCATACGGATCGATCGGCTTGCGCAGATAATGGGGTGCATCTGTTAGATAGCTGTAGGTATAGATGCGCGATATATCCTCGCCATTGGGTCGGCCGTACTCGCGCAGTATCAGCCCCGGGCTGACAGTGCGATAGTGCTAGAAAATATATTGAAAAAAAGTTATATATAGTCTAGCGATCGGGCTCAGTTTGTGTATATATATGTATATTGTGGCATGCGGTGCATGGGGTTTTAGTCTAGCTAAGCCTTGGCAGCTATATAAATGAAATAAAATAAAATAAATTAAAATTAAATTAAAATTATAAAAACAAACCTTGCGGCTAGAGGAATAAAGTGAACCATTAAAACTCGGTGTTCTGGAACGGATGTACTGAAAACGAACGAAAATAAATCAAAAGGCAAGCTCAAAACAAGTGGCAAAAAAAAAATAAAATAAAATGCAGTAAAAAACAAATCATAATAAAAAAAAAAATAAAAAAAAATTGCAAAAATAGTGCAAAAAGGCAGGTCAAGGTATTGTGTGTGCGTGTGTGTGTGCGGGTCTCTACACTCAGAGAAAAATTGCTGTCCTAAATTTAAGTTATGCTGGCATAAAATTCGTAACATTCAATTTACAAGATTATATTTTAATTATGTATTAGCCTCTCTTGATCGTTAAATTGAATTTTCAATTTGAAAAAAAAATGAAGTGTCAATAAATCATTGTAAGAATTTGTACACTTACTTGAAGCGAAAAACATTTTTCATTTAAGTAAAAAGCTTGATTGATTCAGGAATTTTAATAAACAAGCAAATCTTCTTGAAATAAAAATGTTTTTTAATTTAAGAATTATTAACCTTAATTTTGCTGAAATTTGTGAACGATTTAAGTTCGAAATTCCTATATTTTTTCTGAATGTATGCTGTAGGATTTTCGGATTTGGTTTTAGGTTCTCAAAGATTTAAAAAAAAAAAATTGACTTTATTTTAAAAAATATTCTCGAAATAAGAAATTTCCTTTCGTAGGAAATGCACAAAAGAAATTTTGATAACGTTTCTGCTTGAAATGAGTAAAATATTCTTAATATAATTTCTGAGTGCACTAACTGTACAAAATTTGATGAATTAAGTACCATATTTAAGTAAATGAATTTTGAGATTAAAAATCAATTTTCGAAATTTTACTTAATTTAAATTTGACAAAGTCTACGTTTGATTTCTGTGAAATCGTGGCGCTATATTCTCTGAGTGTATTGTGGCTGGGCATTCGTATTAGTAGCAGGAGCGCGTCCTGGTGCAGTAGGCCAGTAACTGGTGCCGCCCCACCCTGGAGATCCACTCCCGCCCACACCCCGCCCCGCACCTACCATGTCGCTCAGCGCACTGGAGCTCATGCGATCGCATTCGGTGTCTGTGAAATTGCCATTGGAGGCGCCGCCCGTGACGGACGTGGTGCCGGGCCTGGCGCCGCCAACGCCGCCGCCGCCACCATTCAGTATGATGCCGGATTCGGAGGGTCCGGGGCCGCAGCGCGGATGCCAAATGGCGCTGCCCTGCAGGTACATTTCCTCGCCATCGCCAAACGGATCGCCGCACTTGGTGCAGCGCGCACAGGTTGGATGGAAGTGATGGTTGTCGCCGGCCTGCAGCACCTTGCCGCTGATGAAGCGATTGCAGTAGGCGCACTTGACGCCGAAGCTCTTCTGGTAGCACTTCTCGCAGTAGGGCACCGCATCCTTGCCCATGTACTCGCCGTTGAGCACCGCATTGCAGGACTTGCAGCGGAAGCACCACACATGCCACTGCCTGTCCAGAGCGATCAGCGCCTGGCCCTCCTTCAGCAGCTCGCCGCAGCCGGCGCAATCATTGGGATCGTAGTCCTCCTTCAGGTGCGCCTTGTGCGACAGCACCCCGCTCGTCACCTGCTGATGCGCCGTCGCCCGTGTCGGACTCTCCGCCGGCGGGGCAGGCGACGTGGGAGACGCCGGCGACGCGATGGCCGCCTGGCGAGCGGGCGAGGCGGGCGCGCCCGAGACGCACTGCTCGCAGAGCACCTCCTTGCCGGTGTTGGTCACCTTGCTGCCGGACTTGAAGGGCTGCTGGCACTTGGAGCAAGTGAAGCATTTCTGATGGTACGTCTTGCCCATGGTGCTGACCACCTCGCCCTCCACATACAGCTGGCAGGTGGCGCACTTGGTGCCGTACAGCCGCTGGTAGTCCGGTATGCAGTAGTAGGCGCCATCCTTTGTAAAGAAGCCGCCGGTGGCCAAGGACTTCTTGCACTGGCAGCACTGGAAGCACGCCTTGTGGAAATGATTGTCAGCCACGCGCAGCACCTCGCCGGAGCACTTCTTTGTGCATTTTGCACAGTAGATTTTCTGTTTACCTAGCGGGCGAGACGGGGAGAGAGAGGCAGAGAGTTGAGAATTCAGTCGGAGATTACGTATACGTATGTGGCACAGTCGCACGCTGATGTCATATGCATGTGATGCGATAATGCCCCAACCTTGTGCCGTTTTGACTCGACTCGACTCGACTCGGCTCTGAGCGCGGTTCGCAAGCGAGAGAGAGTATTTATTCAGATTTTCCAATAAATATATATATATATATGCATATATATGTATGTTGCAGTATACAGGTGTGTGTTTGTTGTGCTTGTGCATGTATCTTATGGCTACACGTATTGTGTATATCAAATAATTCTAGGCACACTTTGTGCACACACAATTGTACTTCAGCATGAGTCATGAGCAATTAATCTTATCATTGATAAGGCCAAGGGCAGCACACACTTTGCCTAAGATATATATATATATAAGATATCCACACATATACATATATACCCTATATACAACATGGCTAGCACAAGTGTCTACTTGTTGTGTCTCTCTTCTGTGTGTGTGCACAAGTGCAGAACAACAGGTAAAGCACAAACAAACACACACAAACACACAGGCAGGGCAGGTGAATTAGGTTTGCTTCATACGCAGTCATATTTAGTTCTTGCTCGACTTTCTCGCCAGTTGTTTTGTGTATATATTATATTAGTGTACACATATATACTCTATAGATAGGCAGTCAACAAGGTGACACCGACGAACGCAAAGGTGTAAAGATAAGAGCTGAAAGAAGCAGCAAAAGAAGCTGGCCAAAACAAGCAGAATGATCGATAAGTGATAAGGGAGGGGAGGTGAGATAGTGTGTGAGAGAGAGAGAGAGAGAGATAGAGAGAGAGAGAGGAAAAGAGTTTACCTTTGGACATACATATATTCAAGAAATTAGCTAGTACAAAATCAAGCTCAAGCCAATAAGAGAGTTGGAGAGAGAGAGAGAGCACTCCTGTCCTCCCTGGGTGTGAGTCAAGAAAATATCTTAAATATTGTATTAAATATAATATTAAAAGAGAGAGAGAAAGAGAGAGTATGTGAAAGAGAGAGAGAGAGAACTTATATGGTAGCCGAAAAAACAAACTACAAACAAAATTTATTGTAAGGAAAACAAAAAAGGCTTATGAAACATTACTTTGCCATTCATTTAAGAATTAAAAAGTATAAGCTATGGAAAAAATAAATTAAAAAGCAATTCTATTAGAAATCTAGCCCAGAATTCCCATTTCCCTTGTCACATATTTTAGGAATTAAAGATACAAGCTATGGAAAAATTTATTTTAAAAGCTTAATAAATCAAAATGAACACTGGGAAAATGATCGATGATCGGCAAAATAAAGTTTGAGATTGAAATAATCGAACTCTGAACTCAAAAAACTTGTTAATTGCCTCAAATCTTAAAATTGTATTATTTTTCTTTTCTCTTCCATGCACAAATCTAGTGCTGATTGATTGAATAATAAAAATAAAAAAAGATGCAACATGTGTTTAAACCAAAACTAAAAGCTTTTTCTAGAACTAGCCAAATAGGGAAGAAGGGGTGAGTGGGGGGGCTGAGGAGGGGCTACGACAAACACGGGCTAAACAGGTCAACAGAATGAATCGAAACAAATTGCCGGCCCTGACGGATGTGTTGATCTTTTTTTGTTTAAAAGGCGGCTTTGTGCCGGGCCCAAAAGCCGCAGCTGGACGTCACGTCGATTGTTTTAGAAAGATAACCAAAAACAAAAACAACAAAAGATACAACAACAATAGAGAACAACAATAAATAACTGCACTTTTCATGTGAGTTAAAATACGAAACGGTGTTCAATTTATAATTCGTTTTGTGTTTTTTTGTGCATATTTTCGTGCGCGTTGTTTAATACCCTGAATTGAAAGTGGGTGGAGAGGGTATATATTTATTTAAATGTACATAGGTAACAGGTACATTGTAAATTTTCACGATAAAGAGAGTAGATCAAGTTCATCTAAATGTATCGATAAATCGTCGATTGTTTTTTCAAAATCGATAATTATCGATTTATAGCTTTGGTTTTTGATCATATTTAGTATATTTTAAGAGATAGATACACGAAACTTGGCAGGTAGGTTCTAAAAGTTTTTTTTTGTTTTGTTTGTTTACCTCCACTTTTTTCCACTTTTGACTAGAGCACCTAACTTGTTTGTGTATATATATATATATATATATTTTTTTTTTTAATTTTTACCCTTTTATTTCATGATAGTTGTTGACTTTTTTGAATGATTTTCATTTTGTGCTTCTCTATTCGCTTTTGTGGCGCTGTTTCGTTTACTTTTTGTTTCCATTTCGTTCTGCATCCAAAATAGAATTTATTGATAAGCAAAGCCCCTCGTAATATAAAGTCGGTGGAACAGCAACAATGCCGTTAACCAGCCGCATTATAATGGTGACGTATGTCTAATGAATGAGACCCGCAGCTATCACAAACACACACTCACACACACATTACGTATACGTGTGTGTTTCGTTTCAATTAAATTTTTTTATGCTGCTCGTTGTTTATTATGCAATCACAGACATTTTTTCAGTGTTTCGCATATTTAATTTTTGGCATTTTGTTTATTGACTTTGCCCCCTGCCCATGCCCCTCCTGCTCATTTCTCTCTCTGCCATTAGCGGTTGCATGTTAATTACATGGCCTAAGCTGTAAACAATTTCCCAATGAGCTTTTTGTAAACTGCGGCGAAAACTTAAATGAAATTTTCGTGGCAGATCAATTTTCCCTGTGGCTCGGTCTCGCATTGGCAGCGTCGTTGTCAGTTTTCAGCAAATACGACTATATAATAAAAAAAATAAAACAAAAAAGTTGAGCGCACATTTTTATTATTATAATTACGGCAGCGATTTTAGTGCCTCGGCTCTCCGGATGATGTCATCCACGTCGTCATCGGCGCCGCCAGAGCGCCGACGGAGTCGACAGCTCGTCGTGCGACCCACCACGAAATGCGAGTTCAGTTCAAGTAATTTGGAGTTGTGGCACACACACACACACACAGTTACAAACGACCTCACAAACTGGTTAGACGAAAGAATAACATTCGGTATCGAATTTGAATTTGAGTTACAAAAATAAGAACACGTTCTATGGCCACACGGAGGGGTGCTGGGAGGGAAGGTGGGGCAAGTCCAAGGTTAAATTGTTGTGCATATAGTTATGTGCGCTCGCTCGAGAGGTCAACTGCAGGCCAAATATTTAATTAATTTAAGCCGCGCCCCATAAAATGAACATTCCTAAATTCAAGCCAGTGGAAAAATGAAGGAAAGAAGAAGTAAGCACGTTGCAGTCGGGTGTAATCGACTGCGCAATACTCGTTCACAGTATAACAGCTAAAAGCAGACGAAACTGACTAAACTATGCTTGTTATTTTGGATAAATATTCGTGGGGGGCGTGGCCAAAATTTTTCACTCCAAAATTAAGATTTTGACCTTAGCTCTAAAATTGGTGGCTGATATGGTGATTTTATGGACTGGCAAACTGGTACTTGAGAAATATATATGTATATATTTATGCGATTTGAGGACCTCAAATACTGGACTCATACACAGTACTCAATATAACATACGTTTATTCAATAAGAAATCAAATACATCCAAGAGAAATGTTTCAAAAACCACTTTTTTCATTTAATAAAAGAAATTCAAAACTTTAACAGTAAGAATAATATTCCAGTCATAAATATTCCGAACGGAGTATTGTAGGCTTGGCCAGAAAAGTATAATTTTTTGACGTATTTTTCGCTTCGAAATAATGTGCGCACAGTCGCACCAATATGATCTTTTCCACCTTGTGTACAGAGTATAAGAGCTGTGCGACGACCCTCTAGAGGCCAATGCCAACACACACACACTTAAACACATTAAGCTCAACCGCAGATTGCACATTATGTGTGCCCCCTGCCCCAATCCCAGACCCAACGCTATTTCCCGCCCCCTGTCCTGTCAGTTGACTGTGCGTCAAATCCTTGACAGTGTAGCCTTGTAGGATAATGTCGAGGACAATGCAGGTCAAGGCAAGCTGACAACCAGGCAACATTTGACTGACAGCAAATATTTTGTTAAATTCAAAGATTCCTCAAAAAGCAAAAAAAAAAAAATAATTTCTCACTCAACCCAAACAGTTGAAATGCCACGCCCACACACACAGCTTAACTCGTATACGCAGACACCGAATACAATATGTGTATTTATATTTATGGTAAAGAGCCATAGCATCATCAAATACATAACCACATGTGTATACATACATATGTGGATATATATTCAAATTACTCATCAAATTTAAATTGCTTTGCAAGTGTTTTTTTATGCGCTGCTTTACCTGGCGTATACGTAATGTTTTGGTGGTTTTTATACGCGATGTATTGTGGCACATATAGGGGATGCTAAGCTTTAATATATCCAATTAAAATATAAAGCTTTTCAGAAGAATATAGAAAGCTCTTATATTGCAATACTGAACAGAGACAAACCTCTAAAATTGTTTTGACAATAAATTGAAATTTTATAAATTTCATTTATATTTGTTTATATTTTAAAGAACTTTTAAGCACATCATTAACATTATATAATTTGGGCTTGCCTTAAGCAAAATGTAAACATTTAACAATCGGGCCTTAATTTAAGAGTCAAATATTAATATTCGATATTATTTGCTTCTTAAAATTCGATTCAAATTTTTTTGCATTTATGGAACTACATTAAAATAGTTTTTCTTTATGTAAATAATTTTAACAATTAAATATAATTAAATTTAATTTTTAGTGGCTTTATTTATTACTTTTTAACTATCTTTAGAATACAATTTTGGTTCCTTCAACGTAATAGTGTACTTTGTACATATATTATCTATAATACATATTATATTATTATATTCGATTGCAGGGTAAACTTTAGTCGTGTGGTTACAACAACCGGCACTTTTACAGTTTAGTTTTTGGCTGTTGCGTCCGCGTTGAAAGTGTTTCCTGTATGCTTATTAGACGAAAAAAAAGTGAAAAGAAAAGCGCAACGCAGCGAAGTACGTGAATACGAGTGCTGATGATGATGATGGCGATGATGATGATGACGCTACGTCTACTAAAATAGCATTCAATTAGTCGAGCGGACGTCGCGACGTCTTCCCAGTGAAGAGGAGCCGCCGCCACTTTCTATGCAAGTGCTCTGACCCATATAACCCGTCCGCGGCGGGGAGTGGGGAGGGAGGTAGGGGCAAATGAGATGCAGGCGAATGCACGACAAGCGCACGACGTGAACAAATCAACGTCCAAATAAATGAGAAAAGTGCCCCAAAGTGAAGGAAGCAGGAAGGAGGGACGGGGCGAGTTTCTGCGGCGGGGGCAGCTCGTTGGCCCCTTTCGTTTTCATTTGTGTGTGAATGTTGTGCACGCCACGCAAAAGGAAACTAAGTGAAAAACCACAACTAAAACCAAAAACGAAACCACAACCAAAAGCGAGGCCTAATGCGAAGTCAATGCGCTCGCCATGAATTCATATTGTGTGCAGTTGCTGTTATACCCTTTAAAAAGGAACAAGAGGGTTATTGCAATGGTATGAATACCCCATAAAGTATAAATATTTGCGATCATTAACAGGCGCATTGATCTTACTAAAAACATAAAGTTTGAAATTAAGGATCATTTGAAGGTCAGGCTTAGTTAATTTTAACTTATAGATACTTTCCACCGAATTCGGTATGTAGACTCTCTTATAGTATACGAAGAATGGCAATTTTTAATATTTGGGATAGATAGATCATTTAGGATAGATAGGATTAGATAGATCAGTCAATGGACAAAGAAGTTAGTTAGGAAAACATTTTTTATAGTTTCCTTTGTTTTGGCCACTGTTAGCTGCTTACAGGGTATCTTCTAGTTGGGAATTCTCTATTAGATCACTTCACAGTTGTTGTTGTTGTTTTTATGTCTATTGTTAAGCCTTTTGCGTAGAGATCGTTGAACGTACAACGAGCTCTGCCTCCATATTGGGGGGGTGCCCAAGTCAATTAGGCATTTTAAGCACGAACACAACTACAAGTGTTCGCTGCCGCTGCCGCTGCCACTGCCACAGTCGGAGGCAGAGCTGAGCACATGAACTTAATTAGGGCCAGAGAACCGGACGAAGAGCCACAGCAATTAATCATAAGCAATTGTAGGGCTATGCAATTACAGGCGAGCGGCTAGAGTTACCATAGGAATCTCCGCTGCAGTTGGTTCCCAGAGTGAAGCGAACGGTACATTTACAGGTATATTCACGACGACGACGCCCTAACGGTAAGGTGTGTAATTGCAGTGCATTCTGAATCCGATTCGACACAATTTGGGGCAGGGGGATCAGTAACGGAGCGAAGGCAAGGCAAAACCAAAAAAAGAAAGAGGAACTTGTTCTTACAAGAACACTGACGTCATCGCAGCTGAGAACCAAAATGGGGAGTGGACGACGACCACCAATCATATGTGTGTGCGTGCGTGCAAGTGTGTGTGTGTGCGTGTGGTTTTCAGTGCTGGCCGCTCAGATGGCGATGGGCTCCACCAGCTGGCCAATATTGATTAACAGTTGCATTGACACTTAAACACGCACACACTTCCAACGACAGCGCAGCTTTACTAGTTTTCTTCTTATGGCCGTGCCATAATACGCGACTAATGCGATAATACCATCAAGTAAACTATATATGTACACAGGCACACGTACACATGCATAGAGATGAGAACACATAACACGCACACAGGCGGAGAGCTAAAGACGAAGAGCGAGAGAGCGGGAGAGTGAGGCCCTGGCCACCCTCCTTTACTGGCGCTCGTGGTCTTTGCCTTTGCGCAATTTCGTTCGCTCAACCACACACACACACATGCAAACACAGTGTCGGCATACAACTACAGGCAACTTACCCATTGCGAGAGATACTGCTATGCTCTTCACACCAGCGCCTGCAAAATGGGGGAGGGTAACACACAGACACACGTATAGAAAGCACAACAACTACAGGCGCACAGGTCACCACTACTAATTCTTCCTCTTCCTCTTCCCCTTCACTTCACTTCACTTCACCTCACACACACACTTTACTAACAATTTTTCTTCTGCTTGGACTTTTTTCTATTTGTATCTTTCTCATATGCATTCGCGATTCACGTGTATTTATGTATCAATTGTAGGTGGCTGGCACTGCAGAACAGTATTGTGTATATGAGTGTGTGTGTGTATTTGTATGTGCGTATGTATGTACATAGGTGTTTTCGTATAGCATTCGGCTTTGCTGCATTCACAAAATGGTATTTATGTCCAAAATAACCGACAAAATCACAGTGAAATGTATGGGCTTTTTCGATGAACTTCTCCTTGCTACGGCTTGCTTGGCAAATCTATTCCAATTTGAAGCTATTCAAAAAAAACCCCGCGCACCAACAAACGGCACCGACAAGCGACGACGACGGCAGCAACAAAACGACTATCTTCAAATGGGCCGCAATGCGAGAGAATATCTGAGATACAAATAGGGATGAGCCAGTTGGCCAGTGGTCTATCGATTAATGCCAACTATCTATCGATATCAATGGCGGTCATTCTGAATGGAAATTAGTTTTTCCTTATATTTTATTTTGTTTTTAATGCGTTTTGCGTGTACATTTGCACAATAAGCTTTCTTAGACATTAGAATAATAATAATAATAATAATAACATTACTAACAAAACTATTACAATTAGAATAAAATTCATAATTCATATTCACCCACATGGTGCGTTTTCACAAGTTAAAATTTAATAGTACATCGAGATTTTGCATAGTTTAAAAGTACATACATACGTAGGTAATTATAAGAATCATATACATATATATATATATACACATATATATATTTATATATATATATATATATAATTTACTGTGTTTTATTCTCTGTTTATCAATTTCCATTCGCGCCACGGCCATGCATTGACTTCAAAGATTTCACTTTTTGTTTTAGTAATTTTAACTACTAATGTATAATATTGAATTATGATTTATCTTTTGTTTCTCTTTCTTCTTGTGTGTGTGTTTTTTTTAATGTTGACAATGCCTTGTTAGCCCCAACGGCACGCGGATAAATTTGACTAAAATCCACTAACGGTAATGTGGAAACGGATATGAAATATGTATGTATGCATGTATGTATGTATTATCAATTTATGTATTTTAGTACTTTGCTGCTTAACCTTTAGTTTGCCTGCAACTACAACTTAATAACTGCTATGTATATACGTGTACATACATATGTGTGTCTCTATATATATATATATATATCTGGGTTTGTTTTGCTTTATATAGATTCCATTAGCTAATTGCATGTGCATAGGAGCTGCTATTGCATTCAAACAACCGTTTCAACTGTTGCCTGCTACCAAATTAAAATATATATAAATTTCAATTTTCTTTTTCATTTTTTTTTGTTGTGTTGTGTATGTATGGGCTCCCTCATAACCAATCCATTTCCAATCCATTAACCAAGAGAAACTGCACTAAGAAGACCATTTGATCTGTTTATCGTGTCCCTCGCTACTCCTCATCCGAGTCCCCATCGCTTGAGTAGTGGGTAATCTGCGGCCGACGCACAAACGGCGCTGTTATCACTTGTCTAAATGGGTAGATCGTCCACACATAGATATAATATACAATATATAGTATTATCAGCCAATAGAGCTGCACTTACGCAATGCGTCTGTAATGATTGAGCCACTCCTCGAGCATTTGTGCCACCAGCAGCGGACGCTTGGACAACTTTTGCTGGGCGACCAACAGGCCGCCATCGGTGACGCACACATCAAGCCATTGACGCATCATGGTCTCCTCATTGCCCACCTGCAAGTGGAAGCCAATTTCACAACTGTTTGCCAAGCGCAGATTGTGGCCCAAACTCACCTCCGACTGTGTTAGAAAGTGTATGGGCAGCAGCTTCAGCTCGCAGTCCATTAGCGGCAGATAGGTGACATCCTCCGCTTCATCGCGGCGCCCATCGATGCGCGAGAATGGCTCCATAGGCACCAGGGCGCTAAAGTGGCCCCGCGTGTAGCCCAGCGCAATTGGTGATTTTGTACAAAAGTTTTGTTCCCAGAATAAAGGTAGATAGACGCCTGGAAGTCGCAGATAAGGGGGAATTCAAGGATATAATAATAAGAATAAGAATAGTAAAGAAAAGTTAACTTTTGTGTGTTGTATATTAAAAGCTCTTGCAAACAAATAGAGGCTGTGCGCTATAAAAAAATATAGTTAACTGCGTATGCACACAAAAACTTAATTTTTGACCGACTGGTCCCATAGACAGCTTTATTATATTAGGTAATTCGATTTTGTCGCTTTTCTACAGAATGTTCCTATGGGCAGTATACGCTACAGTAGTTCTATGTTGATAATATTTTGCAGATATGTGAGGATAGTAGTTAAACTACAAATTCGCACGGTTGGTCCAGATATCTTGAAAAACAAAAAAGTTTTTGATACTAATTTTTTGACCGATTTTTCCTATGGGAGCCATATGCTATAGTGGCCCGATCCGGACGAATTTCACATATGTACTGCCTGCAAGAACAAGGCGCAGTTATGCCAACTTTCGGCAAGATAATTGTAAAACTGAGAGACTAATTTGCATATAAACAGACTGACATGGCTATATCGATTCAGCTCTTGATATTGATCAAGACTATATTATGATGATGACATGACAATATTATACACCCTCTGAAAGTCTAAAAGGAAACCTGTCCCAAACGCACCTTCAAATCGGGCATAGCCAATGTCCTCGCCCCGAAAGCTCTTCACGTATTTGACGCCATAAACAATGATTGGACGCCTTAGGATGTGGGCCAGGGCAAAGATGTGCAGCTGCTCCAACGACGATCCCGGCTGGCTGGCCAACGAGAGCAGCGTGCTCCAGTCCTCCTCCCACTGCGAATCCTCCAGTGTAAAGTGCAGCATCGAGGCCTGCAGCATTTCATACTCCTTCCAGCGGGTGAAGAAACTAAGTGCAAAGAGCCAAGAGCCATGACAGAGATGCGCTGAGCATTATAAATATGTTTATGGCACACTTACACATGACCGCACTGGTGCAAGGTGTCGGCCAGGGCGCGTCTGAGAATGTTGTCGCGATCGAAGACACCCCAGGTGGCCTGCATGGCCGAGTCGAGGAGGCAATCGCCGGCGCTGCGATTCCAGAGCACCAGCAGGCGCGAGCTGAGCCGGGCGGTTATCTCCAGGGACCAGTTGAGTGCAGGCGGCGGCATCTCCAGCTGTTTCTGTGCATCGCGATCCAGGAGCTCGTCGTACAGCTGCTCCTGTATGGGTATGGGCAGCTCCTCGATCTCCGAGGGCAGCGCAAAGGTAGCGTGTTTCTGGACATAGTGACAGGGCAGGCCGGACTTGCGTATGCGCAGCGTATTGGAGAAATGACGCCGTATATCCGCGGCCAGATCGGGCGCCACATACGACGGCACACGCTTGATGCCCGGCCCCGAGCCGGAGATCTGTGCCAACAGCATCGGCAGCATTTCCTCGCGATGGAAACGTATGGCCAGGTGGATGAGCGTGTGACCCACATCGAAGGCCGAGTTGCGATTCAGAGCGGCAATCTCGTTGCTGGTCAACGAACGCGCCGGATTGCCGCCACAGGAGAGATACGCCTCTACGGCGCTGTAATTGTTCTCGACGACGCCCAGGCAAGCGTTTAGCCATTGCCAGTCCACCTGGCGCCTGATCTGACGCTGACGACGCTCCTGGCGCTCCTGCAGCGTATCACAGTTGTTGATGGTTTCCGAGGAACCTGAAAGTGAACATTATGCAAGCTGTTGCTGGGTGGGATAATCGGATATAAAGCTACCTAGTTGGTAAATATGCTTCTTGTTGAACGAATTGTTGACACTGACGGTGTCCGTGTTCTGCTGCTGCTGCTGCTGCTCCTCCTGCAGATTCAGTTGTTTGTTGCTGCCCGATATGCTGGCGCAGGCATGCAGATCGCCCTGCGAGCCCGAGCCGCTGATCTCTCGCGTCTTGCCGCACATGGAGCACTTGAGACTCTTCGGCCAGTTTTCATAGGTGCAGGACTGAGGATTCAAAATACGTGAATAAGCAAGTAAAAAGGCTGCAATCGGTCTTAATTATTTTAGAAAAACATCGATATTTGTAATTTGTGCCTGCCTAATTTAATGACTAGCTCTAAAATTGTGGCAGATATGGACTGTCGCGGTTAACCCACTCCAAGAAATGTGGATTTGATTGAAATGAGGCAGATACATCGATTAAAAAATATTTTGTAAGATCTTAAGAGAATCTCATCAGTAATCTTTCCGAGAAAAATAACTGAGGGAGATATATCGATTTAATTGATATGACACGTTCTAAATGGGCGTAGCAGGTATATACGAGTATATATTCCAAATTTCAAGTCTCTAGCTTCAATAGCGACGAAACAAATTGAGAGAAAGACGGACATTTCACAAACCTAATATACCCTTTTCACTTGGTACGAGTATAATAAATATTTATAGCTAAAGGCCAGACTCACATTGCAGGCCCATTTGGCCACATAGCAGTGCTTCTGCTGAGACGAGGAATTCTGTTGCTGCTGCTGCAGCTGCTGTTGTTGCAGCTGTTGCTGCTGCAGCTGTTGGTTTGTCAGCTGCTGCTGCTGGCTGTGAGATGTGTTGGCTAAATTATTGAGATGCGTAGAATTGCTGCAGATTTGCTGCTCGATGCTCGGACTGATGTTGCGTCGATTCGATGCCGAGTTCGAGGCCGCGGCGCCAATCAGCCGCCTGCCGTTGCTTTCCGTGGCATGCAGGTCCGTGTCGGAGCCGCTGATGCGCAACGCTTGCAGCGCCTCGCCGGCGCGATCCACACAGTCGTTGGTCTCCTTGTCCACTGCGTGCTCCGTGACGGCGCCGCCACGTTTCGTGCAGCACTGCACGCAGCGCAAGCTGCGCGGCCAGTTGAGATAGGTGCACACCTTGCAGGCCCACTTCTCGCTGTCAGCTACATTGCTGTGCCGCGCCTGCTGTGGATGCTGCTGCTGCTGTGGCTGTGGCTGCTGCGGCTGTTGCTGCTGCGCCTGGCGCGTAAAACACGTGGACGTGGGCTCGACGGGCAGACCAGCTGCCGCCTCCTCCGCGCTGTAGCTGTCGTGTATTGTCTGCGCCGGACTGAGACTGCAAGAGAGAGAGAGAAGCATAGAAACAACGGCTGGCCTTGTTTATTTTCATCCTTACCGAAAAATGTCCTCGTTCAGCAGCGGCTTGGACGCCTGGCACATGGTGCATTTCAGGGAAGATGGATAATTCTCATAGGTGCATATTTCACATTTCCATTTCTGCGCCTTGTCGCTGGTATCGCACATCTTTTGCGCGACAAACAAAGTAGCTGGAGCTCTGGCTGCGACGATACGTTACGGACACTTCTACTTTCCACTGGCTTCTCTGTCCTGGCTCCTTTCCTGGCCACAAAACTTTCGACTTGGACGGCGAACTATTTTTAAAAATAATATATAGATATAGAACACACACACATAAACGTACGTGGAAATGGGTGGCACGTGCAAGGCGTGGTAATTTCTGCTGTTTATAGAGGTTTGTATAAGATCAGTAATTAAAGTACATATATTCATGGTCAGCATCAACAGACGAGTCGTTATAGGCAGGTTCGTCTGTTCATCTGTCTATTTCCAGGCAGATGAACAGACGAAACTTAACATATGTCGATCCTTTTGTATTTGGCAATACATATCTCTAAATTGGTCGATTCGGAGCACTATTTCATACAGCTGCCATAGACAGGTTCTTTTCAAATAATGCGTTTTTGTATGAAAACTTGCTTATTTTCCATAATACGCCGGCCATAATATCACCATACAACTATTATATTATAGAGTTTTTAAACTGGAACAAACGACAAACACAGTCAACTATGGATAAAGAGCGCACAACTGCCATATGTGAGCAAGGGTATTTAATCTTCAGCAGCCCGAAGATAAAGGTTTCCTCTCGTTTAATTGAGCTTTAATGTGGCCTTGACCACTAACATCCCCCACAACACCCCCCGCCTCGTGTGCAGAGGAGTGTATTAACAATTCGCCCGATTTGATAATTTTTGCCACTGTCGTCACAGGCAGCCTTCGGGCGCTGCGCTGCCTGCAATTGTTTGTGGCGAGTGTGGGCGAAGGGGGGCGGGCGCTAGGGGGTTTCGATGTAAATAGTTGCGCGCTAGTTTTTTTCACTGCTCTTCTTCTGTCTTATTGGTGGTACCTGGCGCAAATAATACAAGGCCAATTCAGGGGGACTACGCGACTTATATATATATAAATATATATATGTATATACATATACATAAGTATGTAGATAGCACAACAGACAATAAGTGAGCGAAAAATTGATGTCAGCCACGAGTAGCGCTCATACCGTGTGAATATTGGCTCAAAAATAGGAGGCAGCGGAGAAAGAAACAATTACAATTACAAAACAAAGGCGAGAAAACTTTCACTCGTTGTTGGGGCTATTTTTTGTAATGTTTTTTTTCTGGTGGGGAGCAAAACAACAAATTTAGGTGCACTTGCCCTTGCTGGACTGTGGCAGAGCGCACAGTCGGTTTATTAGCGAGCACAAACACAGCACAATTTGGAAATTTGGAATTTTAATTAAACGTCGTCGCGTAGCTGTTGTGTTACATATTAATTAAACGTCGAATTTTTTTTTTATTTATCGTCACATCATCTATCAGCTGCTGCTTGCGAAACTTACCAATACTTATCGATAACAGAGCGATAAGCAACAACCTGCAACTCTGGCCGTAGGCACAATTAAAAGAAAACCACAGGCAATGCAATGAATTCTCCGCTCTTGGCATTGTGACGTCACAGTTTCGGGATCCTATCTGCGCACTTAGCGCTTGTATGAAAATTACGACGTCATAAAGCTAAAGATATGCACTATCGCAATTGTTTTGTTTCTCTAATAATTTGATCAAGCATAAAGATGTTGAGTCTAATCATCCGAAATTTGTAAGCATTGAATTCATTCATCACATGACGAAATTGTGATGTCACACTCTCTTAAAGCCCGCTCTTGCGTTTCAGCGCCGATAAAAAAAACTGCTCTAAGTGCTTAACCTCTTGATACTCAAACGTGGCTGCAGACACTAAAAGCAAAATGGCGGGAAAGCGATCTATGCTGCGTATTTTTTGTATTTGTTAAATGCTTTGAAAACAAACGTTTAAATGGGCATTTTATAAAAAACAAAAAAGAATGGTTAAAACAACGCAAAGAAAACTGCGCGAAATGCCTGCCGCAACTAAAACTAAAGATACAAGCAAGCATCGCAATTTAAGGAATGGCAACAACGCAATGGCAACAACAACAACTCCGCTCAAAAATGAAGTTAGGCAATGCGTTGTTAAAATCAAACGCCTCAAACTACAGAGAAAGGACCTAATTAAAACACCTCCAAATGCGCTAGCAATGGGCGAAACGGTTGGCGATGATAGCGCTTTTGAACCCGCTCGCAATTCCACCATGTGCCTGTCCACGCAGTTCTTGGGTAAGCTGTTAACAAATAAATTGCCTCGGAATGCGTCTAAACACACTGCTCTAGGTGCCTCCATATCACCCTGCCGCGTACGTATCCGGAGCTGTGCGAACAGGCAAACTGCTGCCAAACAGAAGCCGCAGCAGGAGCAAGATCAGGCGCAGGATGCGGAGGAAACCGTGACTGCAACAAAGCGTGCACCTCGCTTTTTTCACAGAGATCAGCCGCCGGCTAGAACCCGTTCCTCGGTCACACGTCACGTCTACGATTTTCTGTCCCAGTCGCAAATCGAGGATAACGAAGTTCAAGATCCGGCCGCGGACATAATCAAAAAAATGGTTGAGGACGGAAGGGCCTGTGTCATGAGGCGCCTCAAGACGGGCAAGATCAGAGCGCGCGCCGTCAGGAAAAAGTGCGCCCTGTGGGCAAGCGCAAACAGTGCTCCGTACGCAGCATAGCTGAAAAGCCGCCAATACAACCCAAAGAAACGCTGCAACGGCCTCTTTCGCCCATCTTCGAGCCCCAGAACGATGCCAGTGAGGCGGACGTCGAGCACAATCCGGCTGTGCGCTTCGAGGTGCCCGTTCAGGTGCATGCGCAGCCAAATAGAACTCTTGCCGATGGTGTCTACAGTCCGCTGGCGCGATCCTTGCTGCTCAACCAGACAAAAGCGCACAATCCACAGGCAACCGTGGAGAAGCGCCGACAGCTGCTCAACATGGCCAAGAAATTCGTCAGCACGCCGTTGAATCGCAAGAGCAACACGACCGTCGCTACAAATACCACAAAATTTTCGCCTATTCGCAATAACTCAGGCGGTAATTCAATAATTGGAGCTGCTACAGTTTGCAGTCCCAGTGGCGGTCTCTCGCCTTGGCGTGTGCCCGACGAGGCAGCCTTGCCGAATACATTCGTCTTCGGCCTAAATACATCCCAATTGCCGTCGTATTCCAGTGACTTTATAACCAGGCGGCATGTCTATGTGCCAGATGAGCCCGAGCCTGTCACCCAACAGTCCCTTTGTCCCCCAGCCCCCGACGAGCAGAGTACTGGCTCCTTTGCCAACGATTCGAATGGTGAAAATGTGCCGCCGCCAGCAGCGGTAGTTGCTGAAGAGCTGCCACTTAGCCCATTCAAGCCCAGCGAAGAGCAGGATGACGAAAATGTGGAGAACTTTGTGCAATTGCCAAATCCCAGGCGTACGCTGCGGCATCGGAGTCCCTTGAAGGACATTAATATACTCGAAGTGGTCGTGCTGCCTTCGTGGAAGAAAAATGTTCAGCTACCCAAGACGCCCACAAGGCAGTCCATGGCCAGAGCTCATGACCAGAGCAGCCCAAGACAGCTGAGCGCACGGGCCGAGCGACGGCAGCCACAACCCGGCAATCTCTTTGGGTTCGAGGAGTTTCTCGGAGATGAGGAGGAACAGACGCAAATGCGTGCCGCCAGCCAAAATGTGACGCTGCACGAGAAACTGCAGCGGCTGAAAGATCTGCGCCCAGCCGAGCTGCCAACGGTATCCAGCGCACCCTTGCGTCACGCCTACGATGACCTGGAGTCATGTGCACCCAGGCAGCGCAACATCAAAGAGATGCTCTGCTCCACGATGATTGCAACGCCGGCGCGCCTGCCCAGTGCAGACGAATCGGCGGCGTTGTTCAAAGAGCTCGATCCAGAGGCAACATTTGACGAAAAGGTACATTTTGGAATAAAGCACAGTGAAAGCTCACTTTAGTAGACGCCTCTGGTTACGGAACTGTCCTTTAGTGCAGCTTTCACTGTATTTTATATGCAGCGTTCGACAAGCAATGGCGTTTTTCAGTCCTGAACGTTATTGTTTATTGTGCTTGCGCTAAATTAATACTAAATCGAAACTGTTATTGCGTTCGATTGAGCTAACAGGGCCGCAGAGATTCGAGTCCATCTTTGTACGGTAGTAAGCAGCTCGCACAAAAGCAAACCGACTTTACATTAAGAAACTCTGCCCAATTGCACTACTAATGTATTCCACTTTCCATTCCTGCAGCAACCACGACGCACTTACGTGCGCGAGCGGCCGAAACGGAAGCGCAATCAGCGCGTTCACGTGCTCTTTATTGACAGCGATTCGTCGGAGGACGATGAGAACGAGCAGGACTCCGGGGAGAGGCATGACGGTTCGCCGAAAAAGGCGCCGCCACAAAAGCGCACACGCAAGGATGTGGAGCACGAGGCCAAACTGCAGCAGTTCATCACGAGTTTCAACCAGGAGTGCGCGGAGGTGGATAAGTTTCCACTGATCGTTGAATAGGACTTTTAATTCATTTGTTTTCCTTTTATTTTTTTTTAATATCCCTTAACTTGAAGTTAAGTTTCGATTTAAATAGAACTTTGAATACAAATATTTATTGCATATCAACAAAGATAAGTTTATTGAGGCAGGTGGCATGTACATATATAAGAATATTTACATAAACTCGGGTTAGAAGGACAATATATCAAAGTGTTCGTTGAGTTCCAGTTAATAAAGCTTTGCAGTTACATTATTTTCTAAGTTGAAACTAAAGAGTGGTTAAAATTTAGTTATATTATGCGAAAAGTGAATCCGCTAATTCGAAACATTCAGTCACAGAAATTATTGATTTCTGCCATTTTATAGAAAAATTAGAAAAAAAACAAGATATGAATATTTTTAAATAAAATTATTTTCTAATGACTAATTTTTATGGGTTTTGGAAAAGTTACATATATACAATTATTTAACCATAGGAAAAATAATGTGTACCATAAATTAAATTTTATGATTTCTTTGGGTTGATTTCTTCATTTAAATTTATGGAAAAACAAAATAGAGTTTCTTCTACATATTATCGTAGATTATCGAGGGTATTATCGAGTCATTAACTGCCAAATTGTTCGCCGTCTTGTTAGGTGGCAACGCCACCCAATCAGCTGAGCCAGCCACAGTGGCAACATCGCGGCCCAAGCAAACAATTTTTAGATATAATTTGTAGAACTTTTTATCAAAATATTTCAATGGAGCCGCCCTACGCACCTTTGAGTGAGTCCTGTGCCAAGGCGCTGGGCGACAAGGTGTACGACAAGCGCAAAGTGGCCTCCCAGGAAATTGAAAAGTGAATATTTGACGAAAACGCCCACCTGCGGCTGCTCGAAAACATATTTATAAATACACAAATCTTTTTACTGCCCGGCACAGAATGGTTATTGAGTTTAACAATAAAAACAACACGGTCCAAATACGCAAACTGATCGAGGTGCTCTCCAACGACTATGCGACATCACGCGATGCCAATCGCCGCAAGGGTGCTCTCATCGGGCTGGCCGCAACGGGCTTAGGGCTGGGCAAGGCAAGTCATTTTGTACTCGTTTAGAAAGTGAAAAGAGTGTATTGGGTTTCTGCATGAACACAATAAGCACTTGAAATGTATATTCGTGTATACCAGTGACAGATTAAAATTGTCAAAAACATTAAAGCTCTCGAATCCATAGCTCCCATATTTCAACTACTTCTTTGTCAATACTTGATATATATTAGTCATAGTATTTCATTTCGCTTAGGACTCGGATAAATATGTCAACGAGCTGGTGACGCCCATTATGAACTGCCTGTCCGATCCGGACTTGCGCGTGCGGTACTTTGCCTGCGAATCGCTGTATAACGTGGTCAAAGTGGCGCGTGCGGCCATTATACCCTACTTTCCGGAGCTGTTTGCCGCGCTGTCGCGTCTCGTCACCGACTCCGACCAAATGGTGAAGGATGGCAGCGAGCTGCTGGATCGTTTGCTAAAGGTAGGAAGTCTACTTTACCCTAATCCTAATTCTAACCCACAAATACTCATTTCTGCAGGACATTGTCACCGAATCTTATGAGACATTCAATCTGGAGGCTTTTATACCCTTGCTGAGGGAGCGCATGTACGTGAAGAACCCCTTTGCACGGCAGTATGTCATCTCGTGGATATCGATATTGAATGCGGTGCCTGATATTAATATGGTCAACTATCTGACTGAAATTCTGGACGGCCTGTTTGTCATGCTCGAGGATAATACGCTGGAGATACAGCGCATGTGCGAGAACACCATTAGTCAGTTCTTGAAGTCCATACGCAACGATTCCTCCTCGGTGCGCATGGAGGACACCATCAACACGCTGATCACGCACGCACAGTCGCTCAACGAGCTAATCAAGTCCATTGCGATCTCCTGGATACGGGAGTTCGTGCAAATATTTGGCCCAAATGTATTGCCCTATGCCAGCGGCATATTCACGGCCATTTTGCCCTGTCTGGAGTACAATGTGGAGTCCAAGCGCAGTGGGTAGAACTAGGGGCCACTTAAATATAGTAACTAATCGTGTTTCTCTGTAGGCATCAAGGAGTGCGCCGTGTCTGTGAACAACTCCATGATGCAGCTGGTCTCGTCGAAGGAGCTCAAAACACAAAATGTGGCCAACATTGATCTCCGTTCCATTATGGAAGTGCTCTCGCAGTATCTTACGCACAACTCGATGCACACGAAGATTGCTGTGCTGAAATGGATACATCATCTCTTTACAAACTTTCCCAACGAGATGTCCGTGCATGCCAGCAATCTGAACAACAATCTCCTGGCCACACTCGCCGACAACTCCGACGAGGTGGTGCTTCAAAGCTTATGCGTGCTGGCCGAGATCATCAACTCGCAGGATACAAAGGGTGGGCGCTTGAGTCAAGTCCTTACTTATAAATATGTATTTATAATCCATTTAAATCCTGCAGATCTCGATGAATTCAATAAGCCGCATTATCGCAAATTTCTGCTGAGCTTGCTAAATCTTTTCAGCGAGGAGAAGCTGATATTGGAAAACAGAGCGAGTCTGATTATAAGGTAAGCAAACCAGGTTTTGCAAACCAAAAAGTCAGGGGTTCGGCTTACCCTATAATGCCTGGTTTGTAACGAATATTTATCAACTCTCTCAATTAGAAAACTTTGTGTGCTGTTGAATGCCGAGTACATCTATCGCACCTTTGCCGAGATCATAGCCGAGGAGGTGTCAAATCTCAAGTTTGCCTCGACTGTTGTGCGCCTGCTGAACATTATTTTGCTTACCTCAACGGAGCTATTCGAGCTGCGTACCAGCCTGCGTAATATATCCAATGAGAAGTCCGCTGACCTGTTCCAGTGCCTCTACAAGAGCTGGGTGCATTGCCCGGTGTCCACGCTGTCGCTATGCCTACTGGCCCAGTGCTATCAGCACGTCTCCGAGCTGGTTATTCTATTGTAAGTGCCACAAACAAAGCAGTTCATTTGTTTCTATCATAGCTAATGTCTAATCCTGCAGCGCCGATGTTGAAATCACTCTGGAATTACTAGGCGAATTGGATAAGCTGGTGCAGCTCATAGAATCACCTATATTCGCTGCACTGCGTCTAACACTCGTCTCTAAATCGAACAAGTGCGCTGATGCCCAGTATTTGGCCCATGCGCTCTTTGGGATTCTCATGCTACTGCCACAAACGGAGGCCTTCGACACGCTCAGGAACCGGCTGCAGTGTGTGCCCAACTATTGGGGCCAGCCGCCCATGTGAGAGACACCATAACTCTCCTCTGTCTGAAATAATTTAAATGCTGCAATTTTTTTCAGAGATGAGCGCAATTCCCTTGAGTACAAAAGCGGCATTGATTTCCCTGCACTTCGCGCGCATTTTATCGAACGGCAGAGGACGCATCGCGCACAGCGAATAATACAGCGCAAACGTAGTGTTATTTCGCCGGATAGTAATTAGTAATATATGTGAAAACAAGTATATTATATCTGTGATTAAGCTAACATTAGGCATAAAGTGTTATTTGTAATGCAAAATATATGTATTTGTGTACGCAAGACGAAAGAACAGTTGTGCCCGGTTCGGTTTACGGCTTGAACCAACAGCGAGAGCCTTAAGGTTCGGTTCGTGCCCCTCACCCAAGTTTTGGCTTAGTTCGTCACATTATTTGAAATTTAAACGGAATATATTATATTTATTATTTATAGGAAAATATTTAATTTTCTTGTTTAACTTTTTTAGTTTAATTTGAATTTAGAGGAACCGCAGAGGAATAGTAAAATTCAAATTTCTGTTCTACTGAAATGGATCAAAATCATTTAAAAGAGTAAATGGTTCGGTTCTGCTGAATTTTTGGGCAACTGGGTTGGTTAAAGGTTCGGTTTATAATTTATAAAAATATTGTCATTCCTGGTTCCACATAGTTCGTTTAAAACCCGGTTTGCAGCATTGGTTCCCAGTACAAATTCAATTGGCAGTCTCGAACCGGTTCAATTCAAAGCTCTGTTTCTGTTTGTACTATTTATATATTGATTTTATTAAAATTGTTTCCCATTTGTTTTGTTCATATAAATAGCATTTCGAAATGACCAATCTGCACGGATGCAGAGAATATTAATAAGAGTTATTTTTTGAGCGCGCCCATGCGACTGGCATCTTGGCTGGGATAGGGCATTTGGCCGGGAGGCGGCGGAATCGAGTCGAGATTCACGCCGGAGGTATTGAGGGCCGTTGCACTTGAACCCGATGCGGCGCCGCTGGTGCTGGCCACGCCCAGACCGCTGTAGGGTGCCGCATAGGTTGGCTGGGCGTACATCTGGTATGCGGAGGCCGGCACCAGATTGGTTGGCAGCTGGTGCAGTTTCATGCCCGCGGGCATCACGTTGATTTGCTCCTGGCGCAGATTGAAGTAGTCGTTCGGCTTGGCGCTGGGCGGCGGTATGCCGGCCACATCGAAGCGACGATCCGTCTTCGCGGCGGTGCCCTGCTTGGCCTGCGAGTGCGCCCACTTGATGCTGACCTTGCGGCCGTGGATGACCAACTTGTTAAAGGTGCGCTCCGCTGCCAGCTCGGCGGCGCTGCGTTTCGTGTACTGGACAAAGGAGCACTGCTGGCGTGGCACCAGGGCGATGGAACGAATCTCGCCGTATTGATAGAACTGATCACGTATCTCCGGCTCGGTGATCTCCTCGGGCAGGTTGCCCACGTACAGCGTTGTGATATTGCGATCTTCGGGCGGCTCCAAAGTAGGCAGTGAGGCGGCACGCTTCATAATCTTCTCGGCCACCGGATCGTTGCGCCCGTAGTAGCGATCTTTGATGTTCTGCTCGCAGAGCGGATCGTCCGGCTCGTTGGGTTTGTCGTGCCGATATGGACACTCCTCGCCGCGCTTGCACTCGCCCTTTACCCAGAAGGAGCAGATGTGCGGCCTGTTCCGCTTGTAGTACGGCGCAGTGCGCGCCAATTTTGAAAGCATCTCGTTGGCCGCCAGCGAGCGACCGACGGCACCGGCCGCCTCGGTGCCGTCGCCATCCTGCAGCTGCGCATCGATGTTCTGAATGTAGTACTCCTTGTTGACGTCGCTCTGGGGCATGTTGTCGGCCACTTTGAGGGCCGCGTCGCGCACCTGGATGGGCAAGCCGTACTCCAAGTCTAGCAGGCACGTTTGGCACACGTTTTTCAAGCGGGCGCACGTCTGACACACTTCCGTCTTTTTGAAACGCATCCGCGCGCCCGGACACCAGCGGAATATGGTGAACGGACGCGTGCAGATTTTGCATTCCTTGCCAAAGCGCTCCTTGATCATGCGCACGTACGGATTGTCGCCCAGGCAGGTCTGGCAGAGAATTGGGAACTCGGCGTCCTCCCAATTTTGCCTGTTGTACGTGTTCGTTGTCTTTGACATCGACATGGCTGCGTCAAAGTTATATTTACTGCTCTACTAAAAACAAAAAAATACAACAATGCACAATATATAAAGTGTCTTATCGACTGGTTCGGAATCAGTTCAATTGCACGCTTCGTGAGCGATACATTTTGCCCAATAGCACCAAGCACACATTTGTACTTTACGATACTATCGTTGCAAGCCATCGTTATTTTGTTTCATGGTGACGTTGTCAAACTTCTGCACTGTCGACTAAGTTAGCAGTTCACAGAATCGTTTCTGGCGCCATATTGTACACATCGTCATTTTGAGAGGATACGTTTGTGATGTTATCGTAACTTTGCGTTGTCGATTTAGATCGTGTATTTTTGAGCCGTTATCGAAGTTTTACTGTTGTTTGAGCTATGGAACCGACCTAGGTGGCAGCGCGAAATTTTCTGGCGCCATATTTTACGCATTTCGATATTTTGCACTGTCGACATATTGACTGAAAACTTTGTGGCAACGCTTAATTAGCAAAAACGTTTGTTTAGCTCCGAGCAAACGTAAACAAAAATTGAGAAGTTAAGTAACTATAATTAAATAAATATGGGACCACCGATCAAGCGTTATAGACGTGCTTCAAAGTCATCCGACGAGGATGAGCAGAAAGAGGAGAGCTATGTGCCCTATGTGCCCGTCAAAGAGCGCAAGAAGCAGCACTTGGTGAAGCTGGGCCGCATAGTTCAGCTGGCGACGGAGACAACGCAGCCGAAGTCCTCCAGCGAGAATGAGAACGACGACGAGACGCAGGGCGCCCAGGATGCGGAGACCTGGGGCCGCAAGTACAACATCAGTTTGCTGGACCAGCACACGGAGCTGAAGAAAATCGCCGAGGCCAAGAAGCTGAGCGCGGTGGAGAAACAGCTGCGCGAGGAGGAGAAAATCATGGAGAGCATTGCCCAACAGAAGGCGCTGATGGGAGTCGCCGAGCTGGCAAAGGGCATACAGTACCAGGAGCCCATAAAGACCTCCTGGCGCCCGCCCCGCTACATACAGGCCATGCCGGAGGCGAAACGGCAAGCGATACGCAAGCAGCTGCGGATTCTGGTTGAGGGCGAGAATCCCAGTCCGCCGATACGCAGTTTTCGTGAGATGAAATTCCACAAGGCCATACTCAACGGCCTGGCCGCCAAAGGCATCAAGAAGCCAACGCCCATTCAAATACAGGGCCTGCCCACGGTGCTCGCTGGCCGGGATTTGATTGGCATTGCGTTCACGGGCTCCGGCAAGACCTTGGTCTTTGTGCTGCCCATCGTGATGTTCGCCCTGGAGCAGGAGTTCAAGCTGCCCTTCGAACGCAACGAGGGCCCGTATGGCCTCATCATCTGCCCATCCCGGGAGCTGGCCAAGCAGACGCACGAGATCATCCAGCACTACAGCAAGCACCTGCAGCTGTGCGGTATGCCGGAGGTGCGCTCCTGTCTTGCCATGGGCGGGCTGCCCGTCAGCGAGGCGATCGATGTGATATCGCGCGGTGTGCACATCGTGGTGGCCACGCCAGGGCGTCTGATGGACATGTTGGACAAGAAGATACTCACGCTGGACATGTGCCGCTATCTGTGCATGGACGAGGCGGATCGCATGATTGACATGGGCTTCGAGGAGGATGTGCGCACCATCTTCTCCTTCTTTAAAGGCCAGCGACAGACGCTGCTCTTCTCTGCCACGATGCCCAAAAAGATTCAGAACTTTGCACGCTCCGCCCTGGTCAAGCCGGTGACCATTAACGTCGGCCGTGCGGGCGCCGCCTCCATGAACGTCACCCAGCACGTGGAGTATGTGAAGCAGGAGGCGAAGGTGGTCTATTTGCTGGACTGCCTGCAGAAGACGGCGCCGCCCGTGCTGGTCTTCGCCGAGAAGAAGCAGGATGTGGACTGCATACATGAGTACCTGCTGCTCAAGGGCGTCGAAGCGGTGGCCATACACGGCGGCAAGGATCAGGAGGAGCGCTCGCGTGCCGTCGACGCGTATCGTGTGGGCAAGAAGGATGTGCTCGTGGCCACAGACGTAGCATCCAAGGGTCTGGACTTTCCCAATGTGCAGCATGTCGTCAACTACGACATGCCCGACGACATTGAGAACTACGTGCATCGCATTGGTCGCACGGGTCGCTCCAATACCAAAGGCCTGGCCACTACCATGATCAACAAGATGACCGAGCAATCGGTGCTGCTCGACCTCAAGCATCTGCTGCTCGAGGGCAAGCAGGAAGTGCCCGATTTCCTCGACGAGCTGGCGCCCGAGGCGGAGCACCAGCACTTGGACCTGGGCGACTCGCACGGCTGCAGCTACTGCGGCGGCCTGGGCCATCGCATCACCGAATGCCCCAAGCTGGAGGCGGTGCAGAGCAAGCAGGCGTCCAACATTGGACGACGCGACTATTTGTCTAACACGGCTGCCGATTACTAGATTTGTGATTTATTACATATAGACTAAGGCTATATTAAAGCTGGGTATTTTATGCATAATGTAAAGCTGTGACCTTTCAACCCCTCTTCTTGGAAAGCTCAAATTGTTTTTCATTTGTTTACAGTTTGCTTGGCAAAGGTACTTTTATCTTATCAGTCGAGCTTCGTCTTATCAAGCATCTCAGCGAAAGAGCGCGGGAGAGCCCCAGCTGCTCTCACTGCCCTGAGCTGGCTTTTATAAGGCGGCTGTCATCGTCGAGTTCCGTTCAGTGTCTCAAGCCGCGTCGCTTCGATCACTACCTGTTTGCGAGTCAGTTCCGTTGCTCACCAAGCCTGGCAGCGGCGCTCAGTTCATCTGGTTGACGAGTCAGTTCAGTTGCTCTCCAAGCCTGGCAGCGGTCAGTTCATCTTGTTGACATAAGCGTAAGTCTTTTTTACCTACTTATTTGCATAGTCTTCTCTCTCTCTCTCTCTCTCTCTCTCTCTCTGTGTGTGATGTGTTTGTTTTTAAGTCAAGCGTGCAGCTGTTCAATACGTCAGCCCAAAGTGTTCTCTGTTTACAATTGAAGCCAATTTCATTTTTCAATTAAACGTTTTATAAGCTTGCCGATTACCTTATATAAGGCTCGCAATTATACCTTGTAATATCGAAGCATTGCTCAATTGTAAATTGTACATTGCCATATAGTATAATGCATAGTATAGTCCATTTAATTGAAATTTGCGCTGATTAGGCTTATCAATTGTTTTGAGCTTAGCTTATCTTGGGTTAGAACCTTCAGACGAACTGTTGTGTATATAGCTGGTACATGTGTATATACGCTTGTTGTGCTATATAGACCTATCTATTGATTATAAAAAGTGTTGTCACTTCGTAAATAAAACAAAATAAAACATATAAAGTATTTCCTTTGCTTTATAGGCTCTGCAATTAATAGAGTTCGGTTCTTTTTTTTTTTTGCCAACTGGTTCGGTGTTTACATTAGAACCGGTTCAGTTAAAAATTGCTTCAACTTTAATAATATTTCTTCTGTTCAGTTAATATGTACATCATAATATATATTTCATTGTAAATGAAGGAATCGTATCTGAGCCTATAAAGAATATATTCCTGATCAAAAACCGATATAGCCATATCCGTCTGTCTGTTTTAGTGCAAACTAGTCTCTGAATTTTTAAGGACATCGTCGTGCAATATTGCCCAGGTTAATCTTTTCATAAAGATTCGAAATCCATATATACAGAATTCAAGAATATGTGCATAACTTTAGCTATTAACATTATTCCTTATAGTAATATCATTTTAAGTTTTTCATTTATATAGGCTTCTCCTAAAAACTTCTATTAAGGCAGAAATTGAGTTTTTTTTTTAAATAATATAATTGTATACTAATTAACTCTACATTCGATCATCTATGTACATAGATAAAAGGAAGTGATATTGTTTACTAATTGTTAAATTTTGTTTAACACATTTATGATGACAAATTAAAACGTAGTAGTTCTTATCTCTTTATATATGCACATACATATATACCCGAGTAAATATTTATTCATGCATTAACAAGTTTTTAAGCACTATTTGTTAATGAGTTTTTAAACATGTATTTGAGAAGTCTTTTGTGCTTCTGCTTTTTTTTCTGCTCGCCGTAGTTAACAATTGTGATGAATGATCTATGTGGAAGGTGACGCAGTGAGCTATAACACTCGGAATACCTATTGAAAGGTGTTTAAGATTCAAAGCACATCGTCTGTCGTGTGTACTGTTTATATGCACATACATATTCCAATAACAAGTCGAACTTGAAAATGGCACAGCAAAATGTACGAATATGGCCAATTAACAATGTGAATGTTGTCGTTTATCAGAAATCATAAATATAGTTGTATTTTTATAATAATATGCGCGACCTAGTTGGGAAAAGAGAAAAGGATTGCCGGCGCGGCTATCTCTTTAATCGTGTATACCATGTCGTCATGCTGCAAAACTAATTACTTAAAAAAAAATAAATAAAACTAAAAATAAAAATCATGCGTGACGTGCTTTAATTTACAGCTTCAATGACTGTTATAAAAAAAACTATAAGTTTTTTTATTTCGTTGACATCATCTTAAGTTTTAAAGTTGGCACGTTTACGTTTACGTTTTTAAGTAAATATGGTTAAAGTAGAGTAAAATGTTTTTATTTTATTATATGAAGGTGTGAAAAGGCCTATTTTTCAAATATATATTTGTATTATATATATATAAAAAATAATAAACTAAATAAACTAAAAACTTAAATCGATTGGGTCAGGTTTAGATTTAAGCCGCGTTTAGTATAACTTAATATATATAGCCATTGTTACGTTAAGAAGAGAAACCTTATTAAAGTTCTGTTAATTTTTAACATTTATGTATACATAATGATTTATATTATACTTTTTAGATGATATTTCTTATAGTACTTTATTCCCTTTCTATTTGATAGCTCTATATAATACGATATAATACTACAAATTATTCTCCTTTTTTTATTAGTCATCATAATATCTTAGAAGATTAATATATATTTTATATTTTGCTTTTTAAACTTTTTTCTTGTATATGTTTAATACATCTTGGTATATTAATATTGATATAAAAGTAGGCAAAATAAATGTTTATTTCATGTTTGAATTAAAGTTCAGTACCTGACAAGGCATATTAGCTTTACAAGCTTTATCTATCAATGTTTTAATGACTGGTTCTTTCTCATTCTCTTTCTCTCAGCGGACAATCATCTCTGTTTGTGTAGTAAAGATAAAAACAAAGGCGAATACTACATAATAATAGCAACAATTCACCCGACACAAGTTGTTATACATTCACACACACATACTTGTGTATATCAAACAACAATAAACAAAAGTGCGGCTGTGCGTTCAGATACAGATACCGCCCCCTACCCGAACACTCCGCAGAGGCCACGCCGCCGACGTCGCCGCGAAATGGCAACGCAAAGCGCCGCCCGTCATCTGGCAGTCATCTGCAGGTAATGCAAGCGAGCAGTTCACATAGCTCATAAGCTCCCGCCTAACATAGGGCATATAAGTGTTAATTAAATAAGATACATAGTGCAAAACATACACAAGTTACTCATACGCCGCGTGCTCATTAAAAATACCCAATTAATCACATAATTATAATTGTAAGTTTTCAAAATACGTATTCCCGACTGAAATGGTTCACGAATAGTTCTCAGTCATGTGACAAATTTTGGCCGTGTCCATGTTTTGGTGACCTTTCATGGTCATGACTCATGACACGGGCGACAGTTTAGTTCAGCTCAGCTCAGCTCGTTGCCTGTACAAGGCGTCAACTAGTTGAATTGCCATCAAAATAAACACAAAATCCCAAAAACGAAATTATTGTCATTCAAGTGCGGCTGATGTTTATTTACTTTACCTTTCAGCCTGGTCGCGGTTATCGCAATCTCGACAAGTCTCTGCTCGGCCGGCACATTTAACACCCGTCCCGCGTTTCCTGTGCAAACCGGTCAGGTTCAGCCCTCCAGTGGTACCAACAAGCAGCCAGCCAGACGCGTCATGCATCCAGCCTTCGCCAATGCGGGTCGCGCTCCCGGAATGGAGATTTGGCGCATTGAGGTAAGTGCACTTAGAGAAAAAGTCAACAGTGTTGTAACATTAACAGTAACGAAATTTCGATATCAATAACTCTTTTCTTGTACAAGACTCAATTATAGTTATTCATCCAAGAAATATTGTGCTGTAAGTGCACTCAGAAAACAAAGTGAAGAGTCTTGTACTCAAATCAAGTACAAATATTGCGGAAATCCGGTCAAGGCAACATTTGCTTAACCAAATAACAATAATAAGAATAATTGTACCAAATTTTTTAATTTGGAAACTCTCAAAGGAAATGACTACAGTACTCAAACTAAGAGATATTGTAAATCAACTGCTCGCAGAAAAAAAAGTTGAGTTTTTTACTCAAGTAGCCAGATCTTAATTTTCAAGAGCTTTTTTTCCATTCCGAAATTCCTGAATAAAAGACCCCAAAATATTGTACAGTAAGAATATACAGTAAATACATATATCAATGTGACTTTAGATCACAATTTCTTAACCTGAGAACAAAAATTGTATTTCAAGAACATTTTTATAACTACTTACTTGAAGAAAAAACTCAAATACAGTACGCAATTTAGGATATTTTCAACTTTTATTAAAAAAGTTTTAGCTTTTTGCAAGTGTGCAAATTCTGATAAAAAGGTATTCAACCAAGCTGTTTCTTCCCTATCCCTATTATTGTAAAATCAACAATGATTCGTACTCATTTCGACAATATTCCAGAACGAAATGCACTTAAAACGTAAACACAAAACTTTATGAATTTTGGCATTGGTAAACTAGAATTTAGAATGCGTTTTTTTCTGAGTGTGTGTTTATTTTTTTTCATGCAATTTCTCTTTTGAATACCGTGCCCCATTTACGAGCAAGTAGTGTATATAAATAGTTGTTGTTGCCTTTGTTGCTGCATGTTTACATCGTTTGGGGGAAAGTTCGACGCCCACGCACGAATGCGTTGCTCATCCAGCGGCGCCCAGTGGCAGCTGCGGCAGCTTGTGGCATTTGGCATGCAAAGTGCTCGCACACACACACACACCAACACACACACAAACACACAGTCACACACATATACTCGCATATGTATGTTTCAAAGGAATTATTGGCTTGTGCCTGACGATATTTTCTAGTCGCTGAACTCACGCAATATGAGCAACAGATGTTTCTCCCTAGCGAATACCCACTGTATATGAACAGTAAATAGCATATCCCACATCCACAGCTCGTGTTAATTAACTCGGAAACATTAGCTAAATTTATTAGCGCCTGCCGGCATATGAAAAGCTTTTTTTTTTGTTTCTTTTTGTTTTGTTTTGTCTTTGTTTATAGAAAATTGCTTTCGATTTTTTCTAATAAATATTTTGTCTGTGCCGACAGCCAAAATAGAACCATTTAAACAGACAAAATATACATATATAAACATATATTAATGTTCATGATTTTTCAAAAATAAATTTTACTTCTTCCAGAATTTCGAGCCTGTGCCTTATCCCAAGAACAATTATGGCAAATTCTTTACGGGCGATTCCTTTATAATATTGAATGTAAGTAATTTGAAAAGTATATATTACAAATATGAAAAATTAATTACATTTTTGTGGCTTTTAGTCACCTATAATAGTTTTTATATTGTATTTTTTAACTTAATAATAATGATTTATTAACAATTATTTGATTTGAGCCTAGCTATTTATGTATTTTTTACTGACCCATTTTAATTGCTTATTTACTTTGTTATAATTGTAAGCACTTAGTGTTATTCATGATTTCTTATGTAAATATGTGTGGGAAATTAGTGTACATATTTCTAGAGAATTTTAGAAATGCATACAACCTCTTTAACTGATCAATAAAATATAAGTACATAGACAGCAAGTCTGCATTTAATATAAAGAGAAATCATCGAAAACCCCATATTGCATTTAAAAAATGTGTTTAAAAAGAGTCTGCATATTATAATATTTAGTATAGAGTATCTTTATGAATATAATATAGTATTAAGTCTTTAATCTACATTTAATAGCAGAAGACATTATTAGATAATTTGAGATATAATTACAGTTGAACAATTATTTTGCTTGTAGAACTCGTTTACCAGACAGAGTAAAAGGCCAAGAGCCAAAAATATTACCAGTCTACATTTTTACAAAAAAAAAAAGAAGTTAAATATGCAGATAAACGCATTTTGTCTGATATCTAAAGATTTCTTAAGATTTCGGAACTTAAGATTTCCGATGATAGCTCTATAATTTATTCACTAAATATTGACCAACTCCTCCTATTAAATCCCTTCTCAGACCAAGGAGAACCCGAAGGACAAGCAGCTCACTTGGGACGTGCACTTCTGGCTGGGTTCGGAGACCTCCACCGACGAGGCTGGCGCTGCGGCAATTCTGACTGTGCAGTTGGATGACATCCTGAATGGCGGTCCCGTGCAGCATCGCGAGGTGCAGGATCACGAGTCCCAGCTGTTCCTGGGCTACTTCAAGAATGGTAAACACAGTGCATCCCCAACTCAACACGACTTGTATTTAAATTAAATTAAATTAATTAAATAATCATTTGTCAGGTGTGCGCTATGAGCAGGGCGGCGTTGGCACCGGTTTCAAGCACGTGGAGACGAATGCCCAGGGCGAGAAGCGTCTGTTCCAGGTCAAGGGCAAGCGAAATGTGCGCGTGCGCCAGGTGAATCTGTCCGTCTCCTCGATGAACAAGGGCGACTGCTTCATTTTGGACGCCGGCAACGATATCTACGTCTATGTGGGCGCTCAGGCCAAGCGCGTGGAGAAGCTGAAGGCCATCAGCGCTGCGAATCAGATCAGGGACCAGGATCACAATGGTCGTGCCCGCGTCCAGATCATCGATGAGTTCGGCACGGAGTCGGACAGGCAGCAATTCTTCGATGTGCTCGGCTCTGGCTCACCCGACCAGGTGCCCGAGGAGTCCTCGGCCGATGAGGACGGCGCGTTTGAGCGCACCGACGCCGCCGCCGTGACCCTCTACAAGGTGTCCGACGCCAGCGGCAAGCTGCAGGTGGACACCGTTGCTCAGAAGCCGCTGCGCCAGGCGATGCTCGACACGCGCGACTGCTTCATCCTCGACACCGGCTCCGGCATCTTCGTGTGGGTGGGCCGCGGCGCCACGTCCAAGGAGAAATCCGACGCGATGGCCAAGGCGCAGGAGTTCCTGCGCACCAAGAAATATCCCGCCTGGACGCAGATACATCGCATCGTCGAGGGCGCCGAGTCGGCGCCATTCAAACAGTACTTCGACACCTGGCGCGACGCGGGCATGGCCCACACGCGTCTGGTGCGCTCCGCCCTCAACATCGGCTCGGACGAGTCGCTCGATATGGACGAGATCGATGCTGTCGTGGAGAAGCTGAAGAAGAGCGGCGGCCGCGCCATCGGCTTCATGCCCGACCATGGCCAGAACAGCATCGGCGAGATCACCCAGTACGTGGCCAAGCCGGGCAGCAACGAGGTGCTGCGCAACAGCGTGCCCTTCGCGGAGGAGCTGCCTCTGCTGGGCTTCGGCTCCTACGTGCTCAGCTACAACTACGAGGCCAACAACGGCGACAAGGGCGCCATCGTCTACGTCTGGCAGGGCGCCAAGGCCAATGCCGCCGTCAAGGAGCGCGCTTTCGAGGACGGCATGGCCCTGGCTGTGGAGCAGAACGCGCTACTGGTGCGCACCACGCAGGGCCACGAGCCGCGACACTTCTACAAGATCTTCAAGGGCAAACTGTTGGCGTCCTACACGGCCCTGCCCGTTTCCGCACAGCTGTTCCGCATTCGCGGCACCGTCGAGAGCGACATCCATGCGAGCGAGGTGCCCGCCGATAGCTCCTCGTTGGCCTCGGGCGATGCCTTCGCGTTGGCTTCCACCAAAACGCACAAGGTGTTCATCTGGAATGGCCTGGGTGCTTCCACGTTCGAGAAGGAGGCGGCCAAGGAACGCTTCGCACATTACTGGAAGGATGCCGAGCTGGAGGTCGTGGAGGAGGGCGCCGAGCCCGATGAGTTCTGGGAGGAGCTCAATGGCGAGGGCCAGTACGATCGCAGCCTGGGTGACCAGAGCGCTCCGCTGCTCGAGCCGCGTCTCTTCCATTGCCGCCTGACACGCGCCGGTCGCGCCAAGGTCGAGGAGGTTGCCGAATACCAGCAGGAGGATCTCGATACGGATGATGTCATGCTGCTCGATGCTGGCGATGAAATCTACATGTGGGTCGGCACTGGCGCCACCGCCGAGGAGAATGGCAAGATACTGGACATGGCCAAGGTGCGTCAACTTTAGTCCTAAAATTTGTGTCCGTTTCAGGTTGGGTTAGGCTAAAAAGGCCGCTAAAACTGGAGTTCGGGTGAACCGAGATTAAGTATAGAATTGGCTAATCTGGCTAAGGCCTTTAGCATAGGAGGGGAGATGGAATTGGATTGGGTGCCCGGTGTCCTAGACTTGGAGTCGACAAAACAAATAGCCAAGGCTCCCACAATGGCTCGTTTTTCGGCACTGCCCAAGTGCTTCAAATAAAAAAAAAAAAAAAGGATTTCCGAGGGTCCGTTTCATCAGAAGTGTAGGACAGTCGCATAAAAGGTTGGGGTTGCTTTCTGTCTCCTTTATATTCACACGGCTCCGGCATAAATCAAGTTAGGAAACCTGCATTTTTTGAGCCGTACGCCTGACGTCCCAGGATGCTTGGTGAACTGTAGGAGTTCAGGTTTCCTTTTAGGGGCTTTCGGCTGTAAGTCAATAAAGAGACCTGCCAGACTGCATAAATCTCTGCCTGAAACTCTTCACAGCAATTCGATAGGCGACAAAATACACTCAGAGAAATACTCCGTTCTAAGTTTATATTTGTTTTAGTTGCTCCCCAAGGGAATTTTCCCTGCTTCACAAAAAAAAAAAAAAAAATCCCTGCTTTACCTGTTGCAAGCCCTGACTTCGCACCGCAATCCTTTCTCATAACTCTGTTTTTCTACAACTTCAGCGCTACATCAACTTGGAGCCCACCGCACGCACCATGGAGACCGTGAGCATTGTGCGCGTCACCCAGGGCCAGGAGCCGCGTGTGTTCAAGCGGATGTTCCCCGCCTGGGAGGACAACTACTGGCAGGTTAGTAGCTCGCTTCATTCCTCAAAAATATTTAACAATCGCCCGCTTTGATTAATCTTGTTCTCGCTTGCTCATTCATGCCCGATCACAAACACATTCCACTGAATCTGCGAGTGAGTATCTCAGCGCTTACTAAACCATTATTCACAACTCAATTGAAAAACCTTTAGTTGTCTACCGCCTTGAATATTAATTGATTTTTATTTCTCTCTCGCAGACTCTGCCCTCCTATGAGGACATCAAACGCCAGGTTCTGGATGCGAACAATGAGGTCTAAGCCCTCGGCGAGAATACTCAGCAAAATTGACCAAAAATTTATGTTCGCTTTTGCCTTAAAAGAACAAAAAAACAAAAGAATTAAACTTTAATGTAATGTAATTTTGTATTAAATGGATATGTTTTCTACTCAAAAATTGTTACTTCGCGTGTTTTCAATTTGTTCAATCGCAGAAAAACATCTTGTTTGGCACCAAAGTACCATAACTTAGCCAAATCTGAACCCATTTTTATGTCTGATGGCATTTTGGTCATGGTTCGCCCTCTTGATTAATCCTGCATCAAAATGTAATTCATTTAAAAAAATTTTAATTTTAAATTTTTACTATCATATCATGTACTCCCATTTTCCTTTCATTTTCTCCATTTTCTAAAAAATGTTCTTTTCTAAATTTAAAAACTCAAATTTATATTTTAAATTGATTTTGGCTGTTCGAACTAGTATAAAGCAACTTTAAAAGTCATTCTGAGAGGGTAAAATTTTGTTTGTCAAAAATCATGCCAAACGTGACAAAAGTTTTAATATATAAAGCTCCTACTTAATACTCTTCCCAGACTTTAAGTTCCCATAACTCTGCCAAAACCTACCCGATTTGCATGCAAAATACAAGTTTGATTACATTTTAACCTCTACTTTCACTTTATTACAAATATATACATATATTTCGGCCGTTCAGTGTTCTTCGGTTCGCCACGTGATCTCTTCGATCCAATCCAGGAAAGTAAATACTCGGGTATATACACTGGGGTAGCTGCTGCGACAGAACACGCCAAAGGAGGTAATGCCGATGAGATGGTAGTGGATGTGGCGCCGTCTGCGACCCGGCAAATTCAACTGCAGCGGACCGCCCGAGTCGCCCTGGCAGGTATCCCGACTCTGAACGAAATCCTGAGCGCATATTTGGCTATCTAAAATGCCGTTAGGGGTCTCTGCGAACACGGGCAGATCCCGATTGCACTCATCGTTGGGCACTATGGTGGCATTCAGATGGGTCAAGCGGTAGGTCATGGCCTTGCTAAAGCTGGTGGAGCCATAGCCCATGGCAAAGGCAATCGATGTGGGTATCTCCCTGTTGACCCACAGTCTGATGGGGCGTACAAACTCGTTTAGACTGAAAGGAATCAATGCGCAAAGGATGATAACGATTACCATTGATAGTTTGGAGTATCCTCTGCAACTATTGAAACACTTGGCTCACATCACAGTCCCGAGATACTCACACAACATCCCGCTCCAGTTTCAGTAGCGCTATATCGTTGTAGTAGGAGTCCTCTTTGTAATCCGGATGCTTCGATATGCTCTCGATTGCAAAGTTCTGTGGCCTGACAGTCAGCTCATCGATCTTCAGATTGAGTCCACCGATGCGCACCCATTTTGGCGCCGCGCTACGAAATGTTTAATGGCTTATAAACAATCAGTAAATTTACGAACTGTGCGCATTAAAACACTCACCCCTCCACCTTGGTGCAATGGGCCACAGTCAACACAAAATTCTCACTTATCAAACTGCCGCCACATTTGTAGTCGATTTTCTCGGAGTTCGCCTGAAAGCCGAGCGCCGCCTACGAAATGAAATTAAATGTGCCGGGTTCATGTTGTGGTGTTCTATAAACAAAACACTTTAAAGTGCTCTAGTCGTGGCTGCCTGACTATGAGATACCCTGTACCCAGCTCTGAATTGCAGTGACATGCATTATATAAAATATTCAACTATTTTGATCGTAACCTTTGTGCTTATTATCCGATTTATATAACATTTTTAGATGCCGTTTAAATGTGCTTTTATACCAAAAGTCAGACTATACCCCATACATGTTTAAAAAATTGTAAGGGTATTTAATATTAAGAAGTATTCTAAAATCTACGAGATGTGCTTAAAAACCTAATGATAGATATCGATATTTATCGTTTTTCAGAATATAGAGGCAACTTATCGATATTTGGTTACAAATGCAAAACGGAAAAGTTCTCTGAGATCAAAGCTTTTATACCAAAGGTCAGACTATACCCCGTACACTTTTAAAAAAATTTTAAGTTTATTTAATATTAAAAAGTATTCTAAAATCTACGATATGCGCTTAAAAACCTAATGATAGATATCGATACTTATCGTTTTTCGGAATATAGAGGCAACTTATCGATATTTGATTACAAATCCAAAGCGGAAAAGTTCTCTGAGATCAAAGCTTTTATACCAAAAGTCAGACTATACCAAAATCTACGAGCTGTGCTTAAAAACCTAATGATAGATATCGATGTTTATCGTTTTTCGGAATATAGAGGCAACTTATCGATATTTGATTACAAATCCAAAGCGGAAAAGTTCTCTGAGATCAAAGCTTTTATACCAAAAGTCAGACTATACCAAAATCTACGAGCTGTGCTTAAAAACCTAATGATAGATATCGATATTTATCGTTTTTCGGAATATAGAGGCAACTTATCGATATTTGATTACAAATCCAAAGCGGAAAAGTTCTCTGAGATCAAAGCTTTTATACCAATGGTCAGACTATACTCCGTACATTTTTAAACTATTTTAAGGTTATTTAATATTAAGAAGTATTCTAAAATCTACGAGATGTGCTTAAAAACCTAATGATAGATATCGATATTTATCGTTTTTCGGAATATAGAGGCAACTTATCGATATTTGATTACAAATCCAAAGCGGAAAAGTTCTCTGAGATCAAAGCCAACGAACTTAAAAAGCTCAACATGTTACCTACACCCGCACAACTGCAGTAAACCCCGCTTTACGGGTTCACCGGGTACAGGGTATAATCATTCTTTATCAGCCTAAGAACGTGTACCATATGGGGATATTCACCGGGCCGTGCGAGTACGCGCCCATCGAAATCTTCGTCGTTTGCGTCCTCCTTGACGGCCGTATCGTTGGGAAATATGCGCTCCACATACTCGGAGTACTCTTGGGGAAGTCAAGTTTGAACCGAATATGAATTTGAATAGGGAACACACTCAGCGTCAACTCACTACGCTCGCAGAGACGCCGCTGCTCGCTGTGCTTGTTCTTGCGCTTCTTGTGCTGACGCCCACTCGGGGGCGGGGGAAAGGGTTGACCCGGTTTGTGGGCTCTGTGGTTTGGCTGGCGTGGCGGCGGCTTGGGCAGCTCAAGGGAACTGTCCTCCGGAATATCGAATTGAAAGTCGCGTATTTTGAAGAGCGTGTCAAACTCTTTGGTGTCTGGGAAAACGATGTCTCGTTCTTTGGGATAGGACAGCGGATTATTGTTGGGCAACCTCTGGCCAAAAGCCAAGCAGCACAGCGCAATTGACAGCAGCGCACAGAGGCAGCACATTATTTTTCTGGATTTTTGTTATTTTTTTGGGATTGATTGCGTACACTCAGAGTAATGAAGCGAGACTAAAGCGGCTCTTGAGCCCAACGAGCCTCAGACGAGCCGAAACGAAGGCCGCTTATCAGCTTATCAGCATTGAATTAAGTCAGAGAAGTTCACGACAATTTGTAATTTATTTGCATTTTGGCATTTGAATGTGTTTGCTTAGGGTCTGACGAGGGTGGCGATGCGTGGTGCATGGATCTGCGTTGTGCCGCCCAATTGTTGCTCGTATTGCGCAATTATCGCACGCTGGATTTGCTCCAGTTCCTGGTCGTTGCTGTACCTCAGCACGGACACGGTGGGATCGTTGCCAGCGGGAGAGGGAGCGGGAGCCGGCGCCGGAGCAGCGTAGACAACGGCCAGCAGCGCGAACAGCAAAAGCAACTGGAATAATAAAATATATATATATATATATAATATATATATATTTATTAAACCCCATAGTTTTGAACTTACGCAAGTGAACTTCATTCTGTCAGATTCTTTTGGCCAAACTAAAACGCGCTGGTTCCTCAGGCGCTTTTATAGCCTCCCAGAAATAAGCCCAATTTTGGACCCAAAACTTATCATTGTGCTCATAATCAAATTATAATTTGCAACTATATGAACTTGAACAACTTGAAACAAAACAAGTGTGCTCTGGAGGAGAGTGACCGACTGCCAGATACCCTGTGTCAAGCTTCTTGCCTCGCTGCTCGCCCTTTGTCCATAGCAAAGTATAACATTTTATTCTTAATTAACTTTGAATTTTATAATTTTATCAAAGCTATAAAAAATTTTCAAGGCTAAAAATCTAAATTTTTTTATTTGTTCGACTGTAGAAATGAAAATATTATCTATATATTCTTAATGGGATTGTTAAATTTGCACAACTGCAATATACCCAGTTTTTTCTCCATTTTAATGCGTACGTCGTATAATGAAACGAAACAAGTTTTCAAACTCATTTGTTTAACATAATCCCCAGCTGGATTGCCAGACGACAAGACAATATTTAACGCTAATTTTCCAGTAATCGCAAATCGAGCTCTTCGCTGTGAATATTGCTTTAAAAGCTGCTCGCATGGATTTCTTTTGATGAGCTAATTTATGCATCAAAACTACAAATTGGCGTGTTTATCCATCTCTTTTTGTTGAACTGAATAAAAAACAATTTTTTGTTGCTCTTTGTGTGAAAGCGAAACCATTAAACTGGTTTCAAATATATAAATAAAAAATAGAATGTGGGCTACGTGTATACAAATTAAAATAGTCGCTGATATAGACATCAATTAAGAGTTCGCATCATAAATCAATATATGTATATCAATCACAACTCAATTTGTTCACCCACTTTCCAATGAAAATTTTGTGTGTTGCTGTTTTTGCTTGGCAATTTAGTTAAATAACTAATTAATTCGAGTCCAACGAGTTTAATGCTCCGTTTAAAATATGATGTCATAGGCGTAATTTGTTTTATTAGTCAGCAAAGTGTATTTAAAGTTCGAGGTTTCGCTTTTCTGATTTTTCTTGATAAAAAAGATAACTTTTGGTTTTTGTTTTTTGAGAAGTCAGTCAATATGTATATACAGTTGTGCCTACTCAAATATTTGTATCAACAAATTTTGGTGTTTTTTTTTATTATTTTTTTTTACCAATTTTTGAGTTTATATATTAGAGTTTATAAGACGCAAGTATATTGTACAAGCTTACATGGAAAAATGTAATGTTCAATAAGTTTAATTTTTAAATTGAATTTTTTTTAAGCCCATACCTTTTCTCCAAGAAAGCCAGTAAGTAATAAATAACAAATATATAATGTACTTTTGTGCTAAATTTTATCGAGTCAAGTTCGATGCGGAACTGTCGTGCCTCATTAAAGGCCCTTTTGGCATAAAAAATATCGCTGAAAGGCGTTGCATACTTTCGGGCGACGCAAATATTAATTGCATATAAAGAAAGATTGAAAATATTATAAAATTGTTAAGTAAAATATAAATATTCTTAGCAAGTATCTGCATGAAAGCTTTATTTTCTCAATATTTAAATGAAATAATATGCATATTTGGTAACAAATAAATGAAGAAATTAAAATATTGTAACCTTGATTTTACGTATTTAGTAATTTTTCGGTAAAATTCCCAAAATGCAAATTGATGAACAAAGTTGTCGGCAGTTTTTCTCAGATGATTCCAGAGAAAAATGTCGAGCTGAAACAACTTGACATTCCACATGTGTCCAAGCGGCGTCTAAGTTGGACAAACCCACAAATCTAGTTGGTAAAATGGACACCCGGCCGTAATTTGAATATATTTACACATTTTTCCAGCTTACCAAATTTTTTTTTTTTTTTTCTTTTTTTTCGAAAATGTTCCAATTAAAAAGCGTTTGGGCATTTTAATTGGAACACGGAGCAGGTTATGTGCGTTGCCCAATGCAGCTAATGAAATGCATGCGTTGCATCTTTGGGATGCATCCGCCGAGCTCCATATAAATATCGGGCAGAGCTGCAATTGGCAGAGACAGACACAGTTGAGCAGCTGCCCAGCGCACACACACAACCCAAACCCAAGCCCAAAACCTACAAACCCAAGCACAACATGCGCGCTTTTCTGGTAAGTACCGCCGTTCTAATTCTCTTAAGAAATTTAGCGAATTGAATGCCACATTCACAGATGATTTGCCTGGTTGCCGTTGCCCGCGGCCAGTACGATTATACGCCACACTCCCATGCCGGCGATGGGCGTGGCGGTCTCATCGGTGGCTCAGAGGGTGGACTCGGCCAGAGCGGCGCAGCCCAGCTGTCGAAGCCCATACTCATCGCCAACGAGTTCAACAAGGAGTTCTACACGTACAGCGCCCCGGAGCAGGAGTTCGACAATGGCCCGGTCAACGAGCAGATTTCGAACAGCCTGCGCAAGAATCTGCGCGTGCTCTTCATCAAGGGGCCTGAGAACACGGGCCTGGAGCAGGCGGCGCTGCAGCTGGCCTCCTCGGCGTCCGACGATCGCACCGCCATCTATGTGCTCAACAAACAGGCCGACGTGGGCGAGCTGGCCAACCGCCTCAACCAGATCAAGCTACAGACCAACAACAAGCCCGAGGTGCACTTCGTCAAGTATCGCACGCCAAGCGATGCGGAGAACGCCCAGCGCGTCATCCAGGCCCAGTACGACTCGCTGCCCGGCCGCTCGACCAATCACAATGCCGGCTCCTCGGCGCCAGTGTTGGACTTTGCCACCAAGAACGGAGGAGGAGCCTCTGCAGCCACAGGCGATTCATTGGCACCATCGAACAGCGCGTATTTGCCACCCAGCCGTAGGTTTTAGCTATAATCAAGTGCCCACCTAGCTGTAGATACTCGTAATAAATAAATTTAGTTTTTTAAAAAAAAGTATTCCAGTTTTTATTGCTTGCCAAAAGTATGCAAGAGAGTTTTTAGGTCTGCCAATTGGTAGAGGTGTGCCAACTATTTTGGATGTGACTGTAACGCATGAACATTATGGATTTGCTGGAATAGATTTATAATGCAAACTGGTAAAGTTGGCTCAACTATTTTAGACGCGACTGTAACCAGTGTTGCACTAAGCAAATAAAACAATTAATTTAATTTAATTGGAATACGTAAATTCAATATGAATAGAATTGTTTTTAAATTTTGTATTTAAACAAAAAAACGATGGAGCCAGATTAATTATTTTGTACAAAACATGTGGAAAAAAATTAATTAATTTAGTGGAAAAAGGTAAGTTTCCTTTTAAAGAGTTTATTTAAATAACTGTTGTTCTGAAATATTTGATTTACTATATCAATTATTCAAAGTTGGGTCAACAATATAGGATTTTTTTTTTCATATGCCGCCTCCGTTCTTGTATGTTAACATGGCGTATACGCGATTTGTAATTGTATTTCCTAGTTTCAATTATTTGCATGCAAGTCGTAAATAATTACTACATGAGCTTTAAACCCAGGCATCTCCCAGAATAATTAGCATAATGTCGCTGGGCTAAGACAATGCCAGCTCGGACTCTTGTTATGTTACATATATGTTTCGAAAGCTAACGACACTAAAAATTGTGTAAAAAAGGCAGATTAAAATTGTAGGCAAACAAGCGCCACAAAAACAAAAAAAAAACAAAAAAATAAATGGATATAAAAAACCCAGACATTAGACACAGAGACATGGGGACGTGGATACCTATTGGACCATAAACTGCTTTCTTTGGCAACAAACATTTGTTTACATGTTGCCTTGTTGTTGCTTTTATATCACTTCGTTGAGTTAAATTTGTGTGCTTTGGTTTGAATTAATTTATGCGGCATACGCAACCGGTTGAGGGTTCGCTGGGGATCTGCTCCGCACAACTCAACGAGCTGCTAATTTGGCGATCAGAAAACGTTTTTGGCTTTTGGCTTTTGGGTCTTTCGGTTGCCAGCTGCATATGCATATAAGAAATGACTTTCTTTTGGTGGTCGTGGCAGCAGATCAATCGATATGGCGCATTAACTAATAATATTTCGCATTAATTCCGTATCGGCGTTGAAATATTATGCGATTATACAAATTTGAATATATCAGCTGTGGTTATATAACGGTCTGTGTGAGATGCATCTCTTTAATGCGATCGTCTTAGTATATTTCCGAATATGGTTCCGTGATTTGCCAACCACACACACACACTTACACACACACGCTGTTGGTTAGGCTGGGCCGGTTACAGGTCGACAATAGATTCGTTTAATTTATGCCAGCGCCCAGTTTCTTTGAGGGGGGCGGAGGAGGGCGGCTTTAACTGAAATGACATTCCCTGAGAGCGGAGCATCTTATAAAAACTTTGCTCGCCTTCAGTCGGGGCATCAGTTGAGTTCAAACTGCTTGGCTCGTTTGAAGTAGAAGTTCAACCAGCAACGCTTCCAAAATGAATCAGTTCGCCATTCTAGTGGTAAGTCGGATGGACATCTATTTTTTTGAGTGGAGTCAAATCTGAACCTCCTCCCTTGCAGTGCTTGTCGTGCGCTGTGCTCGCAGCAGCCGCTCCCCAGGGCTACAAGTACCAGCAGAACACGCCCAGTTTCCAAACGGGCAATCTGCGCCCGCAGACGCCGCTCTCCGCCAGTGGAATATACAATGTGCCCGCCCAGCAGCAGCCGGCCATTCAGACCATCTCGCAGCCCGTGCAGACTGTGTTCAACAATGTGCTGGAGGCACCCCAGCCCCAGCTCCTGGCTCAGCCCCAGCCCCAGCCCCAGCAGATTGTCTACCAGCAGCCCCAGCAGCAGTTTGTGCCCTCGGTGCAGCCGCCCCAGCAGCAGTTTGTCCAGACCTATCAGCAGCCCCAGATCCAGCAGCAGGCCCAGATCCAACAGCAGCAGATCCTGCAGTCGCAGTATGTGCAGCGTCCCTCGATCGTGACCAAGGATATCTACATTCACTCCGCCCCCGATGACACAGACGAGCAGCTGTCGTCGCCCCAGTTGGATAACACGCCCATTCGCAAGAACTATCGCATTGTGTTCATCAAGGCGCCCACGCAGAACCTGAAGCACACGGCCGCCGCTCTGAAGCGCGCTCAGGCGAGCAACGAGGAGAAGACCGTCATCTATGTGCTGTCCAAGAAGCCCGACATCAACGAGATCCACCAGCACCTGCAGCTGTCGCAGTCCGAGCCCAAGGTGCACAAGCCCGAGGTCTACTTCATCAAGTACAAGACCACCGAGGAGGCCCAGCGCGCCCAGCAGGAGATCCAGGCCCAGTACGATGCGCTCGGCGGTGCCACGCACATCTCCGATGAGGGTGTGGCGCCCATCACCAGCTTCTCGGGCGGCTCCCTCAACCTTGGCAACATCGTGCCCCAGCACATTCAGTCGCAGGTCATCCAGCAGCAGGGTCAGACCCAGACCATTGCCCATGGCCAGGCTCAGCTGAGCCTGCCCATTCAGCCGCAAAACGCCTTTGTGCCGCAGATCGGCGGCATCCAGAGCGGTCTGCAAACCTCCTCCCTGTCTTCGGGCGCCAACTTCGGCGTCGCTGTGCCATCCAAGCGATACATCCCAGCCAAGACAAAGTAGGGGCTCTTTCAAGTGCAGGCGACCTGCCGCATATCCTTCATTCAGTTCAGCGAATCGCCCCATTGTAGTTTATTCTAATTTATTGTCAAATCAATAATCAGTAATCAAAATAAAGCAAAATCTTAATCAGAAATTTTAATCCTATGTTTTTTGAATAATTATATACTTTATACTTTTCCAGAAATGTTCTTTCCAACTTTCTCTATTTATTTAACAATTACTTTTGAATACCCGGAAAAGAGAGAAAGAAATTAATTAAATATTACATATTTGATCCAAGAACTACTTTTTTTTTTCGATATTATAAGTTCTGATCACTAAAGTCGTACTTCAAAAATGTTTGTATGATTATTTTAGTTTTTGAAAGGGAATTTAAGGGAAATTCTTGCTATAGGAGTTTAGAGGAGTTCATAGGAGTATCTAAGGATTACTCGAACAACCTGATAGATTCGTATTTTATATACCATCTTTTATCCTAATCAATGTCCACCATAAATACAACATAGATATTAATTAGGTTACTTTATGTATTTGATAAGTGAAACGTGTGTCGTCTTCTGACCTTGATCGCTTCTTACATCTTAGCTGTTAATTAAATCATAATTAATAAACTTGGAACCAAACATAACTTAATAATTAAAAGCTTAATTGCTTAATTAACAGCTTTTGGCAAGTGACTTGGCTCAGGATACATATTGATCTTTTTATGGGCTCAGGTTCGCTGATCTTTGGCCGCCAAATAATACTAAATCTTAAAAAAGGCATTTTGGTGTTTCTGTCTGAAAATATTTAACTCAGTTTTGTTGTTCAAAATGACGACGACTGATTTTAAATACTTAGAATAAAGTTGCTTTGCCAAAAATCAGTCTTTAATATTTTACTGTCAGTTTTTTAAAAATTAACATTTCGCAGACTTCTTTTGTAGGAAAAAAAAAAAATTAAAATAATATCTCGAGATTGGACGAAGAATGGTCATGATCTAGGACAAAACGGATCCACGTTGTTTTCTCTTCTGGAATTTTTTAATAAGTGTTCCGATAGCAAATACAGCTTTGCCTAGATTAGCCCATCCTTACAATAGAACATATAGAACCCCACAACAATAACTTTTAGTTTTTCAAAGCCAGATCGTAGTGTTAACCAGTTTAGATATCAAAGGCATTACAAGAGTAAACATTTATGTAAGCGCCTAAAAAATACAACTTAGTAATTATACAATTTGGCATATTTGTAATGTTTTATGGGCTAGTATATGTATGTTATAGGCTCTATAAAGAGTGGTCAACCACTTAGCGGCTGCATTTATAATCACGATTATTGCTGTGCTCCATCATTATGTAGATGTATTATTATGCAAGACGAATCAAATGCTAATCGATGCGACCGGTTTCCCCTCCAGCTAATCAGTGTGGCAATGCAGAGGGGCATCAAAAGTGGTTGTCTCTTTCTCTGTTTTTTCACTTTGTGATCGCCTTTGTCAAATTGTTGTGTTAATTGGAAAAATTGTGAAAGACGAGCTTGAAGGTCGCTGAAGAGGGATTTCGATTGGAGGGGGTGGGGATCAAAAACAACATGTTTATTTGGCTAAAATATACACTACATATACACTAGATATACACATTAAAGAAAAACAAAAGCAATAACAATTCTTGCGATTTTTCAGTCCGTTTTTCACGCTCGCAAATGGGCGGGCAAATATTTGCTGGGAATGGCGCCGGCGAGGCCATTGCCATTGCCAATGCCAATTGGGGTCCGCTGGCTGTCCAGTGCACCGATGACCGATGTGACCGGCGCCACGCCCTCGTCGGAGACCTGCGTGGTGCCGCCCAGCTGATCGTATTGAGCTGCAAAGAGATTGAATAAGACAAAGGTTAACTGCTGAGCAAGATGAGTAAGACGCGTTGGCCTCCGGCTGCTAGGCCAAAATCGAATAGCCATCGGCAATTGGAGCCATAAACGTGTTGACAAACACAAAACCGCAACCGCAAGGTCTTGCGCCGTATTTGAGAGCGTCGTTTCCGTATTTACCTTGAATGGTGCGCTGCGCATGCGCCGCTTCCTCCTGCGTTTTGTACTTGATGAAGAAGACCTCCGGCTTGCTGATGGGCTTGGGCGCCGCCTCCTCGATGGCCGTTTGCAGATCCAGCGGATCGGGCTTCTTGGTCAGCACATAGATGATGGTCTTCTCCTCGACGGGCGCCTGCTGCACCCGCACAGCGGCCTTGCTGACGCTGGGCGTGGGCGCCTTGATGAACACAATGCGATAATGTTTGCGTGGTGGCCCCACCGGCAGCACCGGCTGCGGATAGCGCTCCTCCAACTCCTCCGCCGGCGGCACATGCACATAGATGTCCTTGGAGACGACGGGCGCGGCCGGATTGTAGGACTGTGCCTGTGGCTGCAGATTGTAGTTAAAGTTGGTGCCTTGTTGCTGGAAGATCTGCTGCTGCTGCTGCTGCTGCGGCTGCGGCTGGTAAATGCTCTGCGTTTGCTGCGTGCTCAAAATCTGCTGCACCCGCGGCGCCTGCAGCGCCTGCTGCACCAAACGCTGCTCTTCGGCGCTCGCCGCCTGCTGCTGCTGCTGCTGGAAGCTAGCTATGTTGGGTATGCCGGGCAGGCCGGACAGGCCGGACAATCCGGACAGGCTGGGTATGCCGGGCAGCTGCAGATTGTTGTTGCTCGCCTGGTAGTTGTATCCTTGTGGCGTCGCCAAGGCCATGCCCAGCAGGCACGTAACCTAACGGTAAGCATAGGGTATTAGACAAATGCTGGACAAGTGGCTGCTCACATCGCTTACAATAAATGCGCGCATTTTGCTATTGATTGACAGACTGATCAACTGAGGGCTTGCAGAGTCACAGCACCGGGTCGCTTGGCAAACAGAAACCAACTAAATGCTAATCAGTGGCCGGCTGTCACTTATAAGGCGCTCGAATCTGTCGTGACGATGAGGACTGAAGACGGAGTCGGAGATGGAGCCGATAATGAGAAACGCAGAGTTCAAACGAAACTGAAACTGAAACCACAACAAACGCGCGAAGAGCGAGGGCCAGCTGAGAAGCACGAAGCGCCAGCAAAGCCGCTCGTGATACCGTGAACACGGTTAAAATGGGGTATATTGGTTTTTTGCTTATGTATGTAATAGACAAGAACTTATACCCTCTCTCATGAAATTTTAATAATAACTAATAATAATAATAATAATAATAATAATAATAATAATAATAATAATAATAATAATAATAATAATAATAATAATAATAATAATAATAATAATAATAATAATAATAATAATAATAATAATAATAATAATAATAAATAATAATAATAATAAGGTAATAATAATAATAATAATGATAATAATAATAATAATAATAATAATAATAATAATAATAATAATAATAATAATAATAATAATAATAATAATAATAATAATAATAATAATAATAATAATAATAATAATAATAATAATAATAATAATAATAATAATAATAATAATATAATAATATTAATAATAATAATAATGATAATAATAATGATAATAATAATAATAATAATAGTAATAATAATAATAATTATAATAATAATAATAATAATAATAATAATAATAATAATAATAATAATAATAATAATAATAATAATAATAATAATAATAAAAATAATAATAATAATAATAATAATAATAATATTAATAAAAAATTAAAAAATTATTTTTTAATGGTGTGGAGCAGGCGAAAGAATAAGCACAATCATCCCTCTAGTAAACAGCTTGAGGAGTGTGTATTTGCGTGTGTATGTGTATTTCCATAAACATATGTATGTTAAACTAATTATGTTTGCTCAAGTATAGTATATAGGTGGCGGGGTATCTAGCAGTCGCTCAGCCTCGACTAGCGCACACTTACTAGTTTTCTTTTGAACAACCTTGAGATGATGTCTTCAGTGGTCGCACACTCGCACTCTCCACACACGCTCGCACTCACGCACACTCCCACACACACAAATGCCTGCGTCATCATATTTTGGGGCTAAGCGCCGGGCAACAATGGTGTGTGTGGAGCTCCCGACTCGCCGGAAGTCATGTATGAATTAGCATATCTATTGTTTGTGGCCAAAATTTCGCTGAAGATATTTTGGTTTTGGTTTTTATCTTATTTGTTTTGGAGATCTCGATGTTGCCCGCATTGGCGCGCGTTTTTCAATGATAATAATTAAACATAACTTGTCTAAATCGCGCGAAATTGTCATTAGTGACGCGCCAAATTGCACAGCTTTTGGCCATTTTATAAATCGCCTTGACGGTCATGATGATGGCCTGACCCAGTTTTAGAAGCCCCAGTTCAATTTGCAGATCTTGCCATTTTAATTGGACTATGTACGGCTAAAGCCCGTCTTACATAATGGTCCAATGGGGCATGGGGCATAGGGCAAGGGGCATGAGGCATGCGGGGGGCATGCCGTGAGCTGTGTGTGATATGGGCATCATTTGTTATTTATGTAATTTTCAGAAAAAATGGTGGGAGAAGAAAGAAAAAAAGCATTAGGGAGGGGGAATTACTAAAAAAGTATTTGAAGTACACCCAACAGATAACATTTCACTTCATCTCAATTTATTTTTTAGCCAACAATATCTTTATATGAAAGGCTATTGTATTACGCTGCTAATATTTAAGACAACAATTGTATTTGATTTTTATTTTATCCCTAGGTAAATAATAATTATTTTTGACTTTTAATTTTTTTCCGGAAAATATTTTATATTAAATTTGTTTATCTCCACAGGAAAAAAATAATTATTTTTGATTATTAGTTTATTCCGTTATAAAGGCTTAACTGATTTTAATTTTTGAAAATTATTTAGTATTTTTCAAACCCATTTTAAACCCATTTTATATACTGAACCATAAATATTTAATTCGTACAATATTACAAGAAAAATACAGTTTTTGTTTAATTTTTAATATGCCTCAAAAAATATTTAAAGTTGATATTTTAACAAATTTTTCTAGCTATTAATTTATTTAGATGACAGGTGGTATTATTTTACTATTCATTTGATTGAATATGAAAGAATAATCATTTTTCATTAATATTAACCTTTGTTTAAATTTATTATTGAATATTTATAATAAAGCGTAGTAAAATCAATTACATTTGGAAATTCATTTTTCAAAGATAACGTTGATACTTTGTTTTTTTCAACATTAACACTCATTCGGCATATTTATTTAATTATTTTCTTTTAAATTTATATATTTTTTAAAATTATTTACTTACTGTTGTTTTTATATGTTTGTCAAAATCAATCAATGTCCATCACTGGCTATGAAAATTTGGGTCATAATTTGATTGTGCGAAGATGGGCAGATGGAACGATGACGATGATATTTTGATGTGTGAGTGCAGATTAATCAAAAATCCAAACACTATGGCGTTTCAACTCTCGCATTTTTCGTAAATTATATTTTTTTATATTTTAATATATTTTTTTTAGTTTCACTTGGGTTCGCAACCAAGGCTAGTTATATAAGCTATGCGTGGTGGGCGTTACAAAAGCATTTAGGTTCTTTTGTATATTGTATTCACATCAACAATAAATACTCCTTTGTCTTTAGTGTTGTGCAATGCTATTAACGGCACATTAGCTGTTGCATAAAAAAAAAGTATTTCCGCCGAGTCTTAAGTGCGTTTTTATATAAATATAAATATATATATATATATATATACATTATTTTCACATCTCGAACTTCATCAATTTCACTTTCGTGACGATAGCGTGCATTGGAAATTAACATGGTCAAGGCTGTTGGCGCTAATATGAAACAATTACCAACACTATAACAAAAAATGTGGATGTAAAAAAACAAATCAAATCATTAAAATATTATGCATATAATTTTTAAAAATATATAAAATAAAACAAAAACTTGATGAAAAGTATTTAAAAATGATGAGTTAATAACTACCTTTAGTTACTTTTTAGGCAAACTTTAGTGTTGCATAACGAGTTTCAAATGTGAAAAATTAACAAACTAACACTGTTTTTCTTTTCAAATTAGATTGTTTCATTTCATTTGTCAACCCCTTGAAACTGATAAATAAAAGGAAATATGCAAACAAAAGCTTAAAGTTGTTGTTTTTTGTCCACTTTTGGTGTTAATATTGAATAACGGTTGCTGACTAAGCTTTTGTGCAAGCTGAAAGCTTTGCAATCCATTGCATCCAATTGCTCCACTGCTTTTAAGCTACTAATGTAGACGGGCGAATGATTTTTATTTTTTAATATTATTATTTATTTATTATATATTTTTGATTTTAGGGCCGCGCACATGATGGTTGTACGTAATATAATGAAAATATATTTTTTCTATAATATCTTGTATAATATCATAACATTTTTTCATAGTTTGATTTCGGTATATTACATTTTTTTTAAATGTAATATTCGGAGTCGTTAAAAATAGCCTCAGATTTAAATTAAATTTATTTTAATATACTAGTCTAGAGTTATGCTTTTTTAAATAAATAATTATGTTGTTATTATATTTTCTTTATTTTTTCTTGCATGGTATTTTGTTAATAACAATTAACTCAAAATTCGTTTTAAAAACTTTTGTATCTGAGCTTTTCTTAAGAATTAATATGACCCCAATCTGATTCCAATTGAGGAGCAAATAAAACATTTAAAAAAATCGATATTTAATGAGAATATGTATAACATTAAACAGTTAACATTTTTAGAAATTGATTTTGTTGTCAATATGTTAAAATGAAATATATTGCTATAATATTTTCTTTGATGATTAAAGAAAAATAATTACATTACATCAGATTTCTTACGTAGTTATTTACTTCTTTATTTCTTTCTTATTTAAATAATATTTAAAGTCCTTGACAAACGATTTTCTCAGAAACGGGGCATGTCAAGCGGCAACGCATTGTGCAACAGCCACAAGTTGCGGCTTGCCCCCGACCCCAGTTGCTTGGCTTGGGCTAGGAACCCGTTAATGAAGAGCGTTGAGAGAGCATTGGATGTTCATTAGCCGGGTGCGTACCAAGTAAACGGCTCATTACACCGACCGCAAATAGCTCAATGGGCGTCACGTTTAAGCCAAACAATTGCCGCCGTCTGCGTATATTGACAAAGGGCTTTGTCGAAATAATCAAAAGTAAATTAATCTTGGCCAGCAACGGACGAGCCATTGGACAGCTGGACAGTTGGAGATATGTACGTGCCACGTCCGTGGCCCTATGATAAATGGGCCGCATTGCAGCTCGTGAAGAGGCGATCAGCTCGCACACAACACATGCAAATTTTGTAGCTCGACGGGTCATTAATTAAGCCTGAAAATACATGGGCACAAACTCTGGGGGTAAGTGTGGAAAATGTTCGTGTCCGAGTTCGAGTCGAAGTCCGAGCAATTTCTAAGTTGTAGCTCGTACTAAAATTGATTAGGTGTTTATGTAATTCTGCTTTTAATAACGTTTAATCGATGCCCGGTGCAACCGTTGCCCAAAGGGCCAACCACATAATGAGAGCTCGGCGGCTGAGGCTGCTGTTGCCAACAATTAAGAGCCACAACAAAGTGGCCAAAAAGGCAAAATCCAAAAAGCTTGGAGGGGAATCACGCTAATTGGCCATGTATTTCAGGCAACTACAAGCAAGTCGCGGCATTTAATGAGAGTTTTTCAAAAAGAAGCGAACGTGAAGGCGAAGGCGACGGCCATTGATGGACAACTGGGCGACTGACAAAGCCGCAGAAGATGAGACGAATGCGGAGGCAAACAAAAACAATGAACATGCAACAAAAAAACTTCAAGTAAGAGTGATCTGGTGGAGAGTGCATGCAGAGGTGATACCCTGTACTCGTGCATTAGTTTTTGAAATTTTTGTATAACTTGTGATTATTATTTTCGGAACAGTTTGAGGGGTTTTTATTGTTAAATAGTGAAATATTGCAAATCAATGTTTGCTATAGGAGTATCTAAAAGCCTTTTTTTTATATGTGTAGCTCTCAAATTCTTAGTGCTATGCTTAACAATGTCAATCTAAAAATCGATACCTATCGATTTTGGGAAATTTTAAAAATTACTTGATTTACGTATGCTATAAAAGTAATTAGTTGCCAAATTCTTTGCTACTATATCTTATATTCGACACGATGTGCTTTAAAAACAAAGGATGATAATCGATATATATCGATTTTGAGGAAATTAGTAGAGTTTTCATACAAACAGAAAGACGGACTCTGCCCATCGTACTGATCATTAATTCGAAGTTTCTCCTGCTTGCAAAAAAACCCAATATAACCTGTCTATACATACAGGGTATAGCCGAAATTGAAGCGCTGTGTGCGCCATTTGGCTCCATGGCTCTATAGCCATGTGGCGTCTCTTGGATCATTGCTGAACTTCACTTATTATGTTGACGAATGCGGGAGATGTGGAGATGTATATAAAAGCCGGCCGTAGATCACAAAAGTCATACAGTTCACAGCGAACAGCCAAGTAAACCAAACCTAGTCGCAAGCCAGACAGCTCAGCCAAGTAGAGAAATGCGTGGATTCATTGTAAGGATGCGCACCGTTGGCACACAGGATTAACGCGAGACTAACACACACACACACACACACACACACACCTTTTACACCCCACTCTCTTTCTGCAGGTTTTGTGTCTGTCCGCCGTGGCACTGGCCGCCCCTCAGGGCTACAACTACAATCCTGGCCCATCGGCGCTGGGTGGCCTAAGCACGGCCAGCGGCAGCGGCGCAACCTTCTTCCAGGCCGCTCAGCAGCAGCTGCAGCAGCAGCAGCAGCAGCAGCATGTGGCCAGCAGCAGCAGCAGCCAGCAGCATTACCAGCAGCCGCAGCAGGCCTTCTTCCAGCAGCAGCCGTCGCTGGTCCACCATCAGCAGGGTCAGCAGCAGCTGCTTGTGGAGCAGCAGCAGCAGCAGCAGCCAATTGTGTCGAAGCGCTTCTTCATCCACTCGGCGCCCGAGGAGGTCGATGAGGACTACAAGGAGCGCCACATCACGGTGGGCGTGCCCAAGCGCAACTACAATGTGGTGTTCATCAAGTCGCCGCAGCGCTCCAACAAGAAGACCTCGATCAAGATCAGCCCCGCCGTCAACGAGGACAAGACCGTCATCTATGTGCTCAGCAAGAAGACCGACAGCTCCGATGTGCAGGCCGAGGTCGTGGAGCAGGCCAGCTCCACCAGCAAGCCCGAGGTGTTCTTCATCAAGTACAAGACCAACGAGGAGGCCCAGCACGCCCAGCAACAGATCCAGGCCCAATACGACTCCCTCGGCGGCACCAGCCAGCTGACCGACGAGGGCGTCGCTCCCGTCACCTCCGTGATTGGCGCTCTGGGCGGCGCTGAGGGCGCCGGCGCCACGGCCGTGGGCAGCACTGGCATTGGCGGCCAGCAGGTCATCGGCCAGCAGGCTGTCTCCGGCGGCCACGCCCACACAAGCAACGCCTACCTGCCACCCAATTTCTAAGCGGTTGAGCTGAACTGTTTTAGGCAACCCCTCCATAATTGTTGTTAAATAAATACGAATTGTTGTTAAAAATAACCTTTGCTTTCTCATCGAACACTTCTTCGCTTATTTAATTATAAGATGACCCACTTTTTCTTCTTCTTCAGTTTTTATAATTATAATTAATGGCTCATTGAGCATGTCGGAGATTAGCCGCTTCTTCAGCTCCAGCAAATTAATTAAGTCTTCAATGTTGTGTTTGGGGTCAGGGATAGACCCAGGCGAAGTCTTCAAAAAAAAATTAAGCTTTGGTGAATGCCAGCAATAAGACCTAAACAACAACAACAACAATAAACATTTACTTTCTCAGTCAGCAAAAAATTGAAAAGAAGATGAAATAGCAATGCTGAATTTTAAATACCCTTTCCAATGTAGCTGTTTAATTGCTCTATGCACTAGCTGAACTTGAAGTAAGACACCATCAAGAAATCATTTTTGAGGCGGCTTTAGAATAATATTATCAGTTTTATAATGAATACGAAAGAGGTCATTTTAGTTTCCAGAGAATGTAATAATATTTGTCGTTTTAATTCATTTTGTTTAGCTCTCATTAAAGGACCGAAATACATTTTTGCTTTTCGAATTATTTCCTCGCCATTCAATTTGGGTTTCGGTGCCTGAATTTCATATTCATAAATCCAGATTTTAACTTCAACCCTGGCTATTCATATTTTTTGAATTTTTTTTGAAAAATAGTTCTTTAAATATAGTTAGCACCTTTCCAAAGGCTTTAAAAAATTGAACTATTATTTTCCAATATGAAAATATATTTTAAAAAAATATTATTTTGAAACAAACATTTTTTTTAAGTAAGTAAAAGTTGTATTTTGGGCTTAAACAAGTTTGAATAAGGGCAGACTTAGAGACTTGAATATATAAAATGTTGCCAAATTATCATAATTGTATATTTCACGTATCTTTAAAAATAATTTATTTTGTTTTAATATAATAATTAGATTTATTTAAATTATTTGAATGGTTGGGACAATATATATACATATATTATCAGCTTATCTTCCTGCTCAAACATCTCATTATCCCTACAAACTTAATGACCATGTCTTAATAGCTCTTGTAAGGGTATGCCAACCAAAATATAAAAGTGTAATTGCAAAGTAAGGAAAATGGGTTTTTTTTTGCGTACTTTTATGGAATTACGAGTTACGAGTACATTGATTAGGTTTTGATTGCGCACAGCGCGTAGCTTTTGGTTACATAAAAAGTGTTTGTAGAAATGTGAATTGAGAGCTTTCGCTTTAAAGTGAACAGCAGCTGTAGACACCGGCTGGGTGGGGTGGGGGAGTCCCGTTTGGCCAATTAGTGTCAGCAATGATAATTTATGATGTCAACATATCATCGAGTGTCCTGGCAATCACAGTTATTAGTCGTAAATAAGTCAAGAGTCGCCGCAAACAATGTCAAATGTACAATTAATTGGACAAGCCGCCAATTAAAATCTGAGCTGCTATATATACGCATATATAAGAGCTATCCACAGTTCTTGTTCGGTAACCAGAACATAGGAAGTCAAACTCCCGGTCAGGTCATGGTTCGCCTTTTCCAGCTGCAGGAGAACTGTCTGCGCCTGATGGGCTACAACATGGCCAGTTCCGGCGAGGGGAGCTCAGCGCTTGGCCCGAAGCATATTGGCTCGCTGCTGTTTGTCCTATCGGCCGAGTATCCGCTGCTGTCGTATGTCATCTATAATCGGAATGACATGGAGCTGGTCACCGCCTGCATGAGTGTCGCCTTCACCAACTTGCTGACTGTCGTCAAGATATGGACGTTTCTCGTCTACAAGCAAAACTTTTGGCAAATGATGCAGCGCTTCAGGCAACTCGATTTGAAATGTAAATCCCCGTATTAATTTAATGCACAATGCTCGCACCGTACTCATCCAATCTCCCACTATCCGCACAGCTCGTCAAAGGGGGCTGCGTGCATCTGGCTACGGCTACGTGGCGCAGGCCAACAAGCTGGCCACATCGCTGGGCTGGGCTTATTGCCTGTCGTGCGCCTTCACCGGAGTCTACTTTATGCTCGGACCCATCCTCAAGATTATCACCAGCAAATGGCGGGGCGTGGCCTACGCCCGAGAGCTGCCCATGCCCATGAAGTGAGCATAGACTTATTGCGGGCACTTTACTAATTTCTTCTTTTATCTGTAGCGATTTGTGAATGCGTAACAATCCCAAGTAGACATTCCAACTTCTACACTTTAGTAAGAAGTATTTCATATCTGTGCACTAGACTCATTCGGATCCCACCACTCTATATACTGAAGCTTAGCTCTGGGTAGGCAGTTTTCCCATCAGTGAAAGAAAAACAAATTAAAAGCGTTCAAAATCACTTTTGGGTCTGCCCTGAAATTCCCAGAAGGCGATTTCGTTTTTCTCAAGAAAACAATTCTTTGAATATATGTTTAAAATATGTCTCCAGGGAAACTGGCATTTTATACTCTGTTCATAAAGTGAAAAAAAAACGTATATTGGTTTTGTGCCATCTCAGTCCGTCCCTCAGTCCGTAATTTTTAAAACGATATTACTGCTAGAGACTACTGAATTGGAATATGTACTGTATGCTGTCGCCAGAGAAACGACTTTTTGGCTTATCATTCCACAGTTTTTTCCTTCAGTAAAATCAAAAATGTATACATAAAAGAATTTGGTTTAAAGTTTTTGTATACAGAGCATTGCGCAGTCAGTCACATCTGAGTGCAATGTTTTCGCTTTGTTTTATGTGGCATTTTCAGTTATTTACTTTTCAGAATGCCAACCCGTTTTTCTCCTCCGCAAGCTCCTCAATGGGCTAAAGGCCCCGGGATGACTTTTTCTTAACTTAGCCATCTTTTTTGTTTTCATCCATTTCCCTTTCAGATTTCCCTTCAATGATGTCGACAGTCCCGGCTACGAGTTCGGCTTTATCTACACGCTGTTTGTGACCATCGTTGTGGTGCTCTACGCCTCGGCTGTGGACGGTCTCTTCATATCGTTTGCCATTAATCTGCGCGCACATTTCCAAGCGCTGCAGCAGCACATTCGAGAGTTGTCCTTTGACCGGGGCGAGCAGCTGGTGCAGCAGCAACTGGTGGAAGTGGTCGACTACCATGTGCTGCTGCTCAACCTGTGCAGACAGCTGCGCCACACCTACATGCCCATTGTCTTTGGCCAGTTCTTCATAACCTCGCTGCTGGTGGGCGTCATCATCTATCAGATTGAGACGGTGCGCAGCCTTAGCTAAAGATAACACTTATCTTTTATTTGTGGCCGCTATGGTTAGTTCTTGGCTTTAACTCATCTACTTGCAGCACTTGGACTCAGTTATGGCGCTGCTCGTTTATTTTTCATTTCTCTGCTCCATAATGTTGCAGCTCTTTATGTACTGCTACGGCGGGGAGATTATTAAAGTCGAGGCAGGTGTTAATGAAGAGGACTTTACTAATTCATACTGTATTTATCTTTATTCTTACATCATAGCTACTTTAAAGCTTTATTTATATATTTCATAATATTTGTATCTGTATCTGTATATGTATATGTGCATTGTGTTTTTATCTGCATTTGTATATGTATCTATGTCCGTATGTGCTTCTTCTGTATCTGTATCTGCATTTGAAACTGTATCTGTGTGTAAATCTGCATCTACATCGGTATATTTGTTTGAATCTTCATCTGTGTCAGCATTTGTATCTGTATATTGTGCTTGTGTCTGCATTTGTTGATGTATCTGTGTCCATAACTGCTTCTTCTATATCTGTATCTGTATATGTGCTTGCATCTGCATCTGCATCTGTATATTGTGTTTGCATCTGCATTTGTACATGTATCTGGGTCCGTATATGTTTCTTCTGTATCTGAATCTGCATTTGTAACTGTATCTGTATGTGAATATGTATCTGTATCTGTATGTGTGCTTTCATCTGCATCTGTATCTGTATATTGTGTTTGTATCTGCATTTGTAAATGTATCTGTGTCCGTATCTGCATCTGTATCTGTGCTTATATCTATATCTGTATATCTTAATCTATCTAATCGAATATGGCTATATCTATCTAAATCGTTAACTAATTTATCTGTCTCTCGCAGAGCCTTCAGGTTGGCGTTGCTGTGCAGACATCCGATTGGCACTTGGCTGTGCCCAAGCATCGATGTTCGTTGGCTTTCATCTTGCATCGCTCGCAGAAGGAGATGCTCATCAAGGCGGGCTTCTATGAAGCTTCGCTGGCCAACTACCTAGCGGTAATTGACAGCTTGAGCTATTGATATATGGATATCAATATATTTAAATGTAACTGCGTTGCATTTCTTGCAGATATGTCGTGCTGCCTTGTCGTTTATAACCCTTATCCAGTCCATTGAGTAAAGTGCGCGACGAACGTTGAACAAAATTGTATCAAGAAGGAAAAGGGAAACTTAAAGAAAACAAAAAAGTCACAAAAGTAGTGCAACAATTTGTTTTAATATATTTTCTCTATGTAGTTCAGACACGAAGCTGGTCACGTAAAATGTTACTCTAGAGTGCAACACTTGACAAATGTATTGCGGTTTGGTTGTTAATAGTTCAATTAGTATATGTACATGGTAGAAACTAGATGAATTCGTTTTTTTTTCTTTCAGAAAACCAATAACAACAATAATAAACTTAATAGCTATCTATTATATTAGATGAAAATACTATACTAAATACTATATTGTATTTATATTGCCTTTGGTTTTACTCTGCCTTCACTTATGTTATATATCGGAAAATGTATTAAATAATATATACTATATTAGCTAACATGAAATCAATATTATCTATAGGGTGCTGATTAAATACCCTTAAAGTTTGATGTCTGCTGTAGTCGAATAAAAAATCGATCTTTATCGATTTCGGAAAGAAACGTGATATCAGGTTGAAATATATGATCTTATATACCAACTTTTGTTTTTTTAGTGAGGAATATATATACGCATGGGCTCGAAGATGCTTACTGCTATTTGTCACATACATTTTCACAGCTGCAATATACCCGTATAAGCCCCTTACAGCTGAATTGACAATAGCTAAAGTCTACTTATTTATACCGCTGCTGTATAATATGTATTTATATTTATATATTTTTTTGATTGTTCCGCCTCGAGTTGCAATAAATAATAGAAAACGAAACCCAGTAAAATGGGAAGACAATAAAAAAAACCGCAAGGGGTCGATCGGCTGATAAGCCAAATGGGTGCACTGGAAAATCGAGCTATAAATACGCAAAACGTCCGAGCAAAATCCGTCACTTGGCAACGGACTCAACGCTGGGCCAGAACAGAACCGTCTCTCCGGGTCGCAAGTACAACATGAGCAATAGTGGGTTTGGCTGCTGGACATAATCCGTCATTCAACTAATTACCCCCGATTTGGCATTTACTTGTACTTTTTCTCTTTTCGATTTTGTAGAGCTTACGCTGGGTCTGCTGCAGCTGCCCGTGGGCGGGGATGTGGCAGCGAATGTGCGTCAGGCTGTGGCCAGCATTACGCAGTTGAAGGCTGAGAATCCGCAGCTACAGTTGGCCATTTTGCCGGAGAGCTTCAACGGGCCGTACAGCATTGAGGAGTTCGGCCGGCAAGCGGAGCGCGTGCCGGACGGGCCCACATGCACGGCGCTGTCCCGACTGGCCCAGCAGCTTGGCATCCACATCATTGGCGGCAGCATAATTGAACGAGATGCCAACGATAAGCTCTACAATACGTGCACCGTGTGGGCGCCCAGCGGCAAGCTAATTGGCAGACATCGCAAGGTAAGTGCGCTGGCAAATAATTAACCAGCTCCTCGACTGAGCCCCTCGGGCACTTTCGCAGATTCATCTCTTCAACGTCAACATCGAGCCGGAGCTCTGCGGCGGCGTCCAGTTCGACGAGGGGGCCGCCCTGACGGCGGGCAGCGAACTGACCGTGGTGCAAATCGGCCCACACAAGGTCGGCATCGGCATCTGCCACGACAAGCGCTTCGAGGAGCTGGCGCGCCTCTATCGCCACATGGGTGAGTGACGACCCTAAAAGGGTGTTCTGATTTTCGTACGAAATATGTAGAAGGATACAATTTGCACACTCTTGCACGAAGTGAATAAGGTATATTGGATTTGTGCAAAGTTCGTCTTGCTGTCCGTCCGTCTGTCCGAATGAACTTTTTTCATCGCTATTGAAGCTGGAGACTTGAAATTTGAAATAAATACTCGTGTATACCCGCGTCATAGAAATGTTGAGATTTTTTGGCTACGCCTACTGGGGGCGTGACAATTCGATAAAATCTATATATCTCTCTCAGTCCTAAAGCTAGATACATTACATTTTTTCAGACAGATTGCTGAAAACCTCTTCTAAAAATTGCACAACAAATTTGTTTGGAACGCCCACTGCGGGCGTGGCAAATCGATAAAATCTATGTAGCTTGTGGGCGGGTAAGATACGAAAATTCATATCTCCCATAATCCTAGAGCTAGCGCCACCAAATTTAGCAGACAGTTTTCGGATGACCTCCTCAAAAGATTGGTCGGTCCGACTGCAACTTTCTTGTTATTCTTACTAACACTTTATTGTTTTACTTCTAAGGCTGCTCCATGCTGGTCTATCCGTCGGCCTTTTGCATCTGCCAGGGCCCAATGCACTGGGAGCTGCTGCAGCGTGCCCGCGCCACGGACAATCAGCTATTCGTGGTCACCTGTGCCCCAGCCCGCAACAATATGTCCGGCTACGTGGCCTACGGACACTCCATGATTGTCGATCCCTGGGCGCGCGTGCAGCGCGAGGCGGGCGAGGGACGAGAGCTGATTGTGGAGCAAATTGGTAAGTGGCAGTAGTTTGAGGCCACAATTCCATAGAGTGCTGTTTCAACATTCGCCTCTCACTGCCCCCTCTGACAGATTTCGACATGGTGGATGAAGTGCGTCGCCAGATTCCCATTTACCAGCAGCGACGCATCGACGTCTATGAACGGGCCGGAGCGGACGTTTGAAACTGGGCTGCGGCTAAAAAATGTAAACAACTCTTAATAAATATGCAGCGGGATGGAAATGACTGACTTGATAATTCCCTGTAATCAGTGGTTTGGCATCATGGACAGCGAATTTTATCTGTTTCTTCTTCTCTACAGAGAGGCTTGAAGAACTTTAGTGCTTATAATCCGATCATAATTAAACATTTGCAGAATATATGTTAAAAACGCGCATTATACGCATAACAAAAAACTTTCACTTTCCAAGTGTATTTTGTGTTATTTACTGTTTTCATGTAAATTCATGGCTTAAAATGAAAAAACCAAATGTTTGGTTCGAACCTCCTTCCTCGCTTCTAGATACAATTGGTAAGCCTATTGCCTGAAAAGTACGAAACCGGTTTGTGGTTCGAACCAATTTTAAATGACATCTCTTTTTTTATTTATTCATTTATATTTATTTATTTTTCTATATTACATTTTAAGTTGAAATTTTTTTTTTTTTAATTTGGATATTGGTTTGTCTGATTTTTGGGGTGATTTCTGGTGATGTTTCGGCTTGTGAACTATAAAAAATGTTGGGTTCGAACGTACTCATTTTCAAAATGATGCTCCATGATACCCTATACACACACATTTGTTTTTCCTACAGGGCATAATTAAGTCAAATGAGCAGCGGGAGAGCAATTGAACTGTTGCTGATACGACTCGACAATTCTTCTTATCGGCGCGGAGCTTGAGCAACGGCGGATGCCGCCGATAGAGCTGCCAGTGGAGCCCACGCCTCAGTCTAGTCCAGTGCGCAATTGGGCAGCAACGAGAACTCGGCTAAGCTAAAATTGAGATTGCGCTTGAGTGAGAGCTGACAGAGATGTGGATTGTGTCGCTGGCTGCGCTGCTGCTCTGCGGCTGTCTGGGCGCCGTGGAGGCGCAGATAGCCTACAAGGGTCACCTGTCCGAGCTGCGCATCAAGGAGCTGGGCCACCTGGCCATGCGCATGGAGCACTCCATCAACGCAAGGAAGTACGCCTGCGATAGCTACTACGATCACGTCTGCAGTCGCAATCGGCCCCTATTCTCAGTGATGGGTGGGTAAGCAACAGGCGGTGGGGAGTAGAGTCGTCATTAACGTGGGCAAAAACACTCTGCAGGTCACATGCCGCAGAGCAACGATCTCATCCAGCTGCTGACCAAGCTGCAGAATGATCCCGAGCAATTTGAGGCCAAGCAGAAGCTGATCGACTTCTTCATCTCGTGCAACACGCAGAAGTCGCTGCAGGATTGCTATCGCGAGACCTTCGAGTACTTCAAGCCGCTGTTCGGCTACATCATCACCAAGGATCTGGTCGAGGGCAGCTCGCACGAGCTGCGCGAGTTCCGGGAGCTGATTCAACGCTTTGTGGAGCGTAGCAAATCGGTCTTTGGCACCGATTCGCATGCGCTGAGGAACCGGCTGCAGACGTACAAGGAGAAGTTCGGCTCGCCGAGCATCTACTTCTATGCGGGCGATCTGAACCGGGAGTACGCCGCGCTGCGCATCTACAGGGAGAGCTACGAGCACAATCTGCGCAATCTGGAGCAGCATCGGAAGCGCAACTCCACCTACGAGCTGGGCGTGCAGCGCACCATGCTCGACTGGAGTCTGTATCTCTACCAGAGCCGGCACAAGCCCATGTCCTACTACTATCCCACCTTCACGGTCCACCTCTACATGACCATGTTCAACGTTAGCGAACGGCAGCGCGATCTGACCCACTTCCGGGAGGAGGTCGAGTGCCTCAAGCTGCCGCAGTACGTCAACGTGCTGAGCGAGGCCCGCATGCTGGCCGTGATCTACCTGAAGAGCTTCCGGCACACCTGGCAGGAGTACAGCGACTGGATACAGTCCTCGACCAAGCATCGCGAGATCTACGACCATGAGAACGAGATTCTCCGCCAATACCAGCTGAGCAACAAGCGCCTCTTCTTCACCCTCTACGCCCAGAACTTTTGTGAGTTTGGCAAGGAGCTCGCCGAGCACGTCTTCTATCTGGGCCTCAAGGAGAACGCGGACTTCTTCAACACCTATTCGTGCGGCTATCAAACGGACACGGCCAGGAACTGTATCTAACTGTTTATTATTTAAGATTTAAGACAAGTGAGAATAATAAACAATGCAAAAGTCAAGTGGAGTCGGCTAGCACATACCCTTTACTTCGATTTCGAGAACTCTCTTTATTATTTTGTTTAACAGTTTGCATTATACTTATATCGATATTATGCCAAGGTCTGTCTACTATATGTACTCTGTAGGGTCAGTATATATTAAGTGTATTACATTTATGATACGCATCTCAATCAAATTTGAATGATAGAGTATGTCAAGAACTAATGCATTTATTTGTATTTCAATTTTTGTATGTTCATCTTTTATAAATACATATATGTATTATAATTTATGTAAGACTCTCGGATCCATGGCTCCAATATTTCAATACTATTTCCAGAACTTTGTCAAAACTGAAGCGATTTTCATGTTTGATGACATTTTGTTCATGATTTGTCCTCTTCAATCATTTTGCTTTTAAAATATATGCATTATTGAAAATAAATTTTTTTGTAATTTTTTGGTCAAAAAATCATGTACTCCCCCCTTACTCATTTTCGAAAATTTTTTTTTTTAAATTTAGAATTGCAAATTTTTATTTTTAATCGATTATGGTTATCACAATTAGTATAAAAAACAACATTGAAACTGATTCTGACGGGGTCAAATTTTTTGTCAAAAATCATGTCAAAATTTAGAAAATTTTTGACATGTAAATCTCTCGGATCAATAGCTCTCATATTTTAAACTCCCATAACTTTGTCAAAACTGAAGCGATTTTCATGTTTGATGGCATTTTGTTCATGATTTGTCCTCTTCAATCATTTTGCTTTTAAAATATATGCATTATTGAAAATAAATTTGCTGTAACTTTTTGGTCAAAAAGTCATGTACTCCCACCTTACCCTTTAGTACAAAAAACAACATTAAAACATTTTCGAAGGTCTGAAGTTTTGTGTAAAAAAGTAATTCAAGATTGAAAATAAATTTGACATGTAAAGTTCTCGGATCCATGGCTCCCGTATTTCAAATAGATACTCGACTGTAACTTTCTAACTTGTTTATGCACTCCCAATCAGTTTGTGGCTACAGGGTATATTACTTAGCGTTAAGCAGAGCCCTCTCATTAGTGCGTCCTTCGAGAGCTTCTATCCTATTACGCGGCAGCCTGAATTTAATCCTTTTAGCGGTTGGCTTGCGGTTGCATTTTGGCCAAAGCTTCAGTTGCTCCTCCTGTTGCCGCTCCCTCTGTCGCCGCCTCTGCTGCTGCTGCTGCTGCTGCTGCCTTCTCTTGTCGGAACCTGTGCACCTTGTCGAAGTAATCCCCGACCTGTTCTCGGCGATAAAGTCTGGCCAAATCGCTGCAGCTCTTGCCGAGGCCGTCCACCGCGGCCAAGTCGGCGCCGTGCGTCACCAGAAGCTTGATAATCTCCAGGCTGGCGTCCATGACCACTGTGCCCGGGGCCAAAGGGAAGCACAGTTAAGATTATATTCGTCCCAGGGTGGAAGCTCACCTGCGCGCATCAGCAGCGTCCAGCCGCAGGCATCCCTCGCCTCCAGATTGGCGCCCGAGTCGAGGGCGAACTTGACCATCGCCAGCTGTTTGGCGTCCACGGCGCAGTGCGCCGGCGTCAACCCATTGCAGTCGATCGCTTCCAGCGGCGCCTTCTTGTTCAGCAGAATGCGCGCCGAGGGCAGATGGCCATGGTAGAAGGCCAGCTGCAACGGCCCAAAGGGGCAGTCAGTAATCCAATCTAATCCTAGCCCGTCTCATCCCACTCACGTGCAGCGGACTGCGTCCGTTTTGCGGATTGCCCAGCTGCACGCTGCAGCCGGCGGAGAGGAGCACATCGATAACGCACATCTCGCCCTGCATAATGGCATTGGCCAGCGGCAGATAACCATTTGGGCCCGGATAGTCGACCAGGCTGGGCCGACGACGCAGCATGCGCTTCACCAGAAACTGCTGCGACTTGCGAATGGCGCGATGCAAACAGTTCGTCGAGGGCAACGCGGCCTCGGTGGTGGCCTAGGGGAAGTAGGGAGAGGAGCATAATATAAAAAATATAGATCATAATTATTATAATAACATATAATATATATAAGATATAATATATACTAATAATATATTATATATATTATATAATATATAATAACAATATACAGATACTTTTTTTGACCATTTAAAGTTTCTTCAATTTTAAGAGCTTTCCTATCCTCACAGCTAACTCTTAGACTCTAAACAAACAAGAACGTCCAAAACGGTCCTAATTATTACTGTTATATTTCCATTGAAACTTATAGGAATGTGTCGAGCCAAGGTTCGAACCAGAACTAGGCTGCTCTGATCAAATGGGAGAGATTGGTTCGAACCGTGAACTTGCTTTTAATCCCGCCTTCACTAGCAGCGCTCAGGAATAGGCCCCAGAAAAGTGTGGTCATAATCTTGGAATACTTCATGGCTATCCTTATGGCAATCAGTGATTAACGCTTTACAATGATATCCGGGGAGGTGGCCAGCGTCTCGTAGTGGCCGCCGTTCTGGGCCGGCCGCAACGCCCTGATGCGCAGCCGGTGGCCAAAGTTCTCCTCCAGCTGGTCGATGGTTTGGGGACTGGTGGTGGTCCAGAGCACCTGCTGCCAGCCGTGTCGCCTGTGGTACTTCTCGACGCTGTAGACGTGGGCATCCGCCCAGAGTTCCCAGTCCAGGCGGACGCTGTTCACCGTTGGCTTCAGAATGCGCGCCTCAAAGTTGGGCCAGGGGGCGTCCAAAGGATCGGACGGAGGCGACATATCCGTTGTCAATTGGTTTGCAATTTTATTGTCCATGTGCTGCTGCTGCTGGCTCGTCTGCTGATTGTTGTTTATATTTTCGGACATGCTGCAAGCCGTATATACACATTTGGCCAATTTGCCAGCTTTATTGGTTTTGGCCACATGCCGACTGAGCCGGCTGAGCTTTGATTCCTATTCCCAATACCATTTCCCAGGCAACGGCAACAGCAACAACAACAACAACAACAGCGACAACAACAATATTCACGGCAATAGCTTTGTCGATTTCACTTTTCCCACTCCTCTTCGCAGTTCTTTTGTCCTCTGTTTTGTACACTTGCGTGGGGTATGATAACTTTGTCTTCAGATCTGTTACGCATGCAAAGAGATATCTCGAAAAGGTTATATATTCTTGATCATCTATATAAAATTAACAAACAAACGCCCATTTCTTTAGCTAAATATATCAATAGATTGCAATATAGTTGTAAGGGCATTAAATCTTCGGCATTTGGCAGCTTTTTTTTGCCTCTAGTTTTTTTCTGTTAAATCAATAAATTGTTGCAACATTGCCTGTTGGCTCTCGGCTGTTGATTGCTTCTCCTGCGCCCGCGTGGCGCTGTCCACTGCAGGACGACTCCTTTGTATAGCTGTGCCGAGAGGGGGAGGCGGGGAGGGGCAATCGGCCCAGATGTACGTAGTAGTTTTTCTTTTTCATTTTTGATGTACTCAAACTGAAACTGAAACTTTTCTGTGTATTATATCTATATGTGGCAGTGTATGTGTGTGTGTGTGTGTGTGTGTGTGTGTTTAGCAGGCAGCTTACTTACTTAACGACCCTTTGACACACTCTACAAGTTCGTGGAGCGTGCTGTGGGATGGGGGTGGCTGTGAGGCAGGGGCAGCTCTGAGGTTTTACGAACTGGGCTGGGGCGTTTTTCTGTCGCGCGCATTGTGCCAACTCATCGACCACTACAAAATTACAGACTCAAAGGCTGGGAAGGGGGACTCCGAGAGGGGAGTGAGCAAATATAGAGACAGGAGAGAGAGAGAGGGGGGAGAGAGAGAGGGGTATGGGTTGCAAAACTGAGAGATATCGTACTTGTAGCTGGGATGACATGCCAAACACAAAAGCTATCGCACACAGCCTGCACCACACCCACACACACGCACATGCAAAAATTATCATTTGTCAAAATCACAACATGAAACCGTTTTAAATTAAGCCACTCCGCCGTGTACATCAACCAGACCAACACCCATGCCCACGCCCCACACCTCCCCCCACTCAAGCTTGTGCTTTTGCCTCAAAATATGACATTGTCTGCGGCTGAAGTGAAGTTTAGTTGTCATCTTTGGCGGCGGCTGCTCTTGAATTCACATTGATTGACGACGATGACGCCAAGGGACCGAGCAAAGACCGAGGGGGAGGGGGGAGATGGAGCTGCCCCTGGGGAGCGGGCAGTTTGTATTAAATATCATCGCATGCCAGTTGACAGAGGAGTGCGGGTAAATTAACTTTATCATTCAGCCTGGCCCAGCTGAGGGCAATCAAAGGAAATCAATTTGTGCTCCAAGTGCGATTGCTCCATTGCTTTTCACTGGATTCCTATTTCAAAGCAAACAATTCTCGGGATCTCAAAACAATACAAATGTTTGCCATGCAATGGGCACATAATATTCGTGGTGAAAGCGAATCAAGAGCAGTCGAAGGGAAAGAAGGCGAATACAATTTCATGGGAAGTTCATTAATTTTGTTCGATTTTACGAATTCATTTTGAAGTACAAAGTCGATGTTTAATTACTTCTCCGAAGCTGAACAACGAAGAGCCCAAGCCAGCCTGAGATATTAAAAAGTCTCATTTAATAAAATTTGTTTGCGTTATTAACAAACTAAAAATTACTAATGAAAATTTGTTGAATTTAAAATCAACTATAAATCACATATAAAAATCTTAGAACCGCAAAATTTTCTAGTATTTAATCTAGCATTTAGAGTCAAAATTTGAATCGTATACAAAATTTAGTCAGACCTAAATAAATATTATTTTTAAAATGAAAGCGTTTATTTTTATATTTAAATTTGATTTATTTGTACATATAATTTTTTTTAGTACATCCTTAACCCAAAATGTATATAGTACACTTTCCACTTTCAAACTATATTTTGTTCTATGCTTCATAATTGTCATAATAAATTTTTTGCTGTATTTTTTTCAATATAATTTTAAATAGATAGACAGGGTCGCTCAGACAACTCAGTCTCCGAAAACTGTTTTTCGAAATATTTTTCTGTTATTTTCCCTGGCCATATGGCCATCAATCACTTAAGTGCGTTCTTTAGAGTATCGCAAAATCGGCTATTCAAGAGAATACATGCTATTGTGTATATTTACAGTGTACCTGGAGAGCAGCCGTTCCTGAGTGTGGGCCGCATCAGCATCAGCAGCAGCAGCAGCTCGTTCTCCCAGCAGTCATTAAAGCATCCAACAAAGCCGAAAACTGCTGGCACGCGCCAAATGTGGCCAATTTGCCTGTTGGCGTCACGAAAGAGGCGGCAAGAGGCAATGCCAAAAACAATCATAACAAAACCAATAGACGCGAAAATGGCCTAAGCAGTAGGCGGGACTCAGGGGCAGGTGGCAAGGCAAGGCAAAAAAAAAATAATAATAATAATAACGAAGGAAGCCCGCAAGACAGGTGGCATAAAACGTAATGGGTTTGATTTTAATCTAAATAATGGGCTCTGTGCCGCGTGCTGACGTACATGGCTTAATTAAATAATTTATATAAATTACCTATACGCCTCTTACACGCACACACACACATGGGCTGTAAATGTGTGCGCGCGCGCGTTCTTGCCAAATTCGGTGTGTGCGTGTGTGTGTGTGTGTGGAGGTGTTGCCACCTCGTGCTGACAGTAAAAATGTGTAAGTTTTTTTATTTTTATATTTTTCGGGTGTAAACAGGATACTCGTCCTGCCTGGGCTTAGTCTGCTTTATCAGCGCTCTGTGCACGCTCGACAACTTCCGGTTCGGTGTGTAAAAATTTACAAGCGGAACACTTCTATAAAAGATTAAGAACAAAATAAACAACAACAACACACATATGCACACACATGCACACACACACAGCATGCAGATAGGGGCATAAAAATTAGCATACGCCCGTCGCCGGTTGCCGTTTCCGTGCCGTCAGCCGCATAAAGCGATTTGTTAATCAGTCAACAACTTCTGTTTCAGCTTCTGCTTCTCTTCTTCTGCAGTGTGTGCAAGATACATTTAACAGTTAACATTTATCTTATTGTATGGTCGCTGGACTATCAGCTTTTTGGCTAGCTATTTGCAAGCTTTTCGTGCCCGTCCGCCAGCGAGCTTTCGTTGGGGTCAACTGTCAAAACTGACAATTGAGAGCCACTCGACACACGCCTGGCCCCCGCCGCTGCTGCTCTCTCACTCACTCACTCGCCTGCCTGCCTTCAGTCGTTGGCCATCACTGTCGCACGACCGTTCACACTCACTCACGCTCACTCACTCACTCGCTCGCTCGCTCGCCCGCTCTCTTTGGCTTGTGCTCTTTGCATGTTTTCGTTGTAAATTGTGAACAGGAAGGATAACAGTTTTTGGTATTTTCGTTGTAGTTTTGCAGCGTTTTCGGTATGTATACATTGTGAATGCCATTGGCAGTGCGAGATTTGTTGTTGTTGCGCCGCGAGCCTAGCGAAGTGACGAAAGCTAAGTAAAAAAAAAACAAGCGAAATAAAGTAAAAACAAAATCAAAAAATATACACGGGAATTGCGCTGTTGTTCTTGTTGTGTCTAACGGTGCCTTCAACGGTTGTAGGTAAGCTGCCCGCAGCCAGTCCCGTTGCGACCCATCAATAATCAAGTGTAGCGAAATTTTTCAACATTTCTCCCAACTTATATTTTATTTTGTATTATTTTTCTTCCTCTGAAATGCGAGCATTAAAAACAATGTTGCAAAGCGCCTTTTACACTTCCCCCTGGCTGGCCACGCATTACCCAGCGGACGCAATTCGCTTGTGGCCAGTACGTGACATTCATCTCAAGCAGAAATGGCCCAGGTAGCAGAGACGCAGGCGGGGATAGAATGGGATGGCTGGAGGGGGTTGGTTGGTGCTGAGGGGGTTGAGTTGTAATAAGCAATTTGTGGCATACCAAAAAAGTAAGTCTTCGAACCGGGAGTACCCGACTAGCAGATGCCCTGCAAACCACCTGCGAGTGAGCTTAACATACATTTGAGTTCCACAAACACACACACACACACACACACACCCTGCAAGCTGACGGTGTGCTTCTTCTTCCATTAGCTCCGACCATGGAAAAGTGTATTCTTGAAAAACTTCCATACTTATTATCCAATCTTTAGGAAATTTACGGGACTTACCCATTTTGAGGAAAATAGGGCAAAAGAATCCAATAAGTGAAAATATCTTGGGCATTTTATGCCAAATTTCGTAGCTTAAGCTGTGATAATCTTCGAAATATGTTAAAAAAAAATCTATATTTATCGATTTTTATTTTTTTATTTCAAATTTCAAATTTCTAAATCTTATAGTCTTCGAAATCTTATAGTAATCGGTTCAGCTAGTCGTTCTGATCAATAATATATATATTTTGTGGAGTTGAAGATGCATACATTGGCACAAAACCAGTATACCCACTTTTTAAGCATTTGTAATGCCTACAGGGTATACAAAATAAAGTAGAAACGCAGCAAGAAATATAATTGATTGGTTTATAAAGCACAGCCAAAGTCCTGCACACACACACACACACACACACACACATACATGCGTGTAGGGGTTGGGGGTTCAAGGGGGTAAATGTTAAGAAACTATAATTGATGAAGTGCAAAACAATAAAGTCCGTCATTTGTTGGATTTATATCACACTAATTAGAGTCTTCTTCTTCTGCTGCCGTTGCTGCTGCTTCGGCGGCTGCTTCGTGGCCATGGCCAATGCCACAGCCAGCTAACAGCTAGAAGGTCCTCAAGGCAATTGATGCACTTGTCATCCCGGCTGACCGCAGCAGCGGACGTGGCAAGAACTTTGCAATTTCCTACTTTCAAGCTGTGCTGCTTCCGATGTGCCACAAAAGTTGTGGCTGCCGCTTTGTCTAGCAGACACACACACGCACACACACATGTACACGCATAGATAACTAAGTGTGCTAATGGCAAGTGACAGGCGAACAAAGGCAAAAGCTGGCCTCGCACAACTCGTTAGCAGCTGTGCCATATGTTTGGCTTATCAGTGGCATTTTGGGCCAGCACTTTGTGTTTTTATTTTTTGTATTTTTTGGGTCTGGAAACAGAACAACAACAAATCAATAGAACGCATAATGTCCCCATATGTGTGTTGTACTTAGAGCGAAGCAAGAATTTTCGAAACTTGCGACTCTCAGTTGAGGCGCAGGCGCCCTGCGCAGCTAAGTAGGCAACGCTTTTTATTTCAAAGTCAAAAAGTCAAGCAGAAGTGAGAGAGCTGCAGAGAGCGAGCGAGAGCATGAAAAAATTATGTAATAGAAATAGAAGTAGACAAAAAGCGACGGCAGCTAAATATATTATTAGTTAAAAAGCTAAAAGCTATTATGTACACACGCACAGGCAAACAGATAAATATATAAAAAAAAACAAAAACTTACCAACACACATACACATGTATATATTTATATGTATTTGCAGCCAGCGGCTGTTAACTACGCGCCTTGAGCGCTTTGGCTTACGATTTGAGCGCCGCTCATGCTGGGCCCATGCGTTCGAGCGGCACAGCTAGTGCTGTGCTCACTCAATTTGTAAACGGGGCAACTTTTGCATAGAGCGCTCGAGCTTTGGATACCATTATTCTTGTTGAGCGGGCGCTTGAGCGCTTTTGGTACGGCTGTTGTTGTAATTTAGGCGCCGCTACGGCTGCGACGCCGACGCTGGCGCCGCAGCAGCCTACAGCTGGTGTCTGCTCGCAACGTTTTGCTGCTCGCTGCTCGCCGCAACGGCCCGAGTTTTCCATGTAGGGAACTCGGCAGTGCGACACAGAAGAGTGCGAACATAGCATGAAGTAAGAAGCGCCGTATACAAAAAAAAAAAATAGAAATAAAAAATACTATAGCGAAAGTAAAGTGCACAAAAGTATTAAATAAAAATACCAGCACATGCTTAAGTAAATAACGTGGGTGTGTGTGAGTGTGTGTGTGTGTATTATATACATGATAGCATACGCTGCATAACATGCATATAAAAGAAATAATAAGAAAAACAAAGAAGCACACACACTCGCACACACTCAGCCAGAAGCTCGCTCGAAATGCAGTGCCAGCGAAAAGAAAAATAACAGCAATAAAACAAAAAACTAATTCAATTATAAACAATTAAATAGCTGCGCGCTGAGCTGCATTGGCGAATGAGTTAAGCTCGACGGCGGCAGCGACGGCGACGGCCGCAGCGGCGGCGACTTTATGTAATCGGCGGCCCAAAAGTGTCAAAGTTCTTAAAAATTTGATTAAATCAGTTAGCTGTGTGTTACGTAAAATGTTGTGTGTGTGTGTGTGCTGGTGTGTGTGTGGGCCACCTATATGCCCCACACGGCTCAGCCTCGTAATGGGCACTTACGTGCACGCTCACATAAAAGAAACCCTAATAAAGAAATATCGATAAAAACAACAAAACACGAACACACAAAAAATAAGCAAAAAAATAAATACAGGAATGAAAGAACGTTATCTTTGGCTTGTCGAAGATTCAATACCCTTGCAGACATATATAGAATGTGTCCTATGTTTTTTTTTCTACTTAGGCAGATGTTTTTTTTTTTTGATTTTCCAACCGATTGCTTGCATAGAAACTATATGATATAAGAGTCCGATGCTGATAAGATTTTTCTTATATCACGAAAGCATAGTAAAGCTCGTATTCGATGAGTTTGATTGGGATATCACAATTTTCAACAGATAGTTCCAATGGCAGCAATAAATTAAAGGGTTGCCATGATTATAAATGTTTCCTATATATTGGGAGTTTTTAAACGGACGTAATTGTTAAGTTTAATAAAGATATCTTGACAAATAATTTTTTTTTTTACGAAATCTAAATTTCTATTTGATAGTTCCAACGCAAGCTACGTGACATAATAGACCAATGTTCATACGAGTTTATTTTGATTAAGATATCTATAAAAACATAAAGTGGTTTACATAAGATCTCAACTTTTCACCAATGGTTCCTATTGTTGCTTTGTTCTATAGGGTTAAACGGGTTTATTTATATGTTCAGTTTATGTTTTCATAAACAAATCAATGTCAATTTTTTTATTATAATTTTATTTTTTTTATTATTTGAACTATTTTTAATTGTCGCTAAGAAAAATACTACATCCTTACACTAGCCTGGGATTCGAACCTAGAACCTCGTTTTTCAGTTACATGAACACAGTTACATATAATTAGTCACAATAGCTGAGTTTAATTGGAATTTCTTAAAGCACAAAAAAGATTTTCTGTATAAAACCTTAAATATTGTCCGATAGATCATGTCGCAGCATGATAAAGCGATCCGATCGAAGCCAGGTTTGATGTAGATAGCTTTTAAGCCGGGCGACTTGTTGGCATTGAAAGAGATAGACAGACAGACAGACTGAGAGACATGGCTATACCAACTCGGCTGTTGATACTGATCAAGAATATTTACACCTATGATCTGAGAGATATCACCCTCAAAGCGTTACACATTATGTTATGAAATTCAAATACCCGCTGCGAGAGCCCAAACAAAAAACAGTAAAGAAAACACAACACACACAAGACACACAATAGGCCATGCGTGTGTGTGTGTGTGTGTTTGTGACTCTGTTTAAATTAGCTGCAATGTCAATAGGTTCTTATGTTCATTGTGGGGTTCAATGGTTATTGGGCTAACCCCAAACTAAGCAAACTCATTAAAATCAATGCGCTATCGTTATCTCCATCGCCATCTCTATCTGTATTTGCATCTCTTCTTTGTGTTATTTTTATGCAACTTATATAAGCATTTATTTATTTTCTTTTATCTGTGTTTACTTTGCAGCAACTCTTTCTGTCTGATGCTCGCTCTTCTTAGTGGATTTCTTTAACAACAACAACACAAAAAACTTTTAAACTTTGCCTCTTCTACAACTACAACAACGACTGTTAGCAACCACAACAAACACACGCGCATCAAAGCACACACACCCACACACAGACACACATACCAAGCAGGAATTTCTCAGCGGCAAATCTCAACGGAATATTTACTGAGTAGTAGCAGGTAAGTTAATGCACAGCTGCCCAGCTCAGCAAAAGTATCCCAAAGTATCTGAAAGTATCTTAAAGTAGCTGCAAGTATACGAAAGTCTCTCGCAAGCGTTCAAAGTATGCGACAAGTATGCTCCAAACTCGCAACTCTCTAAAACTAAAACTCGGCAAATGCTTGCAACAACTTTTCGCATTTTCACGCGTGAAGTGGCCAGACACCACCCAGCGCCCACCTGTCACCCCTTAAGTGTATGCAGATTCGCATAATGAAAAGCCTTGATTTCTTTTTTTATTTTTGCATTGATTTGCAAGTACACTTAGCAAAAGAGGGGCACTCCAAATGCAAGTGTAATAGGCTTAGAATTTATCATATGAAAAATTTCTTTAATTCTTTATTACTTTTTTATTTTATAATTTTTTATTAGAAAATGATTTTGAATTATGATTTTTGCTTTCAGTTGAAAAAATTTCGACCTCGCCTTTCGCTCAGCGTAGCCATTAGTAAGCAACGGTCAACAAAAAGGGTTTCTACTTGTCAGTTGGCTTTGGCCGGGCTTACGCTGCGTATACTTAATATCGGTTTTGAGCCCCCCTTAAGAACCCCTTTCGGCGGCGCCATGGAAACGAGCACACAACTCAGCTTGGCTTATTTGCGTGTTTATTGGCTTTAGCTTTTCATATAACAAAAACAACTTCAAACGTAATTGGATAGCCCCAACGACGCAAAAGAAATGCGAATTCGTTTGCTGTTGTTTCTGTTTCTGCTTCTGTTTCTGTTGCTGTTGTTCGGGCACACCTTGAGAGGCAGCGGCTGAAACAGCAGCTGAGCCATCAAATTCTAAACACGAAACCCATAAATTTGCGCCTTTTATTTACATATATTATAGGGTCGGCCCCAAAGCCTTGGCTAGGCTATAAAACCCTTCCGTTGCGACGTTTCTAAAATGTTGGCAGCCTTTCGCCTCAAAAAAATTAAAGTGAATTTCGTTAAGTTTCGTTAACCGACAGCTAAGCTGGGGCTAAAAAGCGAGCATGCTCGACTGTCAGCTGCACTCTGAACACTAAAACTATTTACAGTAAAGAGGTTGTTAAAAGTTAACAAGGACATTTTCGAAGTCATTTTTAAACTGTATATTTAATAGAAATTTTCTAAAACTGTCAAATTTATTTTTATTTATCTTTTTTATTGTTTTTATCATTTATTTTTTCTTTTTGTGTTAATAAATTCTCAGTAGCCAGTAACAAATTATTAAGATTAAAATATAGCATTTTATATTTATACTCAAACTCTTTATTTGTATGAAAAATTGGTTTGATCAAGCAAAAGTTTATGGTTTATAGTTATGGTTCTTGTATAGTAGGTAAGAATAGTCAGTTAGGTGAAGTTAAATTGTTCTCCTCGTGAATATATCGAATTTTATCTATATGATATTTCTTCCGTCCCTCTTACAAACCCGTTTTCTAACATGCACAGGGTATATTTAAAGTGAATTTTGTTAACGAAAAAATTTGTTTTTCTTTATTTTTGCTGATGGGTTGGTTGGGGGAGCTAAGGATGGAGCTGGGACTGGTTTAGCCCAATAAACAATTCTGCTGACGCGTCGCTGCAGGGCGCATGAAAAGCTGAAAATTCTTTGCAGCGCCAGCTTAATTCATTAGCTTGGCACAGGATACGCTGGCGGCGCACTGAGAATCAGATAACAGAGAGAGTGGGAGAGGAAAAGTTCTCACTGCCATGTCCTGTACATCCTGCCGATCTGTCAGTCTGTCAGTCAGTAATTCCGTCCGTCTGTCCATCTGCCTGCCTGCCAGGCGTATGCTTTTTATGTCAAACTAATTTGGTTGCTCGTTTAGCTGGTGTTGTTTTAATTTGTTGCAGCTTTGCCCACGCCCCGCCCCGGCCCGTCCCAGCCACGCCCCAGCCTAAGTTCGTTAGCCCAATTTGAGCAAATATTAATACATGGTTATAAAGCCGCGCGTACTAGATGAAAATGGGAAATGCAAATGGAAATGGAAATAAGCCCAGTCAAGTCAAGACATGGCGCGTCCCGCTGAGCGCTGCTCGCCAAAATTTACAAAATTGAAAATTTTATTTACATTTTTTTTCTTCATATTTTTTTTATCCTTGCGCCCACATTCATTAGGGCATTATTGTGCGGGGTCTCAGATAATATTAGATTATGTGTAGTACAGCAGCTGCGTGGTAATTCCAGAAAAGTGTACTGAACACACAGAGCCAGAGAGAGATAGAGTGCGAGAGAGAGGAGTAGTACTCGGAACTGTCAAGAACTTGGCTTGGACAGTCGCCGAGGCGGCCAAGCGGCGGCATTTAAGCTAATCGGCTTAAAGTATCAGGCCGGGCACAGGTGACAGGCCAACTTGGCGGGCGCACTCTATGCGTATTGCTAAGAGACGGGAACGGGGGATGGGGGCCCCTTGGGCATTGTCCTGTTTGAGCACAATTTAATTTGCTGCCTTTTTCTCTCGTCTTTTTTTCTGTCTCCATTTATCTTTGCAGTTGGGGAGTTGGGCGCAGCGAGAACCGCGAGTGCATTTGCCATACGCAGCAGCAGCAGCAGTTGCCACGCCCACAAAGTCAACCGAAAAAGCCAACAAAAAAATAAAACAAAATGGCGGCGTTCATAGCGAAACAGATGGTTGGAAACCAATTAAGCGCCGTTAAAGGTAAGTCAAAGTCAAAGGCAACCAGTGTTGTCTACACGCGAGCAGCCAGAAAAAAGCTAATTTATCATCAAGAAAAACCTTAATTAAATATTTGCAAAGAATGCGAAAAAAATTTAAAAAAAAATCGCTTTTAAGGTGATTTTATTTACCTACTATTTATATTTTTTATTTACAAAATATTCAAAGCAAAATATCGTTATTAAATACTTAAAAAAAATTCTTGAAATGCACGAGTTAATGAATTTTGGATATTCTATTGAATTAATGTTCATATTTTTCATTTAAAAAATATTATTCAAACAAAAAATGGATTCATTTGAATTTTAATTAAAACCAAATTTGCCATGCCTGGGCTGTACCTTTAAAAAAAATACGTATGTATTATATACATACATATTTATATACATACATAGCTAAAATATCCTCAAGTTAACTTATGTCCACACAGTGCGTATTTTATGGCATAATCCACAAAAAAAGATTAAATAACGGTGTTGGAAAACTTTTTATAAACTTACACAATGAAATTACACTTGCTTTTAATTAAAAACTCTTCAATCAAATTGGTTATCCACGAAAAAAACAAATACTGCTGAAAAACACGTTATGCATACAAACTAGTAAGGAAAAGTAGTTCTAGGAAGAATCTCCTCTTCAGCTGCCATTTTTTATAACCCCATCCTTTGAAAAACCGCACACACTTGCCGCCGCTAGCTATTTTCTTCAGCTAGATTTGTCGGGAAAGAAGTCCAATTGGCAACAGGGCAGGCAGCACACATGCTAGCAAAATATTCACTCACTCTGCCAGGCACGCAAAGTATCTTATATGATTATGCTCAAGCATAGCATACATGCATATATAACGCGAGATAGGGTAGATATACATGCATACATACGTATATGTGTGTGTATTTTTGGCATACGCGATCGATAAACATACATAATTCATTTTCAAGCTGCTGCACAGCACAGAAGGAGGCAAATACAAGAAACTGCCACACATGAAAGTGGCTAACGCTTTTAGCTGCCACAGCGCACCCGACTCAAAGCTCCCCCCCATCCTCCATCTCCGCCCAGCCCACCACATAGTAGTTGCTGTTGTTGTTATTGTTTAATCGTTGGCTGTGCAATCGTTTGGAAAATCATTGAATGCTTTCAAAAACGTGGCTTGTCGCTAGAATATTTTATTTAAAACGCTTATCAACTGGCAGCACAAGCGACATGCCACAATGCGGCAAGTGGCATCAAGGCGCGACATTATGTATCCGTGTAGCTAGGCGTCTGTATATGCGTGCGTACCCATATATAGATACAAATGTATCTTTAGCTCTGCGCCGCACTCAATTTGCAAGCGCCGCTGTGCTCGGCCAGCAACCAGAGCCGACTCAGCCTCCCCTCGTTTTACTGAAACTGAGTCTCTTATCAAGCGCAGAAATTCTGCACGAATGCGTCGGGAAGTGGTTCTAACAAATTGATACAGTTAATTGCGTAGATTGATGCTAAATTTACAGCACTCGAACAACGACATGGCCCGAGAATAATACCACTTACAATGCCAGCGAGGAGAGTGGCTGACGAGGGGGAGGAGAAGTGAGTGAAAGAGGCGGCAGCTCAATCATTAGCCACCCACCTGCCACAGGCACTTGCCACTTGCCACTTGCCACTTGCCGCTTGTCAAGCTGTCGCCTGCGGTTCGGTTTCGGGTCTGCGGGCTTGCCATTGGGCATTAGGCCATCAAAGTCTGCCAGTTGCCAGTTGGCAGTGATAGACTCGCCATATACATGAAAATGCCATTAGCATGACCGTCAAAATCGAGAAATCAAATCGATATATGCCACACATATATATATAATGCCACTAAAATACGTTTAGCCTACTGCACACGTAGGCCAATTGCCTGGATACAAAACTGCAGATACTTTGGCTCCCCTTTCCCCACTTTCGGCCTGGCAGCTAAACTCAAAGTGCGACATAAAAAAATGCGGCAAATGTGAGAAATGAAATGAAAAGCTAGTTAAAGTGTTTTTGGCGAGGTTAAGCGAGTATCAAATACCCTGTAACCGGCCAAGCAGATGACAATCGTTGCTTTTTTTAAAAAAATGTTTTAAAAGCTGGTCGAATATTATGAAATATATATATTTTATAGTTTGGTCTGTATAAGCTATACAAGAATTATTATGTTCTTAGAGATATGCTTAAAAACCCTGAGCTAAAACCCGATATTTATGGACTTCAAAGAAAAAATAGCAGTTATCAAAAAAAAACAAATTTTTCTTCATATATAAAATATGATTATGATATATGATTACTTTCATTTCAAATTAAAAGTCTTCACCTGTTATACTCTGAGAAATAAATTGCATAAAACAGCCAAAAATTGCAAGAAAATTTGGCTTAGTTTAGGTTCAAGTGTTTGGTATAGTTTGGTTTAGTTTTGCATTTCTGGTATTTAGTTGAGAAAATATATGTACATATACATATACCCTATGGCGTCTATAACCCTATGCCCACTTCAGCCTATCATAGAACTTTGCACAAAAACCTTATGACATTTTTTACGCATTTTCAATGGGTACAGGGCGTAATAATAATAAACAGCAGAAATCGTAAAAAGCCATAGCCAAGGCCAGGCCAATAGCTGAAAAGTTAACTAAGTTCGACTGCAATGGAACATTGTTTAGGAATTTAACTTAACAATTGCAAATCTGTAACACATTTTCAGCTCGGTTACACACGGCGCAGCGAGGGGTGTGTGTGTGTGTGTGTGTGTGTGTGTGCGTAGGGGGTATAGGGATGGCAGCTAATGCGTTTCCATTGTCGAGCTGTGAGCTCACAATCGGAGAATTTATTTGAGCTGCTGTCGTGTTAGCCTTTATTACTATTGCCTGTCTTATGTGGGGATAAGTTATATGGATTTCAAGCACTTGTCGGTCGCCAGGGGTGGGGGGACTGGGGTTCAGTAATAAATGTTCCAAACGTGCAGACAGCAGTCAGCGTAAAATAAAGTCATAAAATATCGTTTTCAGGCCGCAATTTACTTTAAGTATTTATAAGGAAACTATTGTTAAATTTTCCATTTTAACTTGAACTTTAAATTTTAATTTTTTTTCAGGTAAGCGTTTTGTTTGTGAAACTCTGCAGCATTTTCTCTAAGTGCGTAAGTTGCATTAACATTTCAAAAAGCTTTTCACAGCTAACAATTTTGATATCTAAGTTTACTAATATAATACAATAAATATACATATTTCAAACATTATTATATATTCGGCACAAATTCCATTTAGTTATAATTTGTATTTCAGTTTTGAATGGAGAAATCGAAATTTTATTGATTGGCAAAAAACAAAAAACCGCATGTGTGCAAACAATTGAAAATTATTAGAAATTTTTATTGAAACTGCATAATAGACTCGTTCAAAATTGTAACTGATTATCGAAATGCGAGAAAAAATAGCAAAAATAAAACAAAAATATTATTTAACTAACTCGTAAGCCTAGCGTTGCACTAAAAATAATACACTTTGTTTTTTGAAGCCTTTGGTACAAATACTAAATATACTAACCCACACACACACATTCAATATACACACATTAAAGATCGTTTAGTTATGAACCTCTTCGTGCTCCCATTAGCTAGTCTCCCATCCATAAATCCACTTGATAATTACGTATACTTATATTATATAACTTTATTGTACTCTATTTAAGCTAAAGTGCACACACAATTCATGTAAAGCTCCTTACCAAAATAAGAAAAGAAGAGCCAAGAAAAAAAAATAAATGTACATAAATTTGTACGCTCCTCCTCGCTCAATACCTATTCACAGCCGAACTTTACCTCATTGTAAAACACACACTAAACACAAGAGCTTGACAAACACCAGCTACAGCGAAATACAAAATACAAAACTCAAAACACATACACACACACACACACACACAGCAAACACCTCCTAAAACGATATCCAAGTGCACAGCAATCCTTAGAAATTTTCATGCACTTCACACTAAGCAAACAAAAAAAAGTAAATAAATAAAAAAAAAACACAACAATGCCAGACGCCCCCACCGCATACGCCTACGGGCCACGCCCACGGCCAGCAACAATGAACACAGCTGCCTTTATAAAAAATATAAAGAAGAGAAAAGAAAGAAAAACACACAATTCAATTTCTTCTATTACAATTTCTTCCTGCCTACACCCAAACTCGATAAGGTTATGTATTTTTTGTTGTCTCATTTTTTAACGCTTCTTCTTACTTTGTACTCACTTATATTAACACGAATGCCACGCCCAGTCACGCAGTCTGACGCCCACATTGTAAGGCACAAACGGAAATTTGAGACTCGCAGCTGCTACCGTTTTTATTTTTTTTTACTTTTCAACACTGAAACCGCTAAAAACACCCTTTCAAAAAGTACATTTCAAAATTTTCTATTACAACAGTTTCCTGCCTACACCCAACTGCCTGAACTCAATAATTATAGATAGATATTTTTTTTCAATTGTCCAACCCTGACACAGCCTTTAATAATACTTCATAGACATTTACCAAGGTTCCCAACACTCACAGATATATACACACATAACTATTTCCTGGTTATCGTTAGATTTATCGATAATTCATCGGTTTTTCTTCAACACTGAAAAACCTCAATTTTAACAATTATACTCAGCATACCTTTTCCAACACTCACACACAAACTATTTACTTCCTTTCTATCAGCTTTACTTCGAACATATTTCAACTTATTCAATTTCTATCTTTCTCTTTCTCTCCGATATATATATATTTACTTAACTGCCCAAGCTATTATCGCATACTCACATGAATCGCCTAACGCATATCAATTTCATAAAGCGTAGCTACTAACTAATCTTTCTCTATATAAAATAAAAAACAAAAACAAAAAAAATAGAAAAGAACTAGAGTGGCGTATTAATGGAAACTTTACCTTTACTCTCCCCCCACGACCAAAAAACACGCTAAACAGATGCTGCAGGCGGTAATTTCTCCAGACTACAATATAATATATATACCCATATATAATCTCGTTTCTTTGCATTTCAACTTGAACTTTTGTATGACCACACAAAAATGCATTTTTGATTCGATTCTTGCGAAATTCCAAATTAGAGCCACCCCACATAATAACATAATAATATCAGCATTCGTAATCGTGTACAAATCGTACTCAATATGTGATTATATGATATGCATATATGAAATTGGGCTTTATTGCCTTTTAGTTTTTACTTAAATACAAACCTAACTCATAATTTTTTCATATACTTAATATAGTTATTTTACTTGCTGCACCCCCCTTTCCCAAAAAGTAAATAAAAGTTTGCCATAGTTGCACAACAAAAAATAAAAGGAAAAAAGAGCTTTCAGTACCGTTAATTATGCATAACAAAAACTTTGACAGAGAGAACTTTTGCTACTATCAGAATATAGTATGCTTAACGTCAAAATCTTAATTGAAAATTAAATTCAGTTTCTCTTATATTTTTTGTTACTAAAAAAGTTACTCGAAGAAGATATTTTTAAATTATTTTAAAAATTACTCCTAAAAAAATGAATAGTTTTAAATCTATATATTAATTTTCTTTAATCAAATTCCCAGCATCTCTCAAATCTATATTAAATTTTTTCTCATTAAAATCCCAAGCATCTATACTATAACACTTATTATATGATTAATAAATTTGAAGAACTATAAGAACAAGTTTTGCATAGTTAGCATTGCGTTGAGCTTTATGAGTTTATCAAATTTTCTACTAACAGCAAAAAATAAAAATACTAAAATTATACTTGAAACAAAAAAGGAAAAATTTTATATACTATACGATTATCGATTGATTTTGCATTATAATATTTTGTAATTTTGAAAGTTAATTATTTGGAAATCTTTGCCTTTTCCGTTTGTTACAAATTGCTTCTATATCTACTTCTACTTCTACTTCTTCTCTAACTACTACTAACTACCTTCTACTACTACTACAACAACAACAACAATAACAACAACAACTTTTCGTACTACTCTACTTAAACCATATATGGAACCATACTAACTACAAATAAAACAACTTACATCTTCTACTACCTCTACTACTTAAACTACTCTAACTACAACTACAACAACAACAACAATTCTACAACTAATATACAACGTATTTACAATGAGGTAAAGTATAAGTAAATATTATTGCTATGTATATAACACTAACTATCTATCTAGCTTAACTATCTACCTACCTTTAACTATATCTATATCTATTCTTAACCAACCAATTGTTCTCGTAAAGCCCTAAAGCGAACCCTTTGGCCCGACACTTAAGCTAGTTAAGCTTGTCAATAACACAAATGCTGAATGCCCTCAATAAAAAAGCGCGAATTTCTCCCTCTCTCTCTCTCTCTCTCTCTCTTTTTCGTACTTCCCCGACCTTTAGTCTCTATTTTCAATTCCCATTTTGATGAGCAAACATTTTGACACATGCGACACATGCCACTGGCACGCAAGACAACGCTATCTACATGACAGAAACATTTGCAGATACAGATACAGATACAAATAAAACTACAGATACAAATACAGCTACAGCTGTCCACAACGTGTGCCATTGATGTACTTATCCTCCATGCAAATGCCGCTTACTTTTGCAAATTCTCAATTGTCTATCAACATGTGCGTCCATCGGGCGAGTATAAAGGAAAATTGGAAAATTGCTCCCAGCGCTCGGTTTGATATTGCGGCTAATGCGAAAATTCAATTTGCCAAAACCCACTTTTCACCCATTTATATATAGAGCAATTGTGGTTTTTTTTCAAATTGGTAACATATTTTCAATTTGGGTGCAAACTTAAAGGGTTAACAACTAATAAATGATTGCCTTAAACTGATATTGCGGTTAATGTGAAAATTCAATTTATCATTCGCTTTTCTTCGTTTTTATGTAGAGTAATATGTTCATATTTCACTCGAGCTGATATTGCGGCTAATGGGGAATTATCCACCTTTTTTTTTTATGGCTAAATATAAATAAATTAAGTCTTATGCTTCAGTTGTAAACAAGACACGTTATTTATGTGAGCTTAACATAGCTTAAGATATATTTACAGTTCAAATTGGTTAATTCATCATAATGACGGATGAGAAGCAATTAAGTAAAAGCACAAAAATAATATGAAATCAAGTAAGTTTCCACTTGGAAGCTTTTGTTATACAAATTTTTCTCATATGTTCGAAAGTTTCTTATTTCTGAGTTGGGTTTGGAAATCTTTCTTGATTTCATAATCGACCGTTAATGTTGCTTTAATATGAATAAAATTTCTAAATTATGTACAAAATAAGTATTGAAGAGAAGACTTTTCATACTTGAAATAAGCATTGAACGTTCTTAAATCAAGTTCTGTACTTAAGACTTATATTTATGAAATTATGAACTTTGTAATTTTGATTAAATTAAATTAATTTAAATATCTCTTGCACTTCTCCCTGAGGATATGATAGTTAAATGATATCCGATCGAACCTCTTAACTACTCCTAAATAAGATTTATGTGCGGGAAATTAACAAATTTTCGTATTGCGAACTTTATTCAAAGAATATTTGCTCTGCACCGAACTTCTCGTTAAAGACAGCTCGTTGTCTCCCGCAGGACCTTTAAACTTTGATTTGAAAAAGCGCTGTTATCTAACGGTATGCACAGAGCCTTGCCGTGCGTTCCATCACGTCCGCCCAGCCGCGCGGCATAACTAATCCTGTGGGCGCAGAGGACCACAAAACTAAACGCAAAATGACGCATAAAATGAGTGTAGAGAGATGCCCACTGTGAGACAGTGGGTGTGTGGTGGTGCTGTAGGGGTAAGCCTCGTAGCTCCACATAGATGCTGCATATTAAAAATTCTTTAAATATTTGCGCTCCGAACAGCGAACAGCGAACGGAGCGAACCGAAAATATTTGCATGCAGTTCATCAGCTGTCTGAGCCAAAGGGCGGAGACGCGGCAGCATTTTTGTCAAATTTCCAGCATTTGCTGACATGAAGGCACATTCCTGACATTGACATGCCCAGGGAGAGAGGTGTGAATGGGGTGTGCGTATGAGTATGTGTGTGTGTGTGTGTGTGTTCGCTGTCGGCTAACAACTAATTGCTGGCGCTAGAGAAAAGAATTGAGTGCAGCCAGCGAAATGGCAATGAGATTTACTTGCGTCATTATGAAGAGCCATAAGCCGAGACGTGCGGCACGAAGCAAACGGCAAAGGCAAAAGGCAAGGGGCAAGCGGTAAAGACAACGAGGCACACTTTGCCACAAGTACAGGACACAGCATTTTAACACTTGCACACGCCCACTTTCTGCTTACTTATGCACACGCACGCGGCCTCAGTTACATCTGAAGATACAGCAACGGCTCAAAAAGATACAGCTACATGTGCTAAAGATGCACTCAGCGAAATTCAGAGAGAAACAGATTGTTTTTGCTCAAGTGCATGGGATATTAAAATTCAAGCAAGGTCAAAGTTTAGCTTAACTGAAAAGTAATTTAAACAATTTAAGTTTAACCACGAACCAAATTACTTGACCAAAAATCTGGCCAGCCCAAGTCCGAATCGAAAGACCTATCAAAAAGTCCGAACCGAACTACACTTTCTTTAATTTCGAATGTGATTATTCTGACTTCTAAAATATATATTCCACGATCTCAAAGATAGCATTATTGAGATTTGTTGCCCAGTTGCCCAATGCCTGAGCACTTAGACAACTCATCTACCGAGGACTTCAACTTTAAAATTAAATAATAGATTTTAATTCAAAGCTGAAAATGAATGAATATGACTGAATTTTCTCTGAGTGTAAAGTTACAGCTAAAAGATACAGTAACAGCTAAAAGATACAGCTATATGAGCTAAAGATACACGTCAAATATGAACAAGTGTCGAGGGTGTGTGTGTGTGCGTGTGGGTGTGTGCGGCTATAAGTAAATATCCAGGACTCTTTGAGGCTGTTAAAATGTAATTACGCCGGGAATATGGTAGTTGCTATTAGCGACTATGACAATGAAATCATTTGCTATGGGGGAAATGAACAGGCAGGCGGCAGCAGATAAGAGGCGGGGGCTAAGGCGGGGACTGGCAACGTCGCTTGTGCGAGCTTCAGCTGCTTAAGCCAACATCTACTTAAAGAAGTCGCCGGATTGCTCGACCGACCGCCCACTTCCTGTCATTTGTAGCGCCTCCGCCGCCGTCTCCAGCTCTGACCCAGATGCGGATGCGGATGCCGGCGTGGGGATGGGTGTGTGGGGCATGAGGATGTAGCTGGGGCCGGGTTGGCTGTAACAAAGCTCAGCGGTCTTGAACCGGATTAAGCAAGAAAATAATTTGACGTTCGTGCCTTTTCAGCAACTCCGTACAGTAAAAAAATGAGCGAGCAGAAAAATTACGCACACACAAATGTGTGTGTGTGCGAAAGGATGAGGCGCTGGGGCACTCGCACAAATGGCTGGCGCTTCCTTTTTGCCATTGCCTGTCATTTTATATGGCGCATAAGTGTGTCCGTGTGTGTGTAGTGTGTGTGTGTGTGTGTGTGTGTATGCTGGCAATAGAAATGGAAATGGAACTCTAATGTAGTATTCCCTTGGCGTGCGCGTATTAAGGCGCATAAATGTCACCAGCCCAGTCACCGCACAGGCCTCGTCATCCAGTTTCATCCGCATTCAGATCCTAAGACAATTACGTCCCTGTGTTCGAAGTATAACCCCTGGCAGCAATCCCGCCCCTCCTAACGCCTGACGTGTTGGTATTCAAAATAGCAGTCGAAAGCAATAAAACGCAGCGTGCGACTTACTTATCCGGTCTTTAGATCGTATATCAGACTTATGACTGGGCCCGGCACTTAGCGGCGGGCAACTCCTTGCCGGGATGATATATAACCAACACATTCAGCCGCAGGGCTAGGTATTAAGTACCCTCATTATGGCCAAGACACGCAGCGCAAAAGTAAAGCTTTCAGCAGCTGGCAAAAGAATGACAAAAAAAATAAGTAAACTAAAGGAAAGAAGTAAAAAAATAAACGTGTCCTTAGAACAACCAATTTGTATACCCAGCTAGATTCAAAGTGATTTCTTTTACTCATTTTCCCAGCGTGGGGGTAGCTGTCAAGAAAATACTGCATGCAAATTGAAGACTTCCGAGGGGTCTGTCTCGGGAGAAGTCCGAGGAGTCTTAAAGGTCCATCGATGGCCAATGGGTTGTCCATTAGAAAATAAATGAAATATGCAAAATAGCCGGCAAAAAGTAGTAAAGCGTATAAAAAGAGCTGGAGTAAATGAAGAAAATATGCAGAACAGTGGGAAAGAGGCGGGGGGCAGGCGGTAACAGTGGGGTAGCATGCACAAGCGGTGTTAATTATGCTGTCATGATAATTATATTACAATAGGCTTGATTAGTTTTTAATTGAGTTGCGCTGAGTTCTGTGCATGCACTGAACAACTCCAAACTTGAGAGTACATAGAAATACACGCTGAGAAAAGGAGACCAAGAATTACGAGTACAGATTATTTGAAGAAAATGTTCTTTTTATAAATCCGAGACTAAAATGCAACTAAATCAATTTTTGTACTTATATTGGAAACGTTTTACACTCATTTAAAATACACTCAACAAAATTAATAACAAAAATATTTTGTACTTGTTTCTCGAACTTTAAAATCAAATTAAATCGTGCCAGAATTGATAGCTGTGTTTTTGACTGTCAGTGTATATATAGCTAGGAGAGGTGCTCATATAACAGGACTCAGTTGCAGCTACAAATATAGCAAAGCAGACAGAGGAACAGGAGGAGCTGCAGAACAACGGAAAGTACCAAATGGCATAAAAGGAAGTTCATAAAGTTCATAAAGCAAATTACAAAAGTCTCATAAAAGCGCAACATTCGCATGGCTGGGGATGCCAAGATGCCAGGATGGTGGGTTGGGGTGTGGGTGGTTCGCCGCTGGCTTCGGGCCTTTTGGCAATTTGACACCATTTTGCGCAGGGGTTGAGGGTGGGGGAGGGGGGTAAATCAATTTTTATTATAAAATACATTGGACTGATTTAAGAAAACAATAAATGGACATCTACACAAATCAAGGCGAACACCCTAAAAAAGTTAATTCACGCAGCTATTCAGCAAATTGATGACTATAAATTCAATTTAATGTGCGTTGCCTTTACCACCAGCAGCAGCGGCAGCCAACGCAGCCGACGCAACCGTCGACGCAGCAGCCAAATGTGGTCAGTAGCTAGCTGAACCCTCTCGCAGCGTCCGCTGTCCGTTTGAAAAAAGCGCTCAAGAGCAACGCGTGGGAATTTTCTATTGCGTTTGCGCCGTCACATTGGAGGCTGTGCTGCCAGCGCCAGCGTCGGCAGCGCTGCCCAAGTGCCGCTGAATGCGACAACAATAATTAGAGCGAGACTGCGGCGACTGCGACTGCGGCTGTTATCAAACTCAAAGCCAAAGTTGGCCTGCGCAGGCGCTGCAATGCGACTCAGCGCACACAGTTAACAGTTAACAGTCGCCACCCCCAGCGTTTAGGTCAATCACGACGCGGTCCAGCGTCAGCTGCAGCAGCGACGGCGACGGCGACTGCGACAGAGGCAGCGACAGCGACAGCGACAGCATCGCATTGGCATAAAAAGCCCAGCGACTGCTGGCAATACTCCTACTCCAGCTTTGCGCTTCTGCGAAGAAAGTTCACTCACGCGCTGACGTAAGTCTCCATAGCGAGTGCGTCTCCAACGCTAGGATACGCAGCATTCGCCTCAGAGTCGGCAACGTTCAAGTTACAGTTTAGTGCGTTCAGTTCGTGTGCGCTCGTGGACGTGTACGCACTTCGTTTATATCACAGCGCAATCGATTCGGAGCCATGGCAGTTCAAGCGGCCAGCCGAAGCCGATGCCGTAGCCGATGCCGTAGCCGAAGCCACAGCCAGAGCCGAGCGCTCGCACGAGGAGCACGACGAAGACGAAAGCGCAGCGTCAGTGTGTCACAGCTGCAGTCGCGGCGACAACGGACGCCTTCTGCGTTCAGTATGTGGTGGTGTGGTGTCCAGTCGTAACCACGTCGGCAGCGGCAGCAGTGCCTGCATTTAGCGTAGTCGCGTGATTAAACACAAAGCCAGCAGCACGGAGAGATAGCATTGGCCTAAAAGCGTCACGAAATCATGAATTTCATTGGTATGCAAAATTCATTAGTCAAAAGCGAAAAAACTACTCGGTGTTGTGTGCAATTTTATATATTATTTCTATCTCTTGCTCTCTCTCTCTCTGTCTCTCCACTATAACTCTCTGTCTACAACTCTAACTGTAACTGATACTCTGCTAAATGTAAGTCACGAAACAAGCAAAACAAACAACAACAACAAAAAAAAAACAGTTCAACGTTTTTTTTTCCCCATATCATTTTAAACGCCAGCATATGCTGCACACACACACACAATCATCGTCAACTAAGCTAAAATCAATCAAACCAACGCCGAGCCCCCTGCCCCGCCACGCCCCACGTCCCGTTGCACGCGCAGCGGGCGTTAAATTTATCGATTTTTAACACAGCAAAGGGAAAAGGGCCAAGGGAAAACGGGCAAAGGGAAAAGTGGGTGCAAAACAAGAGGAAAAAAGTTCAAGGTCTGCGCCCGAATCTCTCTGTCTGTTGCCATCATTTATTATGCATTAAAGCAGCTAATAAGTTTTGTCAAGTTTTCGCCAAAGTTTCGTGAAGTTTTTCTTCGAGTTCTGCTTCGTTTCTGTGTCACGCTTTTAAGGCGAGTTGGCAGCGCTGCGACTGCACGTAGAGCGCATCGCCTGGTCGGCAGCTGAAGGCTTCGCTGAACTCGGCCGTGTTACGCAATAGCGCGTGCTGCAGCTGCCGCCTGCGCGCCTGCTGCCCCGCGCTCTGCGCCTCGCGGCACTCGGCCAGCAGGCTGCCAATGAAGTAGAGGCGCCGCAGCGACAGCTGCAGCCGCCCCGCGGCCAGCAGCGCGTTGAGCCGCGCGGTCGCCTGCTGCTGGCCCAGCCACTGGCTGTAGCCGCTGAGCGCCAGGCGCTGGGCCAGCTGGGCCAGCAGCAGTTCGTGGGCGTTGGTCGCACTGTCCGCGCTGCCGCTGCAGTTCTGGAACTGGGCGAACTGGCGCTCCGAGTCGGTGCTGCGCCAGGCGCCCGGCGTGCGGCTGCTGCTGCCGGCGGCCACCAGATGGCGCCCAAAGCGCTCCGCCAGCAGCACGTAGTTCAGCGGCGTGCTCAGATTCTGCTTGGGCATCAGCCCGTTAACGATCTCAAAGATCTGCGCGAATTGCCGGAGTTGGAGCGCTGGGCCCGTGGGCGGCTGGCGCTTGTGCTGGAAGCGGCGCAGCTTCTCCATGTTGCGGTAGAAGCTGCGTCGGCCCAGCTGCAGCTCCTGGTAGGCGGCATCCAAGCGCTCGTCCCCGTTGAGCAGCACGTGCATCAACAGGCCGAGGAAGCGCTGCGAGGCCTGCTTCGAGATCTCGTCGATCCACACGCTGCCCGACAGCTGATCCTCGTAGGCGCGCCCAATCGCCGCGTACATCTGCGTCAGCTGCACCCGGTCACCGCCCAGGCGCTGCAGCAGATGCGCGTACACGTCGCCGGCGTAGGTCTCCGCCAGCTGCTGGCAATCCGCGGCGGCGATGTCTGTGAGGAAAAAAACAAATGACAAAGTTGCAGTTAAAAATAGAAAGAAAAAAACAAAAAACAGGAAACAGGAACCGTTTGAAAAAGTATGCCAAACTCCTTTCGATTCTTGGTTTCGTGCTTCTAAAACTGTATATTCTAAAAAAAAATGTAGATTTAGGGCATAAACGTTTCTGGTGTGTTTTAGACATTTTTAAAGGCTTTCAATTATTACCCATTTTGTTGACTTTAACTTAAACTGTGGGGGATATCGATTTTCGCAGTTCGCTCGCTCGCTAATAGATTCGAAATAAAGTGTTTCTGTTGTTTTCGAACAGATACAAATTGCTAAGTTTTAGGACATCTTGAAAAAACAAAAAAAAAACAAAAATGTTTTCCTAAAAACACTTGAATTTTGACCTGTAGTGCCATATTGGAGCTATATGATATAGTAGTTGATATTGAGAACAAAAAATAATTGGTTTACTCGCCCCCAATATATATAGATTTGATCTGTTTGCCACGCCCCCAGTCGGTGCAGCCAAAAATTCTTAACACTTTATCTGACGCAGATATACACGAGTAAGACTTGCATAGGGATGAACAGACAGACATGGCTAGAGCTGCAACCGTTTACGGAGCGTATGCGCGATGTGCGCCAAAGAGAATATTACGCATACGCACCCATGAGATAGTCCACCCAGATCCAGTTGAGCAGCCGATGCATGCTGGTGTTCTGCAGCAGCTGCATGTAGTCCACCAGGCGGGGCAGCTGCTTGACCACAATCGTGTCCGTCGGCTTCAGGCTCTTGCCGCCGAGCAGCTGCCGGAAATACGCGTCCCAGTCGAGGCGGGCCATCGAAATGTTGCCGAACGAGCTGCGCTTGAAGTTCGCATAGCTGAACTGCACCTGATCGTCGATGCGCTCGGCCTTCACAATGTCGCGGCGACTGCGCTCCAGGCTGAGCACCTCCAGCGCGGCGACATGGGCGCGACTCTGCTCCACGCCGAAGCTCTGCAGGAGCTCGCCGACACGCTGCTCGAACTTGCGCATCGTGTGGCGCCTGGTCACATCTGGCTGCAGCGTGACCAGCCGCTTGTTCGACTGCATGGCGATGCTGCTCGCAAAGAAATACGGCGCACCCATCTCATGAAAGTGGCCCAGCAATCCCAGCCAGCCATTCGGCGTCGTCCGATTAATCCGGGCCGCCTCCAGCGCTGGCCAGCCGCCGCTGCTCCTGTAGAGCAGCGTCGATGTCAGGGACTCGGTGCCGCGACTGCTCTCGCAGGATTTGTAGAAGTTCAGCAGCTGCTGCTCCATGCTCAGCAGCTGGCCGGGCAACGCCGCGCGCAGCAGCTGCTGGAAACGCTGCTGTTCCTGCTGTCGGCGCAGCGTTTGGTTCGCGCTCGCGCTCCGCCCGCACACATAGCCATAAAAGTCCGAGCAGGGCGCCTTGTTGTTGTCCAGCAGCTGCTCTAGCTCCTGGCCGAAGCGCAGCACTTCGTTGTCCACGCTGCCACAGGCAACGCTTGCCACCAACAGCAACAACAACACTTGCAACACTTGCCACACTTGCCACACTTGCCACACTTGCTGCCCCATGTTGCTGCCACGAGCTCTGATTTGTTAATGTCGCGCCAAAAGTTTGCGCTCTTCACAGTCACTGTCACTGCGACTGACCCTGGTCGCCTCTAAGGTCAGCGGGCTGAAAGGTCAATGCGAATGCAAAGCACCGGAAACTGCCCACAATTTCACTTCCGTCTTCCACCTCTTGTGGCACGTTTCGCTCTGCGACTTAGCCGAAGCGTCGCGTCGCTCTCAATGCTGCCACCAAACTAATCGCGTTTCCACCAGCCAGACGATAAGCCCCAGTTCCAGCCCAGACCCGGCCACAGCCCAGCCACAACCCCAGCCCCAGCGCCCGACTACACTCTGCGAAAAATGAATGGATTACAATTCAGAGGATTTTTTCACATCATGTACATTTCACTTAAAATTATCTTAGATTAAGTTTGAATCACTCATAATTTAAAAAAAGAGTACGAAAAGAAGCTTGATTTACGTACAAAATACTTTCCTAAAGTTTACCCTGAAGAACAAAAAAAACTGTTCTTAATGAAATTAAATTTCGCTCTATCATACTTGCTTATCAAAACAAAGGCTTATAATACAAAAATATTTATTACTAGAAATTATTATAATAGAAATAAACATGAAATGTTTTAAGTGAAAGTCTTTTTTGATTTTCAATCTGCAGACTTGTCCCAGAATTACCTTTAAATGTTACAAAGAGGAAAAGAGCTTTACATAAGCAAAAAATACTTATTACAAAAATAAACCTTCTTAAAATAATTGTAAAAGTTTCCAAGTTAAGTTTAAACTTCTTGAACAATTTCTGTAAAAACTTCTTTAAGCTCTGTTATGAAAAATTTCAAAAAAAAAATCTGCTTGAACCAAGAAATGCTTGCTTAGACTATGAATTTCCAGCTAGGTCGATTTCCAACAAAATTGGTACTTGTTATAAGCACTTCAATGTTTCTCTCAGTGTAGAGTCGATGTACAATCTCTGAGTATGTGTCAAAATGTCAAGCTAAAATTGGTCATGACCGATTTTGATTCGAATAGAAATAATCAACAGTATTTCAGTGTGGTCAACTTGTACACACTGTACAGTGAGCACACACAATAATAAGCTATATTAATTAGAAAAAAAAAAACACAAAAAATGAACTAGTTCCACTTTGTAAGTCTTGGTTTTCTTTGAATCTTTGTGCAGGCGCTGTAGGAGGTGATGGCGGCGATGATGGCGACGATAAGGAAAAGGCAGAGGAGGAGGAGAGAGAGCGCCAGGAGGCCATACGTGAGGCCGAAGAGCGGCGCAAGGAGAAGCACCGAAAAATGGAGGAGGAGCGCGAAAAAATGCGACAGGACATACGCGATAAGGTAAAACCCAATTTGTACTTCAAGCCAAGTGCGATTGAAACAACTACGCCTCCAGCTTCCTGCTGCAGTTCAAATTGACTCTAGTAGGGAGTCCTTTTAACGAGCGACTCCCTAACGGAGTCAGATTGAATTTCAAAGGACCAAGACAACGAAAGTGTGTTAAGTGTTAACTGATGAGTGATCAATTAAAAGTGTTAACTGATAAGTTTTGAGTGTGCGGAACTATGAATTATGTGATATTTCACATATACTGTAAAAGCTCTCTTGAGCGGACAATCAGGTTTTATGTTTCTCTGCTTAAGCATATACCTAATGTTAATGAAGTTAAAAAAAATACTGCAAAATATGCAGAAAATTCTCTGTTAATAAATACCTTCGATTGTTTACATTTTTACTATTATTTAAATTATATTTTTAAAATTTTATTTAAAGAAAAATGGGTTTAATATTGCTTTAAAAAATGTGAGTAACTTTTGCAGCCATTTTAATTTCCAGTTCAATTTTTAATGCTAAAAAGTTTGTTTGTCTGCTAAAAAACAACTTGTTATACAAATAAAAAATTTAAAGTCATAATATTTGGGCCAACAAAAAATTGACCAGCTTAAGGTGATGTCCGCCCAAGGGAGTTGTCGCTAGACAAAGCTTTCACTGTATACATATACATACACAAATATGATAAATAAATAAACCCACCTTCCTCTGGCAATCGCCCCGCAATCTTACAGTACAACATCAAGAAAAAGGAGGAAATTGTTGAGGCAGCTCCACAGGAGGAGCCCAATCCGCTGATGCGAAAAAAGAAGACGCCCGAGGAGCTGGCCGCCGAGGCTGAGCAAGAGGAGCTCGACGATTTTACAAGTAAGTCAGATATGTTCCGCGCCGAGCACATGCCGTTATGTGTGTGTATGTAGCTCGTGCTCATATGTATCTATTAATATATATGTGTATATACTATCTTCAACTGGTCTTTAATCTATATGCTAATCTCGAAAAAAATCACCAAGTCGTGGCTACTCTCTCTCTCTCTCTCTTTCTATGTGTAACTGTATGAGCTCTTGTTTTAGTTGTGTATTTAAAATACTTTTTATTTAGTTGAGATTTATTAAACAACGTTTTTCAAGCAGCTGTCAACAAAAATCAAAAACAACTACAAGAAACTATTTTTGAAAACAAATAAAAAACACAACACGGCTCTTGAAAGTAGTACTCGTAAATATATATGTATATATATATATATATATACATATATATATATATCTGTGTGTGATTGTGTATATGTCTCGTAATCGTGCTCGTACCTAAGTGCTATTAAACTGTCCAAAACTAACTAAAGCTATCTATCTCTCTCTACTACTACTACAACTACTACTATATATATGTACTCTGTTTCCTGTGCGTATTTAATGTAAGACTCTAACTACTCGTATCTACTATCTGTCTAAGCTAAACTCTATAACTAACTCTAAAACCTATCAACTAACTAATCAACGAATGACAATATTTAATGCCTATCAAGTGTGCACTCCATACTCTCTCATTTATTTATATTTTCCTGATTTAAATCAACTTTTATTTAGTAAGATTTATAAGAAAATATTTTATTGTTTAACGTTCATTTTTTTAAATGGTATTTCTAAGAATTGTGTGTTGTATAAAAAACTGGGTTGCATTACAAAGAAAAATTATTGTTGTTAGTTAATAATTAGGTTAAAATATTTAAATATTAGACTAAGGTAAGTGCTAAAAATTCGTATAATCCTATTAATTTGTGTGGTAAACTAATTGCAAACTCTTGCATTTGTACTCATCTGTTCAAACTCTCTCACTATCTCGCTCCTTCTCAAACTATTTCTCTATCTCTTAAAAAAAAAAAAACAAAATTCCATATTGTCTAAACAGTTTGAATACCATACTCAAGTATTTCCGTAACACTCACAACAAATAATAAAAAAAACAACTCTTACACGAGTCCAGAAACTTCAAGTTGGTTAGTTATTATAGAACTCGTGCTAGTTAGGGGAATGCCCGATACTTAGCTGGGGGTTAGGTCTATTAGCTTATAACTAATTATTCAATTATACTTACATTATTTTACAAAAAAAAGTTTATTTTTCATTTAAACAACATCAAACTCACCAACTGCACTAACTAACTAATTAATAGAGAACTTTGTATGATTTCCTTCAAAACTAAAACTAAACCTAAGTTAACTAAACTGAATTAAAAAAAAAACTTTATTTCCAACTCTATGAAAACTAAACATGCATAACAAAATAAAACTCCAAACTGAAAACTTGATGAAAACTTTTGCTAATTGTGTTTTATGCTAACCAAGTAATAAAAACAACAACAATAAACAACAACAACAGCAACATCAACAACAACAACAATCTCGTATCTATACAACTTTTTCCCTCTTGCAATTGTTTACTCTCTTTCTCCTTTAATCCGTATGTAGTATATGTATTTTACATAATGCTAACATATTATGTAAAATATATATAATGCATATGCTGTCTATGTATGTGTATTTCTCCTACTCACACGCACACTCTAACACGCCATCTAACTACAAGTTACCAGCTCAACTATCGCTATCTCACTCACGACTAACTGTGACTTCCTGTCCTGTCTACTTTTGCCTATCTGTTATTAACATCAGTACTTTCTGTTACACTTAATATTACATGCGTACTTGCTGTTACACGATTTATATTACATGAGTACTTAACACGATGAACATTACAGACTTTGATTGATTGCCTTTTTTATTATTTATTAATTTATTACCCCCTCCCTCCACCTGCTGCATTGCATTTTGAGTGATGTCTCGCATCGAAAATAAAAAAAAATACTTGTACTTATTTTCATTTAGAACAAATATATGGCTAACGTACAGTTTTAACAGTTGCACTCAAATACTTTACGTTACGTTACGTTACGTTACGCTGCGCTGCGCTTCGTTGCGTTGCGTTGCGCTATGCTAGTTAACATTGAGCATCCATAAATACATATACATATACCAGTTGAACATACATAACATTTGTAGTCTACTCTACAAAATATGCTTATTTATTGCTGTTTCCATACTCAATTTCTTTTACAGAACTGAAAAATCAAATAGAAACGCAAGTAAATGAGCTAAAAACTCAAATAGAGGGAAAATGTGTCATGCAGTGATATGTCAGTCATCATATAAACAAATATAAACTAAAAATAATAATGATAAAAATAATAATAAATATAATATGTAATTCAAATAAAAAAAGATAAAACGAAACATTTATAAAATGCAATTGATTTAAATCACTCAACTTCAATTTGCTGATATATATAAAGTTACAGAAAACAAAAAACGAGAAAATCACAAAAAAATACAACAAATATTATGTTCGAATCGTTCTGCATAATATTGGAAAAATCATAAACAAATAATCTATTTACCATACATATAAAGCAAACCCACAATTCGGCAGCAATAAATCGAGCGAAACTTTAAAACGCCGCAAAGATTGAGATTATGTGAAGCTTATTAAGGATTATATATCATAATAATAAAAATAAAATCAATAATAATATAAATAGTATAATAGTAATAAAACAAAATACCAAATGATAATGATGCAAATTTAAAAAGTATATATACATATACATTTATGTATGAAAACAGGACGGTGAAATCCTATTGAATTTTTAAAGTAGTTAAAACATAAACCAAATTATGTATAAACGAAATATATAGTAAACGCCTTTAAAAATAATATTCAAATCACTTTTGCTTCGATGATAATGTAATATACTCAATGCCCCAAAAAAACAAAAAGAAAAAAAAAACAAAATAATATAAAATACATAACCGTTGTTTAGTTGATAGCATTACGAAATTACGGTAATTCGAAATCGAGATCGAGTTCGAAATCGAAACTAAACAAAACTGCGAATGGTGCGACAGAGACAGTCAGAAACAGAAAAAGAGGCAGAAATAAAAATGGAGGTTTGCTGAACCATGTCGAACCGTCGAAATACGTTGCTGAAAATCCTTTTTTTGGACTTTATAAAACATACATACAAGCATACATACCAACTACAACATAAATATACTCGAGTATAAAACGAAATGATGGACGATGGATGGATATGATCTAAAGCGACATACTAGCATATATATATATATGTATATATATATACTACTTTAACTTCTACTTTTGTTCCTATATATTTCCAAAACAATTCCAACTAAAATTTTCACTGTGAATTCGCTAACAAATTGACTGCAGAAATGTGTACAAGAAAAAAACTCATCGTTGGTACTTGAAATGAAACTAAAAATCAAAAAAAAAAAAACTTATGAAAAAATATTATACAAGATCGTTTGTTTCTTAAACCCAAGAGAACTCTTCTTTAACAGCTGTAATATTTTATTTCTTTCCTGTACAAAAAAAAATATATAATATACATACACACAACAATTGAGACATTCTAAGCTATTTGAGATACTTACTGAACATACTGATTGATGCTTCTGAAATGTAAGTAAACCACCTATATACCTAACTAAACTAAAATCTATATACATTAAACATAACAATACTTAAATTTGAGTTTCTTATTTACCCAACTATTGCTTAAGTTGACAATTATTACAATTAAACAGTAGGCAATATTGTAAGAACAAAAACTACCAGAAAAGAAATAAACAAATTATAGATAATATTATATAGCCATAATATTACGTAGCCATTTAGCAAAGGACAATAGTTCATAAGAAACGCTAGGCAGTTCGAGAGCATAATGCTGTGATACATTTAGCATACATTTTTATCACGCCCCCTACCCCAGAAAAGAAACCCCCAGCCCCTAAAACACGACACTTTAATAGTGTCGAATGCATGCCTTAGAAATGCAGTTACCCAATATACTCTAACATACATAATACGTAATGCCATAATACTATCCAAGGATTTAAAGACGGTACCTTCACCAAATATTTTTATACTATATACATACATAAAAAAAAGAGTATCTCTGTTGTCTGCTCCAACTTGTTAAGTTGCTGTTAAAGGGTAGGTACTCGCCTACATAAACACTCCCACTACAAACATATACACTTCAGATTGTATATATAATACGATGTTTCACAAAAAAATTAAATAAAAAACTCTTCTCTGGTACAGAATGCAACATTGTATGCATGAATGTACATATAAACCTACATACATATATACGTGCACATATACGAGACGTTGAATAATCAATTCAATTGAATTATTTATCGATTGTTTGTAACATTCAGTTTAATTGCACTGCATTCATTTGCTACACTCAGAGAATTAAGTACATAATATTTAACTAAACAATTTTCAAACCCAAAATAAGTCTTAAATATTTTTAAATAAAGATAGAATTTTTATACAGTGCAAAATTGTTAAAATGTTTAATTTGTAATTAAAGTAAAGTGTTTTTTAAACAATATAGCACATTTTGGGATTATAAAAAGTTTTGTAAAATATTAATTTTGTTCTCAAGCTAAGAAATTTTCTGAATTTCGATAACGCTCGTGTTTTATCTAAGTACAAAAGGCTTGGTTTATTCTCCGAGTGCATATGGTTTTTCTTTCAAATACGACTCTTATATATATTCACGTACATATGTATGCAAACAATATTACAACTATTTCACGCTCTCTCTCTCTCTCTCTCTGTCTCTCTCTCTATTCTGTACCGCTGTACCATAGCATGCCCTTTCCAAAATATTGTGCTAAAAATCCGTCTTTATATCCGCCAGTAGTATGCCTTATAGAGATAACCGAAAAAATATAATAATAATAATAATAATAATAATATATATATATGTATATAAAGTCATATCAATTCCTATGAAAAAAACACATTTGGAAAGGGCATTTGCGCTTCGGCTAGCCGAAGTTGGTGTACTTCTCGTTTCTTTTTATTTTTATTTTTATACTAACTATTAATCGATATACTATATAAATATATATATATATAAATATAAATACATATGAATAAATGTTTTAATCACACTGCATTCTCTATATCTCTCTCTTTCTCTGGTGTCTCTCTCTCTCTTCTTTTGATTTGAAACACTCTTTTGAATCTTTAATCTGCGCCACTTCTACTACTACTACTCTGCCTACAAAAATAATATATCTGATTAATACATCAACAACATCAACAACAACAACATTGCAACAACACGAAACAACAACAACTCTACCAAATCTTCACCACAACAACAACAACGACTCGCTGGTCTCTTTCAGACATATGTACTCTCGGTGTTTTATATGATATACTACTCGTATCATCATCAACAACAACAACAGCACAAGAAAACAACAACAACAACCAGTACAAGTACAACAACAACAACAACAACCTACATCTACTACAGCCGTAACCTTATATGTACTATACTATATAATAAAGTTAAAGAAAAAACATTTTTTTTGTTAATATTTACAACAGAACCAAGCTAAATAATACCACACCGAATTCTATAATACACCATAATTTCTGAACGTTGTGAAAATGTTTTTCATTTCTTATTTGACAGTCAATAAACACACTCTCACACACACACCCACACTCCATATAGTCACATGCATTTAAAATAGCCAAACAAAAAAAAATTAAATAAAATAAAATACAAATAAATATGGTGTTGTAAATGTTAAAAAGTTATGTACAGATCTAAAGAAATACCAAAGAAATAAATGTACAATTTACATACAGAAAAAACCATATATATATATAGAGTATAAAAAGTATTCAATAGCTTATAAATGATATCAAATATATATATCGTCAGTATCATAATGAACAATCAACATTAACTACAAACAATATTAAACAGAAAACAGAAAAAATACCGAGAAATTTCAAATATGTCCCTTTCTAAAAGTCAGCACAGATTTTCATTCGATTTTCATTTCAACTGTTTCATGTAACTGAACTAAAGGCAAAAACTATATATGTATATATAGTCTCGGCCCCTCTCTCTGTCCATCTAATAAAGCAATCCTAGAGTGCCCTCCCCTTCGTTCCATACAAAGTTAGGAACGATTTAACGATTTATTCGAATGCCTTAGTGTGGCTCCTATGAAAAGCGCATAGAAACTATCCGAAGAAAGCTTAAGAACGACTACAACAAGAAAAAACAACTACAACTAGAGTCTAGCATTATACTACTACTATACTACTATTCTATTACTCTATTTTCCCACAAGCAAACAGATTTTACTAGTTTTAACCGTACCCCAAGTCTTATGCTCTTTCAAATTCTTAGCTCTTAAATCTTAACGAGAAAACGCTTTCTACTTACATACTTAAAGCATATAGCGAAATGTTTAACTAGATTCTATAAAGGAAATATCTCTATATTGCGTTCTTTCAAAATATATAAATATATATGATATATTGAAGTTCACTTGAATTGTTTACGAAACAAAAAAAAAAACATAAAAAAACAACAAAAAAAAAACTTATACAAAAGAAAAACAAATACAAAAACACATATTATTCAATCATAACGAAGATTTTAACGTAAATCATAAATGTTGCAAATGTTAAATGGTTCAGATGATTTTTTGTTTTGACGTTTAATATTACATATATATAGTTATGATAATGTATGTATATGTATATCGAAAAAGTTTATAGCAAACCAGATTAATATTGAATATTATTAAAACAAAAAAAGAAGATATATACATACCTATATATATATATATATACTTATATATATATTTATATATATATCACGCTATATATATATTTATGTATATGTGTAACTAAATAGGGAAATGAATTTAAAAAGACATCAAACAAACCAAATACGAAAATAATGTTGAAAATTATACCATTCAAGTCATTATTAGATGTGAAAGCAGTTCTATACACAACAAAAACAAAACAAATTAAAAACAAAAAAAAACCAAAAGGAAAACGTTAATAGTTGATTAATTATATTGTTACTTTGAACATTTAATTCAAAAGAAAATGAAAAAAAAAACAAATAATAAAAACATGATATATATGTATAAATATATACTTATATGAGAAAAAACACAAATAATACAATGGGTTTCTTCTTGATTCCTGGGAAAGCACAACAAATTTTACCAGGCGTAACGGTTAATATCGCTCTCTCTTTCGCTCAGTCTCTCTCTCTCTCTCTCTCTCTCTCTTGCCATAACAATACACTGCGACTCTCTCGCTATCGCTCTCTTTCTCAGATACTACGTTTAGCGAAACTTGATTTGGCATGACTGTTAGTCTAAATGTTTTTCCATTTTCCATAACTTCCGTATATGTGTGTGTGTCTATGTCTCTCTCTCTCTCTCTCTCTCTCTCTCTATCTATCTGTCTATCTCTCTCACTATCTCTCTCTAACCTTACTTTCCTTGTGATTTCCTTATCCTGCCTACTTACTTAATTATGTCAATAAGCGCAGGTGCTGCTGTCTATCGTCTATCTAAACTATACTGTACCGCTAAGTATACTCTATATACTACTCTTAAACATTGTGTATTGGAATGTGCTGCGTTTTCCACTAAGTATTACTAAGCACATACTCGTAAACCATGGCAAAAACGCATCCGTATCCGTATTTGAATCTCTGCATCTGCATCTGAGCTAAATTCCAAAAAAGCAAAAACAAATTAAAGGTAAAGGTGAGTTATGTGTAGCTAATTGGAGTCTCTTCGTGGAAGTCATGGGTTATAGCTCTACTCTTAAGTAAGTATTTAGGAATTTTCCATTTTCTTTCGATATGCATTATTTCTGTTGTGTTGTTAGCAGTCACTTCATGAGTACTTACTGATGACCAGGTAGGTAGTGAGCCCAAGTGCCCAATCAATGTCGTGCCCATAACTCATAACTCACACCACGAACACACGTTCAGACGACAAAGTTGTAAACCACGGCTAAATTGAAAAAAGCAACAACAAAAAAATACGAAAAAATTGTTAAAAAAATGGAAAAAGAAAATCCCTTAGGGAAAATTTGTCCTGTGCTCCTAGTAAAAAGGTTAAAGTAACAACAAAAGCAATCAAAACTCGTAACAAATTTAACTCTTTCATTTTTGTTTTTTATTTTCATTTTTATCTTGTTTTTTTTTTCGTTTTTATTTTTGTCACTTTTGTAGGCAATTTGACTAAGTTGTAAAGTTTTTGACGCTTTTGGTTTGTTGCACATAAACTGATTTCTTCTCGTTTTATACTTTCAGCGAAATTGAAAAAACGGCTCAGTGATGCTTTTAAGAATTGCCCATTGAGAAACTTGTTTTGAACCCAACCCAAGCCTAAAACCAGCTATGATGCTATGAAGAGAGGCGCATCCCATATTGATAGTTTCGGTTTCAAACAGCTCCCAGACATACCCTGTAAAGTATGTCTGCATGCGCTATATACGTATACACGTACACACATATGTATAAGAAGAAATACAACAAAATGCTTTGAAGAGACTTTTCTTCAAAGCTTTCGCAACGTTTTTCACAACTTCAACGTGCATTATCTGCCAGCAGACTTTCTATGGTGACTATAACTTTTGTCTGAACTAGGTTTACATACGATAGCGATCGTTTATATAAACATACATATATATGATGTATATGTATCTGTGAAATTAGTACAACCCTACGATGTGCCCTTTGAACGCATTAGCAGCTGCACTAAATTTTAATTAGAGCCTCTCCTTGAGATGGAATTAAGCAAAGTTATGGAATAATTATTTAAATTTTGTATTTGTATTTTTAATTTTACATAGTATTTAAATCCTTTAGAAGGCTTTCAAGTATTTGCTGTTTAAATAGTTATAGACGCATTTTGTTAAACTTATATTTGTTATAAACCAGCCCGAAATTTGGTTACCTAATAAGAACAGCGATGAAAAGAATAGCAGGCTATAGATAATAATGACTAGAGATTGAAATTAACAATAGACACACCCGACCCACAAACACACAAACACACACACACACACACACACATACACACACATTGATGAATAAGCAACGAGATTAGTTTAAAGCAATTAGAGTAGAATAAAAACTCAAAGCATACCAAGACGTCTTTCATATGTGTGCCAAGTGCGCCGTTCTTAAGATTCGATTCGAATCGATTCGATTGTAGTTTGTAGACGATTTTAAGGTGTTTTCGTTACTTGCCAAATAATTCATAAGATTTTCAAAGTACCTGAAATTCCAATGACCCTAGTGGAAGTCTTAAATTAGGTTAAGGTTCTTCAAATGTTGCAAACTTTAAATGAGTTTAGATCATGTCCTAAATACATATATAACTATATGTATCTATAAATGAAGCTGCTCAACACAATGCCTAACTATATACATATGTACTTTGAACGTCTTAAATACTTTCGAAATATACTTACTTATATATAAATAGAACAGTTATTTTCACGCTGTATTCAAATATTCGTACGTTTGGAGCAGATTCCAACTATTTAAAAACTTAATAAAAAGAGAGAAAATTCTTAGCTTCGGCATACCGAAGCAAACATATCCTTTTCAAGAACTAAAGGCGCAGCATATATTTTTACCTATATATGACAACTTTACCAAGTTTCCCAAAACTTTTGAGGAGGATATAAGTGAAATTTTTTACATCAATCATTCAAATAACAACAATCATATCTAAACCTAAACGATTTCGTGTCTTAATTTAAAATATATTAAATGATTTTACAAAACAAACTAAAAGAAACGAAAATGAAAAAAGTGAAAAAAAAACCAACATAGAGCAAAGCAAAAGTTTCGAAAATGCAAACGTAGTTTTTATCGAAAGCAGCAAAGTAATTTTAGTCTAAGTATAATATAATTTACATACCAAAACGACCGACTGAAATTATTGTTAAAAGTTTTATGAACTATACTTGCATATATATATATATACAATATATACATATATTGATATGATCAAGTAAATGAATGAAATGAATAAAGAAATAAATATATATACAACAAATTCATATGGAAAAAATCGAAAAATGAAAAAAAGCGAAAAATCGAATAAAGACGAAAAACGAAATATATTAAAGTTTCTATACCTTAATCAATCATAAATTTGCGATTCAATATATACATACAATATACATACATATATACATATAACGATAGTTGAACGAAATCTAATTTTAAACGAAGACGTGCATACCCCAAGAAGAAGAATTAGTTATATAGGGCCATTTACAACTAAATAAATAAATAAATCGAACAATAGTTTTGACATAAGCAGATCGAAGAAAATAAAAAACCTAAAAAAAACGAATAAGCAAACGAAAAGTGTTATTTACTTTTATAAAATAGCAATCAAGTTTTTTGGCAGTTAAATCCTGATCAGAGCAAAGATCTATCCTGATGGTCGTGAATGTCAAAATATGAAGCAACCAAGACTAGTTCCACAAAGAATTCTAAAATAAAAAAACCATAAACTAAAAACGAAATAAAAACTTCAGCGTTATTTAAAAGAGAAAAAAAAACATAAAACCAAAAACGAACGAAAAATAATAATAATAATTACTATCCTAGCGATTATTATACTTAAAATAAATATTCAGGCATTTCGAAGATGATGCGATTACCATCGTCATCTTACTTAAGACCCTCGTTCTATCCAATAAATAACTTTAGGCACTTACATATACAGGTGAATATGTATATGTATGTGAACTGCGTTGTATTGCATTGCATTGCATTGGATTATATTGTATGACATTGTATTGTATTGCATTTTAATATGTTGTATTGTATTTACTGTTGGATTGTATTTTAATATAGAAAGAGTTAATTTCCAATAAAGAGTTTTTAAATGCAAATTTCCTTTTTCTCATTACTTAATGGTATTCCTTTGATGGGACAGGCAAGTAAGTACAGTGGACGCTTCTGGAGAGGACATTCACCGTTGAAATGCCATTTATGATGGCAATGGGAATATATAAAATAAATGTTCGAAGGTTCTGTATACGGTCCAAATGAATGACTCGTCTTTGGGTTTGGGTTGTGCACCTGGTTTTCCACAACCATGAATCTAGATTAGAATATATTGTCTTTTTACATTTTGAGTTAAGGATTAAGTCCGACAAAATAAATATAATTAACTTTTTGTGCGGAAATTGTACTATTGTACCATTGTACTAAAATTTAACCAACCCAATTTTTCTAAAAAATGATTCCGTTTAGGTAGCCCCGCTGGTTTTCAGGGCACTGGTTCAATGCTAGGTTGGATTTATGATTTTAGAAAGATTACATCCAGGCTTGAAGCAGTTTAATACAAAAGATATTTACAGCTCAAAAGAATTAGTGAATTCTTTTATTTTCAAAAAGTTCTACTTTTTGTATAAATTTGTACAAGAGAAATGTTATCCGTGCGTTTCAAAGTTATATTTTAACAAATATAATAAATACTCCTGTATAACAACAGAGTCTACAAGAAAAAGAACGAGATTTGAAAAAAAATAAATTTTTTTTTCGCCTTGGGCGGCTGTTCGTTATTGATGCTTTCATCGTATTTGAGTTCAATCAAAAGGAAAAGAAAAATGCAAAACAACAAGAAGAAAGCATGCTTAAAAGTTGCCCACACCAACGCAGACAGAATAAATATGGCGCACCCGGCTAGAAGTGAGGGGCGGGGGCGGGGACGGGGAGCTGGCAGGCTTTTATTGGTATTTGGTATTTGGTAAAACTCTTCGTTGGCATTTCATGATGCTGTCATTATGCGAGGCCGCATTGTTTAGAGATCAAATGCCAAAGTGTTCGGAATTTAAGGAACTGCCTGTCATTTGCTGCCAGACAGAAATGTGCCGAGGTGGGCAGAGCACAAGAATTCGATTTGGGGGCCGAGCAACCTTGCCGGGCACTGGGCTGGAGGTGGTGTTGTGGCAAGGGGGCTGTTGCTGTTGCTGTTGCACGTACTACAAATCAATACGAAAAGTGCGCATCTCACCCTGTCTCCAACTCTCTCCCTCCTCTCACCCCCCTCGATTGTGCTCTGGCATATTTCGTTTAATTAAAAAAGTTCAGCAATGTTTCTGAACAATTGATTCCTAAATTGACATCGTTGACATTTTAATGCGTTTAGTTCCGCTTGTCACTTAATGCGAGTTTTATCTTCTACCCATTAACATACATATTGACGGGGCAGCTCAGCCCCGGCACGATGTGACCTTAAATGCGAGACCATTTGTCACGAATCGAACTAAACACAGCTTATGTTCATGGCCACAACTGGGTTTACTCTATACCCTGTAAACATGGCAACGAGTAAGAAATATGGGTATAATTGTTACGGTTAAATGTATGTAACAGGCAGCTGGAGGTGTCGGATGTAGAATTCTTTTTCTTAATTGGAATAAGTTGCCGAGTCGATCTAGCCATGTCTGTGAGGAAATGATGAACGAAATTTTTGAAATTTTTGGAATCAAGAATTTTACCTAAAGTTGTGTTTGATATTTGAGTGCAGAATCAATCTATATGCCAACACCATGAACAAAATGCCTTATTATTTATATAGGATTGGTTTTGACCAAGTTGGGGGAATTTCATATTTGGAATTGAATCTGTATCTAATTTTCCTTTTCACAATCAATTCAATTTTTGTTTCGAATTTAATTGGAATGCATACAGAAGCTACTATATGGTATCTCCTAGTCAGGTACTCTCGACCAACTGACTACTTCTCTTTTTTTGCAATCCTAAAAGCTTATGAATAATGCAGCGAATGCTTTTAATTATACAAACGTTGCGTAGCAGGTAGTATGCCCCATAAATGGAAGCGCACTCTGTCACATTGTTCAACACTTTGCCGTCAGCCAAGTGTAAAGAGTCGTGTTTATTAGCCAAAAACAAACTGAAATGTGCGAGTGTGCGTGCGTGTGTGAGCTCTGGCTAAAGTTCCACTTTAATGTAATAGGAATTACCCGAGCAAGCGGGGGAAGGCCCCTAATGAAATGCATTGTCAAATGAAATGGTAAAATTGACGACGTCCACTCTTTCCTGAAGTGGCCAACCGCATTAAATCAGCAAACTAACCGCCACTAAATAAACATACCCCACACACACTCGCACACACACATGCCAGACATGCCTGGACAGACGTGTGTACAAGATGTTGTCGACGTGGCTGCTGCTGCTGCTGCTGCCTGACCAGGATCTAAAGTTAAAAGCACTTGTAACAAATTGAAATCATTCATCTTACTTTTCGCATTCATTTGCACTCACATGAACACACTCACACTCCCACCCACACGCACACACACACCCACACACACCCACTCACTTGTGCGCTGACCACCCTGAACGATAATGTGGGCATTTGAAATTCGCCTGGTCAGGCAATAGCATTAAGTAGTTGGGTTTTGGGCTTTCCTTTGCACAGGTAATGCCCGCCGCCTTCTCTTTATTTATGGGGGGAAAACCAACACGAGCTTAAAACGCCGCTCTCTATTAGCTAAACTGGGCTTACGCATTGCTCATGTGTGAATTTCCTAAAAGGTCACATTTAACAACAAGGTTCCACTTTGAAAATCCAGTTTAGTGATCTCAGCGGATGGTCATGTTGATAGTTATGTTGTTTATCTGAAAAAAAATTATATGTATTTAACATAATAAATCTTATACGTATGTATATCCATATCTAGTCAAAGCTGTCTTGGCCGGACATCTGCAGTTAAATTTACTTGTCTTGTTTAGGAGAAAATTTGCCTTAAAAAGATGTCGAAGAACAAAATATCGAAATCAGAAGATGAATAAGCTTTCTTCGAAGAAATAAAGAACGCTATATATAGTAATATATATATTTACAAAATATGTATATACTATATACCATTATCAATCAGTTGCTGATATTTGTCATTTTTACCTTCATAGTTATTATCTGCAAAGTTAGTATATACAAATTGATTAATATATATATTATATTTGCAATACGTTCTTGATAGTATTTATAGTCAATCAATTAATATTAAAATATATTGTGTATATAAATTTGAAATAATTTAATTTAATATAATGTTGTTTTCAGTTGTACAAATTTTACACACACACACATACATGTCTTCATGGTAGAAGTGGGCCTTGAATTATCCAATCGAAGCTGTAGAGTGAGGTGTGTACACACTTGTATTTATATTTATACTGGATAAGTGCTGCTACCAGTGATGCCAATTTTTATGAAGCAAAACAAGTTAGCTCTAAGGCAAAAGTAACTTTAAAAATGTAAATACTTTGGCTTATAAAATATATATTTTATATAAATAATATAATTTGTATATGTATATTAAGTGTTAAAATTATACACTTTGTAGACTCCCGATTTTTCCTCTTTATCATGTTCTAATTAAACCGAATTTTCGCATTTTAAAAAAAAAAAAGCCAAATTCGGCTGCAAATCAGCTAAATGGGCTGCACTGGCTGCCACTTCAATATACTAAACAGCCACTTTTGATCGAGTGCACACTTAAACAAAACATTTAATTAACATATATCGAAACATCATGCGCTATGTTCAGATTCAAATTGAAAATAAATAGGCATTGTATGGGAATATTTGTATACACATATAGAAAAAAGGAAGCGAAAAATAGAAAAGGAAGAAGTGAACTTGAGTTTTCGCTCAACCGACTTGTCTGCTGCAGCTGCCGCAAGCGCTTTCGAGTGGCTGTGGCTATTAAAACGGGCCAAGAACTGTCAAGACTCAAGTAGAAGAGAAATCAACGCTCCATTCAAGCAAAAATTGCATTGATGGGGCAAAAGACGGGGCTAAGGCAAATGCAAAGAAGAAGCGACAAAGCGTCTTGAAATACGAAAAAAAAATAAAATCAAAAATAAATACAAAATTAATCACTAGCAGGAGAGAGCGAGAGAGGGAGAGAGAGACAGAGAGCAACAATTATTCGCATGACTGCCTGATAAGCCCGGTCTTTAGCTGAGTCTCAATCTCGGACTGCGACTCAAGCCCAATCTGAGTCTCCCTCTCTCTCTCTCTCTCGGACTCCCTCTCCCTCTCTCTGGCTTCGATGACCGCATGTGACTCGGATAAGATTTTAAATTCTCAGTCTCATTTCAACTGGCGAAGCGAGGCGCACGTGAAGCGCTTGATTCAAAGCAAAACCAAATCAAATTACCTTTTTTCATTTTTTAAATTCTTAAAGCAAAATGCAATTTTTGCTGAGCTTGATTTTGCTGCAAGGCATTTTACAGAGCTACGCCCAGGGTAAGTTGGGATGGGGCTTTGGGTAGAATCCCAGCATTGAGTCAGAGAGCTGCTTTAAAACAAAGCCACAACAGTCACAGCAACAACAACAACAACAACAAGAAGAAGAAGAAGAACAGCACAACTGGTTATCAGCGCTGAACTCGACCCAGTGGAATCTGTGAAGCGTTTTATTACTTAAACAAACCCATGGGGCTTTTTTTGTCTGAAAGGAATGACGTCTTCTTATTGATTTTAATTCCATTTACTTGCCACAGAAACTTTTGGGTACTGCACAACGCCAACGGCCCAGACGGGCACCTGCATTTACCTCAGGGAGTGCAGGTATCTCTACGATCTGGTCCAGAATCGCAACATTTCACCTGCCGATCGCTCGCTGCTGCAAATGAGCCAATGCGGCTATCGGAACAATCAGGTTCTAGTGAGTATATATAGAGTAAATGTATATCGATCTGAAGTATATACATATATACACGGGTCAAGTGTTCGCATAATAGCTATCACTCTTTCTCCCATTTGGTGACCGTGGGAATTTTCAAAATTTAGCTCTTCTACCTCTCAAAACAACGTTAAAAAAAAAACTCTTACACTGATGGAATGAAAAATAGCAACGTTTTATACAAACCTTTCCGCGCATTTTCCGACCTTGGCACCGAATTTTAATAAATAGGTTGATAGTCTATCGGAAAAAGTAGCTTTAGCCCTTTCGACCTCGGACCCACTGTCAATTTTTGCCATGTAAAGTGTAGTGTAGTGCAAAACAAGACTTCAACAAATTTGTCGGTCAGTCAGTCGATCAATCAGTCGGGCAATCAGCCAATCAAGCAGTCAGTAAATCAGTCAATCAGTCAGTAGACCAGTCAGTCAATCAATCAGTCGGTTAGTTAATCAGTCAGTCAATTAGTAATGCAGTGACTCATTCAGTCAGTCAGTTAATCAGGCAGACAATCAGCTAGTCAGTAAATCAGTCAGTTAGACACAATCAGTCGGCGAGTCAATCAATCAGTCAGTTAGTTATTCAGTCAAGCAATCAATCAGTCGGGCAATCGGTCAATCAACCAGTCAGTAAATCAGTCAATCAGTCAATCGATTAGTTAATCAGTCAGTCAATCAGCTACGCAGTGACTCAGTCAGTCAGTCAATCAGTCAGTATGTCAGTCTATCAGTCAATTAGACAAACAATCAGTCGGCAAGTCAATCAATCAGTCAGTCAATCAGTCGTTCATTCAGTATGTCATTCTAGCAGTCAACTAATCAGTCAGTCAATCATTCACTTATTCAGTCAATCAATCAGTTTTACAGATGTAGATAAATCGATTTAATAGCCACATGCACTTGCAGATTTGCTGCGCCAACAGCCGCAGACTTACCCAAAGGCCCGTTTGGGGCCAGCCTGAGCCCCAGCCCCAGCCTCAACCCCAACGCCAACCGCAACCACAGCCGCAGCCACAGCCGCAGCCCAATACGAAAGTCGGGCGCTCCAATTTGCTGCCCGTGGTGCCCAACTGTGGCGACAACTTTGGCGACCGCATCGTTGGCGGCGTGGATACCAACAAAAAGGAGTTCCCCTGGATGGCGCTGATCGAGTACACGAAGCGTAAGTCCACTGGCAAGCACAGCCTCCAGATGCACCACACTAATCTCCGAGATCTCCAGCGGGCAATGTCATTGGACACCACTGCGGTGGTTCGTTGATCAACAATCGCTATGTGGTGACGGCGGCGCATTGCGTGTCCGCCATACCCGACAATTGGCGGCTGACGGGTGTGCGCCTGGGCGACTGGGACACCAGCATGAACCCGGACTGCACCAGAGAGCGGAGTGGCAAAACGGTTTGCAACGATGAGTATGTGGATGTGGCCGTCTCTGAGTTGATACCGCATCCCCAATACCCTGGCAATGCACGGGATCAGCTGCACGACATTGCGCTGCTGCGTCTGAGGACAGCGGTCACCTTCGGTGACTACATTTCGCCGGTGTGCCTGCCCCTACTGCCAGAGCACCAGAACAACATTTTTCTGGGTCGCAAAATGGTTGTCGCCGGCTGGGGTCGCACCGAAACAAACGCCACGTCGAATATCAAGCAAAAGGCGGAAATCGAACCGGTGGCAACGGCGCAGTGTAATCAACGTTATGCGTCGCAGCGACGCACGGTCACCTCCAGTCAGATCTGCGCTGGCGGAGTGGAAGGTATCGATTCCTGTCGCGGCGATTCCGGCGGGCCGTTGGGTAAGTTTTTGATTGGATGTTATACAATCTATGCGATCTCATATGTTAATTATCTTTATCTTAGTTATGGAGGAGTTCACTGATGGTTATGGCAACTATTACCTTACCGGCGTTGTGTCCTATGGGCCGACACCTTGTGGCCTTGCTGGCTGGCCGGGCGTTTACACGCTCGTCTCCGCGTACCTTGACTGGATAGATACCACGATTAGGGCATAGTTACGCACATATGTATAAGATGATTACAACTGATGATAATTAAAGCACGCACATATATAGCACACTTAATCACTTAATCACTTTGTATATTAATTGAATGCGCGCCACAATAAGTTATCGATAGCGGTACTCTATCGATAATGGGAGCAGCCCTGTTGAATTACAGACTCACTTTTGAGTTAGCATCAGCACAATATTGCATTGCTGTTAACATCAGTTACTATCGATTGTCGCTCGATATCGATAGCAGTCTGGTAAAAAGGTAAATTAACCGGGATAGAAGACCAAAATGTTGAAAAACATCTGCGCTACACAGCTAAATCTGCTGAAAAATGCCAGCAGCCTGCAGCAACAAGTGCGGGTGAGTAGTGCCCGCCGTATGAGTGTGCTTCCAACTGGCTAACAGCATCTGAGCCCGTTCACAGACCACGTTCGTGTTAAGGCGCAAACATGAGCCACTGTTACACAAGACCAACGAGAAGCCACGGCCCCTGCGTGCCAAGTACTTCATCTATGAGCTGGTGGAGGACACACTGGTCAAGAAGCGCGAAAACATGGAGGTGGTGCTCAAGACCTTCGTCGAGGGCGTCGGAGACAAGGGCGACGTCGTTTCCATGAAGCCACATTTCGTCTACAACAAATTGTTGCTGCCCGGATTGGCGACCTACAAAACGCCCGAGAACATTGCCAAATACTCAAAGACCGAGGCGGAAAAGTCGGTAGTGCAGCACAGCTCGGCGTACGCACAGCGCACCGTCAACATGCTGGAGTCCATTGTGCTGGCGGTGGTCATGAACAAGGACGAGCCCTGGGTGCTGGAGCCGTGGCATATTAAGGCGTCGCTGCGCAAGGCGGGCTTCCACTGCAAGGAGGAGTGCATCACGCTGCCCAAGGAGCGCATCGAAGGGCCCGACCTGCGAAAGGAGAACAAGGAGTTCTGCTGCACAATAACGGTCAACAAACTGGAGCGGGCCACGCTCAAGTGTCGCATTCACCACTGGAGTACCGATCCCAGCGAGCGTCTGCCCTACGTGCTCGAGCACTGGAAGCTGCCATCCGAGCCCCTGCTGGACGTGGGCCAGCCACAGGCCACAGAGACCGAGTCAGCAAAGAATGTCTAGTAAATAAAACCTGTTTTATCCTATAAATCTGCTTTATTGTAAATCAACGTTTTGTAACACGATAGTGTAGTTATTATAAAGGTATGTTTACCAAAAAAATGCGCACTTTTGCTGTGATATTTCATCCATAACTGGGCGATCGCTTGATGATCGCAATTCGTAATTCCTAATGCTATATTTAGGTGCCTATTTGAAAGTTGAAAGCGAAACGTGTTTCTTAGTGCACGGCCTTCAGCTCAACGTCGAAGACGAGCGTGGAGTTGGGCGGAATGGTGGGCGGATGGCCGCGTGCACCGTAGGCCATGTGGGCGGGGCAGGTGATGCGACGCTTGCCGCCCACCTTCATGCCGGCGACGCCCACGTCCCAGCCCTTGATCACCTCGCCGGCGCCCAGTGCAAACTTGAAGCCGTTGCCCTTCTGCATGCTGTCGAACGTCTTGTTGTTGGACTTGAGGCGGCCAATGTAGAAGACGGAGACGCGCTTGCCCTGCTTGGCCTCGGGTCCGTTGCCGGCCTGCAAATCGTGAACTTTGACGCCGCCAGCTATGGTGCGCTCACCGCCAGCCGGCTTGGCTTCCTTTGCTTTCGGCTGCTCCTTCTTGGCCTCAGGGGCGGCGGTGGCAGCGGCCTTTTTTTCCTTCTTTGATTTCTGCTGCTGCTGCTGCTGGGGCTGCTGCTTGTCTTCCTTTTTGGTCACGCCATTTTGTTCTTTAACTGGCTTCTTGGCAGCAACTATTTTGGCCTTTTTGGCCTTGGGTGCTTCCTCCTCCTCCTCCTCGTCTTCGGAGTCATCTTCCTCCTCGTCGTCGTCTTCTTCATCATCCTCCTCGCCAGATTCATCCTCGAGGAAGGAGGAGTATTCGGCGGCAAGCTTGCTGTCGTCGATATCCTCATCCTCGTCTTCGTCCTCTTCCTCCTCGACTTCCTCCTCCGCATCAGATTCAGAGTCATTTTCGGCCGCCTTGCCACCCGCCTTCTGCTTCTTCAAGGCATTCAAAACCTTCTCATACTCTTCGTCCTCGAGCTCATCGTCAGATTCATCCGCATCGTGCAGGTAGCCAATCAAGGAGACCACGGCATCACCTGGAAGAGCGGATATGCGAATGTGTGTGTGAGTTATTGTAATATACGTTTAGATATTTCATTCGAATCGATTTTCCTTACCGGTTGTTTGGAACATGATCTTATCTCCCTTGCAGAAGTTCAAGTCGAGCTGCATTTGGGGCACGTTTTTGCTCAGTGTAGCCACGATGAACTTGTTTTTGTCCGCCGTAATGTACAGCTTGGCGGAGTCGCCCTCGTCCAATGCGACGCCCGAAATGTGAAACGACTTCACAATCGTTTGTGTGTACTTGCGGTTAGGCTTCATACTTAATCCTATAAAAAGCAAAAAGTAAAGCAAAATGAAAATTTAGTTGAAATTTCCCACGCTGTTGCGATCGCAAGCACGTGGTGATAAAACGTGAAGCGGGCCGAGTGCACGCTTCTGCTACGCAATATGAGCGTATATTGTGTGCAAATATAAATACTTCGCTAGCAACAATTGAAACTTACCCCAGAACATCGACATGGTGAAGTTGATGGTTTATTTCGCACAGAAATGAAAGAAAAACGTGCACGACAAAAAACGCTCTACAATAGACGACCGACGCCGGCTACACGCAGTGCTGGAAAAGATGTAATGGCATTCCGGCGCGAACACTCATTGCCGGTATCTATCGATAACAATCGAGTATCATCGCAGACATGCAGATGTGCAACGCTGCGTGCACGCGTCTTCTACTGAATGGCATGAAAAGAGAAAGAAAAAAAACGGTGTTTGTGTATTTGTGACAAGAAAATCTTGTGTGTCTGCGAATCGGAGCTGCCCAGCCCCGCCTTTGAGTGCGATTTTTATCCGTACTTCCGTTGTTGTTATACGTTAGAGTGATGACAAATACAGCAACATGACCGAGAAGATAACACTAGCCGATGCTCTGTCCAATGTGGAGGTGCTGGACGAGATTCCGCTGCCCGACGAGCAGCCCTGCATTGAGGCCCAGCCCTGTTCGATTATCTACAAGGCGAACTTTGACACAAACTTCGAGGATCGCAATGGATTCGTTACGGGCATTGCCAAGTATATCGAGGAGGCGACCACGCATGCAAACCTGGTAGGCATTATCATCCATTAATTATTATCTTTAATTAATCCACCTTCCTGCCCCGCAGAACGTTCTGCTGGACGAGGGTCAGAAGCATGCCGTTATGCTGTATACCTGGCGCTGCTGTTCGCGGGCCATTCCGCAGCCCAAGTCCAACGAGCAGCCAAATCGAGTCGAGATCTATGAGAAGACCGTGGAGGTGCTTGCGCCGGAAGTGAACAAATTGCTCAATTTCATGTACTTCCAACGGAAGGCCATCGAAGCCTTCTCCGGCGAGGTGAAGCGTCTGTGTCATGCGGAGAAGCGCAAGGACTTCGTATCGGAGGCATATCTCCTGACGCTGGGCAAGTTCATCAACATGTTCGCCGTGCTCGATGAGCTGAAGAACATGAAGTCGAGCGTGAAGAACGACTATTCGACTTATCGTCGGGCGGCACAGTTCCTCAAAGTAATGTCCGATTCACACACGCTGCAGGAGTCGCAGAATCTGTCCATGTTCTTGGCCACGCAGAACAAGATACGTGACACCGTCAAGGACACACTGGAGAAGATCGTTGGCTATGAGGATCTGCTCTCCGATGTGGTCAACATCTGTGTGCACATGTTCGAGACGAAAATGTATCTGACGCCCGAGGAGAAGCACATGCTGGTCAAGGTCATGGGCTTTGGCCTCTTCCTCATGGATAGCGACGCGTGCAACATCAACAAGCTGGATCAGAAGAAAAAGATACGTCTGGATCGCATCGATCGCATCTTCAAGAACCTGGAGGTGGTGCCGCTCTTCGGCGACATGCAAATCGCTCCATTCAACTACATAAAGCGCAGCAAGCACTTCGACTGCAGCAAGTGGCCGCTGTCCAGCTCGAACGCCATCAGCCCACAGGCCGACCTGATGGTGCATCTGCCGCAGATACGCGAGGATCATGTGAAATACATATCCGAGCTGGCGCGCTACACCAACGAGGTGACCACCACCGTCAAGGAGAATCCCTCGGATACAGAGAATCGCATCACCTCCGATCTAGCGCTGCGCGGCCTGCAGCTGCTGTCTGAGTGGACCAGCGTGGTCACCGAGCTCTACTCGTGGAAGCTGCTGCATCCCACGGACCATCACCAGAACAAGGACTGCCCCGTGGAGGCCGAGGAGTACGAGCGCGCCACTCGCTACAACTACACGTCCGAGGAGAAGTTCGCTTTGATCGAGGTGATCGCCATGATCAAGGGCCTGCAGGTGCTGATGGCACGCATCGAGACGGTGCTGTGCGAGGCAATTAGACGCAACATCTACTCTGAGCTGCAGGACTTTGTGCAGCAGACACTGCGCGAGCCGCTGCGCAAGGCGGTCAAGAATAAAAAGGATTTGATTCGGAGCATCATCATGTCCGTGCGCGAAACCTCCGCTGATTGGCAGAAGGGCTATGAGCCCACCGACGATCCGGCGTCCAAGGGCAAAAAGGATCCCGACGGCGGCTTTCGCATACATGTGCCCCGCCTGAACGTGGGCCCCTCCTCCACCCAGCTGTATATGGTGCGCACTATGCTGGAGTCGCTGATCGCGGACAAGAGTGGCGGCAAGCGGACGCTGCGCAAGGACATCGACGGCAACTGCCTCATGCAAATTGACACGTTCCACAAGACCTCCTTCTATTGGAGTTACCTGCTAAACCTGAGCGACACCCTGCAGAAGTGCTGCGACCTGTCCCAGCTGTGGTACCGCGAGTTCTACCTGGAAATGACCATGGGCCGCAAGGTGAACAAGTGCTTGGTGCGGCACCAGCACAACGAGGAGTGCAAAGATCTGATCACCATGGAGAAGCGCATTCAGTTCCCCATCGAAATGTCCATGCCTTGGATATTAACCGATCACATCCTCCAGACCAAGGAGCCTTCCATGATGGAGTAGGTTTTCACTTTTCAACTTAAATATTTATGTGTCTAACTGCCCTGTTTGTTTATTATTTTAGATTCGTCTTGTATCCCTTGGACTTGTACAACGATTCGGCACATTATGCGCTCACCGTCTTCCGCAAGCAATTCCTCTACGACGAGGTCGAGGCCGAGGTCAATTTATGCTTTGATCAGTTCGTCTATAAGCTGAGCGAACAGATATTTGCCCACTACAAGCAGCTGGCGGGCAGGTGAGTCGAAGGGCATACCCCAAGTTATATATATGTTATATATATAAATGTGTTTTTGAGCAGGACGCCTCTGGTTTCAGATTTCAAGAGCTAAAGGTTTTTAATTTGGATTGGGGCTCGAAAATCAGATGCTCGAGAAGTTAATTTTTGTTTAAGAAAAGTTCATTAATATTGATATTCAGCCTAAGTTCTCTGATATATCCTTTTGTATGTGGGTATAGAACAGTATACCATAGATCAAAAATTGTACAATTTGATGATACCTCTTTCCACTCCCCCAAATTGAAATAGTCGCCCCAAAATGAAATAGTAGCTAAAGTACTCTGTCTTCTCACAGCATTTTCTTGGATAAACGTTTTCGTCTGGAGTGCGAGGTGCTGGGCTTTAATTTCCAATCATATCCACGCAATAATCGCTACGAGACGCTGCTTAAGCAGCGACATGTGCAGCTATTGGGTAAGTCTTGCCCATAAGTGACTCTCGCCGACATCGAGACCTATATTATATGTCCCTTTCCAGGCCGTTCCATCGATCTGAACAAACTGATTACACAACGCATCAATGCAAACATGCACAAGAGCATCGAGTTGGCCATCAGCCGCTTTGAGGGCAACGACATCACCGGCATTGTGGTAAGACTGGCGAAGAGTAACCACAAAGGCCAGCCGCAAGTTCAGCTTTTGTTCTATTTTATTTACGCAGGAACTTGAGGGTCTTTTGGAGGCAAATCGCATTTGTCACAAAATGCTCAGCAAGTATTTGGCTTTGGACAACTTTGATGGCATGGTTAAGGAGGCTAATCACAATGTCCTTGCGCCCTATGGCCGCATCACGCTGCATGTGTTTGTGGAATTGAACTACGACTTTCTGGTTAATTACTGCTACAACGCGGCCACTAATCGGTTAGTTAGGCTTATTAACTGGTTCTTCTGTTAAAGAGTTCTCTAATCTTCCCGATCTCTTGCAGCTTTATACGTACCAAGGTCAATTTGTCATCCACTCAGCCCATACAGCGAGAAAAGCCGCCACAGATGTCGCATTATTATCTGTGGGGCTCGAAGCAGCTGAATGCTGCCTATTCCACACAGTATGGCCAGTATACGGGCTTTGTGGGCGCACCGCATTTCCATGCCATGTGCCGGCTGCTGGGCTACCAGGGCATCGCCGTGGTCATGGACATTATACTGAAGGACATTGTGAAGCCACTGATACAGGGCTCGTTGCTGCAGTTCACCAAAACGCTTATGATTGCCATGCCCAAATCTTGCAAGCTGCCACGCTGCGAGTACGGCTCGCCCGGCGTGCTCAGCTACTACCAGGCGCATCTCACGGACATTGTGCAATATCCGGATACCAAAACGGAGCTCTTTCAATCGTTTCGCGAGTTTGGCAACTGCATCATCTTTTGCCTGCTAATCGAGCAGGCGCTGTCGCAGGAGGAGGTCTGCGATCTGCTGCACGCAGCGCTCTTTCAAAACATCTTCCCGCGTCCATTCTGCAAAGGTGCGTCGGATTGCACTATATAAATTGTAATGTGTATAAATATTATCTATATGCATTCCTTGCAGAGAATGAAAAGCCGGAGGCTAAGCAGAAACGTCTTGAGGCTCAGTTTGCCAATTTGCAAATCGTTTCCAATGTGGAGAAAATTGGCACTGCCAAGGTGAGCAGCCGTTTAAATAGAATTAATCATATTTATAAGCCTTTATTTGAACAATCCTAGCAAGCGATGATAGCGCGTGAGGGAGATCTGCTGACACGCGAGCGTCTTTGCTGCGGCCTGAGCATCTTTGAGGTCATTTTGAATCGCGTCAAGAGCTATTTGGATGATCCGGTTTGGTGTGGCCCGCCGCCCGCCAATGGCATAATTCACGTGGACGAGTGCTCCGAGTTTCATCGCCTGTGGTCCGCTCTGCAGTTTGTCTATTGTATCCCTGTGCGCGGCACGGAGTACACCATCGAGGAGCTGTTCGGCGAAGGCCTCAACTGGGCTGGCTGCGTCATGATTGTGCTGCTCGGCCAGCAGCGTCGCTTTGAAGCGCTCGACTTTTGCTATCACATTTTGCGCGTGCAGCGCGTCGATGGCAAGGATGAGGATGTCAAGGGCATTGTAAGTCGCAGGCGCCCATTTAGAACGAATTTCAACTATGTTAAACTGGTTTTTATTGCAGCAATTAAAGCGCATGGTGGATCGCATACGACGCTTCCAAGTATTAAACTCACAAATCTTTTCAATACTTAACAAATATCTGAAGGGCGGCGATGGCGAGGGCTCAAATGTGGAGCATGTGCGCTGTTTTCCGCCGCCACAACATCCCTCGGTTATATCCTCGTCGTCGCACTATCAGGATCCACAAAAGCTGCGGCAGAGCATGAACAATTAAAAGATCATGTTGCATTTAAGCTAATCGTAGACACTTACGTTAATATTTAACCAGAATAACAAGCTACTCACACAATATGCGGGCATGTACGATGAGTACTCAACAATGTATGTGCCTGCCAGAGATATATACATTCGATTTTATTACAATTGTTTATTACACTCTTTATTATTCTATTTTTTTGTGGTTTACCCTTTACACTATGTATATTGTATTATGCATTTATATGCTGCTATAGATTCGTAGACTTAACACTAAATTCCACGCTACCAACGTTTGCATTTTCACACTCTATTTACGCACTTTTCCAAATATTGTATGTGCGCCTATGTGCAGCTGATTTAATTACTATAATAGAAAAAGGAAAAACCAAGAGTTTTGCTTAATTATGCGAGAATCAAATTAGCCAAAGAATTGACAAATGGGGCAATGAATAAGTTGGCTTTAAATACGAAATACAACAAATAAAGAAAATCGAAAAAGTATTATAAAAAGAAAAAGAAATATGAAAGAGCAACAGCCAATTAGCCAGCGCGCATATAAAACAAATTATCTATATATGCATGTGCATATACACATATGTAACAGAATTGACTATACATACGCTATATATATACGTATGTATATACACACACACAAACTTAATACAATGAACTTTATCGAATAAAATTTTCATACGTATTTCTAACAAACCCTTACAAACAATGGGCTTCTTTCTGGCGTGAGGAATTTATAACTACAGTGAAAGCTCTATTAACGGACATGTGGACAGTTACTCGGTGTTTTTTTTTCTGTTGGGCAAGCGTTCCTCTTTTAAAATATGATAAGGAAATTTGACTCAAATTACTCCAATAAGATTTTTAAAAATCCTTTTCCATTTCAATAAAAACCTGGATATTTTTAAAAATTTTGAAAAATGTGAAATACAACAGTATTTGGAATATATAAATGTAAACAAGTAGAATTATTTGTTAACAGAGATTTTTCCGTAGGTCCGTATGTTCCAGCATAAAAAAGAAACCGGGGTCCGTTCAAGAGAGCTTTCACTAAATATAATTTGTATATATGTTTTATTCACTGTAAATTTTGGAATGCCTGAGTAATACAAATATGTTTCGCTAATAGCTGCAGGTCTTCGATGTGACACCATTTTTCGCCGGACAGCTACTCGGATGGATGTGCAGCACCGTGAAGTTGTCAGGGTAGTTGCGCGGCAAATCGACTTTGGCACCGTCCGCACCCAAATAGCAGGCACCGTAGGCACTGCTCTTGGTAATGCGCACCAGCTTGAGATTGTAATCGATGCTCATCTTAGAGATCTCCTTGATGAAAGCCTCCTCCAGCAGATTCCAACTGCTCCACACAGAGCCCACGCAGACGACGTTCAGATCGCCCGACTTGACCAAACCCCTGTGCACCTTGGGCAGCAGCGCCTTGATCATGCGCGCCAAGTGCTCACCCGCCTCGCGGTACAGCGACAGGGCCAGCTTGTCGCCGCTCTCGGCGTTCTGGGCCAGCTTCTTGCACAGATTGGCAAAGAAGGGCTTGTCGAATTTGGCATAGCAATGCGGCAGCATGTCGTAGCGTGTCTCTATGCTGAAGTGCTCGCGGATCAGTGCCCAGGTCTTCTCAATGGGATGGGCAGATTTCTGCAAGTTGTCCATGTCATCGAATACCACCTTGATGGCGCGATAGGAGATGTACCAAGCTGGGGAATATGATTACTTTTATTACTAAACAGAATAGATAATATTAAGCCATCAAGTTAATTTCCTACAAGGTAGAGGGTATACTGAAGTTGTGCAAATTTATGTAACAGACAGAAGGAAACAACTCTGTATATATATTTCTGATCAGGATCAGTCGAGCTGTCTGTAGGTAAAAAATTTAATATATCATACGCAAACATGTTGATATTATTTTTCAATATCTCCCACATTACTTAAAAAACCGGTAACTATCGATCCTATTCAATATCGATAAATATGTATATTTTTTGTAATCGATACATATCGATTTTTAGACAAAATTAAAAATTGTAAAATATTGAGCATCGTTTCCCTAATATGGCACTCTGATTACATCTACATATATATACTTGACTTTCAAACCGAGTTCCCCATAGTTAAGCCGCATGAATAACTGGGTCATCTAACGAGGACTGTTTCTAGAATTTGAATAATCGTATTACTCATTGGGAGTTTCAATGAAACAATGATAAGATAGCCATCAAAGCTTATCAGGCAATCCTAGTCGCCTTTTGTCTGATCGCAGGGTCGTTGCATTGAATTAGTAAAATGTAATAAGCTGATAATCGCTCGCTGGGAGGGTAATTGCACTTACCGCTGCCCTCGTCGCCGAGGAAATTGCCCCAGCCGCCGCAGTTGGCCGTGGTGCCGTCCGGATTGCGCAGCAGGCAATTGGAGCCGGTGCCCGAGATGAGCACAATGCCCCCAATGGAGGAGGCGGTGAACATGCTGCCCATGGTATCGCTCGAGACCGCATAGCTCTCGGCCAGATTGGGGAATGTGCTGCGCAGCTCCTGCTCCAGCTCACGATTGGTAGCCTCCTGTTGGAGGCAAACAGATTAGTAAAGTACTGTCCAAATTCAGCTGGTTTCTCAGCGGCACCTGCTCACAGCCGCTCAGGCTGAGACCTAAGCTCGCCAGCGGCGTGTCCTTATCTATGTTGGCCTCATCCTTGCAACGCTCCACCATGTCGGCAATGCGGCGCGCACACTCGGGTATGCCGATGCCCCAGTGATTTGTGCCCAGCCCGCTGGTTGTTCCCACAGACTCGCCGCTCTCATCACAGATGACCAGACGGGAGTGCGTTGCTCCGCTGCAAAATATAATGTATATGAAATCTATATGGTACTGGTGTATGTCTGGTATCTATACAATCATATAGTGCATCCGGTACGGTTCCTATTGTTAGATCGTTGCGCCCCTTGGGGGCCTTGACCGCGCACAATGCCTATTTATGCATTTATCTATCAATAGTAATTCAATTAAATCAACGCAATTGAGCAAATTGAGATGAAAGCGGCGCCAAAATGTTCTATATTTGGTAACGTCTATTGAATTAATCAATTTTCGAGGGGTACAAAAGGGCCTCACATGACTGATCAATTTTTGACAATGCAGAGTTCTTTCTGATTTGCAAAGAATTTGACTAACGGGAATGCTATAAATGAAAAATACATGCATAGAATATACAGTGAAAGCTTTCTTAAAGGAAATGTCCGAGGTAATAACAAAAAACTAAGAAAATATCCAGAAAATTTGCTGTCAACGTATGAATAGCCTTTCTCATATTTTTACTTAAAATTGTTTGCCGGTGTTTATACTTTTTCGATATTTTACGATAGTAGTAGTACTTTTAAACATTTTGAAATTTTTTCAAACAAAGTTCGCCTAAATTCTGACTAAAAATTAAGTTGGCTAGCGGAGATATTGGCCCAGGACTGCTGTCCGCTATAATAACTTTTACTATACTTGATTATAAATCTGATAAACGCCCAGTTTAGGAGCTTTCAAAAAACGTTGTAAAATGTGCATGCCTTGGTAGATGAGTTGATCCGCACTCGAATCGCAGGCTGTACTGATGTAGTGCTTGTCTTATTTAAACAGTTTGGATTATAGTTAACAACTATATTCTATACTTTAGATACAAATAACAATATTGAAAAGTTCTGGGAAACAAAAACCCGAAAATTCCTAAAAAAATAAACTATTCTAATTCGTATTTTTTTTTTTTGTTAAAAAAAATTGATCAAAAGTTTGAATTAATAAGCGCTATTGTGTTTTTCTTTCTGTTAATAAGTGGTATTTGGCTTAAATAACTTGACCTACATTTAAAAAGTTTATTAAGACCTTTATTTATGAGTGTAGGAAGTCGAATGGAGAAGAAGATATCAATGCGGGTAACTTGAACATAAATTTGACATGCCCAGAAATATATGTATATTTTTAGATAGGTACACACACTGACACAAATGCCCCCGCATTCAATTGCCGTTAGAATGGAGGCCAGCTTGTGGAGCCGCAATCTAATGTGACTCAATTGAGATAAATGCATTGTGCAATACGGAACAACAGCATATGCTTTGTGTTATCTGCAGTGGGGATTATTGGCTAAACGTGTCTGCAGTTTGCTGATAATATATGCAATTTTATGTTTGCCAGTATTTAAGAGATAAGCTACATTCAAACGCAACAACGTTGTGACGTCACAACAGCCAGCTAGCTGGCAGCACTGTGTGCAGCGGCGTTGCCAGATCGTCGCACGCTTTGCCGGGCATGTTGCACAATAAGCTTTGTTTCTTTAATTGTTAATTGGAAAGTGCGTGCGGAGCAATTAAAGCAATTTGGAGTGTATTAAGAAATAGAAAAAAATATAAAGTCAATTGAATTGAAATGAAACTGTTGACAAATGTGCGCAAGCTGCTGCTGCTGCGTCGGCAGCGGCCAATGGCAACAGCCACAGCGAGAACAACAACAACAACAACAACGCAGGCACATGACGCGACGCCGCCCGCCCAACCGGCCCTAACCAGTGCACAGCTGGACGAGCTGGAGCGGAATGTGCTGCTGCGACACCACAAGAACAACGTGCCGCGAATACGTCAGCTGTTAGAAGCATTGCGTCATGGCGGCGAGACGCAGGCGGAGACACGCCGGCAGCTGGCGGCGGAGCTGCTGCAGCTGCCCAATGCAACACATCCGCGCCTGCTCTGCTATGATAACCAGCCGCTGGAGTTGGCCAAGTACGAGCATCGCATGGCGCCGCCGCAGTCGGACGCCAGGGAGTTCTCGGAGCTGGCGCGCGCGCTCAACTTGTTTCGCATGGATCACCTGGGCAACTACACGGGCCACAAGAGCTACTACCTGACGGGTCAGCTAGCCCTGCTGGAGCAGGCGATCATACAGTACGCTCTCGGGTCGCTCACCGGGCACGGCTTCAAGTTAATCTCCGTGCCGGACATCCTTCCGCGCGAGGTGATCGAGAGCTGCGGCATGCGCACGGAGGGGGAGCGGACACAGGTCTACAAGCTGGACACGGGCGAGTGTCTGTCGGGCACATCCGAAATGGCGCTCGCTGGTTTCTTTGCCAATCGGCAGCTGGCGGAGCAGCAGCTGCCTCTTAAAGTGGCCGCCGTGAGCCGCTGCTATCGGGCCGAGACGTCGGGCCTGCACGAGGAGAAGGGCATTTACCGGGTGCATCAGTTCACCAAGGTGGAAATGTTCGCCATTGCCACGCCCGCACAGTCGGAGGCCGCGCTCGAGCAGTTCAAGGACATTGAAATCGATCTCTTCAAGCAGCTGGGCATCAATTTCCGCCTGCTCGACATGCCGCCCTGTGAGCTGGGCGCGCCCGCCTTCCAGAAATACGACATCGAAGCCTGGATGCCCGGTCGACAGATGTGGGGCGAAATATCCAGCTGCAGCAACTGCACGGACTATCAGGCCAAGCGCCTGAATATCACCTACAAACACGCCAGCGATGGGCGTGTCCTGACTGCCCACACCCTCAACGGCACCGCAACGGCCATTCCCCGCCTGCTCATCGCACTGCTGGAGTCGTATCAGGGCGCGGACGCCATCCAAATACCGGAGGTGCTGGTGCCCTTCATGAATGGACAGCACTCGATCACAAAGAACAAGCGAATTCCCGAGACGAAGCTGGTGAAGTTTATCAAGGCAGCTTAGTGTGTGCTCACAATTAAGTGTTAGAGATTAATAAAAAATATGGTTAACAAAACAAGTCAGAATGTTACAGGCGAGTGTAGCCGACTGCGCTTTACTCTGGTCATGGTTTTAGAATGGGTGAAAATGTGACTTCTGTCTGTGGATTTAGAACTGCCCAAGGCTGAAAACCGGTTTTAAATCGAACCGGTTCGAAGTCGAAATTCGAATATCTTTAAAATCATAGGCCGAAGCAGTTGACAGAACTAAAATCAAAACCGTTTCTGAAGAGGTTTTTTCGCTAAAATATATTCTTCCTCCTAAAAAAACGAAAAACAAAGAAAGCAAGTAATGAACTTCACAAAACCGAACCTTAAGGCGTGAAGGCGAAAATATTTTTCCCCCAGATCTAAAAGACATTAACATTAATTGATCTGCCTATTATTTCAAGCTAGATCTAAGGCTAAGAGGTAGACCAGTAGATTTACGCAATTTACACAACCATAAATTGCAACACTTTTCCTGACGCGGATATACACAGTTCGCAAAGCCAATATACTCTCTTCCTCACTTCGTCTACAGTGTATATACATGCAATAGTTTCACCTGTTCAACACAGAGTAGGGGGCTTGTTTGATTTGAACCCATTGATAAGTGATTGTCAACCGCGCGGCAGCAATAAAATGATAAATTAACTCATTGTTAAACAATTGCGCACTTGATGAGATATATATGTATGTGTAGTATGTATAGACCGGGTTCATGTATCAAGAGCAACTAGCGACCTTACTTACCCTTCAATGCCGCCAAAATATCTCATTTTAAATGCTGAACTTTTGCCGTGTTTTTTGTTTTATTGAAGCTGCACTCGCATAAATCCTGCAATTAAAGATTAAATTATATGAAAAATCGCATTCCAACAAATTGATTTTATCACTAGTCGCTAGTACTTCTAGGCATTTAATCTTATCGGGCTAAAAAAAACTCTCCTCTACTGCCAAAAGAATCTGCTGCCCTTAGCAAAAACAAGTAGTAGTGCTCTAGTCGGGAGTGTTCGATATGTGGATACCTTGTGCCTAGCTGCAGTAAGGAAAATAAATTCTAGAAAAACTTCCTAGTTTATAGTCCGATCTTCATAACATTAAAAAAAATTTTTTTTTTAATTTCTGGCCGAGCTATTTAACATGTGAAGTATTTTATATGCCATACGAGAACATAATAATAATTTCCGAGATATGCTAAAAAAAACTTGGTCTTTAAATCGATATTTATCGATATTACGACAATGAGTATGTTATATGAAAATATATATTTCAAATGTCAAGTGTCTAGCTATAGATGCTTTCTTTTGCTTGTTACATACACTTGCACAAATCCAATATACCCAATATCAATGGGTACAGGGTATATATAAAACGAAAGTCCGCTGCTTAGTGTTTATTACATGTGCTTAAAGAATGGCCAGCGTGTGGCCCAATCCGAACCGTACACAACAACAGGTACGCCACATAATGCGACAACAGCACAAAGCAGGTGAACGGGTGAGAGTGAGTGAGAAGAAATGAAAACAAAAAACAAACGAGTTTACAAAACAATTTGCAATCACTTTTTAGCAATTTGCAAACGTTGTCTGTTTCTCGCCTATATTTCAAAATTAGTTTTAATCGACAATTCAGTATTTCAATATTTAATTGCAGGCATTCCCGCCGTTAAAATTTATTATTAGCACACTCCCACACATCCCTAAATCTCTAGCCCAACACACAGATACAAATGCTAACGTTGCGTACAGCTAGTTGGCAGAACATTCGAAAGTGCAGTTTGTAAATTGGTTCTTACCCGCCGCCAACTGAGCTACTGTCGCGCTAGACGTCCAAACGCTTTGAAGCCCACACACAAAATATTGTTTGGAGACGGCTGCATTGTTATTTAAAGATTGGCGTCCGCCACGATTGTGAGATCTAGAGGTTGCGCAAAGTGCAGTTCTCTTAATCGGCGCTGTAACGAATGAGCGCGATTTGGCAGCGTGTGACGTCACAACTTCGATTTGTGCTCTGTTTACATTAAAATTGGCACACGTTCGATTTGAGCTTGGATGTGTGTACAATATACAATTTTTAATTTGTTAAATTGATCAAAATATTTTGAAAACAGAAGAGTTGAATTTTTTCCACCTATTCCTATGGGATATAGTGAACGTTGATATATGTGATGTGTGCAGATAAGATTACGGATCTATGCCAAGTTTTATCAAAGTAACTTGCCTATTTTAGTCGCTCATAGTTTTACCGTATTGTGACGTCCCAATGCAAAAAGCGCAGAATTCTGAGCATAACCTCTCCGATGTAGTAACGTAACAGTGCTGCAAATCAGCAAATTAGTGTTGAAAACCACTCTTAAATATCGATACTTTTATTTTTGTAATGTAAAAACTGACAAAATTCAAATGAATTATTTCTTGCTTTTCTCTTTATCTTTATCCTTGATGGTGTACTTGTCGTAGGACTTGGTGGGATCGTACGGCTCCCAGCGGCTGGCCGGGAATATGTGCTTGTTGCGCTCGTACCACGAACGCAGCAGCACCTTGCCCGCATGCGACTCCTCCTTCTCGACGGAGGCGTCGCTGATCATGCGCACGTCGTCGTGCACATCGAACTGGAAGAGCGGACCGGACTTGCCGCGCGCCTTGGTCACGATGAAGTCGTAGAAGGAGTAGTGGTGCGGCAGTATCAGATCCTCCTTCACGTACATCAGCTGATCGGCCATCACGGTCTTCAGCTCGATGAACTCCTTGCGCAGCAGCTCGAGGCACTTCTGCAGGAACTGGTAGATGGAGTTGCCCTTCTTCATCAGCACATTCCGCCTGTGGCCGGAGCCGTCCCAGTAACTGAACGTGATTGAGATGTCCTCGTCTTTGAGCTCCGCCTGCTGCATGACCCATTCCTGACGCAGTTGCTCGCGTAGTCGGTTCTCCTGCTCCTCGCGCTCTCGATCGGGCAGGAACGATGTGTCCACGTCGGGATTTTTGCATATCTTCTTCTTCTTCAGGGGCAACTCTTCATTCCGCAATTCGGTCCATTTGGCCGGCTTGGGCTTCTCGAACTGGAATTCCTCCTGCTTGTCCTCATCTGCGTCGTCTTGCTTCTCCTGCTCCTGCTCCTCTTCCTCATCGTCGTCTAGATTGAATGAGAGTGCCTGAATCTGTCGCTTCTGCTTGTTCTTCTCCGCCTGTATGGCTTCCAGAGCGCGCTGTTTCTCCCGATCCTTTTCGTCTTTCTTTTGCGCCAGCTTCTTTTCCCGCTCCCGCACTATGTCCTCCTGCTTGGCTTTCATCTCGTCCAGCGTGACCAGGCCAATGGTCGACGACTTGAGCTGCTGCTCTACGGCATCGTAGTGCGTCGCAAACTTGTTCTCGATCTTGTCCAGCTTCAGCTCTTCCTCGATTTTCTTCTTCCGGAACTCGATCTCCTGCTGCTGGATCTCGCGCTTCTTCATCAGCTGGGCGGCTCGCCCAGCCTCGCTGGCGGCACCTTTATAGTGGGCCATGGCGTCTGTATATATTTATTGATTAAAATTCTATAAAATTGTATTTATTTTCTTTTATGCTTTAACGCTAGCGTTTCTGCTTCTTCTACCTCAACAGATGTTTCACATTGCAGCTGTTGTTCTTTAACAGGCTGCTAACAGACAATCAATTCGTTCACTTTTGAACTAGTTCGGTTCAGTTTCTTTGAACAAAGCTTAGTTTTACAGCGGTTAGCTTTTGTAGTACAGTTCATTTGGCGGACTTTTCAAAATTTAAAATAGCTGCAGCTTTTACGTCCTTTCAAAGTCCTTTGGTGAGCTTTTGTCTGATGCCTAACATGAAATATTTGGTAGTTGCCGTTAACTGTTTCAGTTACAGCGGAACTTTCAAACCAATTGGACGCGCGCGGCAAAAAAGCAGCATCAGAAGGTGCTTGAGGATATTTTTGAAAACGAATTATTTGATTGAAATCGTTAAAGTGAAATGTGATGATTAAATGGCCGCGAATTAAGAAATTGTGTATGATTTAATTATGTAAATACGCGTGACGTGTCCTGGGTTGGTTGTGTGTGTGTGAGCGAGTGTGTGTGCATGTGTGTGATGCGTGTGTGTGCGTGTGTGTGGACATGTGTGCGTGTTGTAAATGAAGAAGTGTTCAACGTTGGGCAAGGACATTACGGACAAAGAGTAACACCAACAGCAGCAGCTCGGACGTGCCGAACGGAAACGGAAGTCCCAAATTGAAATGGCATTTAAGATGAGCGAACCCATTTAAAAAGATTTCATTTACAGCCTGTTCATGCCGGGCCCCGTCATCGCATCTTGTTTGCCTTCGGTGCACTCAGATTGTTAGCGTGAGTCCGCTCGGCTACTGTTGGCAGACGTTGACAATATTCATGGGCCTGAGTCATAAATTCTGGCTCGACGTCTGGATAATGGACGGCGACGGGGGTCGGGGGTCGGGGCGGGGTGCGGGGGTGGCTGCTGCCAAGTCAAGTGCCAATAAAATCATTAACTGTTGCAACGCATTAAATTCATGGCGCAGGCCCAGAGTCGTTATTCAAGCAGCAAACATTGTCATAAAACTAACCAACCGACTATTCGTCCAGCGCACGTTCCGGTCCCTGTTGTGGGACCGGGGCTCAGTGCGTGATGCAGCTAATTACCGGAGCGGGCGAGGCAGTCGGGACGTGCGAAAAAAAAAAGAAAACTATTAAAAGACCGTTCGGTCAGGCATCGTGTGAAGTAATTAATAGCGACAATGGCTTTATCGAGCATTAATTAATTTATCGGTCATTATATTGGAGCATAACACACACTCATTCAGGAAGCCACCACACATAATATGTTTGCACAATTCTCACGGGAAGCGCCGCTCCAGCGACAGCTGAAAACCTTTGGTAATTGCTTTTAATTCGCAGTGCGTTGCTTTTGGGCCAGAAGTTGTGGCCGGGCTGAAGCAAAATTAAACAAACGCAACTTACAAGTTTATCCTGGGTCAAGTTTAGCTCTTAGTTCTATTGTATTAACTGGGCTTTGAGCTGCTCTCCTCTCTCTCTCTCTCTCTCGCCCTCTTCCTGTCTTCTGTCACTTGTGAAATCCACATGACAGACGCACTTCAATTGTGGCCCTGCTCAAAGTTTCATGTTAGCTTTCTGGGCGATGGATTTACCAAAGGCTTAGTCTGCCGCACAGCGAACATAGCTCAAATTTTATTGTCAGTTTATAGGTACACTCAGCGAAAGAAACAAGAATTTTGTACTTAAATCAAGCACAACGGGGTGCCGAATTTATATTATTATTATATTTATAGTTACTAGTATTTTCACACAAAAACTTAAATTTTAGTCAGATTTTTTAGATTTTAGATTTGTAGTAATATCTAGCTTTAGCAGCGACTTTTTCTCTTAGTGATCAGCTTTAGTTACAGCTTCAGCTCTCTGTGCCATAGTTTACAATTTATGAGCGACTGCATAAGTCGGACAGGTTTTGAGCTTGTTTCTGGAGCTCTGGCAAGTAGCCCATAAATTATTCCATGGCTCTGATAAGGAGTTTAAGTTGGCCCACCCTTCCCCGGTCCGCTGCCCAATCGATAAATAAACCATAATGTTTATGTTTGATTCCCCCAGGTTAAGGACTGCAATTAAAGGCGTCCATTATGAGTGCTACTTCTAAAGAGAAATTTCGAAGCTCATTTGTTAAATGAAGCCTGAAGAGCCAAGTCATTAACTGCAGTCCGAAAAACAAAAAAAGGAACACGAAATGGAAAACATTGATTTTTAATTAATACGCAATTTTCATAGCAGGAAAGTAATTTACTCGCTTTGCATAAATAAATAAATTCTTTTACGTTGTGAAAAGCAATCAAATTAAATGAAATTTACAGCAGTATATTTATGGCAAAAGCCGGCAGCGGTGTAAATACTATATACTTTTAAATAAATGTGTATACAGTCGAAATTCACTATAACTAAAAGCAGTAAATAATATTTATTTCATTTGAAAGATAGAACTTAATCTCTCTTCATCGTTTTTCTTTACAATAAACGTATCGCATATCTCACGATTTCTCTATAAAGAGCTGTTTGCTTGTACTAGAAATTTAATTTCAAATAAAATGTGCTTTAAATTTTCATTGTTTTTATTATTTATTATTTCCATTAAGTTCGCTTTGGAGAAGCTTTACAGTTCACATGGCTGGCTTTTTTTCGCTTCAGCGAATTCCATTGAACTGTTATAAAAAGCACAATAAATACAACTTTAAAAGAACTCCAACAATTCTATGTCGCAGGGTAAAAAAAGAGAATTCTTCAAGAATATTTTATACAAATCATGATTTCGTATTGACACTGTATGCGCTGGCATCCCGGACCAGCCTACTTAAAAAACAATATAGCCCGCGGCAAATCCATTGATTAAGTACCTTTTTTATGAGTAATGCGATTAAATCGCTCGCTGGGGGATTACATTGGCCTAGTCCTGTGGCCAGTTCTAGCCAGCTGTCAAACAGTTTTCCTTAGCTTTCCAAAACCTCAGAAAAAGGAAAAATCTTCGTGTCGTAAAATGTCTTTTGCGTGCTTTTCCTGATTTGCTAAATTGTTTTTGCGGCCAGTTTGAAGTTCGCGGACCAAAAACACAAAAGTTTTTGCATATCGTCAGTAGCAAAAAATATATAATATATATAAAAACTTGACACAATCTTAACTTTTCTGTCAACAGAATAAAAATAAACAAAATGAGCCATTTGCTTCATGATGTTCTCGTTCTCGCTCACTCTTTAGCACCCTCTACGCAATTCGCCTACTCTCTTTCTTTCTTACCCCTTTTTTCCCTGGCCTTTTAATATGCAGCAAGAAAAGGTTGTTTGGGTTGGAAATTTGTCAATGGCAGGAAAAAACAAAACCCTTTTCACTTTGGCGCCGCCGCTTTTCAATTTAGCGCAAATTGCTCACATTTGAAACATTTTGCTGCAGGCAAACACACACACAAACCCATACACATATACACATGTACACAGACACACTACACACACACTTGCCAGGGTTTACACCCGGTTGCATTTTGCAGCAAGATTTATGCAGAATTTTCATAAAGCTGACAACATGACGTATGATTAATTTGTTAGCTGCTATTGCGCTGAATGCGCTTCTTCTTCTGCTTATACTTCTCAATTTAATTAAATTGGCAAAAGCGAAAACTGAGCATAACGCAGCTAGATGGTTTAAACGTTTATTTTCGTGCCACAAGCCGAGACAACAAGGCGCGGCCACGCCCCTTGGCAACCTCCGCAAACAAGCGTTTCTGATATATATTTTTAGTAGCGCTTCCTGCCAGCCATCCAGTAAACAAGAACAACAGCAATAACAACGGCAGCAAGCATTTAAAGTGCAACTAAAAATATTCTGTGGCTGATGCCGCCTTTAGAATTATGTCAGACTCGCTCAAAATGCCAAAGACGCACTTTGACAACAACAACAACAACGTAAATATCAACATCACACTGAGCTGGTACAGTGAAAGCTCTATGAACAACAGCTCTCGGCCCAACAACTCAAACAATAACCCTTTCCTGACTGAAAGTTTTCCGGCTGAAGAACTTCTTTAACTTGCCAATTTTGTTAGGTCCAACCTAAGTTTTTTTTTAATTTCTTAACTTACTTTTTAAACAAAGTGCCCTCTGTTGACTTTTGTTTTATCAAATGTCAACCTAATCTCTTATTAAAAAAAAAAACATACCCTTAAATATTAAATGATAATGTTACATTAAAGTTTTAACAACGGATAGCTTTAGCTGGGCAACGTTTTGAGGTCCAATCTATTTTCCCACGCTCTTTTGGTCGAATGTAAACTTCAGAGTTCCTCAATTTTTTTTTAAAAAAAGGTTTTTTTTTAATAAACTAATTTATTGTTTAAAGAGATTTTTGATGAAGTGTTCTTTTTTTACATTTAAAAAATCTTTTTTAAGTGTACATCTAGCTTTGCACAATCAAAAAGCGGCAATCGTGTGTGTTCGGGCAAGCGAGTACTCACTGTACAGCATGTGCTAAGACCGCTGCTGCTGCTGCTGTGTTGCCAGGCGATTTGCTGCGGGATGCTTAGAGATGCATCTAGTAATATTACGTATACGACATGCACTCAATAAATTTGAGCATTTCACGAGGACAATGCGAACGACAACAACAACAACAACAACAGCAACGACAACGACAACGACAATGTTGACGACACCAACGGAAAAATTCATTTAGTAAACCTTGTTGACGTGTGTGTGTGCTTTATGTGTGTGTGTGCTAGGCGAATGCTTGCATATCCCTGCATTTTTTTTCCACATGTCACAGGCAAACACAGCCATTGTCCCCTACATTGTACAATGAGTAATATGCAAATTGATTTAAAAATGGATTCGTACACATTTGTTATAGATCTCTCCATGACAAATTGCGTGTTCTACTTGCCGATTATTAGTATTAATAATGCTTTGTCGTTGAATACTGGCAAACAAATTTATTTATAGCTCTATATATTATAGACCCTTGTTGTGCAGCTGCCTAAAACAACCCCTTGACCCTATGTACTTAATTATTCAGGACAACTGATGTGGCATAGCATAATTTATATGATAATTTCTATTTTTAAATTTCCCCTCCCTGTCAAAGTTTATTTTCTACATTACCTTCAACAATGCATATTTATTTTAGCCAAGTCTATTTGAGTGCTCAAGAGCTGGAGGAAAAATAAACATTTTAAATTGTCAATTTTATGGGGCAATCGGCCGCTGTACTTTCTTTTATTAATTTATTCTTTTGTTTTTAGTACCCTTGCATCGGGTATTATAATTTTGTCACACATCGAAGGACACGTCTGTGACCCTCTAAAGTATTTAAACTCTTGAGCTGTATACTTTAGAGAAATGGCGCACATTTTCCATATGTCTGCAAGGGTATTTAATATTCGGCACCCCGAATATAAATGTTCTTAATGTTTTTGCTTTATTTCTCTCTGCTAGCCTGTTTTTATATGCATTCCGATATCCAATTAATGTGACATTTTATTGCTCGGCTGTACATATTTTGATTTATTTTAATTATATATTTGCACATAATGATATTGGATTTCTCTTAATTACAAACATGGCTGCGAATGGGAAACAAACTGTGCGCCTAATTGGAGCTGAGTTTCCCTGCCCAATAACATTGAGCCCGATAAATCATATTTGAAAATGCCACAAAAAGAGTTTTTTTATGAATTATATTTTATACTCGTTCACGAATGAAAGTAGTATATTGGTAGTATATCGTCTAGAAGCTAGATATATCTACTCGTGGCGTGGCAAATCGATAAAATCCATATATCTTGTGGGAGGATACCCGAGAATATCCATATCTCCCACAAAATTTGCAGACAATTTTCGGATCGATTTTTTCTAAAATAACAAACGTAATTAAGACCGTTTTCGACTGTTCTAAGTTGTTTGATACTATGAACGACTGCAACGTTCTTAATTGTTGGGTGTTAATTTTTGGTATCGGCTTTTTATTTAGTTGAAAAAGGAAAACGGGTTAAAAGCGTTTGCCGTTTTGATTAAAATGCACAAGAGATTGTGCAAACATCTCGACTGTTTTCAACAAAATTTTGCTCTAGGAAAAGTTATCGTGGGATAGCAGCTTAATAAAAGTTTCCTACGGCTTAGAATATTTGCTTAGCTGTTTCGAATTTGGGTCAGCGCCTCATTGAAACGCGGTAGTCAATTAGTATAATATGCTTGGGCCTTATCGGAGTGCTGTTGGCATTGTCTGCTGAGCTCGTAATGTTACTTTTTCATTTCCGCTTGATTGATGCATTTTCTACTCACAACAGTGGCAGCCACTGTGGCAGCAGTCGGAGCTGCCCCTTGAGCAGATGCTGAAACAAAACCGAGAATTCAACCGCGCGCACACCTTGATTTGTTTCGCCTGGCTGCTGGGGGAATTGGGACGCGGCGGACGCAGATCGTAAATCATGAATGTAAAAGTCGTAATACTCATGCACACACTCACACACACACATACACACCGATACACCCGCAAATCGAACAAAGTAGCCGACAGCATTTTATGGCATAATTTTTCTTGTTCCGCAACAAAAGTTTTCCACCTGCCCGGCGAATTCGCATGGCGCCGACTTTTTTTCGACTTTGTTGGCTCAACTTTCATTTGCAACTTTCATTTGGCCGGCTGTCGTAAGCAAATCAAAAAAGTTCAAGCTGCGTACGTTGCTCAGCGGCTATTTTTTATACCCTTCCTGCGGCTATTGCGAATTTATAATGCAATTTTTTAATATTTGTGTGAACAACATTTTTGATTTAGACGACATATTAACTAAACTCAGGAGCTATAAGCATTACTATGCACCCAACATATCAGCAAAATCTTAACAACATCGCATTAGTATATCTTATAGCTCCAATAGCAAAAATCGTTCGAAAATTAAGTTTTTCTTTGAGAAACGTTTTGGTTTTTGAAGATATCCTTATCAAAAATAGAAATTACATTGAAATTATATTAAATTACATGAAAATCGGGCAAATCGTATTACCATTGAACTAGCTTATCATATAGCTCCAATAGTAATATTCAGTCTAAAATTTAGTTTTTTCAGGTAAACATTCTTATTTTGATGATACCCTAACCAAACTAAGCAATTACGAGCGAAACTATGCGCCCAATACATGAATAAAAACGAATAAACATCGATCATATATGATATATAGCACCCATAGGAGCAATCGGTTGCAAATGGAATATTTCCATGAAAATACTTTACGTCTGACTTAACAAGGAAAACTTTCGCATAGCTGCCATCTGTCTGCTAGGGTATTTAAGCTGCCGACAACCCATGCATAATTGCTTTTATTTTCCTTTGTACTATTTTTTATCACGCTAACGTGCCAGAATTATTTATACACAACGGAAATCTTCATTCATGCCAACTAATGAAGTGTCAAAAACGTTGCCCCAAAAACTGTGCTACGATTTCGTTGTGTTCTATTGCGTGCCAGCGTGTGTGCTCGTGACCTTGAGCAACTATAAGCCAAGTGCTTGTGTGTGCGTGTGTGTGTGTGTGTGTGTGTGTGGCAGTTTTAAAATAGCTTAATATGCGACGGCAAAGCTGTTGTCGGTCCAGTTTGTTTGCATTCGCAAAGCGCAGCAAGCAAAGCAAACAAAAAGCGTCCGTCGCGGCGTGTGTGTGCGAGTGTGAGTGTGTGTGTGCGTGTTATTGCGCTCTGCTGATGACTATATGAATGATACTCGAATAGCAGCACAGTCGAGTGTCTCTGCAGCGTCCAAGAGCCAGGCGCCTGACAGCAGCCACAACTGGCTCGCCGCTCCCCACTCCCCACTCCCCATTCCCCCTCCCCCCACACCCGCCACAGCCACTAAAGCTGCCTTTCGCTTTTACTCTATTTGTGGCCGAAGTATGTTTTCCATCATTGGCGCGTAATTTAATGCCAAATGCTATATCGATCTCAGCGCAGACTGCATCTAAATTACAATTAGACCCAATTTCAATTGGTCTCTGTATGTGTGTGTGTGTGTGTGTGTGTGTGTGTGTGTCTGCGTTTTTCCTTGTATTTGCCGTTTTGGCGGTGGCATAGACTGTTGAAACAAAGGACTAGTCCTTGTAATGAAATTCTACGTAATTGTTTGTGGAAGCCGCTTGCTCCCCTCACTGTCTCTCTTAGCTCGCTTCTCCCTCTCTCTCTCTCTCTCTCTCTCTTTTAACCACTGATTCCTTCTGGCTGCCTTCACATCTTCGCATGTTCTATTATTTGTGTGTATGCCCATTTTTCGACTTTGATTTGTTGTTGTCTTCGTTTTTCGTTCGCTTCGTCTTTTACTTTTCTATTTTCTATTTTATTTCATTTTTAATACACTGTTCATCAACTGAGAAAAGAGCTTACTGGTTCTTTTTACGAACTCAATTTGTGTCTGCGCTTTTGAAGCTAGAGACTTGAAACCTGGTATATATTCTTGTGAATACCTACCTAAGATAGAGTGTAAAGATTTTTTACCTACTCCCACTGAGTGCGTGACAAATTGCAAAATCATAATCTTCCACAGTGTTTTTGACTGTGAACAGAGTATTGCGTAGTCAGTTATCTCCGACTGCATTATTTCAGCTTGTTTTTGGCTTTCGATTTTTATTCTTTTTCAGCAGTTTTGCTGCTCTGATTTGTGTCTCTGTTTGGTTTTGCTTTTGGCCAAGGGCAAGATGAAGCAATTTTCGGCTCTGCAAATGAGCTGCCAAACACATATATCATATAGTATATATATGTATTTATATATATATATATATGCATCCGTCTGTCCGTCTGGCTTCTTGGCGGATGTTTTTACCTGTGAAGTCAGTGATTAAGCTGGTTGCTACGTACGCAGGACCTTCGAGTCTCTTTTGCATTATTTGCCTTGGGTTTGTCCTATTTGCCTTCAAATGGCTTAATGTCAGGTCCTTTTCATTTCCACTAAACATGGCCAAAAAGTTGACTGGGTCTTCTTCGCTGAGATTTGTTTATTGAAGCGTATTTGGTTTGTGTACCAATATATGTTTACAGAGGGGCTTCCTCTTCTTCCTCCCTTTTTCTCTATCTGTGCCTATTTCTTATTCGTTCTCATTTGTTTGTTGTTACACGAAATATTGTGAGGGGGGTTTCCTTATTCATGTTAATACCCTGTACAGCCAAAAATGGCAGACAGGCAATTAATTCCAGAGATTTCACTTTAGATAGATACAACAAATTTGGTACAAAATAAAAAAATTTAGTTAAAATAAACCAAGACATTTGAAAAAAAAAATTCGAGTATATAAATATCAGTTAGGGCTTAGATTTGGCTAATTTTTGGGCAACTATCGGAATACCTCTATAGCAAAATATTTAAATTTTAATATAAAAGCATTTTAGTTTTTGCATATTTTTCAACTGCCATATGCCAGGAAGAGTATTTAATATTCAGCATCTCAATGAGATCAGATGATATTTCTTAAGCGAAAACAAGCTTCTGAAACTGCTTTTATTTCACTTCACACCTCTTTACAGGGTATCTGGATGTCAAACACTCTCTCCCATAAGCTTACTATTTGTTGTGTCTATTGTGTACTTTGTCAATTTGTGTATTGCGTGCTCTTACGGGCGCTTCAAAAACCATTCGAATCGCTCGTGTGCCACGGGGCAATGCCAATCAACACGCATACGCCGTGTGGTCCGCGTGATGTATTTACGAGTATGCGTTGGCGTTCCGGTGCTCGTAAAGCTCGCACACGCGAAGCGATTTGCTGCCATTTAGTACGTTTACGTATGTGCCACATGTAAGATATATAGTAGATATATAAACTTATAAACAGCGGCCAAAGGGTCGCCCCAGTACTAAACTGGTGTTTAACACGACAATTTATGTGCCTGTCAGGCCCACTGATAGATGTCAAAGTCCTTTTTCGCACAAAGTGTATGTCGAGTATTTAGCATAAATATTTATTAAGTCAAATTTGGGCTAACAGATTCCGAGAAAGTTTTCGTTTTTAATTCTTTTATAACCCGGTTAATATTTCTTCTTCTTATTCTTCAAACTTTAAGCCCAATTCGGTCTTGGGTATTCATAAAATAAGAACAAGTCCATAATCCTGAGTAGAACCTCGAAACAAGTTTAAAGCAAATATAATACAAATTTATTTACTTTAAATAAACTTTAAATCTACTCAATGAGAGTGCAAAAAAAGTACTTTATTTGATTTTAGTATTGAAAAACTTTGGTATTAAAGAAGATGCTTTATATATATGTGGTCAATTCCTTTTCAGTTTAATAAATGTTCCACTTGGCTTTATTTTGACAATGCTTGCTCTCAATTTACGTAAAAAATTCTTGGATTTTTGCTCTGATTACACAGCTCTTAATTAGTTTTTGTGGTCAAGTCTTTGGGGTCTGCGTAATTGCCATAGTTACGTGCCAATCGGTTCGTCGTTTGGGCAGAGTCCATATGGGCAATTTATATGCAATCATTTGACCATTCCGATTTTACAAAAACGACATCTGCGAACATGTAAATATATGTAGAAAGTCCTCGCCTACCCCTGGCTCTCGACTCTGACTAACTGCAAATTAATTTCCAATTATGCTGATGTAGTGGAGGCGGTATGGAAATTTGGGCGAGTGTCGTATTTGCTTTCGTGACACGAAACGCACGACTCAACACGACGTATTCGTGTTAAAAGCTAATACTTTGTCCCTAAACACGATTAAAAAAAAAAAAAAAATTAAGGAATATTAAATCAAAAAAAAAAAAAAGATCAAAATAAAATTATTTGACAAGTGAAATTAAATATTCATAAATTAATTATTTTTATAAATTAAAAAAAAAAACGATTTATTCATATTTTTACTATGTAAAATATAAAAAACGTCCTTCAAAGCAATAATTAAAAGAAAAAATAGTATATAGATATAAATATTCAACACGCGCTCATCTTTAGGCTGGGGGCGCTCAGACAAGACAAAAAATGTTTATTCTGTGCTCATTTGTATTTTTGGCATTTGGTAACGTTTGATTTATGAAAAAATTAATTGTGTTTACCCGAAAATTTCATTTTATAAATTGATTATCTGCCGACAGGCGACGGTCGTCAGTCAACAGTCGACAGGCGATCCAATTAGTTTTCAATTAACACAATGCAATACTTTCTGTGTGACTTTGGCAATTTGGCAAGTCCATTCAATATTCATTATGCCAAAAGTTTTTCAAAATTCGCCTGTCGCAAGCCAAATGCGGATTAGAGCCGTCTAATTGATTTTATTTCAGTTTCAGCTTTCACACAGCGTTGGGCTGAGTTTCTCCACTTGTTTAAATTAAGTATAATATTCTAAAATATTTTCAGTCAGGATTGCAGCTAACGAGCAGTTGGATTAAGTTTCCAAGGCATTGCCCGAAGACGGATTTCATTATTTGTAGTCCATCACAGACTGTCCAGACATACTGAGTAACTGATTGATTGACTGACTGATTGACTAATTAACTGATGGGACAACGTAAGAGATAGGTAGCTGCATTTATTTACAGTTTAATAAATTGAGTAAAGTGGGAAATATAGAACATTTGTGGAAAATGTTTGTATACAAATTATCAATGGAAAATGGAATGAATAGAAAATGTCAATCAACAGTATGGGAAAGCTTGGTGGTATTTTGGTCATTGTTTGAAATGGATGTATCCGAGAGCGCAATACTCGTTCACAGGGCAATAATAAAAACCAACACATGTACTCTAGCATTATTTGTACACCTACGGATGTAAATGCAGAATCAATCTAGAAGACAAACCATGGCCAAAATTCCATCAATCATGAAAATCGGTTCAATTTTGACAAAGTTATGGAAGTCTGAAATAGGGGAGCCAATGTCAATCAATTGTTTGAAATTTTCGAATATGATAAAAAGAGCATTATGAGGTAAATTTAAAGCACTCTTTAAATTGTTTGTTGTCAGAAATTGTATCTAAAGTTAGATGAAGTATTTAGTCCTATGACAAAATGAATGTACCCTTTATCTGGCTACAGGGTATCTCTCGAGCATTTCAACTACAAAGTTCATTTCCACTGCAATTATTTATTACAATTCAGCATCAACAGAGCCCGTCAGCATAGAAGTCCGTAATTTCAAATTGTTGAGCTGAACAGCACACACTACACCCACACACCCACACACACACACACACACATACTTGCACATTCTCGTTCACGTTTGGGTGTTGGCCCAAGTGGCGTATACGCAACATTTTATGGAATTTCATCGTTGATTAGCTGCGCTTTGTGCAAATGCTGCAGAAACAGAACAAAACAAAAATAGCTTTACCCTCTGGCGCCAGAACATAATAAAGCTACAAATAATAAACAACAAGCACAGTTGCCACAGTTGTTGTTGTTCTTGTTAATATTGTTGTTGTTTATTGTTGCACTTTTTGAAATTTCAATTGAGTAACTGGAAATTGCTCAAGGATTCCATAAACGGGTCTGCTTTGGCATTCTCTGTCGTACGTTTGTTGGTCCATTTCATCATATGTATGGGGTCAACCCAGCTGTGTGTGTGCGTGTGTGTTAGTGTGTGTGTGTGCTTGTGCGTCTGTCTGTGTTGAATGATGCTTGTTTGCTGTGGCGCTTTGTATGTTGGCTGCTGCTTGCATTGGGGCATGAAATCTCTGTAACCTTTTTTTATAGTTTATCCACAAAGGGCGGAAAGGGCATATTGGCTTTGGTTATTGTTCCCATTATCGCGCTAGAGATATAAATAAATACAAATGTCTATTTGCGTCAGCTGAATGTAATGATTTTTTTGGCTACACCGACAAGGGGCGTGGCAATTTTGGCCAGGTACTTTAGGTTAACCAAAATCTAAAGAACATTTTAAAATATTTTAAATGAACTTTAGACTAAGAACAGAGTATTACGCAGTCGATTGCAACGTTCTTCCCCCGTTTTTTCATTTATTTGTATTTTTTTTGTGTCCCTCGGCAGCCGCTTAGTTGAATAACTGACTGCCTGCCCTTGTCACAGATACCGTTATGTATGTGTTGGTGTGTGTGTGTGTGTGTGTGTGTGTTTGTGGGTGTCTCAATTGTCTTTTGCCCGAAAGCTATTTGGCATTAGCCAAACGGCCGAGGCAGAGTCAGCCAGCCAAAAACAAACGGCCAACTAGCAAAATAAACTTTAACACACATAGCTGAATGCCGTGTGGGTGTGCGGGGCTGTGTGTGTATTATATGCCCGTCAATGGCGGCATAGAATTTCTAGCGCGACGCGTTCTGAACAAAAAGCGGCTAAAGAATACAAAACTTGGCAGCTTAAACCATAAATGCTGCGAACCAGACGGAAAAACAAACTCATAATATCAATATGTGTGTGTGTGTTTGTGCATGTGTATGTGTATGTGTGAGTCTCTTGGCTCGCCTTTTCCTATGCAGCCGACTCGGACCTAGTTATCCAGGCTGGATTAGCTGCTTTGCTTGAATACCCTGCAATCGAGAACTAATGCTGATTTATTTATATTAATATTCGAAAACCTAAAGCTAGAGTTACAATTAGAAACAAAATAGAAAAAGTGTTCTCAAATATTTAGTTTAATAAATAAAAAGTGTTCAGTTAAAGTCATAATTCAAGGAACAAGTAATATTATTAGAAAGAACATTTTAAATTTCTAATTATTGTTTAATATAAATACAATTTCAGACCTGTTTTGGTTTTTATTTGTTAGAAGACTTTTCAAATTCTCGATTGTGCTATTAACACAAATTGTGTTGTTAGAAATTGTTTCAATACATCCATTATAATATAAATGCACCTTATGCATTCATAAATTCATAAGAATAGTTCAAAATAAATGCGATGTGCAGTGTTCTCGCTAAATAAATTGTCTAAGTGGGCAACTGAACAAAAGTGCTTCAGGTCCCAGCTAATTCTATAGATAAAATATTAGACGACTGACAGTTTCTCATAAAAGGAGTAATATTTTTAGAATCTATTGTGTAAAATTCTTAGAATTTTCACGGTGGCATCTATACATTTTCTTAAATTAGCTTAAACTGCTGTATGTTGTAAGCTTTCAGATGTTGTTAACAAACAGAAGAGTGTGACGTAATTTTTTTAAGCAGATAATTTAATTTTTTTTAGATAGAATAACATTGTAATTTTGTTAACATTGTTCGAGGCATTTTTTTGGGTTCATTTTCCGATATGGAAAATAAAGTTGGGAAACCTAGCAAGTGACCGATCACTGTGATCCCCAAGTTTATTGTTTTTATAATCTACCGTTAGTTCAATAGGTTTAAGTTTTATAGAACTTGAACTTAAGTGTGGGTTCACAGGGTATTACCTAGTTGAGTCTATCATTAAAATTCACGTTTGGACTGTTTACGTAGTTGGCTTTTTGGATATTGTTACGTTTCGCTCAACGCTCGGTGTTCAATGCTCTGTTGGCGTTAAGTTTATAAATACGAGGAATACATGAGATTAATTTCTCCTAGATACTCCTCTCGAGGCGTTGTTAACACGTCGCATATTCACGCGTTATTTATGCCACACCTCCTTCCCTCCCTCCCTCCCCCCCCCCCCCCTCCCCTTTCTCCTCTGCCCGCTGCAGCAAATTCGTGGCTGGTGGCTTGTTTTGCATGCTTTGTTTTTAGTTCTATTTATTTTTACTATTTTCCTTTTTGTCGTATTTTGTTCGCCTGTTGGGGCTATTTATACTTGAAAATGGGTGCCATTGTGGGCCAGTTGGCATTATATGTAGTCAAGTGTTAATATCGTCGGGCATCTGGAGATAAGGCCATACATTTTACTTACGAGCAGCATGAAATTGCCGCCGGCCTCTAATGGGCGACTGGTGTCTGGCAACTGGCAGCCGACTTGATATGGCCAGACAAAGCCGGCATCGAGAAGACAGCTTGTTGGTAAGGGGAAAGGGATAGGTGTAGGTGCTGGGGAGAACAACAATAAGTGGCAAACGACACTTGGCCAAGTCTAGGTAGCTGTTGATGGAGCAGCTCAGATAAAGGACTAAAGCAATAGTCCTGGGGTATGAGCTGCGTGTTAATTGTGAGTTGCCTCTGGCTGAAAGCACATTTTGAGGCGGACAAAAGAACAAGAATTTGGTCGGGTTTAAGATTAAAAACTAGATTCTAAATATGTAGCTATAAAGATGATCACAATGCTTATCTTAGTTGTGGGCACTTTTATTGTGTTTGCGTTAAGAGTTTAAATAATGCTTCACAATTTATGATGGTTTAAAGGTCTTTTTGTTAGATATAGTATTTTATTTTTTTTTTGTTTGTGGAATTTCTGGATATTGGTTTAATTTGACAGAAATTGAATTACTTTTTGGTACACAAGAAACCACATACCAAGATTGCTAGCTCTAGCTCTTAAAGATTCTGAGTTCAATGAGCACACATCATAAATCTTTTTATAATTCAAAAGTCCCAAGCAACTGAGGTTGATCAAATATAATCATAAGCAGAGCATAAAAAAATATCTATAAAAATTGGAAAATTTTAGCCAAATAAAATTACTGAAAATATTGTTGTATTGTGACAAAATCCTTATACACTCTGCACAAGTAATAAAATTGCAAAAGTACAGATATTTTTAAATACCAAAAACAAAGCCTAGACCAACATATGTATCCAACTCAACTTGGCAATCTTATTCAACAGATGTCGTCCTAAATAAATGTGAAAATCTTTTTACTAAATCAAATTTGCGCCTCTTTTACCCTAGAGTTTAAGCACCTACCAACAAATACGACTTACTCAGCTTGAACACCAACTAAAATCCTTCCTTGATCTGGCTTAGCTGCACAAATTATTGGATATTTTATAAGCCGAGACCAAAACTGGGCGCCAGGAGCTTTTGTTCCTTCTTGTACAGCAATTTGCAGGCAAAGCTGGTAAGCCACGCCCACTGTATTTTCAGAAGTGGAGAGGCCGCATGTTGACAATTAGTCTTTAAATTAAGTGGGCGGCACCACTCTCCCCGACGCCCCTTCACTCTTGCCCCCTCTGCGCTGTGGCCTGAGGCGTGTTATTGTTGCACTTTTTGTTGCTGTTTGCTTTTAAGCCCGAGCAGAAGGCTGGCCGTAAACGAGTTGTTGGCCAGCCATAAAATTGATTGTGCTTTTTGGCGCTGGCCGGGGGCAGGGGCAGGGGCAGGGCTTGTGGCAAGCACCGAAGCTGTAGTCAGTTAGGCAGCTCGTTAGCTTAAGGTGTTTGCTGTGTGGATTTATAAGCAGCAGGGGGATAGGAGGTAGAAATAAGAGTCGGAAGCTGAGTAATTATGACAAAGAAAACAGAACTCATTGAGCCGCTTTCCCGGGCACTTGGGCCAAATGCCAAAGGTGCTGACTGTGCAAGTTTTATGCTGCAACTTCATTAAAATTGCTTTTTATGGCCGCCGTTGAATCGTAAAAGCATCTAGAAGCAGCCACGCCCCATTGTGCAGAGGCGGGCAAAAAGCAAAACAAAAGTAAAAGTGCCGCAAGAGGAGGAGGAGGGGGGTGGAGGTGGAGAAGACAAGAGAGTAAAGGCAACAAACAGGCGAGGACAACGGTACTTTTAATTACTTTCTGCATAAATTTGCGCTCATTTCCTGTTTTTTCTCAATTTGGGGCACGGTCTGGCCAGGTCCGAAGGATTCTCGGCTGGTCAGCTGCCTGTTTGGCCTGCAGCAGATTTTACACTATTTATACCCTGTACGCTGTTTCTATAGGTGAAGAAGGGTATTCGGATTTAGTGGTTATGAATAGATATGAATCCAAACTAAGCTATCTGATTTAATCTTTAATGAATTGTTTGCACTCTTGATTAATTCTGCATTCAATTTCAAAGACAATTTCATGTCCAAACAAAACAGAATCGTACCAAAAATGTCGAGAGAAGTGCAGGGTATTTTGCAGCCATGCACCTTTGGCCACTGGGCTCCTGCTCCAGTGCCTAACTTAATTTTGTTGTCGTTGTGGGAAATGGCAAATAAAAATTGGTTTACCGGCGCGCTGGCTGCAAGAAAATTGTGGAAAACAGCGTTAAAGCATTTACCTGAGCCAAAACCGAGCAGATTTTAAGTAGCTATCGGGACACTGCGGACTAAGCGTATGTGCGTGTCCTTGATGTCCTTAATAAAAGCACGTATTTTCATGCCTCGGCGTTTAACAAGTTTTCCGGCTAAAAAAGACAAACGTCAAACGATTTCGCATTATGCGCTTGGGTGACTTTTGCAGCGGCCTCACCGGGGAGACACTCCCACCCCCACCCCCACCCCCAGGCCCCCTCCCATGGGTTCCACTGCCTGCTGCAATTTGTTGTTTAATTGCGGTGGCATCCTTTCTTTGTCAGCTGCCACGGCACTGACCGCACTGTTCACGCTCAGCGTAATGGCAAATAAATCAACTGCACGTGACGCCTGCCAAACAATTCGGGTCTAGACCGAGAAAGAAGAGTGCGTGTGTGCGTGTTTGCGTGCATGCGTGTGTGTGTGTGTGTGTGGCAGCCTTGTTGCCTGGCTGATTGTGGGCCCAAAATGATTGACTTTAATGTCATATTGCGCAATTTATGCGACTGCCCGCCCCATTTGTGGCCTGTGCGCAGGGCGTGTCTGCTGGAAATGACTAACAAGAGCCGGAGCCGGAGACGGAGCCGAAGCCGAAGCCGAAGCCAGAACTGCACTGAAAATGACAGCCGGATGCCTTTGAATGTTATGCTACACTCAGAGAAAAAATAAAATATGCTTAGTTTCTAAAAGCAAATGTTAATGCTGCATAAATGTTCAAATGCTCAAACCCAAAAATCGACATTATTATTACTATATTAAGTACTCGTTTGATCATAAATAAACACGATAGTAATTATATTTTCCTATTAATAATAAATATGATATTTTCTTTTTAAATTTGTGATTAATGTGACGAACCAAAGTCTGCGTTCGAAATACTTACAACAATAATTTCCATATTTTATACAAGCATTAATCGGTCTTTATGGAAGTATAACTTTTCGGAAAATTAGTACTGTTTTTTTTGTTGTTGGAATTTCGGAGTTATGAAATATTATTTCAATAAGAATTTGGTTGCAAGGTTGGAAATTTGTATCTAGATCGAACTTTGCCTACGCTTCTTTAGTACAATTATATATGTGTTTCTCCGAGTGTAGATTTGACCGTGACAGGCCATTCAATTAACTCAATGCACGGCTTCAGCTTCATAAAGCAAATGTCAATTACATTTGGCGGTGCTTTTGTGCAAGGTGCCAGCCATATCAAAATGGGTCAAAGGACTCGATTCGACACGACTGAACACGTTTCGCTGCGGCCACTGGCCATTAGTCAGCGCTCAAAAGCTGAACCGCCTCCCCATTTTCCCATTTAACTATTTCAGCGAGATTGCGCCCTAATTGAAAGCGACTCGCTAAACACGGCTGCAAATTATGAAATGTGGTCTTAAAACGATTCGTTGAACTTCATTGCAGCTGTGCATGGCCAAAGGCTGCTGAAATTATGCGAGTTTCAATGGGGGAAATCGTAATTCAAATGCAGCATTTCACATGTCGACAGCAGTTACACACATTAGCCGCATTTTCCCGGAGCCTCGGGCGTTACTTTCTTTGCAATAAAGGTCGTTATTGGAATTTCATTCTTTGATATTCCAACTAAAATCAGGTTGGAAATTCTAAGCAGCTTGAAAATTCAGAATCCCATTAAAGGAATTTACTGGGAAGTATATTTAAGTATATGATGTGTCTTGTGCAGTATCTCAATCTGAGAACTTTCGACATTCATTCGATTCATTAGAACTAGAGCTGATGTGTTCTAAAGAAAAGTGTTATTGTATTTTTATATTTTTTTTATGAAACAAATCCTAAACATTATGTAGGATTTCCTTTTGCATCATGAACTTTTCGCATAACTAAAATCCTTTTAGGATTTATATAATTTAATAATAGAAGTTGCGTAGGAATTGCGTTGAATTGCCTCCATCCACTATTTATTTAGCATTTAAGAGATTTTCCCACTTACCATTCCAGCTGTTGGCCTCAAGCACAAGTGACTCCAAGGGTTGATTGTATCTCTTACTAATTTTTCCATTTACCATCTGCAGTTAGGAGCTTCGCCTTGCAATTTCGTATCCCATTTGCACATTGACTGATCCGCAAATAAGTTAATTTATCCTGCTAAGCAGACGATAGCTGCCAGGGGCAAACGATTATTTCAGTTAACTAGCTCATCAATGTTTAACTCATCAGTCAGCCAGCTCCCCAGTGACCCAAATAGAGTCCATCATTTATCTTAGACTATCTGCAGCTCTCATTGTCAGCTTGAAATTAAGTGGGATTTTGTGCTGAGTCGAGGTTTTGCTTAGATTTTGATTGTGGGTGGGACAAATTGGTCAAGGCCGGGCGTCGTTGGGCAGTCACCTCTCGGCTTAAAGCTGCAACGTCCCCTTGCCGCTGTCTTCCTGGCCATGCCTGTAAATAGTTTACAGTTGTGTGAAGCAAATGCCCGTAAGTCAATATTAAGTTAACTGCCGGCATCGCTGGCCAAAACTGAGAGCTAAGGCGCTTTGCGCTTTGTCTGCGGCATCAGAACAGCTCAGCTGGGCAGCAATTGCTTATCTTTTATCAAGGCAACTGCCACTCAAGCCAGACACACACACACACACACACCAGCAATAGGAAGGTGTGCAGTTCTGTCAGTGCTTAAAATGTTTTCAAAATCCACTCGTGTTCACACACAATTCGGAGAAAGCGACAGTGAGCACACATTCAAGTACCGTGAACACTCGATATAAGAACTCTCAGCCCTTGAAGTTGTTACCATAGATTGAATTACATATTAATAAACGTTAAATAAATAATTCACGAATTTTAGGAATAAATAAAATAAAAATATTAACTATTCACATGAAGTCAGCCAGCTGAATATTTAGTACAAAACTATTGTCGTAAATTTAAGCGCCCATCTCTAGTTGTAATTATCGAGCGACCACTGCGGTAGATGCCAGGGCCGTGTCTTGACGGGTGTGCTGACAGGACGCGGGGTTTTCAATTTCGCATATAGGCTTGGCATGGATTACTTTTGACACACAAATGAAATTGACAGCTAATCCGTAATTGATCTGCTGAGGTAGGCAGGAGAGTTGCGTGCGAGGGAGCAGGGGGAGTCAGAGGAGTTGACAACTGACAGACATCCTGTCAACTGTTCAAGTGTTGAAAATAGAAGCAACCAAGACATTTGGTCACGTTCTCATTTACCTGCTGTCAAAGCAATAGCAACAACAAAAACAACAACAACAACAACAACACCAGCACGAACAGCAACAACAATCAAAGTGGGGTAGAAAGGCAAAAGGCAATCCATGAATTTGTCAGTCGTAAGTGAGTAGGGCAAGCGTCTGCATGAATTTCAATTTTTGTATACCCTATCACCATTGCAATTGGTTAAAAAGGGGTATACCGATTTCTATGTAATTGTATGAAACAGGAGGAAGTAAATACTGTTGATCAGGACGAATAGCTATATAAAATCTAAAGACGCTTGAAATTTAAAATTGATATTCTCCCATTTCACATCAAATATCGATTTTTTTAAAAACATATCGCAGAAATAATTTGTTGCGAATATTTTACTTTTTACATGGGGTATCTCTTAGTCGTGCACTCCCGACTAGAGCACTCTTGTATATTTTCGGCATAATAAAAAGCGCCGCATGACAAATGTGCTTCGGGTCCTTGCGCTTGGCGTTTTGGTCTCGCTTCATAAAAACTTGCTTATGCTAATGCGTGAAATCGTAAATTTGCAGCGAGCTAAGCAGCAATAAGAACACCAATAAGAAATCATAAATAAAACAATATCACATAAACGCACATTAACAGGCGCCGTGTGCGAGAGCGAGAGGGCGAGTGCGCACTGTTAAAAAAAAGTGTGGCAACATTTCATGCGACGCCTGGCGGCCATTAAAGTATAAGAAAGTGTAAGACGTGAATTACATGTGTATGAGTGTGTGTGTGTGTGTATGTGTGTGTGCCTGTCTGTGTGTGTTTGGTGTTTGTTGTTTGCGACAAAGCAGACAAAATATTATTTGCTTAGCACGCACAGCAACAACAGCCAGGTGTGGGGAGTATGTAAGTGCGGGTGTGGGGAGTATGTGTGAGAAGGGCACGTGCATGTAATGTATATGTTTGTATATATGCATATGTATATTTATAAATATTATGTTACGCCAGGCAACACACATGCCATAAGATAATAGTACAACAAATAAAACCAAAGTGTGGCAATGCAATAAGAGCATAAAACGACAACATCAGAAGCAACAGCAACAACAACAACAGCACGCGCCGGAAGCGAGTTAAACACCAAAGCGTCAACAACAACAACAACAAATGTCAGCGCCAACAGCTGCCGTCGCTGGCAGCGTTGCCACTGACGTTTGTGACGTCAACGCGCTGCTGGCTGCTGCGTAAGCGCTCCACGTCAGCGTCCATTGACATTTCAATTTAAATACAGGATACAACACAGCAACAACAGCATCGACTACAGCATCGTTTTAACAGCCAACAGCAATAACAGCAATAACAACGACAACACGCACAGCTAAAAATCGCATCATGGATGATGTTGGCGCTGCCCCGTCGGCCACAAAGAAGAGCGGCACCACCCTCTCCGTGGATCGCGCCGCGTTTCTCCTGCTGCGCGTGAAGAAGGCGTTCAAGAGGAAGCGACAACAGCGTAAGGAGCGACTGTAAGTTGAAAACTATCTGCACCCAGCCTTTAACCCCCCTTGACTGACATCACTGAAAGTTGAAAGTTTTGAAATTCGCTTTTCATTTAATGTTCAGCATTTGCTTTATCGGCTCTTGCTAAGTCCTTCCGTTTCATAACTTGCGACTTTACAAGGATTTTGCTTATTAAGCCGCTCAAATCCGACTATATTGAATTTATCGCATTTGCCGCGGCGCTTTTTTGAGCTTTTTGCTCAACAACTGCCTACGCATAGCAACGGGGTATCAGAGATTTGCAGCAATTAAAAAGAACTGTTACCTAACGAGCTCGGTTGATAGTTTAAGCTAGGTTTTTAATTGGGAGAGACTGACTTACGTTATGTTATGTTATGTTATTGAAGGGCATGTTATCGGTGCTCGACCTGGCACGATATGCTATGTTACGTTACGTCATGTTATGTTATGTTATATTATGTTATGTTTGAGCTAAAGGTATGTTATTGATGTATATATTATGTTAAGGCTATGTTAGTAATGTATGGGGGAACGGCTTTTAAAATAAATATTTTTTTAAAGAAAAGTAGATAACTTCTACCACATCTTTTATAAACTACTGTTTGGCCACTTCCGATGTTAATGTGACTAGTATGATATAAGTTTGTTTTTACAAACTTCTAAAAATATGTTTAGAAGGGGGAGGCGGTGTAACCCCCAAAACCCTCACACCCCCAGCATACGCCACTGTAATTATCAAAGATTGGTTATGTTATGACTTCATTCGTTACTTTATGTTAAGAGAATGTTATCGAAGTTCGATATATGTCATTGTCAATGGCGCTTGGTCACACTCTTATACAAAATGGCTACCATTTAATAAAACACAGTTGGAATGCAGACTTCAACGCTGCAACACCCACCACAGCTGAGATTTAGCCCGCAAATGGAAAGGCCAACACAGATAGAAACAGCTAACCTACTCCAACCTATCCTAAGATACTTGGCATATAAATTTAATGCATTTTTAGATAGTACCAGCACAGAACGCAAAGTGGAATTGCATGCATTTTATTCGCAAACCGGGATTTGTTTTCTTCTGCTTGGAATCCTCCATAGCCATCTGGCAATCGCTAGATATAAACGGATATTGCCACGCCAATCACCTGTGTGCGTGTGTGCGTGTGTGTGTATGTGTGTGTGTGGCAGGTGGAGCTGCAGCTCGAGGCAACTTTTAGCTGCCTCTGGGGCACTTGAAGGGCATCTGCCAAATTGCTGTTAGCAGCGGTTTCCTGCCGCTCCAAATTTGCTAAGCAGCTTGCGGTAAATGCAAGACAAAGCCGCAGTTGCAGTTGCAGCTGCAGCACAAGCTGCGGGCACGCAACGCATTCATTGCTCACTCGAGCGCAAGCTCCTTTGCTCGCTCACACATACACATGAAGAATACAAACAGTATATGATACAGTGATACACAGTAAAAATATTTTGGCTTACATTTAAAAAGACACATTTTAGTGTTTAAATAAAATAAAATTAAAAATAGGTCAAAGGTGTTGTTAGGTTCAATATATAAATTATATATAACATAATATTATAATTTAATATTAATATATTATAATATAATAATAATATAAACAATTATTGCTTATCGGGCGCCCTCCTTGCCGCTGATCTGTTCTTGCTATTAGCCGCTATTATTCGCTTCAAACTTCTTTTATAAAATGAAGAAAAAGACCAAGAGAGAAAGATAGCATCTAATTTGAGAGAGCATGAGCACCAAATTTAAGTCAAAGTTCGGCTTTAATTTTTAATGTTAATATAATGAAAATTTGAGTAAAAAGTCTCCGGCCAATTTTAATTTAAATCAAAAATTGAATTTAATTCCATAAATGTTTTAAATTTGAAGTTTCCAGGAATTAAATTGAGAGCAAATTATTTTTTTTACTGTGTATACAACTTAGAACGCTCCAAAAAGCAGCTCTTGGGCAATATTTTGCTCACTTGCCAGCGCTGTCTCTTATCCACACTCCCTTTATCCTCCCCTCCCCCTCGCACTCCGGCTCTTTCTCTTGTTTTCCTGTCTCTCTATTATATATTCTTTATTCGCGCTGTTGTCGTTTCGTCCTGCTTAACATTTGCTCTAAAGCGAATTTTTGAAATTTTTTTTGCCTCGCTGCATCTCCGTAATGAAAATGCTTTTTATGCTGGGGCATTCACATGCTCAGCAAGTGCTTAGCATGGGGCGAGTAGTGAGGGGGAAGAGGGTGGTGGGGGCCACAACAAAAAACGAACTGTAGTAGCGGCAAACTCAATTAGGCGCAACAAAAATCCAGCAAATGTGAAGCTGAAGCCGTGCATGGGCGCGACGCTTGTTAAAATGCTTAAAGTTTTGGCAAAGTCATTAATGCGGCATGTCCCGCCTGCCCCTCCCATTTATCAGCCGACGCGACGCCACTTAATTTGATTATAAAACTTTGAGCTAAACACAAGTGAAGTAAGAAAAAGGGCGTGGTCATGGCATCAAAGCAACAAACTGCCTGCCAAAGGGTTTTGGGGCGCATTTTTATACCCTGTAGTCATTGGAAATGGGTTTAAAAAGCGTGTATGTTCTGCCATGTCTGGCAGATTCGATAAATATCGATCTCTAGCTTGTACTTACATATGCAAAACAAGCTCGAATTTTCGAACACTCGGTTTTTTAATCATAAGGCTATAAAAAAGAGATTCGAAAATTGTCGTTTTCTTACAAATAATAATTTATAATTAGTTTAATAACAACTTTCCCTTTTGAAAATCGATAAATATCGAATTTTCGAGCCTGTTAATTGCGCATATAATAAAAAATATAATATGCAGGATATTTCGATAAGTAGGTATATGCCCTAAATAATAAATAAAGTAAACACTGACAAGACATCGAGTAAAAAGAGATAGTTTTTTAGGAAGAGAGTATCCTTTAGTCGGGCGCTCTTAACTGAGAGCGCTCTCACTTATTCCTCTCTGCATTTCCGGCTGCTGCTTCTGCTCTTGTTGATTTGATTACATGAGCAACATTTGCTCTAATTATGCACGCGCATGTGTAAACACAGCTTCAAATGCAATTACACAACCGACACACTCACACACACGCACACCAGCATACGCACGCACACAAGCTAGATTACAGAGCACACAGAGCGTATACGTAATTTAGCCGAAGTGTTCAGCTCGCCCTTTTTTTTTGTGGCGTTCCCATTTTCTATATCCGTGTGTGTGTGTGTGTGTGTGTGCTTGTGTATGCGGCCCAAATGCTGACCACTTGAAAACTTTTTAATGCCTAGCTGTTGTTCTTGTTTTCGTTGTCCAGCAGCCACCATAGATGGGTTTAATAGAGTTGTAGATCTTCAAGTGGAAATTTCGGCGAAAAAAGACAAAATTAGAAAAAAAAAAAATAGAAACAACTTGACTATGAGGAAAGTTTATGAAGCTAGCTATGTCTGACATTTATTAAGTCCTTGACCTTTTTGTGAACTACATATTTGACGATTCTCTTTTCAACTTATGACTGGGTTGAGTATCATTTTTTTTCTTTTCTTTTTTTAATAAATTTGCTTTCTTTTACTCGAATGCCCCAAGGCAATGGAATGAAAATGGACGAGTGAACATTTTTTTATATTACTTCATGCATAATAATGTACATAAATCAGAGAATTACAAAACGTTGTAGAGCATATTTCAGGTTATTTGTCTGTTAGCCACATAAATTGCATTATATCTTTATTAGCTACATAAAAAAAAACAGTTTGTGCTGACCACAAAAATTGCTTGGTTCATAGTTTAAAAAATGATTCACATTTTAGTTAGAAATTCGTGAGCTGGGCTAAAATTAAAAGTAATTAATTAATATATTATTATTTAATTTTTATTTTAGCATATTTTTAGAGTATTCCAGGTATCAGAACTTTATAAATAATATAATAATAATTTTAAAAATATATAAAAGTTATCTTAAAAAAAAAGTGGTTTAGCTAATTCGATTTAAGGTTCGGTTACAAAAAGAAAAGTAACAATAATTCTAATGTTTACAAAACGTTCTTGAAAAATGAATTATGTTTTCCTGTTAAATAATTTCTGCCTTGGCTCAATTTTAACAACGTTCGTATTTGAATTATATAGTTATTTAATTATCATATTCTTCTATTGTCTTACTTGATTTATATAATTCTTTAGTTCTTGAATTTTAATATACTCCTTTTGATAAATGTATTTTTCATAAATATAAATGCTTGGTTTTTCTTTGAGTGTAGTGCCTCAGCTTGCCAACTCTTTAGCCGCTTTTTCTCTTTCCGCCTTTATAGGCCGTCATACCATTATCACGCATATACACACAAACATATTTTAAATAAACTTTGATGTCGCATCATTCTTAAAGTATTTCACGGTAATTTAGCGAACTTGTTAACTTTGTTTCCTTATAAAGCAAGAAGTTGCCAAGTGCCGAGTGCTCGTTATTGTTGTTGGGTAATGCACGGGTTAGGGGCTGCGAGTCAATTATGTAGATCCGCTTTGAGTTATGCGAGTGGCTGCCACAGCGCGCACCGGCGACGTGTTAAAGGGATAAAGTAGGGAGTGGCCGAGCCGAAAAGGCAAGGCAAATGAGCAGCCTACCAAAAACAGACGGCGACGAGCCGACGCCCGACGGGCTGCCCAACTTCCTGGCGCAGCCGAGGCGCCGCCCGCTGCGCCACGTAACAGCTTGTCTGAGCGGGTGGGCGAGGGAGCGAGGGGGTTGGGTTTACTCTATTCGAGCCTGACTTATTTAGCGTAATGGGGGCTCTGTTCTTAACGCACTTGACTGCGAACCCTTTGGCACGGCCGCATCAAAATAATATGGCCATAAACAAAAGCCGCCTCCGGCTAAAGCTGGGCTCTAAGGTATTGTGCGAGTTTCTCTTAAAAACACCATTTATTTATTATGTGGTTGTGTATTTGTGTGAGTGTGTGTGTGTGTGTAAGTGCTGCAGCAGTTATTTGGCATTTTTGTTTGCGCTGCTGCTGCGACAAGGACGCACATAAATTGCTTATACGACAAAAAAAACAGCAAAAAAAAGAAAAGAAAAAATATGCGACTGTAGCTTAGTGCATAGCTTGTGTAGGGGTATGCGAGGGGGTGTATGGATGCAGGGGAATGGGGTGGGGTCTGCTGCAGCACAAGAGCTTGCAATAGAGCTGCTGCCACGCTGTGGTGCCACTTAAAGCCGTGCAGCTGCCTCGAACCAGCGGGTGTCCGGCAAAGTATTTTTTTCCCTACAATTTTTTATTATTTATTTTTCTGTGATGTCGCATCTTCAGTAATGCGCACAATTCGTGTTCGCTTCTAAGGGAGTTGGCTGCCAACTTTTGATACGACCAGCATGTAAAAAGCTTACACAAACATACATATGTACATATATATATATCTGAAGGATACGCAGGACTCTATTTTAAGCGCTTGCAGATTTTCGATTGCCTTTTGCGAAATGTCAACTATTTTGTTAGACAAAAAGAAAGAGAGAAAATAGTCTCCTACTCACTCCGCTTTGATAGGGAGTGCCCGACTAAGAGAATTTTTGTATATACCAAAAATCCGAGGTATGTGATATAAAAGCTACTTTATACAAAATGTAATATCTCCAGTTGAAAGTTTTCCGAGATATGCTCATAAAACGGTTGCCAAGAATAGATACTAATTATGTTGGGAAAATGAAGGAAGCAAAATATAAAGAAAAAAATACAAGAAAATGCATACCAAATTTTCGGCCTAAAAACTATGAGATATGCCTGGAAAACGATAGTTATCGATTTTGAAAACAAGTTTTTCATAATACTTTTTAGCTCCCTAGCTCAACATTTGCCAACTTCAGTATTGCCTACTTTGGAAAATATTAAAAAAGTACAGGGTAAAAAAGACGAAACTATGAACAAGTGCAGGCAGTGCGTGTAATTGTTGGCAGTGGGCGTTAAAGGCGTGGCAACAGCATGCCACATCAGTTAGCTGACACTTGGCAGACAGCGCAGTTGACGTCGGCAGAGGCAGAGGCAGCGGCAGAGGCAGCATTGGTAACAGCAGCATCAAGTGCCAGAAATTCAATCATACGTCAAGTTGAGCAATTTGTGAAAAGGGTGACAGCATACAACTGGGAAGGCAAAAGGGTAAAGGGCAGGGGCGGGGCTTGTAGGAGAAGGGGTGAGAGGTGGCAGAAGGCCTCGTGTCGCTGACAGCTTTCGCATTTGGTATGCATACAAACGTTCCAGCGCACTTTTTGCGATATGGGCGTGGGGAATGTGCAAGAGAAATCATTTTGCTGCTAACAATCAAATGTAATTCACAGCTGACAGATCCACAACCCTAAGCCACCCACAACACCCCACCCCATCACCGCACTTGCACTCAGCATTGCCTTCCAGCAGTAGCAGCATGCAAATGTAACGGAAATGAAATTCCAATAGTGCTGCGGATGAGGGTATTGGCGTGGGTTGCGACTACTCACCATCACTTAGCGAAAATAAACCAAGAATTTCTGCTTTCATCAAGTACAAGAAGCGTTCTCAAACTCTTAAAAATTCCTTAAATTAATACTCAAATACAGTTCTAAATCTAAGAACTTGTTGCAAATCCAAACCAGGCCCAAACCACATGAAAAAAAAATTGAGGTTTGAGCCTTCATTTATTAGTCAGCTTGGAAAATATAAAACTTTTTCGTTGAAACTTGCCGACGTACATAAATTAAGCTAAATCTTTTTTTATTTTAATATGTTTCGTTTCGGGTTAAGGTTTGGCTAATTTTTTGTGGAACTGGTTGGGTTTAAGGTTCAGTTTATCATTTGAAAAGTATTGGAATTCCGTGCTCAAAACAATTCGATTCGAAACCAGTTTGCTTAGCAATTCTTACGCTTATATTAAGTATCAGCATTTTTGTTTTGAGTATTGGCTACTTTTTTGAAGATGAAAGAAATGCATTTAATGCCTCTCAGACTCGACTTTAAAGCGCCACATTTCTCTGAGTGTACCCATTGCCCCCAAAGTAATTGCATTTTCTAGCTGTTCCTCAGTTGCTTTAATAAATAATTGCATTAACTTATTATTTCACTCTCTCTCTCTCTCTACTCTCCATCTCTCTCTCTCTCTCTCCCCTTCTCTTTCTCGTTGCAGGGCACAGCAGAGCGCCGGCGGCGTCGCCGGCGTTGGCGGTGCGGGCGCCTGTGTCGGGAGCAGCGGCACACAATCTCGCAGCGGCAGCCGCAAATTGCCGCCGCCATTGTTACGGTCGCGCACGCTGCCCGCCATCATTGTGCCAGGACTTCCGGTTGTCTCGCTGCACACGGATAAACAAACATTTCAATTGGGTGCGTAATGTAACTATATATACAAAAAATAAATTAAATAAATAAATATATGTATGTGTATCTCTTACTAAGCCACTGGGCTTGCCACAGCCAGTTGCCAGTTGCATTTTAAACGGGTTTTCACTTTGTGCCAACTATAATTGGATTGCAATTGCATATCGCATTAAAAAGCTTTAATTATGGCAAGGACTCTTATTTAAACTCTAGTCACAGCTTTAGAGCTAACTTGGTTCCTGCAACATCAACTTAAAGCTAGAAAGTGAAAATATCTGAAGACTGAACCGATTTACATGATTGACACCATTTAGGACATGATTTGTTCTCTAGATTGATGCTGCATCTAAATATCAAACATTTTAAAAATAAATATTTTACTCATTTTCGAAAAATATTTTATTTCAAAATTTATAAACTTGAAATTTATTTTTTAATTGATTGCCAATGTCCGAATTGATATGAAAAGCAATATTAAAAATCATTTTAAGGGAGTCCAATATTTTGTGACTTCATAACTTTTGCATACTTCATAAATTGTCGCAATTTTTGATAGAAATAAATCTTATTATAAATTCTTTGTTGTTTAATACCTCTGATTGTTGGGTATTTCCTAGTCAAACACCCAACATTTGTTTATTATTTGCATAAAGCATTTTATCTATAAGCTTCCGTGTGTTTCCATAAACCATTTCGCATTATTCACTCGAATGCGGATGTGCCGAACGACCGCACGGATTGTGAATATTTTGTAAATAAACAATCAGCCCTTCCGCTTCTCGCCGCTCAGTGCACAGGTCATCATGCATTTGAAATCAAACAACACAACAGCAATGAAAGATAAATAAAAAATAAATCGAGTTCAGACAAGATATATGAGAGTTGAGGTTATGGCGCTCGTGTAGCTGTCATCTAAAGCTGAATACGGGGATTATAATTTATGGGTACGTTATGCATTCAGGAGACTGCACGCGCCTGGCAAAAATAAACATAAAAAAACGAGGCACACAGAGACGATCCAATAAATGTACCATAAATATTATATTTATCGCGCTGCAAAGTATGCTACATATTTTGCTGATTAGAGAGCTGGGAGGCTGCTGCGGCAAGTAGGCGTGGTCATAGGCAAGAACTCAAGTCGGGGAGCTGTGGCTAGATATAAGGGTGTGAAATTTAATAAATATTGAATATCAATATAAATAAATAAATTGAAAAAATAAAGTTAGTCAAAAATGTATACTGAAAAGTATTATGGACAAAATCAAATCAGAGAGAAAATTAATAAATTAAATAATGCAAAAATCTAAAAAAAACATATGCATATGTATAGTACTATAGGTACACTCATGGTCATAATAATAACTACACTCGACACAAATCCCTTATAAATGTGAAAGTTTTAAGCCTGACCACAAAGCATAAATATAAATTCACTGAAAAGGTATTAACAACGATACAACCGAAGAAAGTGAAATGTTTTTCAGCCAGCCAGCTTTATATTAGTCTAAACTATTTTTGCATAACTCTCTGACCTTTATGGGCGTGGCTGATAGGCTGTCATGTGCGCGTAAAATAATTAAAGTCTCTCGACAAGTTTTCAGCTTGTATTTAAATTGAATAAAATTTGAAAGCACACACACACACACACACACACGCACACCCATTTCGTATGCATAATGCCATAGTCACTAATAATGTTCGTTATATTCAAAAATCTCTTCTCCCACAGACTGCAAAAACCGCAGCGGCAGCGCCAGTGGCCATCGCTGGTCTCTGCTTACTCGCGGCAGCGGCAGCGGCGGTGGTGGTGGTGGTGGTGGTGGTTCTGGTGGTGCTGGTGGCGGAGGGGCCACAGCCGGCAGCCACAATAACAACAACAGCAACCTGACTAACAACAACAACAACAACACGCTTATGGTGAAATCATTGAATTTGCCAAAAGATGATTGCTCGCTGATTTACCGCCGAAAATCCTCGGGCAGCTCGCCGCACGCACAGGCCGCACATGCCGCCATGCAACAGCATGTGGCACAGCAACATTTGCACCTGTATCAGCAACGTGTGGCCGATAGCTCGATGTATCAGCTATCCGACGATTTCGAGTGCCACGCGGATGGCTCCCTTCTGCTCAGGTAAGCCAAGATTAAAGGCCCCCTTATAGCTTACGTTGTATGCACTGAGAGAAAAAGTTGGTGCAACGGTATTGAAATGAACTGTAAAACATAATTTAATGTTTCTTTACTCACACTTAAATTAAATTTGGTTAAATTTACCTATAATTTCTCCTTTTCTCGTAATTAAATTTATAAAATTTAACTTTTAAATTAATATTTTTAAGCCGTTTAATTTTTGATTGACTTGTTTATAGAATTATAAAATCATAAAATTTGTTTTTCACTTAAATATTTCGAAATTGATTTAATTGACGTCTTTAAAGAATTTTGTTGAAACCTTTTCGGCTCCTAGAGTTTTTCAAAGCATTATGCAAGCACCTCAAATGCATTTCTCTCAGTGCACGAGCATACGTGACATATGTCACGAGCCCGTGTTGTGCAATCACTTGACTTTACAATCTGCCGCAGAATACCCGCACCGCACCCCGTGGCTGCATCGCGCGGCTATCCGTATCGCCTGGCGGCGAAAAAACGTGCCACTGCATGCTCGGAGGCAACTACGCCGCTCTCGCGGGAGCACCAGCATCCGCACCAGCATCTGCACGACTTTGCCATGGCCGAGGGTGGCAGCGGCAGCGGTTCGACCTTCACGCGGCTGGCCAAATTGCTGCATCAATCAAGCGCCGTTACGGCCAGATCCAATCTGCAGCCGCCGCCGTCGTCGCACGGCGACACTTGCCACATGGAGGCGCCCCAGGCGCTCGGCATCGGTCTGGGCGAGGAGGCGCCGCGTCGTCTGTCCTGGGAAAGGTGCGTATGTAATTTATGTGTCAACCTGCAGGTTGTCTATCTAGCTGCTGTCTGCCTGCTTGTCAACCTCACCTTGACTGCCAGCGCTTTGGCAATTAGTTAATTTCATTTCTGCCGCAATGTTGCTGAAGTTGATACATGCCACAGCCAATGCACAGAGCGAAAAAGTCGGACTAAGCTCGAATGAACACGAATTTGCGATTCTTGACTAATTAATTAATTACTGAGCATTAGCACAACAAATTCAAATATTAGAGAAAAGAATCTTATATCAAGTAAAACTCTCGATTTACTAGATATGAGTAGGAATATTCAAATTATAAGTTCAAAGCTCGGGTTTGAATCCACTGCAAATTTAAAAAAAAAATTATTGTATTTTTTTTGAGTTTAAAAATCGTAAATCAAGATATATAAATTTCTGATATTGATATCAAGCACTTTTTGAACTCACTTTTTAGGTTTTAAAATACTGATTTACTAAAATACCCAAATTCTCGGACCTGAGAAATCGTACATGTTATAAGTTAGGCCTCTTGCCTCCAGTAATTTCAATCTTAGTGAGAAAACAAGTCTGAAAATTTAAGTACGAAACACCTGGTTTTTTTTCTCTGTGTGTGACAGCTGTGGCACCTGTGGCAGCTTGCATGTGCCACATAATTGCTGGCCAGATGCGAACACGTGAGATTTGTGGAGGAGAATCGCGCGCAGGGAGGCGCTGTCCGGTGTCCGTTGTCCGATGACATTGCCCGGCGTCACTCAAGTGCCCGCATTTATCTTCATTTGCTTTTTGCTCGCCCCCAAATGAAGACACATGCTGCAAGGGAGCGCTTTTCATGCTGCTCCTGTTGACAGGCCAAAAACACGTGAGCTCCAGCTCGGTTCCAGCCCCGCCCCCGGCTGAAGTTAACTAATTAGCTGCACTTTTACCAGCTTGTTACGTGTTTTCCTTAAAGTAAAGGGCAGAAGATTTTTAAAAACAATACCCAAGCAGAATAAATAAATCTAACGAATTAACATGAATTAAGCAGTAAGGATTCAGGACTAAATGTATTAAAAATGGGCTATTTTAATGAAATTTAATACGAATATAAAAATTGGAAAGAAAATGAAAATATCTATATCTATATACAAAAAATTGTTTTTCTGACTGACTGATTGATGAACTAACTAACAGATTGCTGGACTGATTGACAGAGTGATTGACTGACTGAATCTATAACTGACTGACTGATTGACTAACTATTTAATTGACTATCTCACAGACTAATTGACTGATTGACTGACTGACTAACTGACTGATTGATTGGCTTTGAATGACTACTCATTGCATAACAGACTGACTAAATAAATGATTGACTGATTGTCTAACTAACAGATTGATGGACAGAGTGATTGACTGACTGAATCTATAACTGACTGACTGATTGACTAACTATTTAATTGACTATCTCACAGACTAGTTGACTGATTGACTGACTGATTGACTGACTAACTGACTGATTGATTGGCTTAGATTGACTTACTCATTGCATAACAGACTGACTAAATAAATGATTGACTGATTGTCTAACTAACAGATTGATGGACTGATTGACAGAGTGATTGACTGACTGAATCTATAACTGACTGACTGATTGACTAACTAATTAATTGACTATCTCACAGACTAATTGACTGATCGACTGACTGATTGACTGACTAACTTTCTGGTTAGTTGGCTGACTGTTAGACTGACGTATTGGTTGATTGACAGGATGTGTAACTGATTGACTCATTGACTAACTGGTGATGTCCTCACAAACATTTTCTCCAAAAATTACCTTTTCTTATATTAGTGCAAGGACGTTAACAGAGTTCTAGCAATTCAATTGTGGACAACTCATGAAAAACGCTGCAAAGCAGTTTTCATTTTCTCAATCAGGCTTAAACTCATTTCCAAAAGTTATTGAAAAGCTCTTCAGACAAGTAAACCAAGCCAAATGGTGAAAAATATATCTTAAAATACGGTGACCTTTGGTTAGGCTTGAAGTGTGTTCTTCTAAAGGACCAAAAGGACTTGCCACCTCACAAGTCAATCAATGACCGCTTTGAACTACATTTCACTCGCTGAATTATTCATTTTCGTAGGACTAGCTATTTGAAAGGACCTTATTTGTGTGGACTTAGGAACGTGCTTATCATATTTCTGCCACTACCCAGCTACTCAGTGAGTGCGTGCGAGCTGGTCAAGCGATGCTAAGCTAAGCTGAAAACTGTCAGCTGCAGTGCCAGCACGGAGAGAAAAGGGGCGAAGCAGTGGGCGTGGCAGCTGTGCCACGCTGTGGCAAGTGTCAACACAACTTGCCTCCAAATTATATTTGCAAACACGCCGCAGGAGTTGTTGCACAACTGAAACAAAACGCTTGCCAGCAGCACGCACTGTGCAGTACCCTCTCCTTCCCCTCCCCCTTCCCCCCTATTTCGAGTGCACCCAAAACAAATGCTGAAACTCTGATTGCAACGCGAAGTTGGTTACTTCAGTTAGTTAGTTCATGAAATTCGTCTCTGACGTCAAAGCGTCCTTTTATGAGATTAAACTTTGATATTTAAAAACAACCAATGGGGGTTGCATATATAGACAGAGAGAGGCGGAGAAAGAGAGAGGGGATTTAGTTTTATTTTTGGACGCTTTAGCTCATTTTAGTTTAAATTGGACTTTGTTTGTTATACACTGTGAACAGTGAAAAATTGGTAAAAGAGGGTATATGACAGTTGTGAACATGTTGGTAACATGCGGAAAGAGGCATTCGCAAACCTAAAAAGTATATATAAATATATATATGTTTATACGATCTTGCCCCATCTGTCTGATCATATATATATAATATACACCTATTTAAGATATTTAAAAAAGGTAACGAAATTGATGCTCGGTAAGTAACTTTACTTGAAGTTATTATTCCTTTGATAAGCAAATTAACAAGAAGTTTATATTTCTTTCTACAGTTAAAGTATATAATTTATTTTCGGATATCTGCACATATTACGCTCAAGGTTTTTCTACTTTTTAGGGTATTGTCTTGGCTTTGAGTATAAACAATATATATAATATATGAGAGCCATCTTTAAGTCCCAAAAATATCATAATGCTTGGAAAATAAACACAAAAGTTATTTAAGAAAACAAAAAAAAAACAGAGGGTATGCATTTGTGTATGTAAATATTATGTTTGGAAGTATAGCATGTGTAGAAGTAATAAAAAGTGCATATAACATCAGCTCGAGCCTGTTTACAGAGCATCTCCTAGTCAAACACACTTAAGTAGAGCACTCAAACTTATTTTGTAGCTGCATTTGTTGCTAAACTTAGCAACTTAAACAACAACAAAGCACAGCAGCAGCTACAATTGGAATAATAACAACGATAACATCACGAACAAAATGTTGGCTGCATGAGCTGAAAGCCAAAGATATAAAAGACGAACAGTTTTTGGGTTCCTTCGCTGGCCCCGACTCGGTTTTGCTCACAAGCTTAATTGTGAATGCATTATTCATGAGCCACAAAAGGCAAAAAAACAACAAAAAATGAACCAAGTAAATTGGCTCTAGTCGAGAGTGCTCGAGTGGGAGATTCCCTGTAGCTAGGTAAGAGCTGTAGCATTTTTGGAAGAAGGCAGTTTACCTATACATTTTTATATAAATACAAGACAAGTAATATATCAAATTTCAATCTAAAAATCGATATTTATCTCTAGCTCTGATAATCTTCAATATGTGCTCAAAAAAGCTTGTCTGAAAATCTATATTTATGGATTTTGCTAATTAAGGGAGGTTATCGATTATAGCTGAACATCAGCTGACCATAAAATAGATAGTTGGTTGCGATAAATTACCACATCCCATACCCTATTTATTCCCTATTTGAAATGGTAAATGGTTACAGGGCATCAAAAGTATTTTCAAGCGCCGCAGGACAAACGCAGCCAGCCAATAAAACAGTGTCTTGCCACAGCTCCTTAGCTCCTTTACTTAGCTGAACTTGGCTCTGTTCTTGTTGTTGTAGTTGTTGTGGTTGTTGTTGCGGATCAAGTTTTGTGCGTGTTGCGGGCTGCAACTAGCCAAGAGACAAGCGAACTGACAGCTGAGCAAACGGAGCATAAATGAAAATTGCGCATACGTCATGTGGTACACAGACAAACACACACAGACACTCAGTCGAGCTCATTAGCTAGTCAGCGTGTGGGCGTGGCAACGCCTCAGCGAGTTATATACTGTACAATTTTTATAAATTGCCAAACGCATGAAAAACTCGCGGAAAAAAAAAATAATATAAACAACAACATTTCATGTCATCAATGTCGGTTACAATTTGTTGTCATCATTACTGTTGCCATAGCCGCCATTTTGTTATACCCTATAATTAAAAAATAAATGGCAAAGGGTGGCTTAAATCATTGTGAAGGTAGGCAAAATGTGAGAATAAAATAAGACAAATAAGGACAAAAATTAGAATGTTTTTTCCCATGACTTGTCTGTATCTATAAGAATGCTAAATTCTCCGAAAACCAGCCGAATTATTAAATTCAATTTATTAAAATATAAACTAAAATAGTTTTACTCTAATTTGTTTATAAAAAAAATATTATATAATACGTTACGTGACGTACCTTTCTCTAAAAAAATTTTATTTTCATTATTATTTATATTTTGAGCTTGTATTAAACATCAAAACTGATCTATTAATATGTGTATGTTTATTTATTTTAAAACTTATAGTTTATTTCTAATTTACTTTTTTTTCATAAAAATTACCCTATAGCAATTTATTAATATATGTAGATTTTCTTCAGATAATTTATAATTTATTTATTATTAATTTATATTTACTATCATTTAGTTTATTTGTTAAGTTACCTGTTGTTTCATCCTGGTTACAGGATATTACCCAGTTTGAGCACACTCGACTCCTGCACTCTTACTTGTTTTTAAATCATTCTTTGTCACTTCATGTTGTTGTCGTTTGATGTTGCCACTGTGGCTGCCACAGCCACAGTTGCTGTCGCTGCTGGCGCTGATGAGTTCAGCCGTTGTGCGTTGACTACATTGTAAAAAGGTCACAATAGGCGGGCCTCACGCACCGGTTCGGCGGGGCTGTGAATAAAGTCTATATGATTACGAGCGACAAGAGGGAGAACAATGCTGCCACATGTTGCCAAAATGGATAAACTGTGTACGCTTATGAGTTGTGGCACAATATGCGTGGCAAGGGAAAGCAGCATCATTCAACTGCCATGCATCATTTGACAAACGAAAAGTAAACAATGCGGAACCAGTTCCGTGACAGCTGCTCTTCTCCAAAAACCAAATGGGACAACAATGTGATTTTCATAAGCGTATTTTAATGACATATTTTAGAGCTGGTGTTGAAAGTGTTGAAAGAGTGCCCGACTAGAGATATCCATTGACACGCATTCGTTAAACTCTTCAATTGTAGGTTGATTTTGATTGTGAGGTAGATGTGTGTGTGGGAGGGTATCCAAAAAGTGAAATATTCTTGATTTTCGATATTCTTCAATCGATATTTATCGGTTTGAAGGAACTAAGCGAGTTATCGAAAGACAACCCGAGCTTAATCAAATAAGTTCAACGACTTTCTAACCAATTCCTAATATTTACAGGGTATAAAACTATGTGTTCCCAGCAGTTTATGTTGTTCCCTAACAAAAATCCATGTGCTTGTCATATTTATCGTCTACTACCGTCACTTAAGCCCATTTGATTAGCTTCAAATCACTGGAACCACAGAAAGGAGCAGTTCTTTTTGCAGCTCCCATTCAGTTCACATTCAATTTCTTGCTCATTTTGTAAGGCACGCGACATGCCTTATTCATTTGCATTTGCCAGCCAACTGGAGCTCACTTATTGCTCGTATTAGTCAGCGAAATTCTAACACTAAGTTGACAGCGCTACCAAAATCGTTTTAAAAGCATCGCGAGGGGCTGACACAGGGGCTGTAGGGGGTCTAGGCAGGGGGTGAATTCTTGAGAATTTCACGCTCAAGTGTGCAAGGAAAATGTCAGCAATGGGTGTCTATGTGTCTATGTGTCTGTCGGTATGTCTGTGTGTGTATACAAATATGGCTACAATTGAGTCCCTGGAAATCTGTTGCGAGTTGTCAACTGAAATGGAAATTTGCTTAAAGTGCAAATGAGGAGACAGTTGTCAGACCGAAAATAGCGGCTGGCAGGCATAGAAAGACACTCAACCGAGTGGAAACTGTATGTGCGCCACACTCTCACACTCACACGGTTGCTTCATTGACAAGCACCTTAGTAGGTGGTAAATGAAGCTAACCTTGTCACACGGCATGTCATGCTTTTGCCCAATGTCAAATGAACCAAATGAATTCGCAATACCCTGTAACCATAAAGAAGGCTTAATAGAGTATTAAAAACTATGTAACAGATGCCAATTTATCGCAGAAAACGTGGGCTGCTTGCGGCATGCACTCTTGACACTCTTAATGACCAGTCATGCTAGCTGTCTTGCAAGACATCCTACTTGACACGTCAGTCACTTTAGCTTCTAGCGCTCCGTTTTTAAGTCTGTTCTAAAGCAAAACAAAACTGTATCTATTAGAAGCCATGAGATTCGTTTTTTTACGGCTTTTGCTAAATAATATTTGTTTTGATTACAGGGCATTTTTTGACAATCATGCCATAACTAAGCTAGTTTTACTTGCTCTTATTGACTGTTGCTTATGTTGACATATTGCTACTAGTTGGCAGTTAGTTACACAGTTAGAGTGCTTTCTGGGGTACAGTAGAGTAAACACACACACACAAACACACAGGCACACATACTCACATAAATTAATAACAATGATTGTTATTGACTTTGCTGCCGCTCAAGTTGCTGCCACTGTTGTTGTTTCTGCCTCAACTGCTGCCTACCACAAACTCATCTGCATTGCAGACTTTTCGCATGTCACAAACTCACGCACACACTCACACACACACCCACACACACATTCGCGCACAGCATCAAGTTGACAACTATGAGTACAGCTGAAAGTCACTCTCAGTGAACCCTGCCACGAAATGTGGCAAGTGCTGTGGCAAGCGCCAGCCTTTGCCTCAACTACACGACAATCACAATGATGAGGACAACTTTTTCGCACATTGCAAAAGGGGAGCGCGTTGGGTCCGAGAGTGTGGGGGGGGGGGGGGGGTTGTGTTGCTTGGTGCGCGTCGTAATTTGATTGAATTTGCGTTGATTAAGCGTATTTAGCTGCTGGCAAATTATGTGCATGTATGTGTCTAATTGACAAGCGACTTAATTGTTTTTGCAGCGCGACGGCTAATAGAGATGGGCGCATGTCGTGATTATTTCCTTTCCTTAGCAGGAGCTGCTTGGGCTGGGCAAGCTGCTTGTAGGTCAAGTGGGTGTGTTCGATGGATGAAGACGAATATAGTGGAAGGTATTCCATATTGGTTTCTTACAAGTTCTACAACACTAAAATAGGGTCAAGTCCCGGAAGTTTTTCTAATTTTTAGACTATCATTACTGCATACTAGGAATAGGATTTTTAGTTATTTCTAGATTTTTAGAGAATATATTTTTTAAAGAATCTATTTAGAGCACTATCAATGTGAGAAATAAAAGAACATTTTGTGTTTTCAATATTCCTTAATGAAGAATGGATCAATATTGATTTAAAAACAGATCACTAATGTTGCATAAAAACCAGCTTCTTAAATTGAATACAAAATATGAATGAATAAATGTAAAACGTTCTTAATGTACATTTTACATATCTTGTATAGAAGAATTTTTTTAAATAAGAATTTTGGTCTCAATTTGATATTCTTTTGATATTAATTGTACTTGCCATTAATTTCTTTTTCAATTTCGTGATTCTACTTTATATATAATTCAAAATAGTCGAGCAGCGCTCATCTCTAAGGGGAAGTCACTTTATTACAACCATCTCCAGCCTCGCCTTTCTCTTCTTCTCCGTTTGTTAAGCCCTCAAGCACTCTTTATCCTTATGTTGTCGAGGGAGACTTGGAGGGTTTGAGAGGGTCGAGGTAGAGATTTGTGCGTTTATTTAGGTTTCGAATTAACGCAATTAGCGTGGTTGTGCATACCCACCCAACACCCTACACACACACACACACCCTCCCACAACCACACTTTTGTATGCATGTTAACTCTAACTTTATTAATGAGGCTGTTGGTGTGGGTAAATGAAACGGGGGATTACAGCGCATTTTGATTGCAAACAGCATTTTGCGGTTTAAATTGAAAATGTTGCGCATACGACATGTGGTGCACATTTTGAAGGACAAAATGTTGACTGATGTTTGGCCGCAACAAGGACACAAATCTCTTAAATCTCAACTGCCGATTAGAACGCGGCGGCGGATTATGCAAATGTTAAACAACTTCACTAGATTTAATCGGTTTTTAGCTGCAATTTTTTTATTGAATTATGTGATTTACATAATGTTGAAACAGCTAATTCGCGATGCAACACAAAAGCGACACATGACATCGAGTGTTGGCTTTTATTTAATGCTGATAACACCAAATAATTTTAATCAACTAACAAACCATTTAAATTCGATCATTTAAAGCCATTGTTATGCACTGAAATGTTATATGTTTATTAGAATATTGCATAGATTAGATTAGTAGGTTCTTTAAGATAAAAGCACTTTTCAAGAATATTTAAATTTTCGTTCTTTTTCGTAAGTAAGTGCAAATATACGTTATAACAACTTGTACCTGGCTGCAGAGTATCTCGAAGTCAGGCAACATTCTGCACTCTTAATTACGTTGCATTCAAAGTTTCCAGTTACAATTCACTTTGGCATTTCTAATTTCGAATTCCGAGAAACAGTTCAATTAAATACGTCAATTATTTTGTAAATGATTGAATGTCCTTTAAGGGCTCAAGTATTATCAGGAAATATCAGGCAAATAACAAACAAGAGACTTACCTATATTAGATTAGAAGTGTCGGGAACAAAGGACGTCAGGGGACGAGTGGAAGAACAAAGAGATTGCTAACGGAAATACATGAAAATTCTGTGAAATAAGCTACTGCCAATTAACAGTTAGAGGGTTGCAAAACTTTCGATCTGGAACAAATAAGCTACTGCCAATTAACAGTTAGAGAGTTGCAAAACTTTAAATCTGGAACTGCTGGAAAATCCTTAGTCGTGAAAGTGTTGCTTGTGCTTATTAAACAAAAATATATAGCGAGAAACAGAGCGGAAAATTGGGGAAATTTTAATGAGATGTCGAATTAAACTTGAAAAGAAAACCCATTCGTTTAAATTTGATAATTTGATAAGCATCCGTTTTTCTCCCTCAGTTTGAAAGATAGATTCATGCAAAAAAAAGTGTCGCAAACCGTTCAAATCTAGATATATTGCCGACAAGTAAACGGCGAAAATTTTAGAGCTAATCACCAAATTTGGCAGACAGTGTTTGAAAAACCTCCTCTAGAGATTGGGTTGTCAAATTTCGGTCTTGTCTAGTCAATGTTCGAACTAAGAGCTAAAAGGTTCACAAACGTGGAAAACCAAGCTCATGAGGCTTATGGCAGAGAAAATGATATATATATTTATATTCATATTGCTGAAGAGTGCGTGAGAGAGCATCACAGATTCTCAGATTCGGGTTCAATGTTGCCTTTGCAAAGTTTCGTCCGACATTGGGCCAGCAATTGAGGCCATTGTCCACTTAATCTTCATATTCCGCGCACACCGCTGTCACATTTATCCATTAAAATACACTGAATTGCAGTTTGAGTCCAAGTTTGTACCCTCTTCACACACTTCAACGCGTAGCTGCAAGTCATAAAGTTGGCTGGTTGTGTTGGCCAGAATGGACACGTCAATGGCAAAGAGCACATTAGCCATGGCATTAGCGCCAGCTGGCAGCAGCAGCAGCATCGGCAGCGACAGCAGACCCCAAGGCTTTCTCTTTGGCCATAAAACAGTGTCTACATTATGTTAATGGCCAAGCTAATGTTGATGGTAACTAGGCCGGCCAGTGACCGCGACTGGCGACACTTGATGGCCATTAAAACATGTCCAGGGCAGCGTGAAGCACAAGTAATTGCGATAGTTTGCAAGTTTGTCAGACAACTTGCAACAAGTGCCAGCTGCCCGCAGCTGCACTCTTTGGAACTTGCCACTTGCAACTACACAGAAAAAATCTAGTAATCCGTACCTTAGTCGGCGAGGTGTCAAAAGTGCGGATTTCCTTGAATTTGGTTAAAAATAAATTATATAAAATCAAGTACGGTTTTATCAATCCCGAAATTCTCAAACAAACTACTTTTAAGAAATTTAAGCTCAATTCAATCCTTAATTGAATTTAATTTTTGCACTGCGAACTTAATCCAATTCCAACAAGAACAATTTTTTTGTTTGTCTCTATACATTTTTCATATTTATATATATTTTTTATTATTTAGCTTAAATATAATTTTTTTTTAGAGTATTACTTTAAATATATATTTTATCTACGTATACTATAAAGGGCCGCATCTAAAAAAAAGAAAAAAATATAAAATATATATAATAATATAATAATATTAATAATTTAAGATGTTGATTGAGAGGAGAGAGAGGAGAGAGTAAAACTGGCTTTCGAACTCTCGAGAATTTCCGGTATTGATTTGGCGAATCAATCCCGAATCATACTCGATGCTAGAATATCAGTACGAATTGCAGTACGAATTATACTCAAACTTAATTTTGTTTTCTGTGTACTATAGCCTATAGTCTAACCTTCCCCCTTCTCCTTCCCTTTGCAGGCGCAAGGACAGCAGCGCGCTGCAGCGCTCAGCCAGCATTGACTCCTTTGCAGAGATTGTGTTTAGCGACCTGCCGCGCCCCTCGCTGGACATACCCCGCACTGCAACGGCAGCGGCAGCTTCCCAGCCCACGCCCTTCAGCAAACGCCCCTCGGCGAGCAGCCTGTACTCGACGTGCAGCAGCATTGCCGCCGCCACGGCCACATCCTCCGCCCAGGTGCACGCTCAGCTGAATGTCAATTACGGCGAACTCTCGGCCGGCAATGGCAGCGGCGGCGGTGGCGGCGGCAGCGCCGGCAACAGTCGCCGCGAGAGCATGCTGAGTCCGTCGTCAACACGACGCAACAAGCTGACCAGAATCATTAATGGTAAGTAAAGAGGGGATGTGGGATGTGGAGGGGGAGGGTAACAATGCAGCAGCAAGCAGAGGCGCGTGTGGCATATCGATAAGACAGCCTCTTTGCAAGTGCCACAGCTCGTTGGCAACTGGTGGAGGAGCATCGCGGCAGCTGCGGCCTCAGCGGTTTATTTATTTTGCAACAGCAGCGACGTCGACGGCGGCGTCGGCGTCCGCGTCCGCGTCGCCGGCCTGATTGAAATTCAAATGCGCACTTAAGCTCTCGCTCGGACTCCTGACGCCGCATAAAAAGCAGAGGCCCCAGCGGCCTCAGTAGCTAACAAATATGTATTGTGCAAAGAGCGCGGAGGGGGGGACGGCAAATGAATCAAAAGAAAAATCGCAATCAGAACACAGAACAAAATGCAGCACATAAAAATAATTTAAATAACTTATCAATATTTAACACTTGAAAAAATAACTAGAATCTTGTGTTTGATTTACCTTTACAAACTTTACAAAAAAAATATACATATAATATACATACATATATCCCAATTGGGCGTTTGTCCTTTATTCAAGAACTTTTTCTAGTTATATTTTGTATTATTTATGAAATCAAACATTTTTTATACATTATTTAATTGTTATTTTTTCAAAACATAATTTTTTTTTGTGTAGTATATTTAATGAATTAAAATGTGTAAGCACGGAGACTCACAAGTTAACTTTAACAAGACATTTTTAATATTGTTTCTTGCTTTCCTGGGCCTGGAACCAATCTACTACTTTTCCATTAAGTCAATATCTTTTTCAAACGAATTTCAAAATTCAAAAACGAAATATTCTTTAAGTCTTTTCTCTGAGTGCACCCGTACAGCACCCACCCCCTTTCGCATCCGCCCCACAAAGATAACTAGTTTTCTTAGCTTTATCAGCAACTTCCACGCAAAAGAGGGGCTCTGATTTCGCCGTACTTTTTATGTTCAAAGCCAAAGCTTTGCTGCATACGAAAAAAGATATACTATTCTGCCCGTTGAATTTATCATTCTTATAATTACCCCCACAGCAATGCAGTCTCTCTCTCTGCCTGCTCCCCACACTGACAACTAGTTTTCTCAGCAACTTCCGCAGAAAACGGTTTTGTTTTCGATATGTTTTTGAAGGTCAGTCCGGCCCCTTAAAAGCCAAAGCTTTGCGGCGATAGCATAAAAGAGCAACAACAACAACACAAAGCTTTAAAGAAACGATCGTCGGCATTCAGTTATCGCCGCACAATTCCACGAAATGGCGACGACGACGCCAACGCCAACGCCTGTTGAGAGCGGCTACTGAGCAACGTCTAACTGTGAAGTGCTGACCATTAACGACGCTCAGAGCTACCCAAAGACATTGACGCTCTGGCTCAGCCGTCGTCGCTGCAACTTCAGTTTCAGTTGTCTAGCGACTTTTGTTGAGAGCGCAGCGCGCTGCGCGTCGTCTGCGGAAACAGTTACAATAACAACAAACAAATAAGAAACGGAAATTTCAGCAAATTCAAATTGTGCAATGTGTGTAAAATGCTGTGAATGTTATAAAACAAGATTATGTGTGAAAGTTCTACAGGCTGATATTTGGCAACTGCTTAAGAAATTGGCAAAAAATTAAAAGAAAAAGAAAAAAAAAAAAGGAAAAGAAAAAGCAAGCAATAAAAAACGCGACGCTTTGCGTATGGTTTCTGCTTCGCTGCGTTTGTGTGAGTCTCTGCGACTACCTGTTTGCGGCTGCGCATGTGTGCGTGCGTGTGAGAGAGGGCGCAACAACTGAGTTACCTGCGTCGACGCCGACGCCGTCACAGGTTAGCCAAGCGCGCAGTGCCAAAGAGAGTGTCAAGAGAACCAAGCTGAGACTGAGCAAAATTTAACGAATGATCGTCGTGTTTTCCTCGTATTGTTGTTACCTCGGCTGCACGAAGTGTCAACAACTAAACGCGTCGCTTTCGTTTAAAAGAGAAACGTCGAGGCACAAACTACAACAGCCGCTGGGCAAAAGAAATTTACTACCGACTGCTGTTGTTGTTGTTGCTGCCGCTGCTGCTACTGGCATTTGCTGCCGTTGCAATGTTAATTAAATATTACGTGCCAGCAAAAACAGTAATTTACAGCAGCGCAGATCTAACTGTAATTGCATTGCGTGTCCGACTGTTGTTATTATTTGCACGCGCAGTTCGTATAAAATGTACAACTACATCTGCAGCGAAAGTGAACTTTTGCTTTTTTTTTGTTTTGTCTCCTCTCTTCCATTGTACGAGAAATCAACTTGACTGCAACTAATTTACTCACGTGTCTATCATAGCGATTGGCGGCCGCAGAAGCAGCGGCAGCATAAATACAGCAAGTCGCAGTGTAGTTGCATCTCTTTCGCACGCACACACGCCTGCAAGCTGTAAAAAGCTTTGCGCGCAGTTCACTTTGTTTTTCGCATTTTCTGACGTTGTTGTTGTTGTTTTCGCAGCAATTTTGTAGCCGTCGCGTCGTCGTTTTCATTATAGTTGTTTGTGTTGCAATTTTAAGTGCACCGCACAATGAACAGGTAAGCAAAAGCATAACACACACACACACACACACGCACACACACACTCTGATGTTAAGTACGTTGTCTTTGCAACATTGTGGCTAAAATATGCAACGTCATGAAAAACTTGAACTATTGCAGCATTTTTACTGTTTTTGCTGCAAGATGTTTTTCCAGACATTCCCCCCCCGAAAAGTTTATTCACATTTCCACAAAATCGCATCGGAATTGTATTTCGTTTTTTTTTTTGCAGTTACCTTTACAGGTTTTCGCTTTTCTTTTTTTGTTTCTTTTTTTCTGACTGCGTCTGACAGCTAAAAATTGGGAGCCCCGGCCACGCTCCCGGGCTCTCCCAGCTTGACGCTTGACCATTAATATAACCGAGCTTCGGCTTGGCTCGTTTGCCAAAATATGTCCAAAAACTTTCCAAACGAATTTACAATATTTTATTCATACCCTGTAAACATAAACTGTGCGTAAATGGGTGTCGCAAAGTGTGTCATAAATACTTACATATAAGGTATGCCAACAAGTGTGCTACCCGGCTTTGCCCGGTCCGACTCACATTTTCCGCCTGTGAGCAGGATTTTGCGAAATTGAAAATCTGAAAGCTGCAGCTAAAATTGCATTTTCGCCCATACAACTTTGCACCCCATTTGCTGCGCTTTGGGGGCTGCCAATTTTCCTAGAATTCTGCAGCACGTTTCCAATAAGGAACTTTAAACTGAATTTGGTGTCGCTTGAATTTAAAAAAACCAATCATTGTTTATATACATTTTTTAAAATTGTATACCCTTGGCTTAGAAATATTGCCAAAATCATTTCTAACTGTTCACTTAACTATGTGTGTATAAATATACATATATGTATGTATAAATATATATGTATGTATAAATATGTATACGATATAAATATTTCTTTATAAATCATTAGAAAATCTGTTATTTTTTCACTGCAACAACTTGAATATTGTTCACAGGGCTTTCACAAGTCGTATATTTTTTTCTCTCGACTCTCGACTATTTTGTTTCGTTTAGTTTTCTGAGCATAAGAAAAACGAGGGAAAAGTTTGGCACATAGCTTAAATCTTCGACTACTGTCGCAGCGCGACCTGCCCACTACCCTCTTCCCTACCGCTCTCCCCTGTGACCTGGACTGGGAGTGTTCTCTGACCCCACGACCCAAGGCACACATAGAAGCTAAAGTTTCTTTCGCTTTTTACTTTTTTCTTAGTGTAATTTTATTTTGTTTATTAAAAAGTTTTAAATGTTTGATTAAAGGCAAATTCATCACAACAAATTGTGCCTTAAAAGTTTCTTCAACTTTTTTTCTCCTCGTTGTTGTTTATTTTGCGGCAAAGCGATTTTTGTTGAATTTGAGCAACTTGTTAGTTTTCTACTGATAAGAAATAGTTCTGTTTCGCATTCGAATTCGAATTTGATAACGTAACCCGCATGTCATTTAGATAGAAATAATAGAATAAACAAGTAAAAGTATTTTTAAATCAAGAATTGAAATACCTTAAAGTAAGAACTATTTCATTTCATATCAACGGCTTATGTTGGAATTCCTTAAATAAGGTTGAGATATTCTTTGCTAACGATTTTGAAAATTTATAGTTAAAGTAAAATATTTAATTTCAAATACTCCCGTTGAACAACAGGTTTCTATATTATTAAAGTAAGCAAAAACTATAACCTAAACCAAACGTTGAATTATCTTTAAATAAGTCCACCAGACTTAAATCGTAGACTTTAGTAAGAGATGCAGTTGAATAAGTTGAATGATATGCATTACATATAGTTGAAAACTGTTTCTGGCGAAGTGAAAATTGTTGCACGTTGCGCAAAGATGCAAAGATAAATGACGCAGAAAACTCCATTGAGCTTTAAGGTATTTCAATAAAAGTAGTTGACCTTTCCCACCCACACTACTCCCTCCATTCCAAGTGGGACATTCCATGGAAACGAATTGACGTAAGTTTTTCTATTTAAAAATGTTTTTCACGTAGCCAAGGATTTCTTCAGCTGAAGCATAAACTAAACGCATTTTCCTCGCAGAAACTTTTTGCATTTTCAAGATTTCATTTGACGGCCCGACAATAATTAACTTCATTTTGGGCGGCAGCAACTCACGCAGCTGCTCATTACGGCCACAATTTGAGGCCAAGAAATGCGCGTTTCTTCCTGGAAATTTATTTATTCTGGTATTTAAATCGAACGTTAAGCAAATTGTAAGGGAAAATCCAGCTTGACCTCTGACTCCGTCTAGGGTTACTACATCTTGTGTGTGTGGCTTTCTGTGTTTGTGTGTACCCAAAAAGTTGTTGTCAAAGAAATCGGTTTACAAAGCCAAAGCAAAGAAAAGCGCCTCAAATCAATCAAAAATCTTTTTAAATTGAACAAAGCAAATTAAATGTTTTGTTATACCCTGTACACAATAAATACTATGTGTAAAATGGGGTATATTGGCGGATGCCATATGTGTATATATATTTCATCAGTATTAAAAGTCGAGTCTGACCGACTAGTCTCTCAAGTTGGGGCTATCTCGATGAAATTTGGACCAGCTTATAGTTGTAATTGAGCTTATGTTCTTTAAAACAATCCAATGAAGCTTTAGAACTACGAGCTTTACTATATTTCTAACACTTAAGCAATGTATTTTAAGCATCAAAAATATATCTTGATGTACCTCTTAGGTTGAAATAAGTTTTGTATGAAAAACCTTTTGGTCTTTCATAATATTCGAGCTCAATCCAAAACCTCACTATGTTCCTGACAATAAAACAAAAGTGTATCCACGTCCGACTAATTTATCATAAAGCTCTCAGACGAAAAATTAACTTTCTATGAAAATCTTTCCTGCTTTTAAAGATGCACTAACCAAACTTGGCAATTTCACCTAACACTTTACAATCTATGCTTTACGACTACTTCATAATCTATAGGAAGAACAGGTCTTATTATTTACTAATATTTAACTTCGGTAGACAATCTATTGTTTTTATAATTTTAGTTTATTTTTTTCACCTTATAATTTAATGATCTAGGGCATCTCCTAGTCTGCCACTCCCCTAGTTTTTGTTTCCATTCTTGCTGTGATTTCAGTTTTCTATTCAATCGTTTGCGTAAATTGAAGTTTGGTTTTATCACGTTGCCTTTGCCGGGCGGCCTTAAAGTGCGCCATTAGCACGTAGCGTCCACATGTCGGGTCTGATTTGCAGCTAGACACACACACACACACACACACCACAGACATGCAAATGTACAGCAATACATATGTCAAATGGTATCGCCGCAAATGTAACTTGTGCGACTTTTGAACTTAATGGCTCTAAAGGTCGAAAGGGTGGACCCGCACCCAAACATCAGCCCGCTATCCCCACCCACTCCCCTCTCTTGGCCCGCACATCTGTTAAACAGCGTTTGTGACCCAAATAAGATTCGCACCAGCCAGCCGTGACTTTGTAACTACTTTGGCACTACTATTTGTAGCTACATGAGAATTTAAATGCATTTTTTTTAGACCTTACTGTCTATTCTATTATTCCGTTTAGTTTCTCATATCCCTTAGCCTACATTGAGAGCTTTCCATAGCTCAGTTTTTCAGCCTAGCAAATAGCCAAGTTAATAGTTTGCTTTCCGCTCTCTCTCTCTGCCCCCAAAAAACTTTTCAATTAGAGTCAACATCAGAAACCGAAAATCCTTTTTTTATACAAGCCAGATTTGCGCCTTGACCCGAACCGACGCAGCAAAAAAGAAAAGTAACTTTTTTGCAAATCGGGCGCGATTTGCATAATTTTTAACGTCGGCTTATTGGTTTTGGGTTTGTTTTTTCCGCAGAGGCGCAGCAGGAGCTGAGTGAAAGGGGGAAAAACCAAGAAAATGCTAGACGCGGGCACAGGAAGCAAACGCTGGCAGTGGCCAAGTGACCCGGTCGAAACGTTTATTGCCATTTCGGCAGTGAATTTGCATGCGCTTACGGAGGGTATATTGAATATGTTAAGCAGTGTGTTATGAAGTTATTAGATATACCCACTATGGCTATGGCTAGAGAGCCTCTTTTATCACACAGTAGGTGACACGTTACGTGACAGAAAATAGTAAAAATAGTAAACATCTACAAAAACATAAAATGCTATGCAAACCGTTCGAATTTCTAACAGCAATATTTTTTTAATTACTCTAATATATGTAATTTTAAATAAATAAATATTTCGTTACAATATCTTCTTTAGCTTTTTGGGAACAAGACATAATATTATACGTTACGTAACAAACTTTACATTGCGTATTTTTCCCTAATGCTTTGCTCAAGATATTCTTCATATAATTCTATATTTGAGCTTAACTTAACTTAAGCTTTGATATACTTTGTGTCAACGTTTAAGAACAGATATATTCGCAAGAGTATTTAATATGAGGTACGCTAAATACTCAATTTTCTTGGTTTTTTCTCGTTATGTTGTATTTTTTGTTTGGCTCATTTCCATTTTGACCGTCAGAACGTCCCTCCGTTAAGATAATTTGCATATCTGATTAATATGAATACATTAGTTTTCTGATTTGGCAGAATAAACCAATAGAATAGAATAAACCAACAGAAGAGCAGAGAAACCGAATGGATTTAAATGCCGGCGACTGATTGTGAGGCAAAGGTCAAGCTGAAGAAAGATTTATCAACGCAAACGCCCCCTCGTTCCCACTGTCTTGCTGTCCCCTCGCTCTCTTTCAACTTTATCTAGCTATTCATAATGTCTGGTTACTTAAATTCAATTGGCGTTTCCGCTAAAGTTCGCACTGTGCGGGAAACTGTGGAGTGAAGAGTTGGAGGGTGTGATGCTTGGTGGGGGAGTTCAGTCCATTCACTCATAATGCGATTTCATATTTTACAAAGACATAAAATATGCTTTTTGCTCGCTTTTAGTCGGCCTTAAACTGAGCCCCCAGAGCTCCCGACTCGCCCCCCTGGGAGCCCAGTGAAGCCAGCTCTTGCCTTTTCGGTGCTTTTATTGAGGAAGCGACAAATTTATTTAAATGAAGTCGTCTTCGACGTCGTTTGTCGTGGGTTTAATGTGTGGTAGATTTGACAATTATGACAGCACGAAATGCCAGATAAAATCCGCATAACTTAATGCAAACTGACAGCGTGGTGCGGGTGGGTGGTTGCTACTCCCTGGCAAAGGCGTGCAGGAGCTCCGCTGTGCTTACGCCTGAGTAGCCAGCCAGGACCTGCAATCAACGCCAGTGCGACATTGTGGCAGTCTCTGCCGTCGCCTCTATTAACTGGATTAAGTTGTTTTTGTACTCCAGGTTAAGCTTGGCGCACCAAACTTACCGCACCACTCACCACACCACCCACCCACCGCAGCACACAGCTGACCTTTGAGCTGCCTTAGACTCGGCTCTGATTTATGTGGGGCAATGGCAATTTAGCGCTGCGTAGCTTCATAAATTTTATTATCATGCAATTGCAACCTTTGTGTGGATACACGCACTACCTTGCTCCCATACCCTGTACATATGAAATCAGGGTATGCACAGCCCAAGTTAGCAAATTGGAAAATAAACTTTGGTAAATGAGCTGTCAAAGTTTTGCAGTGATTTAGATTAATAAATAACGAGTATGCGGGTTCGAATCATAGGTTAGTGTGTGGGATTCAAACTCTATTTTAAGAGGACAGTAAAGATAAGAACATCTCACATAACATTTGTGCTTAGATTTATATATTTAGAGCACTTGAAAGAATTCGGAAACACTTTTTGCTTGCTTTTTTTGCCCACAGGGTATTCCCTAGTCGAGCACCAAGGCCTAGACCCATTCAAACTTGCTTTCTGCAACGTTATGATCTCGTAATTTTTATTTATTGCTCGCTCAGAATTGACAGCAGCTTTGTAGGGCGGTGTTTGGGTTCGGGTCAAGTTGGCTGTGATAATATCTGTCGAAAAGCTTGGGCTTTATTAGGAACGTGCCAAGATGTGCTTAGAATTATGTTTTTTGTGGAGCAGTTAAGCTGTAAACGAGCTAAGCTAATTAACTGAAATTCGCACTAGATAACATTGATATTTATGTGAGACAGATGCGCAGCGAGAATGGGACGTTCTTTATAAAGGTTTTATGAAGAAAATCCCCTATAAAAATGAGCTCATATACTCATATAATAATTAAAATGTTCTCGCATAAGAATCACCGTTTTTGATTTAGTTTATTATTTCTTTTGAAATTTGTTCTTCTGATTCTTGGAATAATTAACTATTATGATAAATATTTATTTTTTATAAAAGTGGTTTTAAGTGAAAAACCATTAAGTTGAAAACTGTTAATCATATGCATAAATACATTTTTTAGGAAAAACTATAAAATTCCGATAGGCTTATAGTATATGTTATGTTGAAATTGATTTAAATATTTTATGACTGTTTTTCTAAGCCAATGCCCAAGGTCACTACGAGACTTATCAGACCTTAATTACGCCTTTATTCATATAATCAGTTTGCGAACATCTCATGTTCATCGTTTTCCATGTGACTCGTGATTCAAGCTATTCAATCTGCTCGCTTGTTATTTTCAAAGACGATGCGTCACAGTCTAGATTCGAATGCGAATATGAATTCGATTTCGAGTTCGCATTCGTCTCAAGCCCGCCGGCACTGACCTCGCACAAAGCCTTTGAATTTGAACTGAAATTGGACGCTTTGAATTGTTTTGGGCCGTGTATAGGATTGCCCAAACGCTCGTTTATTAGCCAGCTGGAATTTAGCTAGTTAGTTACGCATGCGAGAGATGAGACAATGTCTAAAATTAGCAACACAATGGCTCCCATAGACAACCTTAGGGCAACCGGCTTAGGAGCGGCCTTTGGGATGACAGAAATGATATACACATATAATTAAAATGTTCCCAAAACAAGCTGCTCCATTTAATATTATGTGTTGGAATTGGCGACCGTAAATAATGATTGCTTGTATTTTATTTATTTTTTTTCTTTTCATAAAAATAATTTTATTTCCCTGGCTGAAGTACACCCAAAAAATTAAACTATTATCATTAACTTTTAATTTTTAAAATAACAACTTTAATCGTTCCGGTCCCTGGTGATATGACACATTTTTCATATATAACGTATGCTCCCATATTCTAAATTCTGAAAAATGTAAATAAGAGCCAATCAATAAATCGGATAACGATTATATACATTTTTTTGATAGCTCCCCATCTTTATCACTTTAAATAGTGTTAATTAATTGTTATACAAAAATCATTTTATTGCACAAATATTATACTTTTTCTTTGTATTTTCCAATATTTGTATTTATTTATTTATTCTATTGAATTCGGTATTTAACCTCCTGCCAGCAAACATAATAAATTTCAAATATTTCCAATTAGCTTTCACTTTTCTGCATGGGGCTCTAATTAGAGCCGGCAACGCCTGTCAAAAGGGCCACTTGAAATATCCATTTCCATTTCCAATTACCAATTGCCTGAGGTCCGTTGCCCCAGTTGTTGTTACCCAAATGCCGTCGCACAGCTGTTGACAGATCCGGACACGCTCGATAAATCAACGCACAGCGCGAGGACAGCGACAGCACCTACAACAACAACAACACCAACAACAGCAGAGGGACAAGAAGTAGAAGAAGCAGAGTCAAATCACAGGCAGGCAACTGATTTGTTTGGTTTACGAATTCGGAAATGCCGCTTTAATTGTTTAACGCGTTTGCGGCACAAACGCAGACGCCGAAGGCAAAGACCCGACCAAAACAGGAATTTATGTAAAACGGAGCGCAGGTAAAAACAGGAGTAGGAGCTGAAGTACTTGGCCTTGCTGAAATGTTTGATACCCTTGCAGAGAGTATTTTAATATTGTCATAGAATTTGTAACGCTCAAAAGCAAAGATACTCTTGACCAGTATGGCCAGTCAAAGTTGGCAGAATCGCATCTATATAACTATATAAGAACTATCCAGAGAAAACAAAATTCTGTTTATAATGTGAAAAGAGTTTATTGGGCTTGTTTGTATACCGTAAATAGAAAATGGAGTTTCTGAAAGAAATATATAATAAATCTGTTAAATGTTTGAAAGAGTATTTAATCTTCAACACTCCTTGGAAAAATCTAGGTTTTGCTCGTTAAAACTTAAATATAGAAGCTAAACCCCGTGGGTTTACAAAACGAAGATCAACTGTTTGAGTGATATTTCCACAGCAACTGAGCTGAAGTCATATAGGGGTTACGCCAGGAGAGAGGTAGAACAAAGGGAAGAGAGAAAGAGAGTGGTTTGGGCTACCTAGCCTTATATGTAAACCGCAAAAAACATGTACAGCACGCTACATAAGTGCTATGCCTAAAGAGAGAGATAGAGAGAGAGAGAGAGAGAGAGAAAGAGTGAAAGAGAGACTGACAGAAACAGAGAGGGAGAGAGCGCAAGTCCTACGCGGGGTTGAAATAAAATCACATCGCAATGCTGCCTCAGTTCTCATTTTGTCAGAGAAACGCGCACTACGGAAAATCCTGCAATAAACGAGCGAAAAAATACGAAATATGGCTAAAAATATGAAGTGAAATAAAAAAAGCTAAGCCATAAAAAATATAGAGAGATCAATAGTAAACACAATGGAGCGCCGTCGAGCATTGAGCTCATATGCCAAGCTCAAGGAGCAAGCAGAGGAACAACAACAGCAGCAGGATAACAACAGCGAGCAGGAAGATGTGGATGAATTGCCGGCGTTGCGGCGCTCGCACTCGGTTCGCGCCTCGCTGCGGCGCCTCAAGAGCAAGCTGCACAGCCCCGCGCTGCCGCTGCAGTCGCCGTTCAAGCTGCGCGCCCATTTGCGTGCGCGCAGTCGCAGCGGCAACAGCAACAGCAGCAGCAAGAAACTGGACAAAACGAAGGCCGCCCGGGCGTTGCGTTTGTGGCATGAAATTGAGGCAGTTGCCGTGGTTACTAGCAAAGTGCGGAAGCAAACAATGCAGCCGCAGCAGGAGCAGCGCGGGGAGGAGCGAGCAGAGGAGCGAGCAGAGGAGCTGGGCATTGAGCAGCTAATGTCCACGCTACCCGTGGGCGTGGCACTGCCGCGCAAGGCCTGCAAGCTGCTGCAAATACCCGAGAACTTTTGCCAAAGCGCAAGTCGCAAGCAGGCGCCCCGAGCCACACTCGACTCGGATCTGGAGCGCAGTCGCCTGGGCAGCGAGTCGCCCCAAGCCCCCAGCTGTGATCCCGTGCTCGCCGATATCACGAGCCACGCCCCACAGGGCATCTATGGCACCACGCGCATGCGCACCGCCACCATCCGGAAGCCGATGCCCTATTTAAACAGTCGTAGGTGTTGCCTTGAATCGTGTGAATAATCGCCTAAGAACTATAAACGAATTCTGGCATTCGTTATGTTTCCCAAGTGAAATTCCCTATCAAATTGATGTGTTGTGATTTGCCCAGTTGAGAGCTTTTTGATTGGTTTATTGACCGTCTTGGCCAGAATTTAATTCGTTTGTGATTTTTTATTTTTGTTTCATTCTTTTTTGATTTGTTTTGCTTGCCCAAAAAGTGGGTCAGTGAACTCTTCGTGCCACAGCTGGCAGGCAGTTGGGCAAGTTTTCAAGTGTTGCGATATTGTGAGAAAATGTAGAAAGCATTAGGGGTTGCCTAGGATCCAATGTCGTGACTTTATGACGTTTAATTAGGTGATGTGACAAAGGGAGAAGCTACATTTTTAAAATCTCAGTTATAAAATTCGAATCTGACAAAAAAATCTAGTTAAAAGAAAGATTCTTGGTCCTTCTTGATATTTTGAATATTTTGTAGCTTAGCTTACCTTCTCCATGCATTAATAAAATGATGAATAAGTCTTTAGCTATAAATCTTGTAGCTAATATTGTCAATATTGTTAAGCCTCAGATAAAGTGTTCATATTTTTGTTAACAAATTAAGATCGATAAAAAGTTCGACATGTAAAGTTTTCGGATACATAGCTCCCATATTTAAAACTCCTATGTTTGATGGCATTTTGATTTTGAATTTGTCCTCTAGATTGAGTCTGCGTTTAAATTTTTATGCATTTTTGATAATTTAAATTTATTTGAACATTTCGGAAAAAATATCATTTTCGAAAAAATGTTGGCTCATTTGTTTTTGTTTTGCTTTTGTTATCGGTATTGCGAGAAGTCCTGAGACAGGAGTAAAAAATCTCCATTAAGCTCAATTAAAATTTCATTATGCTGGGTTATGGAAATTCCATTTCACAAACCCGCCTCAAATAACTCAACTGAATATATGTAAGTTATTGATTATGGCTTGGCCTTTTAAATGGGTTAATCAATGCCATTAGGGCTAGCTGCGGCCAAGGCCGCTGGCCAAATGACCAAATGGCGCGAATGGCCAAAAATCCTATTATAATTTCGTAATTAAACACAAGTTTTTTTTTTGCTGTTCTGTGGGGCAAACACGAAATATTTTGGGGTATTATGCATAAATTGGAATTATTCGCACGTGCTGTCTGATGTTGAAGATGCTACCAGAGCAACACCGAGCACAGCCCCGCCCCGCAGAAGCTGCAGATGGGCAGCTGCCTGCGCTCCCGGCGCTCTTCATACGCCAAAAATCGTTTCACACGCTCAACGAGCTCACCAAATTCTGCCAGCTGAAGACACCAGCGGCGGCAGCGACGCCGACGTCAACGTCGACTGCGACTGCTGCGACGCTGCAACCATGCGGTCATTATGCCAACGATGGTAAGCGAGTAGCCGGCGCACCACATCCACATTCACATCCACCACCCACATGTGGGTCAATTGAGACTGGCCGCCAAATCGCTCACGGCTAATTAATGGGTCGGGGTTGAGGGACAGGGCGAGGTTGGGCCATGGGGTCAGACGACAATAACACTATGCAGCAGCATTTTCAGTCCAGAGCAACCCGTATACTTCTCTGATATAGTGTGAAGGAGTGAATCTGAAATTCAAAATGAAAATTGTTTGAATTAGAGGGTTTTCAAAGAGTTTTTTTAAGTCTTTAACTATTTATTTTAACTATGTATCAGTGTTTCTTAATTCACTTAAACCAAAAAGCAACACAAAAAATGATTGAATTGGGTTTTTGGAGCCGGTTTTTTGACTATAAAAGTTTATATATTAAGGGGTTTTTTTTATTGAGTGTTAAGCGTTTTTTTGTTAATGTTGCGAAGGATATTTTCCACTGTATCTGAGGGTTTATCTACCTGATGAAGTTGTGACAGTGTTCAACTAAATTTTAGAAATATTTTTCCTTAAAATCGAAGATGGTAAAGAAAAGCTGCTAGTTTTTGATTATATTTTTAGGGAAAATATTCATATAGGAATTAAATTAAAATATAGCCAACACCATCAAAAGTTTAAGCTTAATCCAAGACCTGAGATTTTATTATAGTAACATATTTTATTTAATTTTCATATATTTTTTTAAAGAAAAAATAGTAAAAAAAAATATTTAAAAAAAAAATGTATAATTCAAACATTTTGTATAAGAAAAGTATAGGACTTGCTCTCGACTATATATTATTCGTACTAAATTTTGTAGCATAGTGTAATTAAAAGTTTGTGGGTGGGATGGTGGTTATTGGTGGTTTGCTTAGGTGAACTTTTGTCATGCTACCTACGCTGCGATCTAATCTAGCGATGCTTTCGTGCATGTCACACATACACACCCACACACATACATACATACATACATAGCTCACACATGTAACACACTTACAAACACACACAAACACGCAGTGCTGCATTGCTGTGCATAATTAATTTAATTGGCTTTTGGTCATTCAACAAAACCAAACAAAAGCAGCCTTAATAATTAATTAATTGCAATTGTTTGTGCAATTAAAGTGCATATACCCCATACTTATATACATACATATATCTATAATTATATATATCGTTTACAACGGGCATTAGCTGGTTTATTTGCATTTGTAAATATTATTTATTTATGCATACTTTCTACTTAACTTTTCATTTAATTTTAAACACACATTTCATTTGCCGCTTCGTTTAATTAAAACTTATCATTTCTATCCTGAACCTGAACCCGAACCCGATCCCGATCCGAACCCCGCACAGACAACATTTTGCCCAGTTCGTGTGAATTCGAGCCCGTCAAGCTGCGCGACAAGCACCAGCTGAGCTACTTCGAGTGCCAGGATAACAACAATCAGGACAACTATCCCACCTGTTATCCCGCCGCGCTGTTGTCGCCGCCAAGCAGCGCCTTTCGCTGGTCGGAGCAGCTCACCCAGCACGCGGCTGTGGCCAAGCTGCGCACTGCCATTTCATGCCACGCCCAGGATCTGCGCGAAATGGAATTCCTGTTGCCGCAGCAGCATCAGCAGCATCAGCATCAGCAGCAGGCGCAGAGCACACAGTCCATGGCCGGCTCTCAGTTGCGCATCTCGCGCCACTCGCAGCCCAAAAATGCCAAACTGCGCGATGAGCACGAGGATCGCTCGCCGGAGCAGCAGAAGAAGTTTGATGAGAACACAGCGGCCAACGTGCAATCGCAGCTCTCCGTGCACCGCTTGCCGGTGCAGCTGCGCGCCAAAATACCCGGCAACACGCCCCATCCGCGTGTCAGCAAAATGTCCAAGAAACAGCTAAAGCTTGCCCAGGCACAGCTGGACAAGCTGACCCAAAGCAATCTCCACTTGCATGGTAGGCACACGTCGTTGCTCGCGCTGTTCGCTGCTCCAAATGAATAGAAATCTCATCCTAATCCTGACTAAATTCAGCTTCCACTAACCATTCTTTCTTCTGCCTTCTTTCGCAGCTCTCTTTTCCGCCGTGGAGCATGGCCATCTCGAGAAGGCACGCACCATACTCGAATCCACCGATGTGGATATCAATAGGTGAGTACGCACTAGAGGGGAGGTCCTAGGGAGCACTGGCAGAAAAGAAGATATTACCAATATCGAAATTCAATACTATAGGATTCCTTTTAAGAAACTGATTAACCTTTGTATCATAAAAAGAGAAGAAGATCTGACTTTTCTTCTGTTCGAATTCATTGATGGGTTGGCTTAAGCTAGTCACCTTTTCCGACCTTCGATCAAGTTAAACTAGAAGCCCAGAGGTGTGAAGAATGAAATCTTTGTAAATTAGTTGCCTAAAACGATATGTTCCTAGGATTTCCGTAGGATCATATAAAAAACAAACTGTTTAGGTATATAAAAAATGGTTTCCCGACTAACAAATTCAACTTTTTTGAAGTATAAGGAAATACAAAAGTAGGTATCGCGGCTTCTCTTTAAATCGAAATCCAGATTTTGGTAGATATCCGAGCTTCTCCTTAAATTAAATCCAGATTTTAGTGGGAAAACTCGATAGACCCTCTTAGCCCTTTTTCAACCTCCCTTAAATAAAGCTTGATATTGTGTGTCTTATTATTCGTACATAATATACATACTCATAGCTGATGTTCTCTCCCACCCACAGCATCAATACGGATGGCCTCTCGGCGCTGGACGTGGCCGTGCTGAGCAACAATCGCTCCATGACCAAAATGCTGCTGCAGCATGGCGCCCTGGAGGGCTCTCAGTGTAAGTGGCTGCAGTTGAAGGCCCCTCCAAGGCACTTCTGCTAATTTCAATCAATTCGTCATTTGCACAGTTTCCGCGGAAAGTATTGGCACCAAGCTGAACGGCCTGCTCAAAGATGCGGAGTCCCGTATTCACGATCTCAGCGGACCCGAGGGTCTGTGTGCGCCCGTCTTCACGTCGCGTCCCTCCATATCCAGCATTATAATTGGTGAGTGCTGCTGCCTCGGCTCAAATGGATGACTCTTTCATTGGAAGTTTTCTCCCTCTCCGGTGCAGGCAATACGGGCTCCTCGGTCACGGGCTGCACGGGCAACGAGGTGGACAAGCAGATTGGCATCTGGGAGCGTCGCGTCAAGGGGCTGCGCCGCATGCTGCTGGGCTGGGACCAGGCGCGACCCCCAGATGCCCCCGCCTCGGTCGTGGTCGATGTTACCGGCGACAATTCCATCAGCTTGCAAATACTCGAACCCTTCGAGGGCGCCATCGGCACAAAGTTCAAAGGTAAACCGGCCAGCCAAACGCCTGCTCGACTTGATTTGATTTGTAGTTGCTTTATTGATTTGTCGATTTGTTGTTGACGTTTGTTCATTCACCGCAGTTCAATGGTCAACACGTGCGGACTTCAACAATGTGGTCGGCGAACGCGAGCTGCTCGAGTGGATCAGCTACCACGGCACCATGGGCGCCCAGTGCCACGTAGCCGGCCTCACCCAGGGACGTCGCTACTTCCTGCGCGCCGCCTGCGGCAATGTCAAGGGCTGGGGCGCCTACCGCAACTCGGTGCCCGCCAGCGTTGTGCCCTCAAGTGAGTAGCCGAACGGAGGAGGAGGTGTTGCTACGAGTCGATAGCTCGTGCAGAAACCGAAAAGGGAATTCTAGAATTTATAAGGCCAGGATTGCTGTATGTATTTGTAGTAAAAAATGCACAAACTTTGACTGTGCATTAAAGTTGACTATAGGGTATTCCCGAGTCTACACATGCAATAATTTCTATAAAAGTGCAATAATTCAGCTAATAATGTAGTTCAAAAAGCTTTTACAAATTGTGAGTTGACTTTTGTAGTCTATAATTAGTGATAAAGCTTAAAATCGCGTGTTTTGAAGTTCAGTAAGTCAGCTTATAATGTTATTCGGGAGATATATATTTGTACTTTCCACACATTCTGTTCTAAAGGTAGAAGGTAATTTATAACTTCATCCTATTTTTAATAGAATACCAAGTATAAAATGATTTCACACTAGCTTAATTTAGGTTTTAGGATGTGTGAGAATTGTGTATCTTCATAAAATTGATTTAATTCAAGACGTATGACATGATTCCTTGTAAATTTACCAGCAGGATAAGTAATTACAAAGAGGTTAAGTGGCTTTATTTGGCGATTTGTGCCTAGAACATCCTTCCCCCTCTCACGCTCTCGTTCTCTCTCCTGACTAATCCTGTTGCTTTACCCACAGCCTGGCGTGACTTGGATAATCGGGAGGATCGTTTCTACGGCCGCCAGTGCATACTGGACAATCTGTTTACGGCGGTGCGCTTGGCTCGGCCCGCGGACGTCTCCGAGCTGACACTGGATCCGAGCAGCGTGCAGCGCCGCAATCCCAAGAAGAAGACCACCATCAAGCAGCTGTTCTCGGTGACCTCCAAGTTCCAGAAGACGCTGCGACGGTAAGCCTATAACCAAGTGTAGCTTGATCCAGGTTATATTTATACAATATTTTAATATTTAAACTCCTCCGCAGTGGCATCTATCTGTCGTGCATTGTGCACTGCGATGACAAGGTGCTGGTGACCAGCGAGGACTTTCCGCCCGTGATTGAGATCGACGAATCGTACCCGAGTGCCCTGCACATGGACTACTACTGGCTGATGAAGGTCGCCTGCACGTGGGAGGAGGTCAAATCGCTGCGCTCGGACATGGAGCGGAACCTCACCTCGCCGGTGCACTTCCGCACCAAGTTGTTGTCGGCCGTCTGCCAGATGCAATCGGCGTTGGGCATCACCGATCTCGGCCAGCTCTATTATAAGCCCCTGCGCGACGCCCAGGGCACCGTGGTGCTCACCTGCATCCAATCCGTGAAGAGCCAGAAGGCCGTCTCCATACTCAACTCGCGCTGGCTGCCGGTCAGCAAGCTGCAGAAGAAGCTGGGCGCCCTCCACGAGGATTACACGATCAGCGAGCTGCTCATCTCCAGCATTGGCGACCAGCTGCACTATCAGCAGGCGGCGCTGCAGCGCGTCGAGCCGGGCCTCTATCTGGGCTACCTGAAGATGCAGTGCTCCATGGATCAGATCCAGGTGGTGGTGCCGCTCAAGACCCCCAACGTGCTGCCCCACTGCAAGGTGCGCGAGAACAGCCACATCACGGCCGAGGAGTGGCAGGTGCTGCATCGCGGCGAGAGCAATCCGTTGCGCCTCCCGCTGGACTTCAGTGCCGTGGCCGGCGACAGTCCGACGACCGAGGTGCAGCGGCTCTTCCTGCATGATCTCAGCAATGCGATGCACAAGCTGTTGGCCAGCATGAGCATCAAGGCGACGGACGCGGCCACGCATCGCCTCTACGACGTGGAGGTGATCGAGCACAGTCGCGACATTAGCTTCCTCATTGTCTGCCCCTCGGCGGAGGCGTCCTGCGCGGTGCCCGGCCAGTCGGAGCTGCTGCTGCAGCGCGACGATCTCGTCAGCCTGAGCATACAGGCCTTCGAGATGATCCACCTGCGCACCTATCAGCCGGCCATTGTGCAGAAGTACGCGCGGCTCTCGTGCATCCTCGAGCTGGACACGGCGCTGGCCACGCACTCGCACCGCGAGGCCTTCTCCAGCAGCGAACTGCAGGCGGCCAAGGAGCGGCTGGCCACGCTGCAGGAGCTGAGCGCCAATCTGACGCTCGTGTGGAAGAGCGTGCGCTGGCTGATGGACGTGGTGGCCTATGCCCGGAACAAGCACGCCCAGCCGGCGCTGGCCATGCGCGAGCTGCTCGACTTCGGCCAGGCGGAGGAGGGCGCCGGCAAGCAGCTGCTGCAGCTGCCGCTGCGCGAGAGCCGCTTCACTAAGACGGGTCGCGGCAGCTGGCCGGGCCCGGGCGCCAGTGAGGACAGCGCCCGCCAGCCCATGCCGGAGCACTCCAAGTCTGAGACGAATCTGGGCAGCAGCACAGCGCAGGCCACGCCTCCCGAAGCGGGTGACAAGCAGCCGCCGCAGCAGCAACAACAGCAGCAGCAACAAAAACAACAACAACAACAACAGCTGCTGCAGGTGTCCGGCAACGAATACGCCGCCTCCACCTGCTCGGAAGTGTCGCTGCGCAAGAACAGCGGCGACTCCGTGAGCTCCGCGTACACCGCCCGCAGTTTCTTCTCCGCCGCGGACTCCGTCTCCGCCTCCGCCTCGGATGCCAGCAGCAGCAGCGTGTTTGCGCTGCCGCCCTCCCGCTCCGATGACACGCTGGCGGACGCACTGCGTCATTCCCAGGCAGCCGCCGCCGCGCAGCGCAAGCGCACCAGCTCGCACATCGGGCCCATCGCCACGCCGCTGATCACCGTGCACAGCTCCAGCTCGGTGCCCTATCTGGCCGGCTCCAGTGTCTCGCTGCGAACGGGCAGCGGCGCCTTCGCCACCGATCTGGAACACAAGCCGCTGAAGCCCGCTGCCGAGTATAAAGTGAAAGCGGCCTCCAGCGCCAATCTGCGCGAGGGCGGACTCTATCTGAAGAGCTCGCTGTCGGCGCTGCAGCCGGAGCTGAAGCCGCTGGGCGCCGAGGAGAACGTGGCCAGCACCTCGAAGGCCTCCTCCACCAAGAGCCTGGCGCATCAGAGCAGCGAGGAGGACACGGCCAGCTGTTCCAGCCTCAATGCTGAGCCGAGCGCAACGGGCGCGGGCATCATCCAGGTGTACACCGCCTACAACACGGGCCTGGCCAGCGGCACCAGCCTCAAGCTGCACGTGACGCCCAAGACAACGGCCCGCGAGGTCATCAACCTGGTCGTCAAGCAGCTCAACATGGCCGCCGTGCTGAAGGGCAGCAAGGGACCCATCTACAGCGCCGACATGCTGGACAACTTCTGCCTCGTCGCGGTCATCGGCGCCCGGGAGCGTTGTCTGCGCGACGACTTCAAGCCGCTCCAGCTGCAGAGTCCCTGGAAGAAGGGCCGTCTCTACGTGCGCCAGAAGCACGAGCTCCTCGCCGCCATCGAGCACTCCAACCGTAAATCCCACTTGATTTAATAACTCCAATAGAATAGGTCCCATGCTAGAGAGCGTAGCTATCAGGGCTGTAAACTGAGGAACTTTGAGTTCGAACCCGCCAATTTAATTTGCTTTTTTTTTACTATGAAGCGAAATCCATATATTAAAAAAAAAAATCATTTAAAAAAACCTATTTGGGAACATTTGCATATAATATTTCTTATAATTTGTATTATATCTTATACATATCCTTGGATTTTTTCTAGAAAGAAAACATTTTCTACCAATCTAAAAATGTTGGAGACATTTTCTATCCTTCTGCTGACTCTGCCCTGATAGCTGTGCAATATTCTAGCAACGACAGTTTTCCCCTACACACACACACACATTTATTATTGTTGGCTACTAAGTTTGGTTCTTGCTTTTTGAGGCTTCACTGTGCCCAGCCAAGTTTGACGACCAATTCCCAAATTAGACTGAATTACCTACATATGTATGTTACAAGAAAACAAAAACGGGCAAAAGTTGATGATATATATGAAATTGTAATGAAATGGTATTATATTTTGAATAGTTTTACACACACACACCTTCACACACACATACACACACACGCACACTCATACATATGTATATAGTACTAAGCACATTAATTAATTGTTGTTAGTTGTTTTAGAAGCTGGTTTTAAACATAAGTGCAACAAATTACACCAATATTAAAGCATATATATATCAATATATATGTACATTACATAATTATATGTATTTTATTGTATTATACATGTATTTTTGTAGTTTAGCAAACAAAATGTTTTGATTGTATTTTTGTGGCAAATTTTTTAGGCGCACGGATTTTTTAATAAACCAATCTTAATGTTGAAACGAACAAAAATTATTAACTATATTGAACTAATGTCAATATACGAATATATTTAAATTTTAAGTGTAAACTCTCGATGTGCGTATTGATGTGTTCTTTGTAATTACAATTAACAATTCCAATCGGATTATACAAATACTTTAGCCTAGTTTTCTAGATGTAAACTTGAAACATAGAATGCAAAAATATTTTTTAAAAATATATATATTGGCACAACTAAATGTTGAAAAAATCCTGAAAAAAAAAATTGACAACAGATATCGAAATTGCATTGTTGTATTTATTAAAAAAAAGTAGTTGATGTGCGTATACCCTGTAAAACAAACGGGTGTATGGGCAACTAGTCCAGACATATTCTCAATCTATATGTTGCTTGTTCGAGTAAGTTCTGCATGCCCCTAGCTATACGCCCAAAATCGGCATTATTCAACCGGAAAAAACGAAGCTGACTCACAGATATACATATATACAGTGAGCATCCCATATGACAGACACTTTAAACTACTTGATGTGAATTTCTATGTGTCTATAACTAGTTATATATCTATCACACTGTATTACTATATTATAAATTAGCCAAAACTCTTCAGATCTGTGTCTACTGTAAGCTAAACCTCAAATTTCGCTCCTCCCCCTGTTTGAAATGATGTTCTATGTAGCTAGAGGATTTACGCAGTAGGAAACTAACAAAAGACGGCAAACTCAGAATTTATAAAAAGAGTCCATTATTCAATAATTATTATGAATCATTTAAGATGAGACTACGACCAACATAAAATGGTGTACAAATTTTATGTAATTGTAAATACTTATTCCGATTTTTTGATAAACATTTTTTATTATGGGTTAACCGATCCCAAGGCTCGAGGAACAGCAACGAAAATAGCTAGGAATTAGCTTAAGCCACGCCCCCGTAATCCCAGAACCCCGATTTGACTTAATTAACTAAAACAACGAATGCAAAGGAAAACATTCGGATTGAATTATATTAATTTAATTAGTTATTATTGTTATTTAGTGCAAAGGAAAAAAAAACTGAAAATTGAAGAAATTTGTCGAACAAAAGCCGCCGTCCATCCCCCCAAGAGATCGTTTACAGAGATTTACTTTTGTTTGCATTTGCGATATGATGAGATATATATAGTTTATCACGCAATCTAATTGTGACCACTTAATAAAGTTGTTAAAGGTCGAACACGAGCATACACTATGACACACACATATACATAGGCATATACGTATAGTGCATAATTATGATGTATGATAAATGTTTTTAGAATAGCCCAAAAATGTCTTTAGATCTAAAGCAAAACACGAGTAGAGCATATGACTAAGATAGCAAAAGTTCTTATCAAGTGTAACTCAATATAAACTGCATGTTATACTCAACAGAAAAACAACAAGCAAAATTAAGAAAATCCTTGAGAATTTTCCGTGTATTTTGGTGTCTGTTAACTATGTACAACTAAAAGAAGAAGAAACAGCCATTAAATATAACATTTAAAAACTGTACTAACAATGCGACATAAAACATGATTTAGTTAAGAGACACAAAGGATATACATATATATGTAAATGATATATATATTAACGATCGCTAACGAAATGTGAGTACAGCAGAACAACCAACTTGAAGATCAAGAATACTTATTCAATTAATTTAAATAAAGACTTAACAACTGTTATGGTGTCATTTAAAAAATATATATGTATGTATATACAGTATATGTATCTGTAATTCCCTGGGTTTTATGTGCAGAGCGGGTTTTTAGTTTCAAGTGGAGCTACTAATGATTTCTAAGATATGTACACTCAGGGAAAAACTCTATTCTAATATCACCATCAAGTAATAATGGTGAAAAAATACGTTATAATCCTTTAAATTTTAAGAACAATTTTTTTAAATTAAGCACAAGTTCCTGGTTTTATTGAGAAATACAAAATATTTTGATTTTGCATTTCTAAACAAGTACGTTGCAGTCGTGTGTAACCGACTGCGAAATACTCGTTCGCAGTCGAAATCGGTCTTAATAATCATTTTTATTTTGGAAAATGTCGTCTTTTGAAATTTGTGGGGGCTGGAGTGGGCGTGACCGAAATCTTTAGAGGCTGTCATTAGAAAACTGTCTGCCAAATTTGGTGACTCTAGCTCTAAAAGTGTGGAATATACATCTCTAAAACTGAGTGGGTGTATCTAAAAAATCGTAAAACTCTATCTGACGCATATACCTATACCTGAGCCTAAACATATTCTAAGTTTCAAGTCTCATTCCTCTGTTCCCTTCGTGAGCGCGTATAAAAATGTTTTACTTTGGTTATCAATTCATTTCAAATATGTAAATTCTTGCCAAGTTATTTTTCCCTGATGCAATGAAGGCGATAGCATTTTTCTCCAAGTGCACGCTGAGTTAGTAATCCGAATCATAATTAGCAGCCCTGCACATGTGACTTGCATTGGCTTCGTCATGCATTACCCACATAGAATTTGTGTAATAATTACTTAAGTACGGGCGTATTAAGTATACGGTCGGTCGGTGAGTGGCCTGACTAAATCTGCAATTGATTTAAATGAAATTGGCTTGAAATCTTAAAAAACAGCCCGTAATCAGTCACACTGATAACGAAACAGCGCTTTTCTTCCAGGCCATTCCATCCTATCACAATTGGCTGATAAGTGAAGAAAGCAAAGGAAAATTCCAATGCAAGGGGTGCGAAGAGTGCAAAGCGTTTACCTAATAATTTCCCTGGGAACTTTCTCACTTGTCATCGTGCGTCACTCGTCGCGCGCCCGTGACGAAATAGCCGAAAAAACCGTAACGCTTTCCAGGCCCTTCGCCTGGAACGCCCACACACACAGGCTCGAAGATCGCCATACCTAAGCAATTGTCTGACTCATTCGCACGCCATACAGCTAGCTCGCTCACACTCAAAGGCTAGAAACGCAAGTCATGACGACTTCGCAGTCGCTGCCAACAGCAGCAGTAAATTTTCGATTTTTGTTTTGTTTTTAGACGATTGTAGTTGTGATGTTTTTAGTACAAAAAATACCAATGTTATGCATCTGTACATATATATGTACATATGCTGGATAGTAATTTATTGCATTTCACCACAAAAGTTGAGGCGAATAATTTTCTTTGTTGCATGGACAAATTAAGCGTTTTGTGCATTGGGCCGTGACGTCACCGCTGTCGCTTAATTAGAAACTATAAATATACATACATATATGTATGTATGTATGTATCGGTACATACACACATAGTTAGCGGCAAGGCCTTTTGCCATTGGCCAGCCGTAACGACCGATTCTGTGCGCTACACTCATATATAACGACTATAAAGTTCAAGTGCCTTCGGCCTGATTAGGATGCGAATAAATTGTTAAAGTTATTATTATAAGTTTTTCCTATCGGTTTATTTTTTTATGTACCCTGTAACCATTGAAAATGTGCGAAGGGTATATTAGTTCATGTGCAAGTGCAGAATGAGGCATCTTTGCTTCCATAAGGCTAAATTTCGATAATTATCGATCTTAAAATATTTCTTAGCATATCTCGGAAATTATATGAGCTACAGCTACTAACTAAATTTGGTACGTTACACAGCTCAAAAATATTTGACTTTGCTTGCTCTTAAATTGGAGAAAAAACGCAGTTTAGGAGGCTCAGATTTGCGCTTTAATTTGTTGACAAATTTCGAAGTTCTTTTTAATTCCTAAAAATGGTATAATGTAAAAATGCAACTGTATGTTACGCCAGCTCGCAGCTGTGTACAGGGCAGCTCCTAGTCGGGCACACCCAGCCAGAACCCTTTCCCACTTTTATATATTTTTGTGGCACTTGAAGTGTCGCCCACTTGCACTTGGCCGACTTCCTATCTGATAGCATCTCGTTGGCAATATATTTAAAATATGTCTAATCCCCTACGCGCGATTAGACGAATTCATTTAAACTAATGACAGCCTGCATCCAGCCACGTGATTTGCTGCGGACCCGCGGCTAGACGTAAACCCAGACAAGAGGCTCAGGTGCGGAAGCGGGAAAGGTATGCGAAAGGGTCAAGTGAAGCAAAGCTTCCAGCCTCGAATTACGATTACGCTCGCGCTGGCGAATGTTTGTTGTTTGAGCGGATACATGTATGTATATAAATGGGTGGCTATCTGGTATTACAAACCCCGTACTCGCTGGCAAACCGGTTGCCAATTACACTTACCATGTCTGTTGACCCCACAAATGATTGGCTTACAGAAACTGTTTAGATATATACGTGTATTCAAAATAATCAGAAAAACTGTTCACAATCAAATCGCTTGAAGGGGCCCCCTTCTCTGTTCGCATCTCGATCTCGATCTCTGTCTCGATCTCGGGTTTTGTATAACAAACAATAAGTACAGCACTACAGCACATACATACATGCAGCAGACATACATATACATATACATATACATCATATATATATACTACAGATAGACTACAAACTAGGCGTTCAGTTACCGGCGCTCGGCTTAGAGGCGCCCACAATGTACCCCTTGGCGGTGAGCACGCCGCGGCAGCGGACATGGACCTGGTAGCGCAGCGACCAGTCGATTGTGTAGCCAGGCGCCAGGCCGGAGAACTGCTCCTCGGGCAGCAGCAGCTCGGGATCGCTGTGCGTGTTGAGCACCAGCTCGTGGTCCTTGCAGAAGTCCTGCAGCTCGACGGGCACCACGCAGCAGGCGGCCAGATTCACCTGGGCAATGGTGGGCGCCACCTCGGCCGTCTTGTAGAGCTCGGCCAGCGCCTTCGCATCCAGATCGGCGATGCCCAGCTGTTTAATCTGTTGCTTGAGCGCGTACTGCTCGAGGCCCTTGTAGAGCAGCTTCAGTTCGGCCAGGCCCTGTTCGCCGTTGCGTGCACTCCAGTTGCTGGCCGAATCGCTGACGCTGCTGCTGCCGCCCGTGCTGCCCTCAGCGCAGGGACTCTTCCCAGTGCTGGCTGCTGCCGCCGCGGCTACTGCGGCTGTTGTGGCCACGCTCGTTGCGCTGGCAACGGCCACGTTGGGATGGTAGGCGAGCACCACGTTGTCCACATGGGTGACGTTGAGTATGTTGAGCAGCGCCTCGACGGCCTGGCTGATGCACTCGGTGGAGTTCTTGTTGAGGAATATCTTGGCGCCGATGCTGATCTCGTTGCGGCCGTTCTCCGTCAGCTTGCTGTTCAGCTCCCGGGTCGCGCAGAGCACGCGGCCGTGCAGCTTGTCGATCTCGACCACCACGCTCTCCGACTTCGGGTCGTTGTGCAGCGTGATTTTCAGGCCGTCGTAGAGCTCCTCGTTCGACTGGCGCTGGCCCAGCTCATTGTTGATGATGTTGCCCGTGCTGATTACCACATTCTGGTAGTTCTTCGTTATTGTTGGTATCATGGTGCTGCCGCTGACAATTTTCCGTGTAATAAATCCCGTAGATAAGTGACGACTAGCTCTCAGTTGGCAGACAATCGCACTCGTCGCTCTGTGTTGCTATTTTGCCTCGCCAGCCGTGCGCAACGGCACTTAAATACGCTTCGCCCTAGTGATGTCAGCCACCATCGATAAACGATACTTGTGAGTGCGAGCAATTAAGTTCATTTTAAAAGGTTGTTTTTTTAATTCAGGAGCACACATGATAGGGAGATCTAAAGGTTGGGCAAAGAACGAGCGTGAAACAAAACTTAAGCCAGATATTTGCAATTGGATCAGAACATCTTTAAACACAAAAAAGTTGAGATTTTACGCATATATGCCAAGTTTCATTGAGTAGACGTTGAGTCCATTCCGATATAGTGACGTCACACTGCTAAGAGCTCAGAATTCTTTGCATAACCTGTGGCTCTTTAAATCGTGAGTATCACAGCTGCGAGAATCTGTTCTGGGTTGCCAGCTGATCAGCTACATTGCAGTGGAGCAATGCAGGGCAGACCAGTGTATAAATCAGAGAACTGATCATTTAATTATACATATTTAGGTGATTTACTATCGTTTCTGCTCAGTTCGCTGACAAGTAATTTGAAAAGTGTGCAACTCACACTGGAACTAGCTCTTTTGATCGGCAATCGACTTATCGATAAATGGCTCTGCTCAATTAAATATCGAGTAAGTACCGATGGCACTGCAACTCAACTTGAATTGCGCGCCTCTGCCAAAAAGCCGCATGACAGATATCAAAAAAGTCGCCTTCACTTGATTGACGAAATGTGTACAAAACAGGTGCGCGAATGGCTGGTGCTGCTCACCATGGAGAAGTATGTGCGCTGCTTCATCGAGCACGGCTACGTGAGCATTGCGCAGTGCCAGCAGATAATCACCAGCGATCTCATCATGTTGGGCATAGATGACCCCGCACACCGCCAGCTACTGTTGGCTGGCGCCCAGCTGCTCATCAACTCACCCCAGCTCTTTGCCTGCCCCGAGCCCTGCGAGCTGCACGCGTCGAGTGTGCACCAAGACTTGGCCGAGGATTTCCTGGACTCTTGCAAGATTGAGTTTCCCGCTGAGCTTAGTCCAATTGGCACGCCACAACATGGACAGGATTTTGATTGTCCATCAACACCAGCAACGCCCACCCCCTCGGATACCCAGCACAGGCAGGCAGATGACAAGGCCAACGATTCCTACTCCATTCACTTTAAGACCAACTTCACCTGCGTCGCGTGTCCACATCTGCAGTTTGGGCAGCTCTACGAGCTGGACGAGCACATAGCCGCTCTCAAGGAGAGCGACGATCCCTCGGCTGCCCAGCACAGATACGGCGATCTCATCAACAATATCCAGCAGGTGACACCCATCATTCTCATCGAGTAACAATAGTTTATAATGTAACAATAAAACATTATTTGTAATTTGTATGCTAACAGCTATTGGGGGTGTCTATTTGAACGTTATCAATGGACTCAGCAGGGCGTTCAGCAGGTATTTGATGCCCCGCATCAGGTCCTGCATGCGTGCGTCCACCGGCGAGGCGAGCAGCGTGCGCTGTATGCTTACCGTGCCCAGCTCCGGGCACTTGCAGTCCACGCACTCGATGGCCTTCAGCTCCACCTGGGGCGGCGCACTGGAGCCGAGCACATAGTGCTCCCTCACATTGTTGGCCAGCAGGCGGGAGTTGTGCAGGGTGCCGTAGAACAGGAGGCGGTCGCCGCGCTGCAGCTGCTGCGTGAAGTTGCCAAAGTCGTGGTGGGCGCGCAGCACCACGTCCGAGGTGCTGGAGCGGACGAGCAGGCTGCCGCCGGCGGTCGACTGCACCTGGACGAGCAGCTCGTACTCGTAGCGATTCCAGCGCTGCAGAGTGCAGTGTCCGGTGTGCGCGCTTAGCGTCTTGATGACGCGCTGCCACTCGACGCACATCGTCTCCTGCTGGGCATCGCACTGAAAGTGCTGGGCAATGTTCTCGCCGTGCACGCAGCGCAACAGCTTGGCCAGCCAGGTGGGCAGGTAGCTGGCAACGATATCCTCCAGCATGTTGGAGACGCGTGCGATCCGCACGTGCGACACCGTGCCCTTCCAGGCCACGTGCATGCCATTCAGATGGGAGCAGCGCAGCTGGGCCTTGATCTTGTTCGGCTGCTCCTGGACGGGCTCCGCGCACAGCGCGTAGAAGCGTTCCCACTGCAGCGCGTCCGGCAGGGAGTGCAGGCCCACGGTGGGACTGGACAGCACCGTGGGCATGGCATTGAAGCGGGGCGTGTCCTTGAAGCTGGACGTCATGTAGGGAAAGACCAGGACGCAGGCGGTGATGAGACCGACAAGCAGCTGCAATGGGAGTACATTTAAAACGGGATTCAAAAGTGGACTGCCAACCACTCACCTGCAGCATGGTGATGTACTTCTGCGTGGCGCGATTGAGGGCCAGGACGCAGGAGAGCAGCACAACCAGGCCGCAGGCCACGGCCGTGGTGCCCCAGCGCAGGTGCTCGCTGGTCAGGCCCAGGCTGTCGATGGCCACGAAGACGGGCACGAGCAGCGCCACGATGCCAAAGAGCGGCAGGAACAGGACGATGCCAGCCAAGCCGAGGGCGGCGCGCATGGCGCCAAAGACGGTGGCGCTCTGCGAGGTGACAATGCACACCTGCAGCCAGCTGAGCGTGACGCAGTGCGGGATCAGGTAGGTGTAGACGCCGTGCCAGCCCGAGCGCCGGGCCAGCAGCACAAGGAGAATGGGTATCAGCAGGTAGAGCGCGGTGCGGCAATTCAGACAGAACTCGATGCCATTGCCGATGACAAAGGAGGAGAACGTGGGCACACGCAGGTCAAGGAAGCGCCAGTGCGTGGAGACCACCTCGTCCAGCTCGTACGGATACTTGGCCAGCACATTGACGGCAAAGGAGACTATCACCAGCCAGTCGGGAAGCAGGTGCGAGGAGGCGTACATGAAGACGCCGAGCGTGATGAACGTGCTGGCGCCCGAGATGAGGGTCAGCTCCGAGTGGGGCAGCCAGGCGTCGGTGACCAACGGATAGACGATCAGATTGCAGACGAAGGCACAAAAGTAATACAAATACGGTTTCATGTTGTTGCGCAGGAAGCGCTGCTCGGAGATCTCCGCCTCGATGTTGTGATCGCCGTAGCTGAGAAAGAGGCCCGACCAGATGCGAAAGTCCACGAACTGCTGCTTGGTCTTCAGCATGCGGCACGTGGCCCACAGCATGACGGCCAGGCTCAGGTAGTAGCTGATCAGGGGCAGCATGTGCCGCTCGGTGTCCTCGACGGTGCTCCACCAGGAGAGCAGCACCAGCAGGCTGCAGCGCACGCTCAGCGGCAACGTGGCGGGCAGCGCGACGACCAGGTTGATGAAGCGATGGTACAGCAGAGTGAAGAACACCAGCGGATGGAAGATTAGCCGATAGAAGCAGGGCACATGATCCAGGCTCTGCGGATGTGGCACCGACAGCGTCAGCGTCTCGTTGACCGCGGGCATGCGACCGGCGCTGTAGTTGGCGGCCGCCGAGACCAGGTGCGCCTCGGTTATGAAACGACGCCGCTCCACATGCGCATGGCCGATGGTGGCTGGATCTTCGAGCGGTTCGCGCTCGCACTCGCTGCTGTCCTCGTCCGTGTTCGACGAGGAGGCGTCTTCGGCAGCGGCGCCGCGACGCCGCCGCTTGCGCTGCAAGTTGTAAATGCGACGCATCTTGCGCTCCAGCTGCTTGGGCGTAATGTGCTCGTTGCCATTGGACAGGCAGGCGAAGAGCTCGCGGGCCGCTTTGCGGGCGGCACGCTCGCCCGGTGTCATGGCCAGACAGCGGCGCACCTCGTCCTCATTGTCGGCCGTGATGCCGCTGCCGGCATTGTAGCACTTGCGCAGCAGGCGCACCGCCTCCTCGTGGCCCTGCTGGGCGGCGCTGACCAGCCAGTGCACGGCCTTCTGGCTCTCGTTGGCTACGTTGGGCTCTGCAAGGGCAGGGAGCGTCGTTAGTTGAGTTACCTAGCTGTGCACCAACCACATACCAATTGCGTTCTCCAGCAGCTTCTTGCCCAGGTCGTACTGCACCTGCGGACAGCCCTCCTCGGCGATGTGTTCCTTCAGCTTGTTCAGCGAGGCGCGGTCTGCAGGCAGCACAAACAGATTCATTTTGCTCTATGGGAAAATATCATGCACAGCCTGCTGTGCTCAGGCTTACCTTCCAGATTCCATCGCCGTCTTTTGCTGACACCTGTCGGTGCGTTTTGTGTCCAGGTGGCCATCAAAAGCAACAAATTGCTTCTTGTTTACGCTTCAAGGTGCAATTCACAGTTGCAGTAAAACATTTGGTTCGACTTCAGCGGAACGACTCACTTCAATGAGTGCGCACAGCGAACCAGTGAGAATTGTATCGAGTCGTTGTGAACAAGTTCGATTGCTTGACTCGATGCAACAATACACACGATTGAGAGGTATAAAGGTTGCGCAGAGAACAGTTTCCAGCGCTGCAACGAAGGTGTGTCGTCACAATATCGGTTTGTGTTTTGTTTTCATTGCGTTGCAATGATAGAATAGAATGTATATAAAACTGTAGTCCGAAATTACTTATTAATAATAATGGGGATAATTGATATATGTGAAGTGTGTGCTTATAGTACGGATTCCGTTATTCCGATTTTGTGACGTCACAAATTTTAAGAGAGGTCGGAAATCTTTGCATATCCTGTCGATCTCTCAATCGTGAACTCTGCCGCTGACAGGTGGCAACACATGTGCTAGTCAACACGGTGGCAGCCCTCAAATCTTGAATCGTCGCTGACAATTTAACATGCCACCGAAAAAGGATACGAAGGGCAGTAAGGATGGCGCAAAAGGTGGCAAAAAACCAGCCGCCGAGGACAAGGGTACGAATTGTGTGCAACGTCAGAAAACCGTTACTAAACTTGATTCCATCGCAGGTGCCGGCAAAGAGAAGAAAGGTGGCAACGCGGTGAAGGTGCGACACATCCTCTGCGAGAAGCAGGGCAAGATTATGGAAGCCCTGGAGAAGTTGAAGGCGGGTCAGAAATTCCCCGAAGTGGCAGCCGCTTACAGCGAGGACAAAGCGCGCCAAGGCGGCGACTTGGGCTGGCAAATACGCGGCGCCATGGTCGGGCCGTTCCAGGACGCCGCCGTTGCGCTGCCCATCTCCACGGTGAACAGTCCCGTTTACACGGATCCGCCGGTCAAGACCAAGTTCGGCTACCACATAATCATGGTTGAGGGCAAGAAATGAATGATTTTATAAATTATATTTATTCTGAGCAGATTTTTGTTGTAAGAAATTCAAGTGGCTTTTTACTTTTTGCCCGAGTCCTCTTTGAGTCCTACGGTGCGATTGAACACGATGCGCGAGCTGGTTGTGTCCGGATCCACGGAGAAGAAGCCGATGCGCTCAAATTGGAACTTGTCGTACACCTGGACGCCGCTCAGCGACCGATCCGCGTACGCCTGCAGCACGGACATGGAGTTGTCGCTGATGTCGCTGAGAAAGCCGCCGGGCACCTCGTTCGCGTCCTCGGGATTCTTGTGCTTGAACAGCTGCTCGTACAGCCGCACCTCCAGCTCGATGGGCTGCGAAACCCACTGCACGAAAGCCTTTGGCTTCTCGGCCTGCTCGGCCGCCTCGCTGACGCAGACGAGCTCCAGAACCTCCCCCGTGGCCGGATCGCGGACAACCTGCTGTACGCTGATGACCAGACCGGCGTGGCGCAGGCCGACGGGCTGCTGGGTGGAGAGGCGGCGATAGCCCTTCTCTGGCTCCAGCTTGAAGTCGCTGCGCTCAATGTAGATGACCCGATCCAGGGTAATCTTGTGCATGCCCAGCGCTGGGCTCTGTGGGAAGTTTGGCACCTGCAGTTCCACGGGGCCCGCGTGCGGAAAGTTGCTGATGGTCACCTTCAGCGGCTGCAGCACGATCAGACGCCGCGGGGCGGTCACGTTGAGCACGTCGCGCACCGCCGCCTCCAGCATGGCGGGATCCACGGATATCTGTGCGCCCGTCACGCCCATCTGGGCGCAGAAGTTGTTGATGGCCTCCGCGGGATAGCCCCGGCGACGCAGCGCCGTCAATGTGAACAGACGCGGATCATCCCAGTCGTGCACGATGCGCTCGCTAATCAGCTTGCCGATCTTCCGCTTGGAGACCAAAGCATAGTTCATGTTCAGGCGCCCGTACTCCCACTGCACCGGGCAGTAGATGTCCAGGGCATTGCACAGCCAGTAGTAGGAGGAGCGGCGCGACTGAAACTCCTTGGTGCAGAGCGAGTGCGTTATCTGCTCGATGGAGTCGCACAGGCAGTGCGTGTAGTCGTACGTGGGATAGATGCACCAGGCTGAGCCCGTGCGATGATGTGCGATGAACTTTATCCGATACGCCACCGGGTCCTGTTTGCCCTCTTCCAGCGTCAGCTTGAGACGCAGTGTGGCCGCGCCCTCGTCGATCTTGCCTCGCTTCATGTCCTCGAAGAGCTGCAGCGACTCCTCCACGGGTCGCTCGCGCCACGGACTCGGCGGCGGATTGAAGCCCTTCAGCTCCTCCGCCCGCTGGTGACACACGTAGGCCAATCCCTTGCGTATCAGCACCACCGCCCACTCGTACAGCTGCTGGAAGTTGTCCGAGGAGTATGTCACCTTGTACGGCGTATAGCCGAGCCACTCGACCATGTCCCGAATGCCCACGAAAAACTTCTCCTCTTCCTTCTCCGGATTGGTGTCGTCGTAGCGCAGATAGCAGACGCCCTTCTGCGCGGCCGCATAGCCAAAGTTGATGTTGATGGCCTTGGCGTGCCCGATATGCAGGATGCCATTGGGCTCGGGCGGGAAGCGTGTCTGGACGCGACCGCCCGTCCGTTGCAAATGCTCGCGCAGCAGCCGCTCCGTGTGCTCGGTGACCACATAGCCGTCGGTCTTGAAGTTCTCCCCGGGTGCGTGAAAGTGCACCTTTGTCTTCATCAGCTCGGCAATGGTTTTGGCGCCGTCGTCCTCCGTTGTGGCGGTCTTGACTTCCGGTTTGGCCTTGGATTTCGGCTGCTTGTCGTTCTGCTTGGGCAATGGGTTCAAGTCGGCCTCTGTTTTGGGGCCGAGCAGATCAAAGATCTCCACATCGATGGCGGCCTTCAAGGACTTGGCGTCCGCCCACTTCAGTTCCGTGCGCACCTCCTGCATGATCTTGAAGGCATTGAAATGGTAGCGCTGTTCAAGCAGTGCCTGCTTGTAGGCGCCCCTAATCTTCTGCTGCACCACGCGCTCGATCTGTTCCGGCGTGACCACAACGCCAATGCCGCATTCGCGCTCCAGGTCCGCCACATCGACAGTCGCGTTTATCTTCTGGCCGCACCTGAGCAGGTATTCTAGCGCCGCGTCCACGCGCTGTGTGTTGTCCAGCTTGCGCTCCGCGATGTAGCGCACCAGCAGCGGCAGTTGGTCCGCTATTTGCGGCTTCAGCTTGGTGGCCATGTGATAGAGCAGCATGCCAACACCGTCGCTCAGCGGCGGACTGGTCTCGGCCAGCGCCAGCTGCAGGTTGCGCGTCACATTCGCGTTCTTGAGCGTCTCCTTGGCCTTCTGCTCGCTCATGCCGAGCTCCTGAAACTTGATAACCAAATCTTCTCCAGCCATGTCCTCGCAAAGATCCGCCGCACTGATGAAATGAAATGACACCTCAAATGGTGATGTCAAACCAAATGGAGATGAGCGATAGATTGCCCGCTCTAATCGATATATCGATAGTTGTATTAAAATACCAGGCTAGTATAAGCAAAGCAATCAAGTTAGGCTCATAGTTTTTAACGTTATAACTATAACTATAATAATAATTAAAATGTGTCGAAATATCAAGAAAAATATGCGTAGTTTTATTTATTTAAAAAAACATACAAATCGAATTACTTTTTATAGGTTCGGCCAGAAATTCATTTCATGGTCATCTGATTTCAAATATAAATATAAAAAAACGGTATGGTTTTGAAGAAAAAGGAACCAACCCGGGCTCGATTTTCTGTATATATTAAATAAATAGAATTTTGTGTGCGGAACACTGCCAAATGCAGGCTGCCCTCATTTGACGTACATGGTTATTTCGAATTTAACATTACCCCAGCCAGAGAATTTCTCATCGATCTGAATATTTCTTGCCCAAACCTTGCACGTGATAAAGGTATTCTTATTATCCGGCAAGTTGCTTATCTGCAGGGCAACAACACGATGGTAGCCCTTTAAGCTGGTCTTTGTGTCAAAATACGGTCCAGGCAGAAATTTAAAATCGGGCGAGCCGCCGCTTGTGGCCGCGCATGTCACCCAAATTCTGCCAGGACCATAATGTGCCATCATATCTTTTACCAAATCACCTGGGGATTCTTTCGGCAGATCTTCAATCTGATCGTAGGTATTAGCGTTGAATCCAATTACGTTATTGAGCTTTAAGAAAACGCACGGCTTTTTGCTAGGATAGCCCCATTGTTCGTCTTTGTTGCATTCACGGAATATCTTTTTAGCGGGGTCGCCCAGTTTGTCTATGTAGTCGGTTATTTGGTCAGTATACGGATACATTTCACTGGGTATGTTTGCATTAAACTTGATCGTGCTGCGTTTGGGCACTAACGATATACCGGGTGCACCCTTGAGCCATATGGGTGTTTTATACTTGTCGAAGGCGCAATAAAAAATTAGAATCATAAGAAATAATATGAGGAAGATAAGGGTGTATAAAACCAGATAGAAAAGCACAATTCTTGTCCACCCCCAGGCGGTGCGATCAAACAGCTTATGGTGATCCAAGTCTAATATTTTCTTCGACCAGGGCATGTCTTTCTTCTTTCGCTGGTGCTCAATATTTCGAAATCGTTTCCGCACCGTATACTTTCCAGCAGGAGTTAGAAAGTCTTCCGGCATATTGCATTTACAACAAATACGAGTATATATCGAAATAAAAAATACAAGTTTTGTGGGTTCTACGTAATGTTTTCCGTTGGAATTGTAGCCGAAATGCTTACTGAACTGTTTAATTTAACGAATTAAAATAACATGTTAACTAAGATGAATACATTTTGTAAAACGAAACTATTCGTCGTAGAAATCTGGATCGGGATTTGGAAACACCTCATGCCCCTCTATACGGAATACAACAATAGTCGATGCCAACTCCATAGGAATATTTTTGGCCCATGCTGTGCATTTTATGGCAACATCTCGATTCATTGGCAGGTTTTGAAATTGCGCGCCAATCACACGGCGATAAGCGGGATTCTCGTAGGTTTCGTCAGCCGTCAAGTTTTCAGAGATAGCACGTAAAAATATGTTCTCCTTTTCAAACAAGCCATCGGCGTCGTAATAGCGATATGGTATATATTCGACCTTCGCTTCAGTGGCATTATCCAAAAAAACGCAGCCCATCCATATGCGATTTATACGATCTTCCAACGGTAACTGCAATATATAATCGTACAAATCATCGGGCACCGCCTTCGGCAGTGTTATTGAACTGGTATACGTCTCAGCATTAAACTTGATGGCATTGTTCAGTTTCAGCAGTACGCAAGGCAGTCCGCTATTGTATCCCCAGTTATTATCTAAATTGCAGCCTCTTAGGTGACGAAATCCATAGATGCCATACTTTTGAACGAAATTATTCATTTGGGTGACATAGGGCGTGATTTGATTCCTTTGATCCGCCTGGTATCGTATTACTTTTCTGTCCCCCACAAAATTCCCTGGCACAGACGACAGACTAGTCGACTTACGCTCCAGGGGCTCGTCGGCGGGCACTCGAAACTTGTACACTATTGTCAAATTACAGGCGACGATAATTGCACAAAACACATAGAATGCCAAATATAAGCCGATTAGCTTGATCAAGTTCCGTAGCGAGAAGTTCGGTGGAGTGAAATGTGTTCGAGTGCTATTGCGTTGAAACTGATCTTCTCTGCGTTGATCTATGCGTCGAAATCGCCTAGTTACCTTGTAGTCGCCTTTGGTCTTTATCAATTCGTTGGGCATCTTTTTTCTTAATTCTTATATAAGTTAGTATTTTTATTTACCTCTCCATTTGTCGCACTGTTTACTTTGTTTGAAAAACTAAAGGGTGCGATTTTGTTTTTAATCTTTAAAAATGCTAAGAAAGTAAACCACGACAAGTCTAAGAACATTTTCTCTTAAATAGCAACAAAAAAAAACACAAAAAACACTTATTATTAATTAATTTTTTTAATTTTTGTATAAAAATTGCTTATTTGTCGCTCAATAATGGTTATTTATATGTTTATGGATATTCGGAAATACGACTGCATTTTGTTTTTACGAATAAAAAATCACAAAATATTGTTTAAATTTCGATTTTTTTTAAATATACCGAATTTGTAACGACATTGCACTATTCGATATGTCAACGATAGAAATCGATGTTGAATGAAATATCGATGTATATCGACCATCACAGCCAAAGTTGCATATTAGAGCTGTTCATTGTAGTTCAATTTGAAAAGTCCTGTTGTTCAATTTCAATTGAGCGAACGGATGATTAACTTAATACATCGTTCGTTTTAATTCAATTAATAAAATAAATATATATCATATAAGATTAACAATTATTTTTATTCAAATCGCCATTGTGGATTTACCAAATCGAAGTAAAAAAAAAACCGTGGTACGCTGAACCATAAACTGTCACGTAGTTCGTTCGTTCGTTCAGCGAGTAGTTCAATCGAATTTGTTGAGAACGATTCGATACAACTCTGTTGCATATGGCGCCGACAAAGTACGCCTGTAAATATTGTGTTGTGAAATTGTGAAATAGAAATTAAAAATAATGAACAAGCCACCGCTAAATAGGATTCCTGGTATGGCACAGACCAAGGAGCACCATATCAAAGATCTTAAAACGCTCAGGTACCATGAACTGCTCGAAATGAAAGACAGACAAAGCAATCTCTTGGAGTGCAAGTAAGGCGCAACAGTTGTTTTATTCGTGATTGTAAACTCTAATTGATTTGTTGATGCACAGGAAGCGATTGCAGAAATTGCCGGATAAAGGGAAACGCATACAGGATGCCTACGACAAGGTGCTGGCAGAGATTCAATGTCGGAACGATGTGGACGCCACTGCCAAACTTCTGGGTGAGCTCAACATTGTGTCGAAGGGCAAAGTTACGCTCAACAATCTGGAGTGGCATGGTCGCACGACCGATGACAGCTCCAACTTGGAAGATCTGCTCGACAGCGACGACGAGCAGGAGATGGATCCGTTGCGTGTCCTTGCGCAGGGCACAATGCACCAGCGCCAGGTGAAAGTGTTGCCGCCGCCCGCGACACTAATCACTGCCGCAGATTTGGCTGACATAGCGTTGTTCAGGCAAACGCCCGACTCATTAGATTCGGCGCCGACCGATGAGAGCGCCACTTGCAGCTCTAGTGGAAATGGGAGCAGCGAGCTGGTACCAACTGAAATAATTGAAATCGATGTGGCCGCAATGGTTGGCAGACGCCCATTGGAAGCCACGATGGAACAACACGCACTGTATCTGATTGGAAAAACCGAACTGCACGCCAAGGGGGCGGTACGGGAAAAGTTCAAACCTTTTCGCACAACAGTGTCCAATGTGCATGATCCTGCCAAGGAGCGCACGCGTAAAAAAGGCAAGCATTGGGAGATCACCGCTGCAACGCCTCCACTCATACAACACAAAGAGACCCAGCTGGTACCGCTGGCCGAATCCGCCAGTCTGCAGATCGATTATTTGCAAAAAGTCAAGGTAAGTGCGGCAATATGTTCATTCAATTAGCGATAGGTTAGGTTCATTCAATTCCTTATTTAAATTTGTATTTACCGTATACAGGAGCTACGCGTTCTGCAGGCGGAACAGCGTCTGTCCAGGCAAACTACAACAGTAAAGGGCATACGTTTGCCGGAGGATTCCGTTCTGAAAGCCAAGCCTTCGTTTCAAAACTACCGCAATCAACCGATCGATTTTCTAATTGAGGGCAGGCAACGTGCTACCGAAAAAAACGAAGTGCTTGATCCCACGTTAATAGAGACGCCAATAGACTATCTTTAGTTGCTTAGGTCATGAGTGAAGACTTTACAGAAGTTAATAAATGTCGGGCAGCAGTCAAACTGCGCTTCTGTATTATATAATCATATAACTTACATTTGCTTAAGCAATTTATGATTCAAAATGTTTCTCAACGAATCAAATTTTGGACTGCATGTGATTGAAAACAGTTTCATTATTATATTCTGCATATGTAGTTAATGTATTTCAACTCTTATTTTGTAATGCCCAACAGTTTTAAGCAGCAATCATTTAAATGTTTCTATAAGTTTGTTTAAGAGTACATATAATTGTTGGATAATTGGTTTGCCTTTAATTTAAATAGAGTAAAACTGTGTTGCCGTTGAGGCTTGCAGCTCTATTTGGCCCATTTTGAACTGCAAGCGCTGTAACCACTTGAGCAGCGCCTCCGATTTGTGGGCCTGCTGCTCTTCAAAGTCCGGCGCATAGTCGCGTACGTTCTGCAGTCGCACGTGGAGCGTGTCCGACAGCTGTGTTTGCGAAGAGAGCACCGTGCTCCACATGGGCAACAATTTGCCCAGCACCGTTGAGTTCGTCTCCTTCAGCGCTTCCAGCAGGCTCAGGAAGTGGAGATTGACCATCTCCGACAGCTTTGAGTTAACGTTCTGGGCTTGAAAGTCGCCGCCAGCCGGACCATGCGGCTCTTTGTGGGCAGGCTTCGCGTGCGACACCAGTTGCAGTATGCACGGCGTCACCTTGGTCCAAAACTCAAAGAGCACACCCAGCGTGCTGCCCTCGGCATTGCTGTTGGTGTTGTGCGCCATCTGCTCCAAGTAGACGGTCCACAGTTGGCACAGGGTAAACGCATGGAACAGCGACGACATGTGCAGCACCGAGGTCTTGGACTGCTCGGCAAAGCCCGCAAAGATCACCTGAATGTGATCGGCTATGTGACAGGACGCCTCCTGGGGCACAGGCTGTGAGTACGTGACGCCTTGATGCTGGTAATGCACACTGGCCACGGCCGCTTGACCCCCGCCAGACGCCACATTCGGCATGGTTGGTGGCAGCGTTTGCGTCTCCTGGCGTCGCTGCATCAACGCCATGTGGGTAAGGGAGCCCAGCAGCAGCCACGATAGCAGACGCATGTGACCCACGCATTCGGTGAACTCCTTGGGGCTGTAAAGAAAGCAGTCTGTTATTCCGGCTTAGGATGAATGTGCAAATCCTAAAATCTAAAAATTTAAAAGAGTCCGTCTGTCTGTCTACAGAGTTCAAGTGTGGTTTTTAAGCTCGTGTATATCATATGCAGATCAAGTTTTTTTCAAATTGTCGATAACTCGCCGCGTTATCTTATAATCGATAAATATCGATTTAAAGAAATGGTTTTTATAGTATATCTCGGAAATTAAAAGAGCTAGAGCCACCAAAGTTAGTTTAGTATGTTCTTGTAAAGCATATGCAGATCCACAATATTTCACATTTTGGATACCTCCCCCCACTCGCTCCAAAAATGAAAAAAGCCGAATTCAAGTACTATAGCATTGTGCTTTGGTTTGTACGTAGATTTGAATGCTCTTTTCAAGTCCTGAAGATTTCATAAATATCATAAGTTTAGTTTGAGTGTGTGTAAGTGCGACAGCTCGCAGCTGAGCTTAGACCGTCTATGATGATGGTTTACAAATACAGAAATGGGTGCTTTCTACTTACCCCTGCTGCAAGGACGAGGGCGCATTGTTCAGCCAGGGCAGGTAGCGCGAAACCGCCTTGTTGTCGCGAGAGTTGCCACGCGACATCTCGAGTGCCAGATACTGGGCCACAGCGCCCTTGAGCACGCCGCCCAAGGTGTCCTCGCCGAGGCCACTACTGGGCTGGCCGTTCTTGAAGTTCTGCGGGAAGAGAAGATGTCAGTAAATTGCCACTAGTGCGGACGTGGACCTGCCTTGATCTTGCTGAGCGTGTGGAAGTCCGCCAGGAAATCGATGACATCGTTGATGTACTGCCTCAAGCAGTCGGCGGCGTTGGTGGTCAGCCCGGGCGCTGCGTCTGGCAGGCCGGGCAAGGCGCCCGGTGGCAAAGTGCCGCCAGCATCCAACAGCACAAATCCGATGATCATTAGCAGATTGTGATCGGGTATATTCGACTTGAACTTGAGCGCCTGCACAAACTCAAAGATCATTTGGCGGCACAGCAAGTTCTTGTCGCGATCCTTGTTGAAGGAGCGCGTGTTGAGCGTGCACAGATCGTAGATCGTGTGGTAGTCCAAATTCGTGTGCTGCACACAGTAGGCCATAATCTTGGAGTAGGGATCCAGCAGCGTCTTGGGCACACAGTTCAAGCGCAACGTGGCCGCAATCAGGTCCAGCATATACTCGGCGTTGCTCAGGCTGGGCATGATGACGATGACCTGGCGCAGCAGGGACTCCATGGCCTGCATGGCCTGCGACCAGACGGCCAGACCGACGCCCGCCTCGGCGGGCATGCACTGCAGATACTCGGCCATGTTGCGGAAGATGATCGGCAGCTGATCGGCGGGCAGCGCCTTCTTCGAGGTCAGCGATTCGCAGACCATATAAATGGGACTGGTCGCGTTCAGATCCTGGAAGTCCTGCAGCGCCTTGGCAATGCTACGAAAATGGTTGTGCCGTATTCTGACTGCAAGTCAGAGAAGCCATTGAAGTGTATTTGAATTTGGGAATTTGTTGGCAACTCACCCTTCATCTGGGTCTGGAACACCTGCAGAAAGATGCCGTTGGGCGCCAGTTGGTGCAGCACGCAGCGGATGAACTGCAGCGCCACGGCCTGGGCACTGCTGGCCAGGGGCAAACCGTTCTCGCCCTGCCAGGCGTGCGTGCTGCTCAGACAAATCCTGGGAAACGATGGGCGATAATCAGCGATCGATGATCAGTTATCCCCGATCCACTTACCGCGATGTCATGGTCAGCACCTCGGGCAGAAATGGCGCCGCCATGGCCGGCTCTCGGTGAATGAACGTGCTCAGGATGACAATGAATATGCCAATCTCCTCATCCGTGTACTCCTCGATGACGGCACCGCAATCCGAGCAGCGTTCCACCACAGTGTAGTCTCCGACGCGCCGGGAGCTCTGTGTAGGTGACAAGGGATTGATATCATTTCGATGCGATTATACTCGTTCACAAAGGGTTTGTGCAATGTCCGTCTTGCTGTGCATCCGTTCGTATGAACGCAACTTTATTCTCCGCTATTGAAGCTAGAGACTTATAATTTGGAATGAATAGTCGTGAATACCCGCGTCTGATGAAGTGTTAAGATTTTTTGGCTACGCCCACAGGGGGCGTGACAAATCAATAAAATAGATATATCTCCCTCAGTCTTAAAGCTATATACATCAAATTTTATCAGACACATTACTGACGAACTCCTCTACAGATCACAGAAAAAATGGTTTCGATGGGCCCACTGGGGACGTGGCAAATCGATGAAATCAATATATCTTTGAGTCGGGTAAACAGCTAAAATGCGTATCTCCCACAATTTTAGAGCTAGAGTCATCAAATATGACAGCTAGTTTTCAGACCTCCTCTAAATATGGAACTCGATAATAGAAAATTTGACAGCTTTATTCAACCGTTTTCTAGCTATTTTGCACTTGTATGGTTGGGGGTCTTAGTGCCTAATTAATGCAACTTTTAAGTTATCATGTTTTCTAAATGGAGACACCTCCACTATTCTTGGTAATAAATGGGATAGCAAATACCTTTGACCCGTCAAAGAGAGAGCTTATTGCTAATCCACTTACCCCACGCTGCGGGTTGGCTGAAGAGTGCGCCGCATGTCCATTTGGGACTTCGGTGATTTCGTCGCCGTCTTCGTCGTGCTCCTCGGCTGGCTGGAAGGGCGGCGGCGGCCAGGAGCCGGCGAAGCGAGAGCGAATATCGGGTATGGCATTCGTGTCCACGTTGAAAGGCGCCAGCTTCTGGCGGGGTCGTTTGTTGCCATTGGACGTGGCCGAGGGTCCGGCCAGGTTCTGCTGTCGCTCGCCGGGCTGTTGCTTGGGATCCTGCGTCACGTTCTTTAAAATGGACGTGTGCAGATCCTGCGGCGGCTGCGACTGTGCCTGAGTTTGGGTGCCGGCGGGCGCGGAAGTCGGCGCATTTGGCTTGGGCGGTGATTCGAGCGCCACCTGCTTGATGAGGCGACGCGGCGAGTTGTTGCGACTGCTGGGCGTCACATCATCCTTGGTGCTCTCGGACACGTCCAGGCTGTCCTGCTTCAGGTGGCTGATGTCCGGCAGGTTGAGGCCTTCACGGACGCGCTCCACCAGGGCGGCCACCGTGTCCTGTGTACCAATGGGCAGCAGTCGCTCCGGCGTGGGTATCTCCAGCGCGGCGATGCTCTTGGGTGGTGGCAACAGGGCCGCATCCACTTCGTCGCACGGATTCGGCATCACGCTCATCTTCGACAGCGGCGAATCGGGCGACCCGTACGCCTTGTCCGTGCGCCTCAGCGACTTGGTCTGCAGCTTCTTCTGGCGCGACTCGTCCGCCGAGGAGCTGGACGTGCCAGCGCTGCACTCCACAATGGTCTTGTGCCGTCCAATGGGCTTGGCCGGGACGGACGGTGCCGCGGGCGCCGAGGCGGCGCTGCTGCCGTTGGTGGAGCGACTGCCGCTGCCGCTGCTGGAGCCCGGCTTGCTGCCCGCCGTGGGCAGATCCTGCAGCGCGCCCAGCGCCTTCAAGTGGTTGGTGGCAATGGCCGCGAACATTTTGGACGTGGAGGCGGCCGCGTTCTCCAGCGACTTGTTGCGCACGGTCACCGCGCGATGCACGTCCACCGGCGGGCTGACAATGGCCGTCTCCTTGGTCTCCGAGCCCACCAGCGGAGTGACAATCATGCGGACGCCCTCCTGCAGGCTGTGCCGCGTGTGCGTGGTCACCACGGTGGTGCTGACGGACTCGCTGCTGGCCTTGATCTTGGTCGAGTACGTGTCTCCCGTTTTGGTGGTGATCAGCGATTTGTGCGCCTTGATCGATTTCTGCATTCCGAAAAAATACAACTAACTGGTTGAGCTCAAAGGGAGTCCGATGGGTCTTACCTCCTCTGTGTATTCCAAGGTGCGACGACTACGCAGCGATTCTATCTTCGGGGGCAGGACATCTTCAAAGTGGATGGTATCGTCAAAGGAACCCTAAAAGAACCAGCCCAGTTACAAGTGTTTGGCGAGCTCGCAGAGTAAGCTTTACCGGCGCACTGCCGTGCAGGGTGCTGTCGGAGAGATCGCTCTCGGGTATGGCCACCAGTTCGGATTCGGTTTCGTCGGCGTCCAGGCTGGAGTCGTTGTACTTGCGAAAGGCGTGCTGAAGCTTGGGCGTGAAGGCGACATTCTGACCTTTGCTCTTGGAGGCAGCGCTGGTGCCCTCGGACGGGAACATGGGACTGGCCGGCGGACTGGCCTCCTTGTCGTCGGGATCGGTGCCCAGCGACGGCTGGCTAACGTCACGCGACCGCGCCGCGCCCCCAACGCTCGCGTGTATGTCCAGTATGGTCGTGGTGGGAATGCGTCGGCACTGATGGAAGTGGCCGCGCAGGCTGTTCATGATCATCCGAATCGCCGCGATGACATAGCCACTGAGCGGCGGCTGCGTGTAGGAGTACTTGTAGAGCACGACCAGCAGCGTGAAGAGCCAATTGCGGCGCGGATACTGCTCCAGGTGCCACAGCGAATAGTTGAAGACCAGGTTCTGGTACGATTCGCCCGAGGTGTTTGTGGGATTGGGTGCATAGAGCACGATCTGCATGACAGACGGCAATATGAGACCTCCAATCAGATGATTCTGATCCAAGACTTGCGGCAAGTTGGCCAGAAACGCATTGAACACGGCGGAAACGCTGCAAAGGACCAAGAGTTGATTTTTCTATATGCTCGTTTACGATGTGAAAAGGGTATATTGGGTTAGTGCAATGTCCGTCTTGCTGTCCGTCCGTCTGTCTCTGTGAACGCATTTTGGTTCGCCTCTATTAAAGCTAGAGACTTGAAATTTGGAATATATATGTATCTTCCTCAACTTTAAAGCTAGAAGCATACGATTTGTTGGATTCGCCCACTGGGGGCGTGGCAAATCAGTGAAATCCATATATTTTAAAGACGGGTAAGCCGAGAAAATCCATATATCCCAAAATTTTAGACCTATCGTCAATTAATACCGTTTTCGACTGTTTTAAGTTGTTGATATACCGCGAACGAGTATCGCGCAGTCGGTTACACCCGACTGTAACGATACTACGTGCTTTTATCTACTCACCGCAGTGACTGGGGCGTGGTATGGAAGGTCTTGTCGATTTGATTGTGGCCCAAAAGTAAGAACAAGTGCTTCAACACAATGTTTTGGGTCCTGGTCACGGGCTTCTCTTCGGTTGGAAAGGCCTGATCCGTGCGCGACATGAACTGCATCAGCATGAAGACAAGCAGGTGAATTGTCTCCCGATCCGATTCCTCCAGCTCTGTGATGCGGCTAAGCAGGCCGATAAGGTTGTCGTCGTTCAGTCCACCCAACGAGTGGATATGTCCATCTGATCGGGTTGAATATTTATATTAGTATACGCCTTCAAGGACTCTTTGATGATGCAGAAGGGAACAAACACCGATTTCATATTTTTTATTCTTTTGTTTTCTTTTTTCCGTACAGCCACATGCCAATTGCACAAATAGATTGAAATTGATATATACTATAGTGTGTATGTACGAATATATATACACAGGTGTTTGTAGAACTTGAGTTTTGCTGAGTTATTGGTTTCTCTTGAGTTTACGATAGGTTTACAATAGTTAGTTAAGGGCATACGTACCAGATTGGAAGGGTACACTTAAAATGATTTTGTTTTGTGTGAAAAGCAAAGTTCGAGACATTTATAGATACAGATTTGCTAAAAACAGAGTCCACAATTTACGAAAACACACACAAATTCCAAATAACTAGAAATCTTGTATATAAATAAATTAAAAGTCCAACGAGGGCGCGGGTTCGAAACGCAGTTGTTAATTTATAGATTATAGCTATATTCTAAGCTACTAACAAATAAATAGGGGTAATTATATAGGTTATAATTTATGCTACTATTAAGTAAATAAAAGTAATTTATTACGTAAATATAATTTCCTAAAATAAAAGAAATCTCATCTAGACTAAGCACTTTCACTTAGTTAAATATGTTTATACTCAAACTTTTAAAGATTATGGTTTTCACAAATTTTCTCTTTACCATCTTTTAACAGATTTCCTAATGTAATTGTTTACAATAAAGTAAAGAAATATTACGATATGAGAAGATTAAGATTATTCCAAAAATTTTTAAGGGTAACAACTACACTGAAAATGTATTGTGGCTGCTCAGGACAATTATAAATTCACTGTTTACCTCATCATTTTTAAGTGAAAAATTCTGTTTTTAGAATAGGAAATTACATCAAATGTGAACGTTGACAATTTCAATAACATTTGTTTAAAAAGAAAATATTTACATAAAATAAACATTTAGAAAAATAGAAATACGTGCCAAAATTAAAACTGAAAATAATTGTTAAGTGCGATTCGGAAGGATCCATAACAGAAATGATCGGAATAAAAGCGGACATCGAAAGACCAAAGAAACACTAAAAACGTTGGCGAGCCAGCGTTCATGATTATATCATTCACAAAGAGTCTAAGAATACGAATATTTATGATTGAGTAAGCTTCATCGAGTCCCAGGCTCAGAAAACTTCTGGCCTGAAATGCGAGTACAATTGTCATTTCATAGATGTTTGTGAACTCTACAATGGACACTGAACATAAAGCTCACACCATTTGCATTGGCTGGAAATGGGGTGGGAGAACAAAGACAACTAAAAGGTTTGGCTTGGTACGTGGACACACATGCTCTACCACCTACCTGGGTTGGCCGTGGAGCTGCCCGAGGTGCCAGCAGTGTTGGCACCCGGATGTGGAGCGATTTCACAAGTGCAATGCATGGGAAAGGCCAAGGCCGAGGGACTGGGACTGGGTGCGGCCACTGCTGGCTGCGGTGGCAGCAAGTTGGGCGCCGAGGGATGCTTTTGGAAATGGGAGTGTAAGGAGGTGGCGAAGGTGTGGCCACCGGTGGCGCCCGCCGTGGAGCTGCCTGCTGTTGTTGCCACCACCGAGGCTGTCGTGCGCGATGCCTGCTCTGCGCCCTTCTGCTGCGTTGAAGTCGTCGTGGACTGCTGAAAGTGCTGCTGGGCAGCCTGGGAGCGCAGCAATGTTTCCGCCTCCTGCAGCGTGGGCATTGGACTGTGGTGACTAGGCGGTACACAATGCACTAAATACTGGTGACTTTGGCTGTGAGCCGAGGCAAACGTCGCTACTTGTGCACTACTACCAGCGTTGTGTGTATGTGGATGTGTGTGTGTGTGTGGGTGTGAATGCGGATGGTGTTGTGGCGGGTGTGCGTGTGCCTGTGGGTGTACGTGTGCGTGTGCGTGTGCGTGTGTGTGCGGGTGTGGGTGTGCCTGTTGATGGAGTGTCGGATGATAGGGAAAGGCCGTCTGTTGGGTTTGGTGTACGGGACAGGGCGGCGGTACTTTAGACCTTGTATGCAATGTACTACTAGTTGTGGCCACACTGTGACTAGCTGTACTGGTGTTTTGATTGCCACTACTACTGCCTAGAAACTGACCCAGTCCGAAGCGCGAGGTCTTCCGCTTGAGGATGGGTGCCGACACCTGCCGACTGTAGATTTTCTCCTTCTCGGGCACTGCGAATTCAACAATTATCAACAAATATCCAATAAATAAAAAACATGTAAGAACATTGTAGTCGGAAGTAACCGACTGCGCAATACTCGTTCACAGGATAATAAAAAATATATCGATTTTTGTAATTTGGTGCCGAAATGTCCAGCTTTAGAGGAAGTCACCCGAAAGCTGTCAGCCAATTTTGGTAACTGTAGCTCTAAAATTGTGGAAGATATATCGCTTTTAACGAATTGCCACGCCCCAAGTGGGCGTAGCCAACAAATCTTCACAATTTATTTGACGCGGGTGTTCATAAGAATTTATTCCAAATTTCAAGTCTCCAGCTTTAATAGCGAAGAAAAAAATGACGTTCATACGGACAGTTGGACAATGTACTCTTTTCACTTCGTGAACGAGTAGAAGGAGAAAAGAAATCCAGTGTCTGCTCACCGAACTTGGAGTCCTGACGCGGCGCCATGCTAGCTGGGGCGGACATTGTTCTCTTGTAGGGCCACTTGGTGCCGAAGGAGGCGCTCAGGGTTTTGGCCATGCTGCCGCTGGTGTCCGACTGGCTGAGTGCTTCCCTGGCCTTCAGTATTTTGGCGGACAGGGCCTCGCTGCCATTGTCGGAGTTGCGCAGATCGCGCAGATACGAAATGTCGCCGCACTTTTCCATGTTGATTTGGGCCTCCACGAAGAGCGTGTCGAAGCGATTGAGGAAGAACTCCCAACCGAGCATCTTGCGATCGGACAGGGAATTGTGCAGCTGGTAGACCGACTGCAGGACCACGGGCCGGTCCACAATGAACAGATCAAATTGCGACTCCAGGCAGAACAGCAGCGAGCGTATTGCCGTATCGTGGATGGTGCCGATGTAGAGAGTCGCCCGCTGCGCCACGTAGACGTTGATGTCGTCCATGCTGGCGATTAGATGGCAGAAGGCGGTGGCCAGCGCTGTTTGGAGGCCCACCTCGGAGCGCAGCGGTGTCGAATCCATAAAGCGTGTAATCACGGTTACCCGTTCTACGGCCGTGAAGCGAACTCGCCAGTCGGCGTCGTGGAAGGCCTCCTGCACCACGCGCCAAAACACGTCCGAGCCCAGCGGCAACGTGATGCAGTGCAGCAGCAGCGGCACGCCCACCTGGCAGATGTGCGAGTGCTCCGCATTGCACAGCTCCCACAGGCTGCAACGTACAGAGATTCGTTAATTGGCCCTTGATTGGCCCTGTGCAGCGGTTCCTTACTTTTTGATCAACAAATTCTCCTGGCACCATATGAAGAAGCCACGCTGCTCTCTAGCTGCCTTGGCCAAGGCATCGCCGTGCAGCGCCATCGTCTTCAGGCATTGCAACACGTAGTAGAGTATCTCCGGTTTTTTAATTGTGGGTATTTCCTACATAAATATTGGGTTGCATTACATACATATTAAAAATTACTTGGTTTTAGCCTGTGTCAAATTCATTTTTACATTGATCTTTAAAATTGAGTCCAAAGTTGTATGACAGAAAAACAAAGAGTTTAATCGAAAACTTTTTTTTTTTAAATCTAATTTCAAAACTTGTGCATTTTTCCAAATTTTTAATTTAAGTCCACTTAAGCCATTCAACTATTATGATTTGAATTGTGGAAGATTTTCATCGTCTACCTAGCCTCAAGTGTCCGTGCCAAATATATTTTTTCTTGATCTTTAGAGGAGATCGTCTGTAATCTGTCTGCCAAATTTGATGTAACTAGCTTTAAAACTGAGAGAGATATATCGATTAAATCGAAATGCCACGCCCCCGGTGGGCTTTTCCAAAAAATCTGTATCATTTCGTGAAGAAGTATACTTCAAACGTTTTGGCTTGTGCGATGATTATCATCATCATTCAGTCAATCGATCAGCCCAATTAATGTGATGTATAGCGATTACGCATACGCACCGTGAGCAACTGGTGAATGTACTGCAGCGTCTGGGGCAGCTGATCGAGCGTAAACTTGAACTTGCCCACCGACGTGTGCCAGAAGTCATCACTATCCTCTTCCTCCTCGTCGTCCTCAGAGCCGCTGCCATTGTCGCCACCACCAGCTGTGCTGCCGTTGGCTCCGTTCTCGCCCATAACGGACGCCTTGGTGACGCTGACATTGGCGCTGCCCACATCCGCGTCGGACAGCGTTATGGAGCGAGCTGTGGCCCTGTCCGTGGGCAGAATGGAGGCCAGATCGAGTTGCTCTGAAACTGTTTCTACGGTGGCCGTCATGATCTGCATTAGATAGCAAAGGTGTCAACATTAAGGCAAAGCGTCTTTCGCATTGTTCACACATCTTTACAGTAAGTAGTTTACATATTTACACGGTATTTCATATAAAGTGGGTGTACGGTTGATTACATTCATCACATAAAGTACACATGTACATAGATAAATGCAACGTTGATCGCTGAAACTTACACATCCATTATTTGTTTTGTTTTGGTATCGTTTTGAGAATAATGCTATAATTTACATAAATGATTTACATAAAAACATGTAATAATGCATTAATTTGTAAGGGTATTTGTGCATTAATGGTATTTTGTACATTTGTTAACTGCTTGGTGTAGGCATTAAGAAACTGTGACGGTGCTGTACACGGAACATGCTCTTCAACAGTGATTAGGAACGAAAGGAAAAAGTTTATTGTAAGTACGTGGAAGAGTTGTTAAAATAAACGTAATATTTACATTTTACAAATTAATGAAGAAATTTAGATATTTTTAAATAAAATGTACATTTATAAAAACGTTTTCGTTTACGATTTTTCCGTTTGCTGTATTTTGTAATTTATATTCACACACATACAAGATACTTTGAGACGCGGGAGTGGAAAGAAACTTGAAAAATATACTTTAAAAATCTATGATTTTTTTTAAAGCTATGCAGATGCCTATGCAATGCAACATTTTTTATATTGCTATATTTATAATTATTCTAGATATATTAAAAATAATTTAAAATTTGTTTAAATTGATCTATGATTATTGAAATTATGAATCTTTTCCTATGCACCTAATGTACTTAAAACAAAATAAAAATACACATATTTTGCAGCCTTAGCAATGTTTTTGTTTTTAATTTAAAACAAACTTTTTTCTATGTAAAAAAATTAATAAATGTTATTTAAAACAATATTTAACTATAACTATACAATTTAATAAAATATTTTACTTAAGTAAATCTGATATTACTGCTGTAAATATGTTATTAAATGTATAAATTGTTCTTCGGTAATTTAGATTTACTTCCCATTTAAAATAATAGCATAGGCTAATATTTATAATAAAAATTCTAATTTGTTTCTTATTTGCTTAGCACATATTGTAATTAAGCTTGGAGGTCTAAGATGTGTGGCTGACAAACTTGATGATCTATATAAAGAAAAGCTTCTAAACATCGCACTAAATCCTATTATTTTTTCTTTTGATAATTGACTTATCTTTTTATTATAAAAGTAATTAAGTAAAAAAGTAAACAATGTAGGAAGAATTTTTGTAAAAAAAGTAAAAAGGATAAACACTGTACAATGTATATACACTTAACACGAAGAGTACATTTTTTGTGGACATAAAAAAAAAACATTTGTAGGGAATTTAAATGTACAAATATCGAATTGTATGGAGGGTTTTGAATCAGCCAAATGATACAACTAATATTAAAAATATTGTTTGTTTGATTTTGATTTGGGTTTTGTTAATGAATGCACAAAGTACCTCGTCTGTGGCGTGAACTTTTCTCAATTCATTATTATCAACTGAATGCCCATTTTCGTTATTCTATAAAAAATATATGAAGAAATGAAAAGTTTTGTATAATTGTTGAACGGGTTTGGCTTTCAAAATCATAAATTTGTAAATTCAATTATAAAATCTAATATCAAAAGAAAATACATAAACGCTTGTATAAATTGAACTGAATCTTCACTTTAAATAATTGTTTTTAGTTGCTGTAACAAATTATTTATAAATATATATTTTGTATGTAATAAAGTAAGGGGGTGTTGTTTTTTAAATACCTACTTAAACGCATAATAATTGCTGTTTATTTGCTTTGTCTTATTATTATTGGTTTTGAGGTGTGTTGTAAATATATGAAAACTTTAAAGTTCAATATTATTCGCCAGTAAAGGGTGTTAACCAAAGAACGTAAGATATGAGGTTTGCTAATACTTATGCTTTATACTTTGAAATACATACGGAACAAACGTGGGGCATATGGACGAGCACGCCGCCCACAGAGTGGGGCTCTGGTTGGGGCACGGCCACAGGCATAGGACCTTGATAAAGAGAATATATAGTTAAGATTAGTGATCGCTTGCATTCAGAAGTGGGCGTCAATTGCACAACTCTGCTAGAAATTAAATTGAAATCATTTAAGTGGTCAAGATAACTCATTGCATTCACTAATTCGGGCATGCATCCAAGTACATACACTAAAAGTATAAATCCTAAAAATGTTTCGCATTTTTCATGGCTCACACAATTAATTTTGGAAATTCTCTGATTTAAGGTACATGCAAGTTTTAAGTTTTCCAAACTGTCAATTGCCAATTGGGGCCTATGTCGATGTGTGTGCAATTTAATAATTTAAATACGAGTCAGATTTTAAAAATATTTTTTTTTATAAATTTTCTTCTGTATTAAATATTTGTATTTAATTTTTTAAACTGGACACACACAGACACACGTTCTACTTAGAAAATTCCTAAAGAATATATTCTTCAAAAATTAAAGGTCATCAAAATTTGTTCAAGGCACTCATGACTACGCTGGTGTGGAGTAGTAGTGTGGACTGTGTATTTAGTTGTGTAGTGGAAGTCGCATTTGTGTAAAGAGTTTTACCGAACCGAAAGAAAATGGAAATAAATTCAGCAATGTGGCTGTTATAGGAACTACTACAAGGTCATCTACTATATTGTATTTAAAAGCTTGTATGCTAAATATGCTAGGAAGCCAAACAGAGATAGTTGGATAGAAGAGTGTTTTTTGGGAAATGGAGTGTGCGAAGTTTAAAACTGTTTTTTTTTTGTGATGTGGAATGTTTCGGGTCTTTACTTGTTTTCGTGTGGTGGATAAAGATTTCAAAATTATTTGAATTGTAACGCAATGTTTTTAAACTGATTAACAATGTCAATAATGTAATGCAAATATTTGGTTATTTTAAATTGTGGTTTTTGATTTGTGTTTGGTTTTTGTTATTTTTTTTTTTTTTTTTTTATCTTGTTAAGAAATGAAAAATTTGCTTGTTGGTGCATCACCTGCCATTATAATAATTTTTCCATCGTCTGAAAAGAATTGATCTAGCTTAAAGATATCTGATAATGATTGATAGATTGTAAATTTAAGATTTTAGTATTTGATGAGTAGTTTACGTTTGTCATTGTATAAAAGAGCAATTTAATAATTCATCATATAGACCGATAGTTTCGATAGAGCGACAGTGTGTGACAGAGATAGACAGACAGTTGGTACGCGCGAGAAAAGTGCGTGTGCGAGCGAGACAGCGATCGAGCGTTAGTAATATTTTTTACAGTGGACGCGCAGAATATGTTAGAGATAGAGAGAGAGAAAGATATACATATTTATGTAGAGAGAGATAGTAAGATAGACATATAAATAAAAGCCAAATGAGTAGAATGGAAAATGTTTTACAAAAATTATGATAATTAGAATGTATTTAATAACGATCTCATTTAATTGCCGCGTTCTTTATGGCAAGTGTTTCAGTTTCGGGATTAGTCTCGACCTTGTTTAAGTAAGTTAAGATTGTTTGTCGTTTTAATTGGGTTCAAACTGTTTACAGAGCATAACAGGTGCAGGTTACTAGGTTCAAAGCTCGGTTTGAATGCGCTTTAAACGTGGATTTAGACTAGGCAACTTGTTTACACGACGCTCTCAAGGACGTCATACCATTCATTCGCCTGCATACATATGGTCCAGGCGATGATGTACAGTCTACGATTTAGCTACAAGTTGGGTGACTTTGTCTGGATTACTGTTACGGTGGCTAGTTACGGGTATTTATAAGAGGTGGGGATTGTATTGGTGATAAAACTTTGAAGACTGGTCGACAAGTATTTTACAGCCGGCTTTCTCAAATCAACTGAAGAGCGTTCGGCATGGGCCAGGCTTACCTGCAAAGCCGCCGAGCGGACCCAGTGGAATGGGCAATGGTGCCATGGATAGCGAAACATCGCGTTCCCGAGATTTCTCCTTGTCCGATTCGGGCGGCGATTTGCGTGACGACTTCTCCTCCTCTATGATATCCTCAATTGGCACCTACGGCATTGAATTAGAATTTGACTAGAATGAACGCAGAATGCAATTCGTTAGGGGGCACCTACATCGGGTGGGCGCACAGGATTCAGCGGTGCCATAAACTCGACCAGTTTGGTCGACAGCTGATGCCACATTGTGGAGGCCTCGCAGTACGCACATTCCGCCACCTGCAGGAACGAGGTCAGATTAGATTTGACCTACAGCTGTGAAAGCACGCACCTTTAATGCGCACACGTGACTGCTTAGGCCCACCCGGGCCGCAGTCACCATGCACTTGATCAGGCGGGAGACGTTCTCGCACACGCTGGTGTGTATGCCCATGTGCTGCTCCACGTCCTGCAGCTCCATCTGCTTGAGCAGGATGTCCAGCATGAGTATGCAACAGGTGAGATTGTGCTCGGCATCCGTCGAGAACTCCGTGTGGCGATTGGTGGGCGCCTCGTCGTCCGATATGGCCGACGTATTCCCAGAGTCGTCCTCGACCACAGGCGCTAAAAGCGATCGAGAATACAGTTATAGTTTGTTAAGCCCGTCAGTTGCTCTCCGGCACATACAAATGGAGCTGCGCCTGGGTGGATTGGCCATTTCGGCCTTGCTCTCCTTGCACGGCGTCTTGGGCGCCTTGGCCTGCTGCTGGCTCTGGCTCTGGCTCGGCGGCTCCTTCTCCTTCTCGCGCATCAGCTCGTGCTGAATGCCGTACTTCATGATGCGCACTCCGTCCCCGAACATGGCGAAGAGCTGCACGAGCGGAATGAGTATCTCCAGCTTGCTGAGGATCTGGAGCCAGTGCAGCGCTTGCTGCTGCACCTTGGCCGTCGTCTTCTCGAACCGTATGGCCACAAAGTTGTACATGGTCTTGGCGTCGAAGCCGAGCGGCGACATTTCCGGATCGAGTATTTTGCTGAGCACAATTTTGAGCTCGTTCAGCTCCTTTTCGGCCACATCGTTCGTAATGGCCTCCATCCAGTGCGGCATCACATAGTCCCAGATCTCCGAGGTGATCACCTCGTAGGGCACCAAGCAAATCAGGCGCTGCAGACCCTCCTTCAGGTGGCTGGTGCGCGAGGCCAACGTCTCCCAGTGGCCACCCACGCGGGCGTACTCGGGCGGATGCGGCAGCAGGCAGGAGATGAACACGTTGTAGTGGATGCGACAAATCTCCTTCAGCCAGTCGCACACGTGATCCACCTTCAGCTTCTCTATGGTGCTCTCAATCTGGCCAGCAGCTGAAGAAACGAATATTATTAATGATTATTAGCTGGACTGTCAGCCTGAACTTCACTATTCCAATTGGACTAAATAGAAAGAATTACCCCCTATTCCTGCCTTTGCACAAGTCTATAACAAGTGCTCTCCTTAAAACTCTTTCTTCCCCTAATAAAGTTATTGCTTTAAGGATACCTTTGGGAAATCACTGATCACCCTGTGAGCTGTGAGCAGGGGCAAAAAACTTCTCCCCGCCGGGTCGTTGCAATTAGTTAAAATCTCGTTATCTTCCTCAGTTTTAAAGCCAACTGCATCAATTTTATCAGAGAGATTACTAAAGACCTTCTCTAAAGATCGCACAAATGTTTTTTGGATACGCCCACCTGGGGCCTGGCAAATTTGTTTATTCTAATTTACTTTCGTTGACCCTCGTTTTTGTTCTAATAAATCAATTTACCATCGTATGAATAGGCTGTGACATGAAACCAGTGAAAAAGCATGCTGAGGATGCGGCCCAGCACCTCGACTGGCGTATCGGGGGTGGGCGTGCAGCGACCCACGAGCAGCCAAATGCCATAGCGACCCAGCATCTGACGCTCATCGAGTGAAATGTTGTCCGGCGTGATGGCACCGCCGTTTTTCTTCGAGTCCGACGCGGACTCCTTGCCCGGCTCAAAGTTCAGGGGCTTGGCTTCGCGCAGCAAACTGACCACCGACTCGACCATGTGCATCTGCATCTCGGGGTCCATTTGCCAGGCCGGCTGGAGGCTGCGGTGCACCACATGATCACCGCCCCGGCGCGAGTTATGCCGATTACTGTGGCACTGGGCGCAGTACCGGATGGGATGGTTGCCGTTGAAGCTGGCGCACTCGGTCGAGAAGCAAATGGAAAAGGCCGACTTCTCACTGGAGCGACAGTTCTTGTTCTCGCACACCATGGACACCTGCTGCATGGGGTGTATAGTCGCCGAACTCGAGGTTCGCGTGCTCCCGATGAATCTCGTTCGCGCACTCGATGCACAGATACAACGGCGGCGGGCAGTCCTGGGCATAGGTTATGCTGATGCTGTGATCATAGCACACCTTGGCCGCCTCGGCGTTGCCGGCATTGGGGCAATGCTCGCGTTGGCAGGTGAAGGGCACCAAGTCATCTATAAGGATAGAAAAAAATGCACTCATTAACATACTTGTTCACAAAGGGAAAACATTATATAGGCAAGGATATATAAACAATATAAATATTTATAGCTATAAAATATTTATATTGTCTTTGATATTGGGGATGTGCAATGTCCGTTTAGGATTTGCTCACTTGGGGTGTGGCAAATCGATAAAAATCTATATATCTTCCTCAGTTTTAAAGCCACAATCTTTTATTTTAATTTTCTCAATCTGTGAACTGTGAACGACTTACTATAAATTCAGGTACAAATGAAAAATGTATTTGTAACACAGAAATTTATAACATACACTTATTATATTATTATTTGAAAATAATTTTCACTATGCTCGCCCTTAGAGTTAATTACTATCAAAAATTCAACTTGCTTGCCCTTATGGTTCATCAAATGGTCAGTCCCAAACAGTATTAATATACAGATAATCTTGCATTATTCCTGTACTCACTGGTAAATTTGGAGAGGAGAACCTTGCGATCAAACAGGTTGGCATTGAAAGCGGGCCAGTAGTAGAAAAGGAGCTTGGCAGCGGAAAAGCGGGAAACGGCCGTACCGTAGGCCACCACACAGAGAATGTCCTTGACCACATTATGCTTCAGAGTCATCAGACACTCGAGTAGTTGGCAATGGTGTGCTGAAAAGATGGTCCAATTTAAATATATCAATAATATATATCACGAATATTCCTAGATAGTTACCTGGATTTTTCGAGTACTGCAATACCATCATGATGACAGAGGAGACGGATTGGCAGGCTTGACATTCCTGCTCATCGGCGCTGCGGCGTGCTATCGTGTGTTATTAGAAGATGTTAGACTAGGCCGTCAAATGGTAAAAGTCGAACATACTTATAGTAAAGGGTAAGATATAATAGCACAGCGCATTGACAATGTCCTGGTGCAAGGCAGGCGGAAGCACAGAGATAGTAGAGCTGACCAGATAAGGTAGGTTATCAATAAGATCCTTATCGAGGAAGGGTAATATGCAGCTTAGACATTGCAGCAAAGCTTTGCCGAAAACTGAAAATATTTATTAAATATTATAGACTGGCTTACATACAGAATGATAGTCCATACCGATTTGGCCATATTGGATGCAAGGTGCAACGTCAATGAGCATAGTTAAAGCATTGTAGAGATTACCATATTCAAGATTTGGATAGGCAGACATGCGCGTGGGATCTTCGAGAGGATCGCGTATAAGCTCGTGCGGAGAGGTGCGCACATCCTTAAGGACAGCTGCAAGAAATTCAATGTTTGTTATGCAAGGGATCAGGGGCTCTCTATCGGAAACTTACTTAATAGAGTTTGAGAGAAGTATTTGATATTGTTGGCAATATCGACACCAGAGGGCGCAGGTAAGACGTTGTGCAATAGGCGTACATGGTATTCGTGAAGGGCTCTCAGTTTCGCCTGAACTGTAAATATAATGTAGGAAATACAAGAACATAATTAAGAGTGCTCTAGTCGAGGATGCCCGACTAGAAGATGCCCAGTGCCCCGTTCTCAATTGTGAAAAGCTTTTGTTGTTTTATATACAAACAGGAAAATTTTGGGGAGTTGGGGGAGGTATCTTAAGAATACAAGTGCCTTAATAACAAATGTGGTGTCTCAAGTTTGTAGGGTCTGTGAGATATGCTTAAAAGCAAAGAGTTTGGAATCGATACTTGTTAATTACGATAATCTATAATTGTTAAAAAAATATGAAGTTTAGTTTTTATGAAGAACGTACGGACAGACAGATGGAAACGGCTTTAATTCAAATTATATATATATTTTTTTTTGCCTCGCAGATCCATATGTACAAAACCATTTATATCTATTCCTAAGTAGTACAGGGTATTCAAGACACAACTGGCCACTTGAGACTTTTGTGGCATACTTACAGGCGGCAGCGCGAGTGCCCATGTTGATGAGTTGCACCCTAAAGCTGCCAGTCATTATATCAGACAACTCCTTTGCATTGCCGAAGCTGCTGCCGAGGGACTTCGCATTCTGTATAGATTGTGTAAAAATATACATAAGTATTTACTAAATAATTGTATTGCAAAATATATTCAGTTTTGGCTATTAATATTACGTAATCTGTGTCAGAGTCTGGCTGATGCTGCAAAATGCTTTTAATTATATGAGTTGTCATCGCAAAACTAGAAACTTCATATGTTTCGGATAGTTGAGAGCTGCGGGTTTGTGTTTCTAATAAGCTTACCTCGAAATTTGTTAGTTTTTTCAATAAATTTGCAATTTTTTACGGGTTTGACGGCGCACCTTGACTACAATGAAAAATCTCTATAACTAAACTGAGTTCTGTATGTGTTCTCTGGTTGAGGTGTGTATCTGTGTAAGAATTTTCCTATCTGTCTGATGCCAGGCGGCTCCTTTGCCAAAGCTGCAATTGGACAACGTTGGTTCGCAGTTTTCCTCGTGCTGTCTTCGAGTTTTATTCACTTATTAAGTTTACCTATAATTGAGTTTATTTTAAAATTTGTTGTTGGCACATTTATTTGTTGAAATGTAAAATAATTTGCGGCCGGAAAATTTCGTGGATTGAGCGCTGACCCACTTTTCTGACTGCTGATTAACACTCACCCCGAAAATGGTTCGGCCGAAACCAGCTGCAACTGGGACATGCGCATATCGAATGTTTACTTCGCATTTTCGCAGCACCCGCGGTTTTCCGTTTTTCCGATTTAGCAGCCAGTACAACAAGTGTTTGTTTTGCTCTGCTCGCATGTAAATATTTACGGCATTCCTTATCAGACGGTCCCGAGTTGAGTTTGCGCAGTCGACGGTCAATGTTTGTAAATATTTTCCAGCTGTTTTTCCCCAATGCAACAAGTTTTCCTTTGGAGACTTTTGAAGCAATTAAACCAATTGTTGTAGATTGCTCCAAACATACCGTAAATATGCTGACTATTGAGAATGGATGTTGTAGGTTTAATTGTGAGTGCGAGACTGGAGACATCAAATTTTTTAGGGATATCAAAATGGATAATATGCGCAACTATGAATCAGAGCTATCTATTAAATTGTACCTGAATGATTTATTATCTTTACTAGCACATACCTTGTCAACATTTAGAAAATAGTGTTAATCTAAAGTTGATCAATTTCATACTTCGAATATGCTTATTAACTAGATGCTTTAACTATTAAAACTTTTTTGAAACTGGGTATTTCCTGTCTTTGCCCAATTAAAGTAATTATACCCTTTCAGAGGCAATTGCGACATGTCGGCGAAATATTATCAATTGGGAAATAATTAAGTGGAATAGTGAGATTCGCATTTTGTTATGGGCTTTGATTTAAATCGGGAATTGTTGATCAATAATATTTAACAATTGACTACACTCTTACACTTTTTGTTCGTTAAGCCTAAAGGGTGTTTTATTTTAGGGCTTCTTTGGAAAGTGAAAACTGTGTGCAAATTTGAGGGTTGACCAGTACTTTTGTCTGGCTTATGCGGCACCTTTTAACCTCCGCCAGGTCGGCACCAAAAAACCAAAAGGGAGAAATCAAAACCAGGCGACACTTTAACAACAGATTTAACTGAACTTTGTGATCTGGCTGTCAGCCAAGTTGGAATCGGCTTACAAACTGTTAATGTCGGGGTAGTATTTGATATAAATAAACATAATATTGATTTTTGAAAATGCTTTATTCAGCATAAGGGACTCAATTTAAAGCTGAACTGCAGATGAACTAATGTGTTAAATATGTGTGTATGTGTATGTAGGTGTATATAGTCTCGATTCTTCAAAATGTGTGTAGTGCAGTGTAGGGCAGAAGGCTGGCAGGCTCTTACAAATTGGATAACAATTAATTTATGTAGGTTGAAACTTTGACCTAGTCTTCTTTTTTGTTGTCCTCGTGCGATGGATCCACAATCTCATCTGAAACGGCGAGCATTTGAACTTCCTCGAGTATCTCGGGTATGCAATTTGCTTGATTATCCATCGATTTTCCGGGCACAATAACTTTGATGTCCTCACGCGATTTGTCTGCTGTTGCTATGGACCCTTCCTCAGCCTTAATCGGATCAGTTTGCTGCTCCTGCTGTACTTGCTGCGACTCGGCGGGCTCTTCATCCGTTGCCGAATTCTCTTCCTGTCGATTGGCCGCCTTCTGGCGGTGGAAGAGCTGCTTCCAATAGCCAGATATCGATGTCTTTATTGTGGGCTTTGCGCTTGGCACCGGCTTGCCAGGAGCCTCTTTTACGGCCGTGCTGGTGTTGCTGGGACTGGCCTCGGTGGCCTCTTCGAAGTGCACATTCCCTAAGTCATTTGGCAGAGTTGAGACTTACAACTCAGACCTCAATTATGTGGATAGTCACCTGTCTTGGAAGTGCCCTTCAATCGGGTGAGGAAACGACTAATGCTGCCCGGCTTGGAGGCGTCTTTGTTGGCCTCTTCCTGGTCTTCCAGCTCGCTCACTTCCTCGTTGAATTCCTGGCCTGTGTTGGATTTCTTGCCCAGCTTGAAGAAGCGCTTCAGCGAATTGGATTTGGACCCGGCTGTGTCTTGTTCAGTTGTCGGCACGTTCTCTGGCTCGGCAAGCGGTACATCTTGAAGGTTTGACATTGTGCAACCACTTGAATTTTCCAAATTTTTATTTATTTGCAGCTCGTTGACTTACGAAATAAAAATGAATCTGGCTAAACAGTTAAACAGCAACAGCTCCAACTTTAAACCCAGAGCCTACTGAAAACTCGTTCGACAACACCATGCCCCGTAAAGTCCTGCTGCTGGCATTTGAAAATTTATTTGTCTGCCAATTGGCAATTGGCCGCAGATTTTAGTCCCGGCCAACATGTGTTAACAACGACTTCGAAACTGGTTTCAATTGATACGATTTTCATTTCATCCCCTCTCTACGATTGCAGGACACAATGCTGGCCAATACCAATATCAATACCAATGGTAACCGATATCAATTCATTCAATATGTCCCGCACTGTACTCCTGGTTATTCGTTCGCCCATTGTTCCAAATATTGCCTGGCTCTTATTTTTTTATGCTCGCACTCAAAGTGAAAAGAGTATATTGGGTTTGTGCAATGTCTGTCTTGCTATCCGCAATTAAGAAATACCAGCTTAAGGAAAATATTTAAAATATTTTGGTAAGATAAGCGATAAAATCGATATATCCCTCAGTTTTACAGCTAGATATATCAAATTTGTTCAGACTAATTACTGAAGGCTTCCTCTAAAGATCGCAAGAAATTTGTTGGATACGCCCACTGGGGGCGTGGCAAATAGATAAAATCTATATATCATCTCCCACAATTTTAGAAGCAAATTTGGCAGACAGTGTTCGGATGACCGCCTCTAAAGATCGAGTCGAAAAAATTCAGCCACGCCTACTTCCACCCCCACAGTTACAAAAATCCATATTTTTCCAAAAATAACAATTATTATTTTTAAGACAATTTTCGAGTGTTTTAAACGGTTATTATACTGTGCACGAGTATTCGCGCGGTCGGTTACACCCGACTGCAACGTACTCACTTATTTCTCTTTTGGCCTCCACCTCCCTACAGCACTGGGCGCTGACCAGTGGCCACCAACAAAGCCGCTTCGTGCTGCCGCTTTCAAAATCAATTGAAGAAGTGGCGATTCCTGCTGTCGACACTGCCTCGTATCGGTTGTTGTTACGGTTGTAGTACGAGCTGCCTACAAGTATTGTGTGTGCATTAATTTATGTAGTTATGTTGTACTCCAGCACCAGAACAATGGACAACCGCCAACAGCGCCCATCTGTTTTTTGCTTTTATTTAAAGGGTGTTGAAATTTTAACCAATTGCCCCTGTAAAATATGTGCAACATGCAATCTTTAAACGGCCTTCTTCAAAAATCGTCATGGCATCTTACCATCGATTTTAAAGATTTGTATGTTAATCCTCAATCAATGGCAATAAATGTATTTTGATGAATAATAAAATAAAACTAGCAAATTTTATAATTTTTTCAAATTTGCCTGTTATATAAATATTCACAAAAGCCGTCGTGTCATTGTCGATGGGTACAGGGTATAAAAATAAGAATTTGGTATTTGTAAAATTTAAAAATTTCTATTAAATTGAAGGTATTAAAAGCCACAGCAGCGGGGAGGTATCAATAAATCATCTGCATCTGAAAAACACGGATTAATGCAAGGGAGCATCTGCTAGCTAGTTACCGAGCTGCTCTCCACTCTCTCTCTCTCTCTCCCACTCCAACTAAAGTGTGAAAATGGAAATGAGTTGGAATTGGAGTTGCGGTTGGCAGGATCTAACGGGTTGTGGGGGAGTGGAGATTGGGACTGGTAATGTCAAACGGAACTGCCAACACATTTGTAAATACCAAATGCCCCATAACCAGAAGCAGCAGCAGCACCAGGAAGACAACAATAATACCGACACCCCCTGGGCTTACGCAACAACAAAGGGCACAAGTGAAAACAATGGCAGCAGAAGCTGCAGCAGCAGACCGCAAAATGTGTTGCATGCCCCCTGGCGCTGGTGTGGAGATGAAGCTGGAGTTGCTGAAGCTGGCTGCTGCCCCGTCTGGCAGACAATCCGCACAGACAAAGGCAGCAAGTGCATTCATTCATTGGCAATAACAATCAAACTGCTGCTGGCACTTGGCTACTGACTGCTGTTGCCGCTGTCGACGAGGAAGACGCAAACCACCCAGCCTGCCCATCTCTCTTGCCACAGTTCTTGTTGTGCATTTGCAATGCCATTCAACTTGTTTGTGGCACCGCCAGCAGTAACAACAACAACAACAACATACCCATTCAATGCTGTTGACTTTAATATTTCGTCTAATTGTAATAGATATCGAATTAGTTGACTCTGTGGGAAAGGCAAACTTTAACCAGGCATACTTTGATAAAAGGTCATAAAATTATAAATCTTACTTCCCAACTCAAGATAGTTCAATTTGGCACTACTCCATATCCGCCTGCTGTGTTGCTTTAAAGATTTACAATATTTGCTTAGTACAAGTCCGTTTACCTGAAACCCCAGCGATAAAGAGTTCAATCGCATTGGTTTATTGGCCCCAACAACGAGAACGCCCAGCTCTATTTGATATTAATATCTTACGTATAACGATAATAACGATTTCCGACTGTGTGTGTTTAAGGCGCATTGATAATGCGTTTTTATTATTTCACACTTTCACTTTAACGATCACGATACGGAGCTACGGACTCGCTTGTGACTCAATATCGTCGTGGATATACAAATAATGAACGTTGACCTCTATTGGCGGTTTCTTGTGACAAGAAATCCGTTTAAGTTCATGTAATCGATGCAAGAAATTTAAAGATATTTTTTTTTATACTCGGGCAATTGAATAATAGGAATCTAATCTTTTACTAAGCAAGTAAAAGTGATTTAGTCCGGAATGCACGACTAGGGGATACCCAGCTCCAAGCCGAATAAGCTGCGTGGTGTGCTATCAAAAAAGTAAAATATACCATGCGTTAACTTACAAGCCAAATTTGGTTTTTCTAGATAGCGTATGGTATACAGGAAATAATCAAACTTTTAATCTCTAGGTCTTATAGTCTTTGAAACGACGGACAGAGGGACGGACATAGTTAAAACGCATCTGCTGTTTCTGCTGAGCAAGAATTTATTTATATGTTATTTACATTTTCAGCAATCTATTATACTATTTTTACCCATGTTCAAAATCAGGGTTCAGGTTCAACAATTTTGACATGTAAAGCTCTGGGATCCATAGTTCTCGTATTTTAAACTCCCATAACTTTCTCAAAACTGAACCGATTTTCATGTTTGATGGCATTTTGGTCATGATATATCATCTGAAATCATTATGCATTTAAAATATGTGCATTATTAAAAATAAAAATTTTTTAAATTTTTTGGTCAAAAAATCATGTACTCCCCCTTACTCTTTTTGGAAAAACTTTTTATTTTTAAATTTAGAATTGCAAAATTTTATTTTTAATCGATTGTGGTTGTCACAATTAGTATAAAAACCAACATCAAAACTGATTCTGAGGAGGTCAAATTTTTTGTCAAAAATCATGCCAAAACTGAGAAAATTTTGGACATGTAAAGCTCTCGGATCCATAGCTCTCGTATTTTAAACTCCCATAACTTTGTCAAAACTGAACCGATTTTCATGTTTGATGGCATTTTGGTCATGATATATCCTCTGAAATCATTATGCATTTAAAATATGTGCATTATTAAAAATAAAAATTTTTTAAATTTTTTGGTCAAAAAATCATGTACTCCCCCCTTACTCTTTTTGGAAAATTTTTTTTTTTAAATTTAGAATTGCAAAATTTTATTTTTAATCGATTGTGGTTGTCACAATTAGTATAAAAACCAACATCAAAACTGATTCTGAGGAGGTCAAATTTTTTGTCAAAAATCATGCCAAAACTGAGAAAATTTTGGACATGTAAAGCTCTCGGATCCATAGTTCTCGTATTTTAAACTCCCATAACTTTGTCAAAACTGAACCGATTTTCATGTTTGATGGCATTTTGGTCATGATATATCCCCTGAAATCATTCTGCATTTAAAATATGTGCATTATTAAAAATAAAAATTTTTAAAATTTTTTGGTCAAAAAATCAGGTACTCCCCCCTTACTCTTTTTGGAAAAAATTTTTTTTTTAAATTTAGAATTGCAAAATTTTATTTTTAATCGATTGTGGTTGTCACAATTAGTATAAAAACCAACATCAAAACTGATTCTGAGGAGGTCAAATTTTTTGTCAAAAATCATGCCAAAACTGAGAAAATTTTGGACATGTAAAGCTCTCGGATCCATAGTTCTCGTATTTTAAACTCCCATAACTTTGTCAAAACTGAACCGATTTTCATGTTTGATGGCATTTTGGTCATGATATGTCCTCTGAAATCATTCTGCATTTAAAATATGTGCATTATTGAAAATAAAAATTTGTAAAATATTTTGGTCAAAAAATCATGTACTCCCCCCTTACTCTTTTTGGAAAATTTTTTTTTTTAAATTTAGAATTGCAAAATTTTATTTTTAATCGATTGTGGTTGTCACAATTAGTATAAAAACCAACATCAAAACTGATTCTGAGGAGGTCAAATTTTTTGTCAAAAATCATGCCAAAACTGAGAAAATTTTTGACATGTAAAGCTCTCGGATCCATAGCTCTCGTATTTTAAACTCCCATAACTTTGTCAAAACTGAACCGATTTTCATGTTTGATGGCATTTTGGTCATGATATATCCTCTGAAATCATTATGCATTTAAAATATGTGCATTATTAAAAATAAAAATTTTTTAAATTTTTTGGTCAAAAGATCATGTACTCCCCCCTTACTCTTTTTGGAAAATTTTTTTTTTTTTAAATTTAGAATTGCAAAATTTGATTTTTAATCGATTGTGGTTGTCACAATTAGTATAAAAACCAACATCAAAACTGATTCTGAGGAGGTCAAATTTTTTGTCAAAAATCATGCCAAAACTGAGAAAATTTTGGACATGTAAAGCTCTCGGATCCATAGTTCTCGTATTTTAAACTCCCATAACTTTGTCAAAACTGAACCGATTTTCATGTTTGATGGCATTTTGGTCATGATATATCCCCTGAAATCATTCTGCATTTAAAATATGTGCATTATTAAAAATAAAAATTTTTAAAATTTTTTGGTCAAAAAATCAGGTACCCCCTTACTCTTTTTGGAAAATTGTTTTATTTTTAAATTTAGAATTACAAAGTTTTATTTTTAATCGATTGTGGCTGTCACAATTAGTATAAAAACCAACATCAAAACTGATTCTGAGGAGGTCAAATTTTTTGTCAAAAATCATGCCAAAACTGAGAAAATTTTTGACATGTAAAGCTCTCGGATCCATAGTTCTCGTATTTTAAACTCCCATAACTTTGTCAAAACTGAACCGATTTTCATGTTTGATGGCATATTGGCCACGGTTTGTCCTCTTGATTGATTATTCATTTAAAATATAAGCATTATTTAAAATATAATTGTTGTGAATTTTACTTACTAATTTTCCAATAAATATATGGTTGTCATTACACTGTGAACGAGTATTGCGCTGTCGGTTACACCCGACTACTGGGTTAAGAACGATTGTTTAAGTTTCTGTTTATGTAACCGATGCTTAAAAGCAGAGCCGTTGACAATAAGTCGCAGCTTGGCATCAAGTTAATCAATTACTACAGGCCGCAATAAACTTAACCGTTGCAGGCGCCTTCGAAGCTGTTGATATCGATATCGTGTGATGGCATCAAAAGCAGCTGAGCGCCGGCACAGTAAACAGAATGTCAACAGTTTAATAAATAAAATCAGTCAGCAGCACAACAGCCCGATCCAGATCCAGATCGAGAGCTCAAACGGCGACTGGAAGCAGGCGCGCGACCGCAATTAAAAAAGCCACAAGCACGAAGCGCGATCGCAAGTGCGCGAGAGATCACTCCGAGTCAGATTTAGAGTCAGAGTCGGAGCCAGAGTCAGTTGGCGCTCCAAGCTTGGCTGGCAACACATGTGGGCACGTCTGAGGCATCTTTGGCGTCGCCTCGTCGTGTGCGACAGGAGCAGATTGTCGCGGTTGATCAGAATCAGCGCTGACGTTTTGATATTTGAGTCTGCTTTAAAAATATGATCGATTTATTATGCGACGAGGCGCTGGCAACAACGCTGACGGCTGACAGCAGCAGCAGCAGCAGCTGAAACAGCGACAACATGGCCAAGTGGCTCTCGCCAACTTCCTTCTGGCCCGGAGCATAAGCGCGACATTGATTTCGCCAAGTAATGAGGCAACTCATTAATCATTTTTTAGTTGTGTGCGCAAAAATGCATCGGCTGGGGGATTATGTTGCCGGCGTCGCAGCAGCCGCAGCAACAGCCGACGCCACTGACGGAATGCTGGCAACATGTTGCATGTTGCGCCTGCTGCTGACTGGCGGGGACAGCTGCGGCTGGCGAGGCCCCAAACAACCCAAACAACCTCTGTCGGCACTGGGCCCGTCGCCCCCTACTGGTTCCCACTGTGCAGCGTGTTCTCTTCGCGCACACTGCCTGATTCTGTTAACCTTTTGACCATTTGAAGTTATTTTTGTATGCTTTACTGCCAATTTGGTGGTCATTGGCCATTCACTTGACTTGCGCCTGTTGCTTGTCGGCTGTCGGTTGTCCATGTCCGCTGTCCGTTGTCCGTTGTCTGCTGCTTGCCAGTTGCCAGCCGCCAATTGCCCGTTGCTGCGGTTGCTCTTTTGGCACACAACGCACCATGGCTGACAGTTTGGCCGATTGCCTGGCCTCTGCCTCTTGGTCTGTCTCTGTCTCTGCCTCTGTATCTGCCTCTGTCGTGCGTTGCCGTCGCGGTCGCGGTCATCTGGCCTGGCTTGTGGCACACACTTGTGTCACTTTGCAGCGGCTTGCTAGAAATCTTAAGTACACTACAATTACATTTTTTTATCGTTTATTTTGTTTGTATTCTATTTTATACAAATTTTTTGTTTTTGTTTTTAATTTGTTGTTTTTATTTTTGTTTTAACACGATTTTAAATATTCTATAAATTCTTTTTATGCATTTATTGATAATAATATATATTAATATGATAATAATTAATTGTTTATATACTGGCTGGTTTCAATCTTTTGGGTGCACATATCACCGATCGGCTCGTCTTTCCCGGCTTACCTGAACATGAACATTTGTCGGATTGTCTTCGGATCAAGTTATTCTGCTGGTAAAATTCAAGGCTACATTGATGCCACAAACAAGGCGTATGGTGGTGTGAATCCTCATGTGAAGAACGTTTATTTCACTCACTGTGAATTCGATCTATGGAGCAAAGTTGGAGCTGGCGTAGCGCAGGGTGCCACTAATATTCCTCAAGCTTCACACTGTCCTGATCAGCGTTCGATCAGTCCGTGGAGTATAGTCCTGGAATTTCGGCTTTTTTAAAGGGGTAAAAGTTATAGATTTTATACGACCAGTTCTGAAACTCTCTTTAAAAAACTCATTTGCTGTTTATATTTATATGAATAAATCTATTGTTACACAAAATTCATTTATATTTTTTCTTTATTACTTTAGAGCAACACATTTGGTTTTTGTAACTGGTCTTTGGAATTGCCGTTGCTTTGTGATTTACCTGTAAGATTTTGCGTTTCGCGTGGCGTGTGTACAGGGTGCCACCAGGTGAATTGGGTGATGGTGTTACCTGCACTTGCCTCGCACAGTTGGCCAACTTGTAAGCAGTTGTTGTTGTTGTTGATGTTGATGTTGTTGCTATGTTCTTGTCTGTGGGGCCATTAGCCTTCGCTGCGAGGCACTCACAGCACACACACACACACGCACAGGCAGACGCACACACATATTTCAAAGATCGCAATTCTAACAAAATTTCTTCATTTGCCAGCTGAACTTGTAGCTTGTTTGCAGTTGTTGGCAATTATTTATAGTTTCTGATGTATTCAATTTATTATGCAGATGTAGAAAGTTGCTAAATGCTTGATGTATGACTCTAACATATTCAATGTAATCATTTTTGCATAATTTAGCAAACAACTTGACGGAAACGCATTTACTTCGCCAAATGCATTGGATAGCATGAAAAGTCTGGAAATCTGAAGAGTAATTGTATATAATATATGGCAGCGTTTTGGCAGCTGCATGGAAATCTATAAATGTAGTTGGTTTAATAAGCTGCATCCGGTAGTTTGGTATATTAAATCCATTTTTATTTATTATTTTATTTAAAGCTACTTTTTTTTTACATTTGATTTTATCTAAAAACGTTAGTGAATAAAAATAATTTTGTATTGGAATTATTTATAATATTTATATATAATAATTATTATTTAGTAATTGGACTTTTTTACTAATTTCTCACGATATTTCAAGTCATCGGCCAACACTTGATTTATGCACAATTTGTCTGCCAAAGTCCTAAATATTATCAATATTCGCTTAAAGTTCATCACACTCGGATCGGTAATTAATTACGGACACTGCACAAAAACAAAAAAGTTGCGATCGCATCTGCAAGTAATTAAAAATAAATAACTAACCGAGACAACTTAATTTTGAAGGTTGCTTTTGCCGATCTACCGTTCAACATGCAATTTTCCATGTATTAAAGTTTAAAGGCCAGCACAAGAGGGGAAACCGGCAGCTAAAAAAGATTTTCTTATTTATTAAAATGTTTAAAATGGGTTGGCGGTTGCCGCAAAAAAAAAAATACATAAAAAAAATAAAATGGTAGCCAGAAATCTATTAAGCAAACAAGCGCCGCTGACAGGTAACATAGATCGCCAGGCGAGCTGAGGCCATTAGAAAGCGATTAGATAGCGATACAGATACCAGATACAGATACAGATATGTAGATACACACAGCTACAAGCCATACATATGTAGCCCACGAGCTCAGACTGAGCCAAACAATGTCTGGACAGGCCAAACAATGGCAGCTAAACATGGCAAGTTAACAGTTTAATTTTGCAGCGCCACAAACACAAACAAACAACAACGAAAAACACTATGCCGCTACATACGGCAGTGCCATGCGATATGCGGATGTTTGCTCTGCATCCGAGAGATACGTAACTAATGCATCGAGAAAAAGCGCGCTCAATCTCAGGACGAAACAAAAGCAAAGCTCGCTGGTGCCGGCAACAAAAACCCAACTGCAGTTATCGCTCATTATGGATCTTGATCAATGTGCAGCCGTGTGAGGAACGCTATGGGTAATCGCGAGCAAAAAATAAAAATAAATAAAAATACAACGGAAAAACCGCAAGCCACGCACAGGAGTCAAGCGCAAAACAAAGGAACTGGCTCCCTTGGCCGGCCGACAAGTGTTGCCGCAACATGTTGCCAAAAAAGCCAAAGGCAATGGCCGCAGCAGCGGCAACAATGAAGCTGAAGCTGAAGCTGCCCAGCTTCCGCCTCGCATCCTTTTGCGGTAATTTTGCATGGCACAGAATTTGCCAACTTAAGCATTAATAGGCTAAGACGCACTTTTCTGGGCGCTACCATAAAAAGTTAAACATCTGCCTAAGAACAATTTAAATGTATTCCGTTCTATAGATGCGAGTATTGGATACTTAAAGGCATAAGACTTTTTTTTGAAATGTATTTACATTTTAACAATCTGGCAAACTCGCTTTTATTATCTCGCATTCACATTGAAAAGAAAATGCAACTGCTACTCGATTTTTATAACGATTATTTTATCTTAATAAATATAGTTTATTGAATGATTATTATTATTATTATTTATTATATTATTATATTATAATATATGGGCGCAGTTTAGCAAAGAAGGCATTTGCAATTTAGCTTTATTTTGGGTAAATGATTAATTGCTGTCAGTTTATTATTTACTTAATATATGGCTAGTTATATATTAATATTATTTACCTTTGCTTTTGCTTTCACTTATCAGCTGGAATTTTGATTAAGTTAAAACGGGGAATATAAGGACTTGTATTAGGACGCCAATTTAAAATTTGAAATTGTAAATACTGTTTATTTTTAAAATATCAAACATATATAGTACTTCTTAACTACACATTTTTTTCGATAAAATATTTATATAACTTTTTGCTTAATTTCTTAATTTTTGTAGCGCAACAGTCAGCACATATTTCCCCACACTTTTACCCATTTCATTATAATAATAAAACATTTAATTAACGCTCCATTTATGGCAAGCTTCAAATCGATCTTCGATCCGCTTGTTTGTGGTGCGTGCAACGTTGGAGACGATGAAAAAAACCGACACAGCTGCGGTTTAGGCAGCATTATAGCTAAGACCACATGCAAAAAAAAAAAAAGTAAAAAAACACAAAATACAAGATCTGAATACAGTAACCGCAAGAGTTGCTTTGCACTTTCTGAAGTTTTTGCTTAAATGGTTCGAAATAAACGATACACTTTCAACGGCCGTCTCGCTCGGCCTTTGTTTCAGCAAAAATGACATTGAAACGAATCGTTTTTATTTTATTTTCAGAGGCTGGACGCGATCGGTGCCGTTGTGGTTCAGGAGGCATGCGGGTCGAGTTCTCAAAGTCTCAGACTTTGGCATTGAGTTGAGTTAGTCGAAGACCAAGAGCAGATCATAAGGCATATATATTTGTGCCAACGATGAACATATATGTACTTTGATATCTCGTGCAGTGGCCAACGTGCGATCAGACACCACCCAAGCCACAGGCCGCATATGCAAAGTAGTTTTCTATGTCAAATGGTGGCATTATATCCCATATCCATGCTCAGGCATACGCACAACTTGTGAGCTGTCAAACGGAACAATAATAATGCCCAAACAGAAAACAGGCGGTTCATAATGCGAGAGAGTTGGCCAAAAAGAAAACTTCGATTTACCGTTGCTGGTTTATAAGCCATCAATTATATTGTAATGATGTCTGCTGCTGCTGCCTCTTCAGAAATCATGGCTAGAACAACAACAGCAACAGCAGCAGCAGCAACAACGAAAGCGGCAGCAACGAGGAGGCAACATGCTCATTATCAACGTCATCATTGGCGTGGCGGCAACTGCAACTGCAACCGCTGGGGCTAAAGTCGCATTAGAATGCCAGACCATTCGGCAAATAGACAGGAGTCCAAAAGGAAAACTACTTACTGCTGCGCTGATGCGCATCGGCCGCCGTTTAACGCAGCTTCTCTTTGGCACTCGCTGAGCACTCGGCTGCAGCTGCTCATCCTCATCCCAGCATTTGCATTTGGCTTCGCATTCGAGTGTCCACTAAATGTCAATTAAGTGGGTTTTACCACGGTTTGATTTGCCGGTTGCCAAGTGCCCGGCACCCAGTACAAAGTACCCAGCACCCAAGTTTACTGATCGCTGCGCCTCCGCCTCCACCTCGATTCCTACACCCACTCGGCAACTTCTCGCGCTCCAACTGCGATTCCCACTTTGGCCATACAAACACATAACATAATAGCAATAACAATAATGCTGCTGTCTGAAGTGGACACCCCGGCCAGGCCTGGCCTGGCCCGTTCACAGCACAGGAACACGCTCATCATCTGCGCCAGAGGAGCACATGTGTGAGCCTCTCCCAGTTATTGCATACGGGCATTGGCGGCTCCCTTTGTCATTTGGCGTGACGCATGCGTAACGTTCGATTTGATTCAATTAATGGATGGGAATCGTCTGTACGTGTTCCCAAAGAGCACATTTCAAGGCAGCAGCCGCTGCTCTCAAGCCTCCAGAGATCGGAGTTGACGGATGCAGACGGAGGAGCAGTTGCATGCAAATGTTGAAGTGTTGTGTAAATATCAACGAAAATATGGGAAACACTGTAGAACTACAAATTGTATTTTCTTTCATATACAGTTGCATTGTGTCTATTTTCCAGGTGTTTAAGTCCGAATAAAATGTAATATTTAAAAATTTTTTATTATTATTTGTAAAGTGTAAGAAAAAGAGTTATAAACTATAAGATTAAGTATTTATACTCGTTTACGTAGTGAAAAGAGTATATTGGGTTTGTGCAACGTCCGTCTTGTTGCCTGTCTGAAAGCGATTTGGTTCGCCCCTATTGAAGCTGAAGGCTCAAAACTTGGAATATATGCTCGTGTATACCTGCGTCATAAACAGTGCTCAGATTTTTTGGCTACGCCCATTGTGGGCATGGCAAATCAATTTAATCGATATATTTCCATGAATTTTAATACTAGATACATAAATTAGCCACTTATCTTATATTTATTTATAGTATTTAATCTCGTTTAATCCCTTTAATTTAATGAATTTTAATAAATTTCATTTGCAGTTTTATTATTTTTTAGGTAATGTATTTTATTTGTGCTGATATCTTGAGCAACAGACAAGCTACTAATCGTTTCGCTTTTTAGATTCTTAATTGCAACATTAACGTTGTATTCTAATTGATATACCAATTACTCACTCACTTAAATTATTTCACAACGATGTGTTCCGTAATAACTTTCTAAAACAAAGTTTCAATATCAATAAAACCAAATGCGAACCCGTTTTCCTGGCTTCAACTGACGATCATGTGGTACCTAGTTGAGTGCTCGTCGGCACTTGAATAACTCAGAGTCATAAAGAGATCGTCGTGGCGAATACCAGCAACCCCATCGATGTCAATTGCGTTAAGACAATTACTTTCAAATAAATTAAATGCTAACGACGAGTCGATACTCGAACCGACTGCGAATGCGATTGCGATTGCAACATTGATGCATAAGTTGCGACGATTCGAAATCAATTAAAACTTTCATAATTAATAGTGCCTAATGAGAGTGTTGCCGGCAATTGAGTATGCAAATCGGTAACATCAGGTAATATCAATGTCCAACATTTTAGCTGGCTCATTGCGGCCAGTCTCGACTCGTGTTTCATGAAATCGAAATCATTTTGATTGCAAAAGCGATCGAAGAGCACTTGAGAGTCTCAAGCTTTGCAAAACAAAGCGAAAACCAAACTCAAATCCACAATCATTTAGCGGCTTTTTTGCACCTGAGTGCTTCATCATCATCTCTGAGCAGCTCTCTGGAGAAGCACATGCATCGTGCACAACAAGGTTGAAATTGTTAATTGTTGACAAAGCCTGCAACCAACGCCAACTGCAATTGGTATTATTATGCACTGCTGACAACAACAACAACAACAACAACAACCACTTGCAGCTGTTAACGTTTTATTGTTGCTGGCAAAATTATAAATAATTGCGCACTTGACAAACAAATGGAAAAACGCAAAAAAGAAAAATATGAGATATATTTTTAGAAGCGACAATGCGGGCGTTTAGCTTTAAATATTGTGATTATGAGCTGTTAGTTTTAATGAAGCAAAAGGCGGTTTTCCACGTCGTGATCAGTGATGATATAATAAATATACTAGCATAGTGCCAAAGGGTAAAGTCTATCAAATGTATTTACATACAATAGATTTGCATGCAGCTCATCCAATCTCATCAGCAAATTAAAATACATTAATGATTTCGTGTTGTGTAAGAAATATATATATATACGTAACTAAAAATAATGCCAAAACATATAAGACTTACCTGAAGCTTTGAAAATCGTTTAGAAGGGTGAGGAAAGAGAGAGAGAGAGAGAGGAAGACAGAGGGAGAGAGAGAGAGAGAGAGAGAGAGAGAGAAAAGAGAGAGAGAGAGAGCGAGAGAGAGTGAGAGCGAGAGAGAGGGATGAAAAGAGAGAGAGAGCGATAGAGAGAGAGAGAGAGAGTGCAAATGGAAAAGTCGGTCAATAAAAGCTAATGCAAAAAAAAATATAGAGAGATAATGTACAATATAACACTCTAAACACTTAACTAAACATTCTGTCAAAACATATAAACCTCACCTGAACTCTTGAAAATCGCATGGAAGGGCGTTTTTGCATTTTACCAATAAATCTTCTATCGGCTCAGAAATAAAAACTTATAAGAGAAAATTTGCAGATTTCCGGAGAGGGGAGAGAGAGGGAGGGGGGGGGAGAGGGAGAGTGGGGGAGAGACAGATGGAGAGATAGAGAGAGTGGGAAAGTCAGTCACTAAAAGCGAACGCAAAAAATTCTTTGAAGATGACGCACTATAAAAACACTTAACTAAAAATAAAACAAAAACATGGGAACCTTACCTGGCCTCTTGAAAATCGAATAGAAGGGCGTTGTTGCAATTAACCAGAGTCCGAAACAACAAGTAAGACGGCTCTAGTCGAGAGTGCCCGACTAGAACCCTGCGGCGATCTGTCGTTAAATACATTTCAACCTGCTTGCCTAATTACATACATACACAGAATCACACACACACAAACACACGCAGCAAGCTGCGCATAGTTAGAATAGAGTAATACATATTTTATTATTTTTATTATTCTATAACTGAGAAGAGATCTATAATTTGGCTAAATTATGATTTATATTCTGGTTTATCTTTTGTTGCACAGCTAGTCGACTTTCATTTCCTTCTTGCCAATTCATCTTCTCAGCTCATTTTATTCTTTTGCCAGACCTCCCGAAAGTTGAAGCCTAAAGTGTGGTCTGAAAATGCACAATTTTCAGGTAATTTGCTAAAATAGTTCACAATGCTTTTGGCCTGTTGGCAGCTCTGTTGTGACTGGAGCAGAGAAGCAACAGCAACAACAGTTGCTTGCCACAAGAGGCAAGCACATGTGCGATCACCATAGCGTGACTTTGTGGTTGGATCGTCGAGGAACGTAAGAAAATACTGCAAAAGTGAAGGTTGCGCAGCAGCCGAGATGGGAAAAGCTGGAAAGCCGACTGCGATGACAACGTTGACAGCCGACAACGTCGTTGGCGGGGACTGCAATTAATGCTCTAATAAAGCCAAAGAAAACATGCAGCAGTCGCAGGCAGAGGCTGCCAGATGAAGCCCCAGCAGCGATCGGAACTTGGGCCGATCTGCAGGCAGTCGCTGAGTGCAGTTCCGTTAATAATGTTGTCAAAACGCGATGCGTTGATAAGCGCTCTGCTTTTGACGCTCTATTATGTGGGCGTGGCCGGCGCCGATGATGGACGCGATTTTGTGACACTGGGCGTGAAGAAGAGCAGGCGCGGAGGCGCCACAAGGGCAACACAACGGCTCGGTGGCATGGCCATCGATGGCATTGGCCTCCACTATACGCTGCGCTACCAGCCGGGCTTTCGACTTCATAAATTTGCCCAACAGCAGGAGGTGACCATGGCGCCAGCGCCAGAAATGACAGAGATGCCGCCAGAGCCAGCACCCACAGACCCTGAGCCCATGGGACCCGACGAGCCCGAGCCAACGATTCCAATGCGGCCAACTTCGATGGAACCGCCGCCAGACCCGCCTGGAACACCACCCCCTACGGAAATGATGCCCTCGCCGAGCAGCACGGATACGATGCCAACGCAGAGACCTACGCGGAGACCTTCTGTGCCGCCGCCCCCTCCTCCACCTCCCTTCAGCACGCGCACCTCCATTATGCGGCCGCAGACATTTTCCGGCAAGCTGGCGCACAAGCTGAAGCAGCTCATCTACGGCTCGCCGGTCGAAGCGAATCTCATACTGAAGCAGCCCGGCGCACCCAAGGCCAAGGGCAAGGGCTTCCTCAGTCTCTTCGAGGTGATCAAGTTCCCCAACACCAAGTGCAGCGTCTCCATGGGCGACATTCGCGCCATGGAGGGTGTCTGCTACCACGAGTTCGAGTGCAAGAGCTTGGGTGGCTTTCCCACCGAAAGCTGTGCCGAGGGTGTTGGCGCCTGCTGTATCTGTGAGTATGAGTACGATGATCAACTTAAGGTGATCAAGTGATCATTGCCGGCGCTTTCAGTCGTTAACGGCTGCGGCGACGTTACCAACCAGCAGACCGTGTACTTCGAGAGCCCCAACTATCCACAGGCGGTGCGCGAGATGATGATCTGCGTGCTGATCGTCAACGTGCGAAGAGGTGTGCAGCAGCTGCGACTCGATTTCCAGATGTTTGAGGTAACCACAAAGTGTTGAGAATAAACCGAGCCTCGTTAGTTAAGTAAATCAATGGGAAAATTATTCCCTTGGATATTTTTATTACTATTACCCATTATATATGGTGGAAAAGAGCATAGTAATATTGTTGGAATGAACGAAACTGTTAGAAGTGAACAACTCTGATCTTCAGAATGGTCAGCTTAACCAAAAAAAAATAAATGTCGACTTTTAATCGTATTTTTTTGATGAAATCTCTGAGATCTTAAGTTTGGTTTGTAAATTCAGTATAAAATATTTTTATTTTGTAAGCCTCCTCCTATTGCCACTATAGGGTATCATCAGTTCGTGTACTTTTTTATAGCTGAGCACTCTAACAATTTAAGGCATACCACGAAGTCTGTAGAGCTAGAGACACCAAACAAGGCATGTTGGTTCTTGTTTACATATGCACATAAATCGTTGTCCGTTGTCCACGAAATCATAAAAAAAAAGTTTAATTTAAGTGACATGAACATGATTTCATCATATATATATATATATATATATATTTATTTTAAAATTTGTTTAGTCGGATAGAGAAAGTTTTTAAAAGACTTTTTTTGTGTGTAACTGTTTTTATGTGTAAATTCAAATGGGTTTCGCTAAGTCGGGATCGCTCAACTCAAATTTTACATCTTATGTTATTATTATTATAAATTTCAAATTTTATTTGCTATAATGTTTGTCAGCTAAGTCGCCCCACGAATGGCGATTGTGTAGAGGATCAGTTCATTATATCTGGACACAATGCCAATTTCCAAATACCCATACTCTGCGGCATCAACACGGGCCAACACAGTGAGTACTCCCACCTAAATAGTTGTAATTTCTCTGAAGATAAATCTCTTATCTATTAGTCTATGTGCATGTCGGCGACTCCAACGAGAGCAAGGTGTATCTATCTGTGTTCGTCAAGGTCTCGAGCGGCGGACGATCCTTCAACATCAAGATCTCTCAAATCGAAGATGATCTCGCGCCCGATAATTGCCTGCAATATTTCAGCGACGGTGAGGGTATCATCAAGTCCTTCAACTACGATGTGGACGGCAGCATCGTGGGTAATCGAGAGGCCACCTACCTGGTTAGTAAACAGAGCAGATACTAAACGAATCAAATATTGATGTGCCCCAAACTCGCAGAACAATCTGAACTATGCCATTTGCTTGGCACGCTCCAAAAACGTGTGCAGCATCAGCTACAACATCGAGCTGCTGGGCGGCGACCAGCCCGACTTTCAGCTCACCAACAAGGATGAGGGTAAGCGACTGCTCTGCTAGAGCCCAATCCCAGAGATCTGCAGCTGAGTTGGGCTTTTCCACAGCTGAGAACGATCTGGTGGCCGATGGGCAGGCGGGCGCTGGCATCTTCAACTGCCCGGACGACTTCATAGCCGTCAACTCGGTGCGCCTGTGCGGGGAGAGGCTGAACGATGGCATCGAGAACGAGGACTTCACCATGCATGCCACAGTGAGGGATCTGGCCGCCGGGCCCATTGTGCTGCCCTTTCGCACCGATGCCGAATATGTGGGTCGCGGTTTTCGACTGGTCTACAGACAGGAATTGTGTGTCTGACATGGATGCAGTTGGGCAGCGATTACGATTACGGTTACGGTTACGGTTACGGTTACCTTTACTGTTACCACTCGTAGTTCATAGGCTTCGTTTGCCGTTGTTTGCATTAAAGTTTGGCATACGTTACGCTTCAGTCCGAATTTGAAATCGACTGCGGGGCCTGCGCCGGCTGCGATGGGAAAACATGGGACATGCATGCGACCATTTCCGTTCCCAGTGCTGTGTTAATGTGTTTTATGTATTTCAGCGCTTTGGTGGCTTAGTTTTGGCACCGCCCACCCGCCGACTGGGCGGTCTGCTAGTTCGTAGTTCACAGTCGGCTGGCGTTGGTGTCGGTTGACAGGTTTATTTTCAGATTTTCATATCTCGCCTCGCCGCAACTATGACGAAATCCATAACTTGCCGCATCGTCTCTCGTTCAAGTTGCAGTTGGAGTCCACGTCCAAGTCGAAGTCGAAGTCGAAGTCGAAGCCGCTGTCGTGTTGGGTTGCTATGCTTAAATTTGTAATAAATTTGATTTTTTCCTTTCGATTGCGAGTTTTCATTGTTCCTTTTGGCCGTCGTTTGATAAAGTCACAATTAACCCACGCCTTTTTCGTAGCGGTACTCTTACATATATTTGCATATCATTTTGATTGTTTGGATCGCTGTCTGCGCCGCTGACATGGTGATGACTAAAAGTGTGCAGCGCCACCAGCGCCACCAACAAACAACAACAACAACAACGACAACAAACAGCAATCATTAAACAGACAACAACAAATATTGCATGCAAACGTTTCGAGTTTGAAGTTTGTCATCAAAGGTGCATGAAGCCTTGGACAGGGCGCCATGTGGCACAGTGGAGCGAATTTAACTTCACAAGCGTTGGGATTGTAATCACTTAAGCAAAAAGACATGCAGAAGGATGTGTGGATGAAATCTTTCAGAAATAAAATAAATATAATTTTTTATAAATACATTTTTTTAGCTACAATACAATATATGGTTAAGAAATAATAATTAAAAAAATATATATAATCGAAAACTAAATGTGGTTTAAAAACATATTGTGTATTACCATTTTTACCAGATTCTTCGACAAGCCTTACTAAATTTTTACAAATTATCAACTTTTTTTTTAATGAAAAATCCCCATTTCCTTTCACAGTACCGACCGACTCTAGCATAAATAAATAAACCCGTAAAGTCGAAAAGTATAAAATAAAAATCCCTTCAGGGCGTAACGTGCACTACATTAGAAATTGAAAATCCACCGACGACGACGACGACGCCGCCGACATGGCCAAAAAGGAAAACATGAGAATCTTTTGCCATGCCAAGCAGTCGCTGATGTCTGTCGAAAAGCCGCTTGATGGAAATTAGAAATACAAAAAAAAAAATATAAAAAACCATGCCACAGCTTTTTAGTCAACTTTTAGGAGAGGTTTTATATACACACACACATATATAGTTTCCCTGGCTCAGAGGAGCCTAACTGCGGCAGAGCGTGCTTGGCAACGCCTTTTGTCACAGTTGCGACTCGTCGAGATCTGTGGCAACATTCGAGCATTTGCATAAGTTAATCAATTCGCAATGAGGCAAAAGGTGAAAACTATGCAATTGCTTGGCTTATCAGATCGCAATCGTACTGTTAACTGTCAGCAATCAAGCCAAATGAATGCTGAAAACGGCCGTCGAATCGGCAATCGCTTCATGTCTTTTAATTGTCAACACCCCCCCTTAAAAAAAAACTCGAGAAACAACAACAACAATGGGAACCAACAACGGGCACAATATGTCCACCACAATCGCCGTTGGCGGTCAGTTAAAGCCATTTCAGGCGGCATACCAGAGATCACAATCGCAAAGGCAACAACAACAGCAGCAAAAGCAACAGCAACAGCAACAACAATAAACGCTAAAACGTTAAGGAAAATGCCAATAAATTTTTGACAAGACATTATACAAATGCTAACTTTATTAAACGGCCACGGGACCACCGCATGGATTTTAATTGCCAGGTTATTGATTTAAAATACAGCCAAAGTTGCTGCCAACTTGTTTGCGGCTTAATAAAGCGATCAGCTGGCCAACTGCTTGCCTGATCTTTTGTGAGTGTAGAGAGGGGCACTTGCATACTATTTGTTTTTTAATGTAAGCACGCACGTGACTCGCAATATCAAAAACATATTGTATTTTGAATATTCTGAAAATGTTTTAAAGAATTATTCGAAATAATTTTGAGTAGAATGTTAAAAAAAAGAAACAACATTCTCCACTTTTGGAAAATTCACCCTATGACAAAAAAGAGTCTAAAACTTTTAACTTAAATAGTGGGCTCTAAAGATCATTCAAAAATATATAAATATCAAGTTTTTTTTTTGGCGAGTTTTATGTTTGTATATATTTTTTTCGCCATCTCAAAGCCCTATTCCAACACGTCGTGTTGAGCTGTGTATTTCCGTGACACGAGCCCAACTCAGAGCCTATAGAGCTGTTGTTGCCGCTTATCTTTCGGTTATCTAATGAAGCAGTTCTCATACCTGCTGCATTTTTGCGCTGCTCGTCTGCAATTAATTGATTTGACTGTTTGGCAGTTGCTCGTTTGGCCCCGACTTCGCCTTGTGATGGGCCTTTAAACGGCATGGGGTCCCCGGCCCAGAGACGCTTTCCTGCATCGACTGCGATTTGCAAGTGATTGGCGCCGCAGCCCAGCAGCCCGCACTCGAATTCCGCGATCGACAGAGCCATAAATGCCGCCAGTCCATCGTAATTCAAAGTAATTAGTCATTGCAAACTAATGAAATGCCTTGCCCGGCGATTGATTTGAAGGATTGATGGAATGCTTGAGAGCATGGGAAGGCAAAAGCTGCTTTTCAAACTACCTTGTGGATTGGTGGATTGGGATGCACCTGAAATCGTAGTATAATCACTTAAATTTAATGTATTTTCGCTTTCATAACGTAATTGATTTCGTCATAAATGCGAGTTGAAATAAATTAAAATCGACGTAAACTTGCTTGAAAGCTGTTTTGATGAACGGAACACTAAATTAATTACATTATTTTCCTGTTCTTAAAATATTTAAATCCAGCTCAGTTATTGATTGATCAAAATAACTCTAATTTAGTTATCATAGGACCAATAAGTTTAATTATATTATGATTGTACGTACGACCCTCAAACATTGCTAGATAAAGAATCATATTTCCACTATAATTGCTGGCTTGACAAATTAGCCGATGGATGACACCTGATCCCCAAGGGGCCAACACAATAGCAAACGTTTGGCAAATTCGCAATGCATTATTATAAGCCGGAGTTGCCGTACTGTGGATAAATATACGTCGTAGCTGTAACCAACTGACACCAACACCATCAAGCGGCGATTTTATGATTCACGCTTGCATTAAAACCTCATCAAACTGGGGTAACAAATCGCGCTAAAGTCTATGAAACAAAAGCCAAAAGCTAAACTACCAAGTAGTGCGAAATGTTGGCAGCTGGGAGACTGGGACTGGGACTGGGACTGGGTCTGTGTCAGGTATTGGGACTGGGTTTGGGCTGAGGCGACGATGTGTTCGTCGGCTGAATACAAAACAACGGACTGTGCGCAACTTCACGCCGTAATTAAACTGTCTTCGGTTGTGTTGTACAAGCGTTCAAGCATTAAGCCGTCCAAAATTCAACCAGTGCCATTTCGAGTTTCATTTATTTTACATATTAGCCCCATACACGATCGCTTTTATACCTTATACCTTGTACATGTATGTATGTGTACGTATATATGTATATGTATATGTCGATTTTCACACTATTTTCTACAAATTTAACGATTCTGTTCGACTTAACGTAATGCCGTGATTTTTATTGCCGCACTTTTAGCACTCTTTTGGAGTCGGTGAGGACCGTCTTCTAGTTGGCTTATTGCATACCTATTTTTTTGCATGTGCTCAAAATTAATTCTGATAGTTTTCTTTCTACACTAGCAAATGCACGTGAAATATAATTAAAAACACATTTATTAATACTCATCCAATATCAATCCAGCTATTGATGCATATCTACATTTTTGATAGAATCAGAATGTTTTCTAGCTTTTAACCAAGTTTGTTCAACATAATCATACCCTTAAGCTCATATACTTTGCATGCAGGGTATGAAAATTAAAAGTGTTTGTCGCTCTTCAAGTAACAATGGGAATTAGCACATGAGAGACTTTTTGCTCTACCCTCGTAGGCTTGGCCTGGGCATTGTTTTATGCTTGAATTGTTCTAAAAATTTTAAAATATCTTAAACTCAAAGCTGTTCCAGGGGCTGCCTGTAAATACAATTTAAAGAACTTTACCTACTTATACGAGTGTAAAACTGGCTAAGAAAAAATCTAAAATCTATTTAAAAAAGATGATTTTTTCTCTATAAGTTCTAGCGTTTTATTGTATTTAATTTGTCTATATATTTTCTAATAATGTTTAATTCTCTCTATTATTATTATTATTATTATTTGAGTTGCTGTAAATGTTCCCCGTGGTCACATAATTTTCTTTTATATTAATTAAGTTATTTTAATTCAAGCGATTTTCCATTAATCTCCACTGCCTCATCGCCGAGTCTTAGCATGTAAGCACATAATCGCACTTAATCGTTGCCTCGGCTTTTGTAGAATGTGAATAGCCCTCGCACAACACACACTTACTCATTCACACATAATAATCGCACGCTTTCATGTGCATTCATCAAAATATCAACACTCAGCCAAAAAAGGAGCCTTTCGAAAATCTGTTTGCTGCTTCGGCGCCAGAATGCATTGCATGTAAGAGATCTTGGCCAAGTGGCAGGCGAGCGACACCAGGCCGAATGGGGCGATAACAGCCGGCTGGCCTGGACGGGAGGCAACTGGGTGAAAATGGAGAGGAAGTGGGCACTGGCTGTGGCACTGATGGCACCAAAAGGCGCATAAATCGCGTGAAAAATGTGAAAGAAAAAAGCATTTTGACACCAAAGCAAAAGGTGGCTGTTAACTGGCAGCGCGTTAAAACACGTTGACTAGATGATGATTATGAATATGAAAAATTAATGATAGTCACAGCATGGCAACAGTTGCACGCACAGACACAGCGGACGATGCGAATGCGCAGATTAAGCATACGCAGTGTTGCCCACTCGGACAACCTGGCCAACTAGGCTTGTCAGCGTCAATTTCACAGCGCCTATCCGTTAGTTATACACGCAAAAACACAGAAAAGTGTGCACGAATAAGAGAGATAGAGAGAGAGAGAGAGAGAGAGAGAGAGAAAGAGCAAGTAGTTTTCCACTCTCGGTATTTGGTTGTTTTTAATTTTTATTACTCGCTGCATTTGGCTGATTTTTGCATTCGGTTATGGCTGTTACTTTGCATTTCTCTCATTCGGCCTCTCGGCTCCTCGGTTTCTCGCTGCATTTTTCATTGGCTCAGTAGCCGGGTCACTTGCAAAACTTTCTATCTTTCTGTCTTCAAGCTCCTGCAGCTCCGTCTTCTGGCTATCAACTGCAAGCCAGACTTTCAGCCTAATCGCCCATCTGCCGTTTGCGGTCATTCGCTTAAAGATGCGCCAAGTGTCACAGCCGGAGATCCAGTCGCATTAATTCTCCAACTCCAGCTCCAACTTCGACTCCGACTCCATTTCCCACTTCCAGCCTGCGCTCAATGTGCGTGTGCCTTTTCCGACTGCCTGAGATTAGCGGAAAGCGCTGGCAAGTTGCGTTTAAATGCCGGCCATTTATTTAATTTGTATTTCGCTTATTTATTGCATTTTCCTCGGCTTTCTGTTGCTCTTGCCAAAGTTAATAGTCGGCTACTTCGGCTTCGCCTCTGACATCGCATTTAGCAGTCGTTTTGCAGTTGCCGTTGACCGTTTGAGATTATGCAACTCCGCAGTTAATTGGTAATTAAAACTTGACCATTAACGGTAGGTGCTTATTTAAATGCATTAGTTGGAAGTAGTGTTGATAAGAAGAAATTAAAGCATATGTCCAAGAGATATAGTAAAAGCATTGTTTTTAACAACAATGTCTTCTATTATCTTGCGCATAAAATATGTATCAAACATGAGCCCGAAAGTATGCTACACACAGACTTGGAGTAATTAGCTCAATAAAGGGATTTTGTAAATCAAATCAAATCACTTAAGTATTTGGGATAAATAAATTATCACGTTTCCAAGGTTTTTCAATGATATCAAATGTCTATATTATTTTGTATTTGAATACTGTGTTATGGTTTCTCTATGAATTAAATATTTGCAAATAACGAAAGCTATGATTTTGAAAGATTTTATTTATATTTTATTTTGGACAAAGTTTAAGTCGCATTTTTATAAAATTAAAAGGTTTTTTTATAGCTATTCAAAGTAACTCAAACGTTAAAAATATTCTGATAAAAAGATCTGCTTGTTTAATTGAATATTTTATATTTTATTTATTTTATTAATTGAACGATCATGGCAAAATCAGTTTTAATCCGCTAGTAGATTTGATTCTGTTGTACACAATGTATTATTTTGAATGATTAGCAGTGCGGAGATTAAGTCATGATGCATTCCACGCGAAGGCATTCCAGTGCCCAAGTCATTTGAGAGTGTTCAGATGCAAACTCAACTCGCAAGTACTTAAAGTCGACTTGTTAGGCAGCGCCTAAGCAACTAAGCACCTAAGCAGCGAGCTTTGAGAAGTACGCGATGCTTAACTAACGACAGCGTCATCTTCTGCTGAGGCTGCGCCCCGGAGTTGTTTTTGCTGGTGTAGTCATCGTCGTGGTTAGCGATGCTCGTAAAACATGTTTTTTCAATTAAAAATCTACGAAATGCAACAGCCCACAAACACACCACCAGCAACAAGAACAACAACAACAACAACACACGCTTTGCTAAGTTTGCGTATCGCTCAATGTAAGTAAAATCCAGAGACGGAGCTAGAGCCAGAGTTGGGGCTGGTGTCAGTGCCGGGGGCTAAGGCTCAGTTGAGGCAGTTAGTCAACTCGGTTAGTTAGTTACTGCTGTCTGCCCGGCCCTTGCGGTTTGTCATTATCATCAAGCAGATGATGATCATCATGATCACCTCCTGGTGGGTATGGCGAGCGTGTGACTTTATGTGGCAATTGTTAATATGACAAATTAATTTGTTACCCGGATTTGCCATTGTACCTCGCTTGTGTGTGGAGAGAGACCTGCACATGGATATGGTGTATTTGTGGCCGGTTAATTATAGAAAGGACTGAAGCAGATAATAGCCTTATGAAGGTATTGTAGTACTATTAAGGTAGCGCTGCCAATTAATTTGTATTTATTTATTCAGCCATCATCGTGCAGAATACATTTAATTTATAGAGTATATTTTAATAAAAATATAATTTTAAATATATTTTTATATCAAGCTGTTCTAGTTGTTTATTTTGTTAAACATACACAATTTTAATTTTTAAAATTACTCTCGCTGTTTTTATGTTATTTCTTCTTTTCAACCTGATAATAATGCACTCCAACTTCAGGCAGACCACAAATGTGGCTAAGACAATTATGAGTTGTCAGCGAGGGTAACTAATACGCAGCAAGGCACAGTAAAAAACCAATGACAATTACGGCTGCACTGCATCAAAATTTGCCGTTAGACGCGCCAAGCGGTAAAGATAAACTTATCGCCAACGCAAAAGCTGCCAGGCAATAAATTTTCCTTATGCGCCCAAGCCGCGTGTGGCAATAATTTTCGCACACAGAGCTACCGAAAAGACACAACAGCAAACAATGCACTGGCTGCAAAAAATAAAGAAAAGGAAAACTAACAACAGCAACAAAAACCAAGCATGAGATGGAGACTGAGGCTGAGACCGAAACGAAGCCGCCGCCATCCGCGCCCATCAGAAACGCAAGACCAAGTGACGGTGCCACCAATTGCTTTCAATCAAACACAAACTCTGTCATCGATCATTCAGCCTGTGCCCTGACTGCCTGACTGGCTGACTGGCTGACTGTCGTCAATGTCGGGCTGGACTGGGCTCCTTTGGGGCCAATAAAGCGAGCCGCTGGACGCTGGACGCTGCAGCCTACAGCCAGTTTGAGGATGGCAGCGTGATGACAATTTGATTTGCATGCAATGCAAGTGCAATTATTATGGCAAAGGTGACCAGGAAAGGCATCGGCATGGCCCGGCCCGGCCCGGCCAGGTTCGCCCCGCTCGCTCACTCACAACAAGAGCACCACTCCGTCCGTCCGTCCCTCCGTCCGTCTCTCTGTCGGGTCGAAACTGGCAGAGTATGCAGAGGCTGCTTCGACGGCTATTTTGCATAAATGTCATTATTGTTGCCGCTGGCTCTCCAGACCGCCGCTATCTCAAACTGATTGACAGTTGAATTGAAAAGTTTGGCGACATTTTTCCTTATTTGATTTGTTGCTGTTGCAGTTGCAGTTGCAGTTGTGGTTGCTGTTGCAGTTGCCGCCGTTGCCGTCGCTTGCAGATATGCAGAAATTGGTGAAAATGTTTTCTGGCACTTTGCTGGAGCACAGCTTTTATATATAGTTCATAACTTTTCTTCTTTCCCCGCATTTCCCAGCAAGTCATGTTGCCAAATGTACTTCGGTTAATTAATGTTTCCCCTTTTTCATTTTCTTGTCGCCGAGTGTGATAACCAGTGTTGTGCTTCGTACACATTCAGCGGGGCGAGTGGAGTGGGGCGGGGTGGGTGAGTGCTGCGCGTACTCGCCTGTATTTGCTGGTGATCATAAAAAGCCGACAAGAGTGAATTTGAGGCAATGATCCTTGTTGGGTACGAGTGTGAAAATAGGAGTGGAACAAAATATTTTCTGGTTTTTTCTTTTAACATTTCGATACAATAGCCAATTAATTCTGGAAAGTTCAAACATGTATAAATATTCGTATTAGCAATTGAGCTTTCAAAAATGTTTTCAAATAATTTTAAAGATACGAACATGCAACATTTTATTATTAATCGATTGCAACATAAATTAGTCACAAATGCAACTTTGAAAGTGATTCTGAGGGTGTTGATTTTTCTGTCCAAAATTATGCCAAAGTTGACAAAAATGTAGCCGTGTAAAGTTCCCGAACACATACGTGCTTGACTTCAGTCCCATAATTTTGTCAAAGCTGAAACAATTTTCATGTTTTTTACCATTTTTGTCATGGTTCGGCCTATAGATAGATTCTGCATTTAAATTAATTTTATTTGAAAATGCAATTTCTTAATCTTTTACCTATTTTGAAAAAAATCTTTGTAAATTCTTTTAAGCGTCCCCACATATATGCTCAACATATTCTCTTGAGTGATCAGTAAATCATCCGAAAAGGATCCGCGATATGCCAAGCATGATTCTAACAGTAGTATTCAAAGCGCAACGCAACATTTTTGAGCAATTTGACAGCAGAGAGTGGCACACATGCGAGCCGGTTGCCAGGCGGGCCAGCAACGACAAGCACCCAAATAGCCAAAATGGCCAAACGGCAGGCAGGTTGTGAGTAGTTGGCAAAGGAACCAATTGCCAGTCGGCCAGTCCAAAAAGACTCCTCGACTGCAAATGAAATAAGTTGACATGCATTGACAGCGGCTGGCAGGCGGGCTGGCCGGGGGCAGGTGTTCGGGTAAGGCCAAAATGGCAGTGGCTGGAAAAGCTTGAGCCACCAAAATGAATTTTCACATAATTACCGAATGAGCTGGAACGCAAATTACCAAACTGAAATTTGAATAGCCAGGCAGAGTTTGAGTCCGCGTCTGCAATTCTTTGAAAGGCAGTCAGCGAGGCAGGCCAGCAGGCAATATGAATGGCATTTCATCGATGTGGCTGTTGGCCAAATTAATTGCCAACGCAGCGACGGTGGCGGTGGCGGTGGCGGTAGCAACAACAACGACAACAACAATGACTGCCACTGGCAGCAGCGGCAGCTACCAATGCGTTGGCCAGGTTCTTGGCTGTGTGCGGCATAATCATAAAATCCCCGAGTTTAATAAACATTTCCACAGAATCTTTAGCATCTCGACAGGGTCGACGTTGGCTAACTCGTTTCTTTATTTCATGCCGTTTTACTGCGTGGCTTATGAGCTGCCGCCAATGGCCAGGACTGCATGTCCAACTTGGTTTTGGTTTTGGTCTTGGTCTTGGCTGTGGTTGGGGTCTGGTCAGCACCGCTATGAAACTGCCCCGTTGTCGTCCAGTCGTTGACTCATTTATGGCCGCTACTGCTCCCAGCTCCCAGCTCCCTGACTGCCCGTCTGCACACTCTGCTCATTTGCGAACGCGACTGTTTGGCAATTAAATAGAAAAATGTAATTTTATGTGGCTGCACACAAAGCCACACCCACCAACCGCGCATGTCCGCCTAGCCTGACAGCCGGCCAGTAATTAGAAACTTTATTTTTTCCAATACCACTAAAAATATCTTTAAGTATTTTCTCTTTTTGAGTGGCCCATTGCTTGCAACGTTTCAATTGCCAACTTGACTCCAGGTCAGATAATGTTGTTCAACAGTGAATGCTTTTTATTAAACAGTTAAAAGATTGATGTTAGGCCTTAAGGATATGACAGTGAATTTGTGCGAATATTTATATTAGTTGCAGCTTCATAAAGTCTTTTATTCAAATATTAACTTTAAATTACATTTGTCCAACAATTTTAATATACCTAAGGGCTTAAAATATTTTGAAAATTTTGGTGTTTTTCTTGATGTTAATACTATATAATAAATTTTAATTTTATAGATATTATTGCTTAAACATCAAAAAACAATTTATAAAGTCTAAGGAGAACAGTTTATGTTCTAAATCAAAATTAAATTTAAATTAAATCCGTTGTCGAAATTCGATATATATCGGATATAATGGAAACCCCTCAACTGGAGAATGTTCTTTATATTGGCAAATACCAATTCTTTCAATTTGAGAATCGTTGGACTTGCATAAAGAATGTTTAATTTCAACAATGAAAGATTTTAAAATGAGTGTATGATAAGGCAACAGGCAAAAAATAAAATAAAATGACTAAAATGAAATAAATGTTACTTCAATTTGGAACGGTTTTTTTCTCTAAGTGTAACGTCTTAATTTATGGCCAGATTTTGACACTGTGAGTCTTGCCCACAGCACTTGCGAGCGAACTAATGGCATGGGCTGCCAAACAAGATCAAAGCTTTGCCCAGAGCTCCTTGACATTTGGCGCCAAACATCCCGGGCCATGCATAGAAAATAGTATGTGGAGAACACACCCCCCGACAGGCCGCCCCTCCCTGCTCATCACACACTTGAGCAGACAATGGGCGAGCGCACAAAGAACGGAAAGTTCAGAAACATGCTCGCTGCTTAAGTACGGAACATAATGAATAGCAAAGTGACCCCCGATAGCCGTAAATGTCAACAGCGCGGCCAATGACGTCATATGCAAATACTTACGAGTGTGTCAAGTTTAAAAGCGAGCGCAATTAATAAACGTGGCTGCGAGTACGAGCGCTTACTCGCTTGCATGTATCTGTCAGATACTTTTGCAAGACAATGTATGTTCGTAATTAAAAATAACAGCAATGCATCATCGAGTGTTGCAAGTTCGCCCAGCGGCAACTTGTGCATGATGACGCTGCAACGAGAACCTCGCTCCCTACCGCCGCACCCCCCAACACCCCGAGTGATTGCCAATAATGAATTTATGTCTTGTCTTGTATTTATGCACTTGACATTTCTCCGCTACGTTTTATAGCCCAATGGCGCCCTTTCTCATTTTTCGCTCGATAAAGCTGCCTTCCTTTGGCTTTCCGTTTTGTTTGCACTGAGCATAAAAAGGCATAAAAATAAAAAAAATAATAATAATAAGAATAATCAGCTGCAGCAGACAACAGAAACCACAAGCAACAATTTCTCTCAAGTCATAAAAATTAAGTTGCAAATTTTCCCTTGATGCGCACTCTAAAAAGAAAAATGCAAAACAGAAGATACTTCACACACACACACACACGCAAACATTTATTAACAATGACCACACTGACGGAAGCTGTAAAACCTGATGCATTGTCTGTTGTTTTAATGCGATGACTCAAAAGTGTAATTACATCAGCAGAGTGACATTATAATGATGATTAGAAACTGTAAATGATGTTTTCTAATGGCTGAGAATTGTCAAAGCGAAAAAGTAAGAGTGCTCCAGTCGATAGTGCCTGACTAAGGGCTACCCTGTACCCATACATACATTCGAACTTACTTCTATTCATACAGGCAGAAAACACTGTAAGGCATAAAGGTATAAGGTGAAATTATTATACATGCCGGTTACACACATTTTTACAGGGTATCACAATACCAAAATTGTAATTCTACAACTAAAGTGGCAATGCTATTTTTCATATATGACTGATATAATTTTTCTTAAATCTGTAATTATAAAAATTTTTTAAAATTAAAAATTTAATAAAATTCTGATTTAATGTAAGTTATTTTTCGCTCACATTTTGTAGTATATGGTGCTCCATAAACCCCATTACAAGTGGCAGGCGTGGCAATAAATTCGATCAAGTTGCGGCAACTGCAACTGTGCCCAATGCTAGCCATATCAGCGAGTCCTTGATAAAACAGGAAAGCCAAACAACAATTTTAATCTAAATTGTACGAAAACGAAAACGAAAACAAAATGACGGCAATCAATAAACAAATAACTTTTTAGCTGGCATCGTTTGCAGTGGTAGCTTGCCAAATGCAATCAGTAGCCACCTTCGAAGGTGAGCCAGGAAACTGGCTGAAAAGACGCAGTCGGAACACTGCATCATTGTTTATTGAGTGTGTGTGTGTGTGCGTGTGTGTGGGGAGGGTGTTTCTTTTGGGACCTGACGCTTGCAGCAATGACGTGACAAAACAAAGGCAACTGCAAAAGTTTTGGCGTGCTGATTTACAAGGATACAACAGCCTTGCCTGAGCCAGACCTGGGGGTCGGGCAATTACTATATGCATTGATATCGTATATGGTATATGTGGTCTGTCGGCAAAGGGTGCAGGGGCCCCAAGTCCTTATCGAGTGCATGGGCTGGGGCCACTTTGTTATGTGCCGACACTTCCGTTTGGCTTGACTTGGAAATTTGTGCCATGACACGGATTCAAAGGCGCTAAGCCGACAGCCTTATTGCGATTGAGACATTATGGACATGGAGGCAACTCATCGAGTCGAGTGGGTGGCTGGCGGACAGGCGGACTGGCTGCCAATTGGTGTCAAGCTGGGCACGTTGGGTTCAAGTGGCTGTTGGCCCAAGTAGACCAGGTTAATGGTGGCCCACAACAATCAATAGTTGCACAACATTTCAGCCAAGGCGTCAGTGGCAGAGTTAAAGCCAAGTTTGCTGGGAATTTAATTAATTGCAATCTGAGCCCAAGGATGTGCTGGCAATATTACGCAATAAGACTCTTATATGCTCTGCTCTTATCTATCATACAGGGATCGTCACAGTTATAAATTTGGTGATGGATTTATATAAATAAGAATTGTTTTTAATTTTACATCAAATAATGTATATGTTTTTAATTTTCCGTTCCTCAAAATGTCTGCAATTCACTTAAGCTTTTTTCACAACAAATCATTCCCATTAGAAACTGAAATATCTGCAGTATATTGCTGTTTCTTCAGAAACTGGCAACAAGTTGCGCCATTTGTATTTGGTTTTTAACCATATACTAGTTTGATATAATAATAAAAATTTGGTTTTATGTTCACATGTGTGTTGGCTTAATAGGCAATCAATTTATTTATGTGTTTTTAAAAACACATGTTAGAAACTTGTTCGTTAATTTTGCAAAAATACCAACAAAATTCAAATGTTAACCACAGGCAACCAAAGACGTTTGTAAGCTGTGCATAATTATGGGCCATGTGCAGTTTATGCTTCGTTTGAGCTGCTAGCTTGAAAGGGTTGGGTGAGTTTTTGGCTTAAGAGAAGTAGCACAAACAAGTATTGTAGTGTTTTGCAGAGAATCCATTGTTATACCCTTGCAAAGGGTTTATTGTACATGATTTACTCACGGAATTTGTAGCTCGATCGATAAAACATATATATCTCGCATATCTCCGGCAAATAAGGTCACATCATGGAGTGACATACCTTTTTAGTCTCGTAGGAATCGGGACTATCGATTGCCATGCAAAAATTCCCATTCTAAATTTTGACCAAATTTGACCAAAATGGTAAGGGGTAACATCACAATTTTTGACAAAAATTAGGTCGATTCTGAAATCCAAAAATTTTGATTTCATTCGAATTTATAGAAGTTCACGAGTTCAAAAATACCTAGTTTTTGAAGATCGGACTTAAACTTTCCAGCTTTGTTATTTAAAAATTCATATTGTCCAAGAAGGATAAAGGATTTGTTCACGGGACTTGTTGTGGAGTTGTGCTCAACATTTAATTTGTTCGCCACTTTTCAGATCTGATTAAATGATATTGAACTATTTTTATTGTATTGTACATTGAAGTATTTTACCTTATAGTTCAAATGAAATACACATTTGTCAAATAATAATTTTATTGATTCATCTTAAATGCGGTTAATTGGGCCCACTAAAATGTCGAATATTAGAGAACCTGCTAAGCCAAACAAATGAAAATCAATTGGGCAGCAACAGCCAAAAGCACTCAGCAAAACAATAAACAATTATTGAAATTAGAAACCTGCCCGAACCAATGGAGAGGGAGAGAGGCATCTCTTGGCTGCCTCGAGGGAGCGGGGAGCGCTGATGTCTTTGTTTGAGTGACCGGCTAGAGAACCTGTAACAAGTATTGTTCATTGGGGACTTGTCCATCTCATTGCCACTTGGCATGGGCAAACACAATTAATGAAACCGCACATGGAATTTCATTCTCCGTCTGTGAAATCTCAGCTGGGCCCCAAAAAGGTGTTAATGAACGGCCCGAAGGCATTTTGTTTTAGGCTGACATCGTGTTGACACAAGTAACATTTTTAAGTGGCCAGCACAGACAGCACACAAATAAACAATTGTTAGGCAGCCAGAGACTCTGGATTGGAATGTTAAATCTATATTTTGGCTGGAAAGGTCAGCGCAGGCGAAGGTTAGCACAGTGGTGGCATTGGTATGCAATGGGTTCGTTCTGAAACCCCACCTGAAATCATGAATCTAATTAAAATGCAATTCATTGCGGCCCAGCAGCGTGATGCGCTTCAACTGGAATGCAAATCAAATATTACCCAATAGGAAGTGCATAGGAAAATAATAAAATCATCAGCAACAATAACAACAGCAGCAGCAGCAGCAACAGAAACACGCCGCTGGCAAAACAAACCCATAGCCATGGCGAACACCCAAACCCAAAAGTCTTCCAGCCATCAAACAGCAGCATCAGCATCAGCACCACCGCCACCACCAGCCACAACAACAACAACAACAACAGCAACAGCAACAGTTGCCATCTCATGCAGGCAGCGGTGATGTCGATCCAACGAAGGCGTTGAAAATTGTCAAAGAACGCGCCGCAATAGATGCACAGTGGAAACAGACCCAATGAAATAAATCACATGTTGAGTTGAGATTTAGGTCCAGTTAAAGATGTTTTCAAAATATGGCACTACCTAAATTCATCTTGGCAAATATCCAGAAAATAATAAATGGAACATTTTTCTTTTTATGCCACATTTGGTTATAACTAAAAAATTGCCATTTACTAAATTAATATTATTTTATTTACAACAAATAGCCGATAGCAAGTGCCCAAAAATTTCAAAAACAAAATTTTAGTTCATGTAGGAAGATAACACTGACGGAGATATATATATATATATATATACAATAAAAACAAAAAATCGTAATAAGAAACTAACGTTTAAATATTATTGTTAGGGTTGGCTCTCCGTTTCTCTCAAAATTACTCGATTATTATTATAAACTGTAGATCCAAACAAATTTATTTTCAACTATTATATAAAAAATATATATGTATTTAATTGACAACTTTTTAAAGTTTCAGCTGTTGTGAAACTGTGTTTTAGTCACTGTGCAAAAACGCTGCTGATATTCGATTGTTGGCAGTCATGATTCAAAGCGTTCGAAACATCGACTTGGACGTTGCCCGCCCGTTGCATGCAACCTCATCTCTCATCGCTCGGCAACAGCGGCAGCGGCAGCGGCAGCAAACGAAAACGGTAAACTAACAGGCGTTGCATTTGGAAAATCAGGAGGACCAACCTCAAAAGTGCGCACCTTAAAAATAATCTTTGGACGTGTTGGCTGGCCCACTCCGACTGTGACTTCAGCTCAAATCGCAAACAGTCGTAACAGAAATTGTTGCCAATCGATTTCGAGTTCGAGTAAGGCAAACGAATAAAATAGGCGGCATCAATGGCATCGTCATCGCCAGCGTCATCGTCCAACTTGTTGACATTTGCCGCACTGGGTCTTAGTCGGTGCCGGCTCAATAAACCATAAGTATAAATAGTTTAGAGCGACTGCACTTTGTGGGGCATCGGCATCTGTTGCCGCTCGCGGAACATGCAACAAGTGCAGGCAATTTCAGATATTTGCAGCGCTGACAATCAGTTGTCGTCGACCGGCTCCAGCTCCAGCTCCACTGCAGCTCCCGCCCGAGCAGGCAACGCCAACGGGTTTGGCCAAATGTGGGGCCGTCTATGCTCCCTCAAAGTAGGTTAGACTTTGGCTTAGTAATAAGCGCATTACATGGGGGGAAACAACAACGACTACAAGACTCTGGCAAGATTTAAATCTGGGCGGAATTCTTATGGGAAACATTTAAAATATGTACGTAGGCATTTAAATATGCCTAGTCTGAAGTAGTTCAAGAGCTTACATTCGATGTAAGATGAGTAGAATATTGCATTGTTTATAAATACGCAAAATATTTAATTATAATGACTTCATTTACACTAGATTAATAACTGTACAAAAATAAATAAAACACTAAAAAAAAAAATATTAAAATATATATATGGTTTCCTTAAATAAAAAAAATATATTAATTTATAGAAAATATTCAGTAAAAGAAAAATATTAATAATAATAAAACATGTTTCGTTTATGGTTTCTTTAAATAAAAATAAATATTAAAATTTATAGAAAATATTCTGTAAAAGTAAAAGAAAAATATTAATAATAATAAAACATGTTTCGTTTATGGTTTCTTTAAATAAAAATAAATATTAAAATTTATAGAAAATATTCTTTAAAGTAAAAGAAAAATATTAATAATAATAAAACATGTTTCGTTTATGGTTTCTTTAAATAAAAATAAATATTAAAATTTATAGAAAATATTTAAGAAAAGTGAAAGAAAAATATCAATAATAATAAAACATATTTCGTTTAAATTTTCCTTAGCATTGACTTTACGGGCAGCTAAAAGTAGCCGCTTAGAGCAGGTATTAATTACAAATGCCAACTATCAATTACAAGCTTATGGACATTCAGTGCTCAAAACAATAAATCAAGCATTTGCAAACAAGAGGCAACAACAAGATAAGCCCATTGTCGAATCGGACGCTTAGGCCTGCGTTTTGACCAACTTCAATAGGCATTGTTTCCTCCAGCTAAGCAACTGGCTGCTGAGCAACTGGCTGAACGCAAAACAATTGGCCAATTTATTGCATGATTAGATTTTTCAGATTTCCAGCATTGAACGCAAAAAATCAATAAAAAGAATTTTTGCGCCCCAACATAATTGAGCAGGCAAAACCAGCTGAGCTCGGGCTCAGCCAGCCTCAGACTTGAACGATCATGATCACGATCATGATCACGACGATGATGATGTTGGCGATGACCAAGCCGACTAGTTAGCGTACACGAAGCGATATTTGTTTTATGAAGCCGCTGCCGTGGCTAACTGCACAATGTGTTGATCTTGAGATTAACAGGCGGCAGCTCGTACAGATTCAAATGAGCACACAACACACACACACCACACATACACCACACACACACCACAATACACACGACGACCGTGATGAGGACGAGTTTAATCATGGGGTATTCGAACGGTCAGTCGTCTGGCAATGGCGATGGCGATGGCGATGGCGTTGGCGTTTTGTGAGAACAACGCCAAACTGCTTATTAGACGCAATTAACAAGACACACAGACGGGGCCGGGTGTCGGAACCAGAATCGGAGGCGTAAAGCGCCCCAAACTGAAGATTGGCAGCGGCATTTGGCTTCAGCTGATGCTCGTTTTCGTCATCTTTTGTCGGCATTTGGCATTAGCTGGGTGTTAATTTGGTTGGAACCGCAGCTCAGCCAGCCATGGATCATATCGTCGATTAATACGATTTTGATTCCGAATTCAAAGTAAACTCTCTGCGCCAGCTTGGCGTCTGTTCGTCATGTGATTTATGTCCCTAACCCTAGCCGTCCGACTCGGGTTCGGCTTTGGAGCTTCCTTTGACTATTTGACACAAGAACGGACCTCACTTTCATTTACGAATAATTTGCCCCTGTGCGGCACTGTGTAATTAAGGGCTTAGCATCTATGCAATAATTTTGACGGCTTCCGGTATTTAATTGGCTCACGTTTAATTTGGATCGAGCTTTAAGGCTGGGTGGTCACCGTGGGTGTGGGCCATTTAATTATGGGCTTAGCTATAGCCCTCGGGTCAATAGGCGTGTGAAACATACGACTATTCAAGGTTAATAAGATATAATAATTGTGCTTTAAATTATAGCAGAGCATTTGCAGTGGGCAACATACGTTTTAGAATAATCGAAAACAAGATCGATTTTCGAAAAAGGCAAGGCTACAAATTAATTAATTAAGCATGATTGAATGAGTGCAAGTGATCAGAAAGTGGGTGAAAGACGCGAGTTTTGCTTTTTAAATAGTCGCATTTTCAGGAAATAATGATGATAATATAAAAATATTATATACATTATAATTAAGGCTAGAAAATTCGTATTACTTTTCATAAATTTCTTCAATTAATTTATATCCAAACTATCACTATTATTCTGTTTATATCTGTTTTAATTACATTGCTCCATTGTTGGAGCTAAGATTCTACTTCTTCAATTAAATATTCCTAAACTTATAACTTACTTTGCTATATATTAAATTTCTTGGTCTAAACGTCGATATTGCTAATTCAGTTGATATTGCGAACTATTTCAAGGTTAGCTGTGGTTGCACTGGACAAGACCCGCTCTTGAGGGCTGCCAACTGGGTTAGTCGCATTGCATTGGCTTTCTTTGTTAGCCATTTCTTGCTGAGCCCGGCGACAGATGCAGAAAATGCTTATTATGAACAGCGACAGGCCAAACAGAAAAGCAGCCGGAAAAACCTAAACACAATTGATGGCACACCTTGGCACGATAAAAAGGAAAACTCAGTCGGTGCACAAGCCAAAAGTAGACACATATATTTTATCAAACAACAAAAAGAGCTAGCAAAAAAGCTTGAAAAAAATGTAAATCACGCCTTGCTGGCAAAAACGCCACAAAGCGACGAGTCGAGTCGAATGGAGGGGAGAGTCGAGTCGAGTCGAGTCGAGACACACTTCAAAGATGACAAAAAACCAAGCAGCCAGGCAGATGACGACGATTTCAATGAAAATCAAGTGCCACGAGCAGCAGAGAGAAATAGGGTAGGGCAAAAAGCGCCCACAGATGTGGTGGCGAGTTGTTGGACCAGAGGCAGAGGTCGGGGCAGGGGCAGGGCCAAGGAAAAGGGGAGCCGGGTCTAGTTGGGAGGGTTTCGCTGCTCAGCGATGCGCGCGATATGGCAGGAAGCGGTAGAGCAAATAAAATAAAAATAATAAACCAATTATGCACTTTGCCGCAACATTGACTGGAAAGGCTGTTGGGGGGTAAGCCCGGTCTTGGGTTGGTCAGCTGCTTGATGGAAGTGTTGCCAGCGCTCGCAACACGAAAATTAAATCAGCAAAATGTGTAACTAAAAGATGCCTCATCCAGATAGTCAAGGTAAGGCTGAGGTAAGTAGCTGCTCTGGCTAATTCAACTAACGGCCTAGGTCTCGGCCTGGGCCTGGGTCTGGGCCTGGGCCTGGACCGGGCCAGATGAGCTGCAGATTGGGCTCTCGGGCTCTTATCTGACTGTGTGTTGTACTTACTTATGTTGCATGTTGATTTGCCATACATAGTTACCGAGGAGCTGGGCGGGCGTTACAATCTGGGGTCAACCCGCGGAGGTCAACTGCACAGTCGCAGTCGCGGTTTCACTCTTTAAAAGGTTTCACTCGACTCGAACGTCTCGTCTTGCTAATGAAGCTCCAGCCCAAGCGTCGATATTGTTATTGTTGATGAGACCACGTTGATAGCTTTACTGCCTGCCTGCCTGGCTGGCTGGCTGGCTGGCTGGAAGGCTGACGACAACATCTTTAGACCTAGTAGAGCTTCAGTCTTTGTTTATCGTGCATAAAGTGTTTAGTATTTAGTTGGTTGTTTTTGCCATACAAATTATCTGGCAAGCCGCTTTGGAGGCTGGTCCCCGCCATGTAAATATGTGCTTGAAAATTTGTTTCGGGTACCCAAAGGGTAATTAGTACCCCTGGCAACAGGTTGTTGCTCGTTCAGCTTGTTGACTGACTGAATCGCTTCGTAGGGCTCGTCTCTGCTCGGCTTGTGCTCAAAATATGACATTTTCTGCAGTTTTGTTTAATGTACTCTCAAACAATGTGCTTAAGTATTGCCAAATGATGATCAAATATTTGCCAAAGGTGAAAGTTTGTAGGTTCATTTTGTCTTGTGTCACATTGTTGTCGTTGTTGTTGTTTATGGCTTGTCTTCTTCGACGAAACTGAAAGTTTGTGCAAATAGTTGTGCAGAACCAGCAATTAGCGATGCATTTGCCAAAAACCTGGGCGGGACGACAATTCCCGTAATGGATTGTGTCTCGGTTCGAAACTTGGCTCGTTAGCTCTGAACAATTTTTAAGCGCAGCCATAAACAATGCATTGCGCACTGTTTGGTATAATTAGCTTACCTGCAAATAACCGAAAATTACATACTACATACTACATGGTCATAAGCGGTCCAAGTTCCCTAAAACTTGTTTAAAAACAAATTTGTCCAAAGATAAATTTTGTTTGTTTTTATGGAATACCTTTATGTATTCCCAAAATAACTCAGCAAGTGCATAAACAAGGTTGTTTAACACAGATATAAATAAGTATGGCCCATCTATTGAATTATATTCCAAGTCAGATCAATTTCCTTTAGTTTACACAGTGTTGAAGTGATCTCTCGCAAACAAAATATTATTTGTGGTGCTTACTCACCGCTTTGTTGGTCCAATATGTGGCATAATCTATTCCTTTTATGGCAAAACAAACACAGTGTTGAATCCATTTCCATACGACTACCATTTTACATTTAATCCCAGGCTGAGTCACAACATAATTAGCGCAAGATTCTCACTGGCGGCGGCGCCTCTTTGAAGTCAGCTAAAATAATTAAATAAATAGACTGTCATAATTAATTTGTGAAGCATCTGGAAGACCATTCGGTAACAAAACGGTCAACGGCACAGAAATAAAAATACGAGGAAGGCCAAAACGAAACGTGAAAACCACAAAGAGCCAAAGCTGACCCAAATACTAAGCCGCAAGAAGAAGGGCCTCAGTCTCATTCGCAGGCCAAGACAAAGAGCATTTACAATATTTATATAAATTAAAATACAAAATAGCTACATAAAATGCACCTAAATGCCAGCTTCAACAGCAACAAAAAGTCCACAGATCCCCTGTCTGAGGCCGTGGAAGACACCTCAACGCACACTTGAGTCACAATTTTCAACGAATTTCCTTTGAGCATTTAAAAAATACGGCAACAAAAACACAAAATAAAACAGAATTTCGCAGTTCGATTACCGAAGACTTAATACCCTTGCAGACGCATTCTATACAATAATAAATATTATAAACTAGCTTGGTATATTTGTATTTGTTAAAACTGATTTTCCACGGCTCGTTTCCATATAATATCTAAGACATAGGCGTGCAATTTATTTTACAATTTTAGACTAAAATCACTTAGTAAAATAAATAAATTAAAAAAATTTCTTATGTTACATATTTCGTGTCAGAATTTAAACACCCTATGCAAGGGTATATGAAACGCAAATAATAAAACATAGGTAGCATACACACAAAATATTTATCGCTTCCGGATTTTCAAATGTCGTTAAAGTCGGTTCAATATCATATGCATAAATGTTGGCTTTATCGATTTCGAATCGTTTATTTGTCCGCCGCTGCTTACGGTTGTCAACGGCTTTGAGTAGAAGTTTGATTTTTGTTTTATTCGTTATTCGTATTTTGGATTTGGTTTGGTTTTTGTTTCTCTTTTCTTCGGGTTTGATTGATATTCGTATCGATTGCGTTTGCGTTTGACAAGTTTTGCAATGCAACTGCGACAGGCACGAACGAACAACTGCAACGGTAACCTGTTGCAGGCTTGTTGGCTGGTACCGCAGCTCGGCTTGGTTTCGGCCAACTCGAATTAAATACATATATTTAATGCATTTACAAAATATCGATGACGTGCGCGATTGCCTTTCGTTTTGAAATCTGCTTGACTCTGTGGTGGGAAGCGTGGCCGCGGAGCACTTGACTCAGGCTCCCATTCGCATGTTGCCATGGAGCCTGCGCCTGCGCCTGCAACTGAGCCTCGAGTGCGGCTTTGGCTTGTCTTCGGTGCATTTTCTACGCCTGTATGACATATCACCATAGATTTACATTGAATTTCAATAACTGCGACTTGTCGGTTGCCAGTTCGCAGTTGTGTCTAAGATGAAGATGAAAAGCAGGCATTCAGTTGATTTCAGCTGACTTCGTCCCGAAGCTTTCACTTTTCAGTTTTGGCATATTCACGTTGTTCGTTTTCGGTGCGGGCACAAACATTGAAATGCCTATAGACCAGATCCGATATTACCTACAGATGCGTTTAATTCAAAAATGCGTTGAGATGTCAATATGGGCGCAAGCCAACAAATCGAAAGTTTTTTTTTAGTATTTTTCATATTTTGATTTAAGTGTCAAAACGCTCTAAAGATATCATAAGATATGTCTAGATGCAATTACTTTAACTGCAATATTTTTGAATACTATAAATATTATGATGTTACATTAGGATCTATATATCAAAATAATATATAATTTATTATTGTTTATTTTTAGTATACGATAAAGTTAACATCTATGGCCTAGACACCACTGTAAATATACTCGTCTGACCCTAATTTTTAGTTCAGGAACAAATTAATTATTTTTTTGATAGATTGATTACACATTAATTTAAATAAATAAGGCACTGTAATCTCCCACAGTATAAATACGAGCATGTCCGCGAAATGAATATAATTTCTTAAATATGAGCGTAAGATAATAACTGTTTTGCCTTAGCATAAAACAGAATAAAAACAAAAAAAAACATAATTGAGTTAAGCTTGCAAAAGTCCTTAAAAAATGAAATCCTTTCATCTAAACGTAGCGGCGACAGAAACAAAAACCAAAAAAAGGCAACGTCGAAACGAAAGCGAAAGAAGGGAAGCCGACGATAATTATGATGAGGCCGCTCTCAGATCGATGCGGACTGAGGTCTACTTCTCGATACAAGCGGTCTCGATGCGGTCGCTGACTCCGGCGGCTCAGTCCGCCGATGATATTGAACACGATAACCATGAAGCTGCTGATTAATTTCGACTCTGCACCGGAAATGTAAAAGAAAAGTCGCAAAAACGTCGCTAAATGATAATGCAGCAGGCGACTCGGATCGAGTATTGGATCGGTTGATCGCACCAATAGAAACCAAGCTGGAAAAAAACACACGCCACGGAAGCAGTTTGCGCATGCGTCAAGCATAAAAATATGGCAGGCATTCAGTTTTTTCGTGCTTACCTTTTTTCTTTGTATCATTTTAGCCAACAAACTTATGAAGTCAGCAATTTAAAGCGGCTTTTTTCTCTGCGCTGGCCAATTTTATGCCGTTGTTAACGCTCGGTCGAAACACGGTTGGACAATAAAGCCAAGTGTTTTAATGCTTAATGTTAATTGTGCTGTAAAGCTCGCTGAGCATTATGTTTATAGCATTGCTGCGATTTTTAAGACTTTGCAATTTACGAACTTCACTTTTGCATTTGGAATGAGCACCAATATATACTAGAAGTATCAGCGGGCAAGGTGTAAGAGTTTAATGAGCAGCGACGTTCGGCTTATTGGGGCCGACAGGTGGGCAGCGGGACGGGAGAGGAGTCGCGCTCCAGTTGTAGCTGGCAGCGTAATCCGTTTTCAGCTAATTAGGCTACAAGCTGTTTAAGCCGGAAGGCAGGGGGTGCGGGCCAGAGAGCGAAAGAGATAAAGCCACGGGCAGCCAAAGTTCAGACGCGTTTTGGTTTGGGGCATTCGTTTTAAGCACATTGACCAAAGGCAGCGCTGGGTCAGGTTGGACCAACTGCTGACTGCCTCGCTGTGCTGTCCCCTTGCCCGCCGCTTCATGACGATTGCGGTGCGAGGCTCACGAAACTGCCTTCAAAAGCTGTCAAGTTAACAATCCAGACAACACAGTCCCAGCTCCAGCTCCAGTCGCAGTCACAGTCGCAGTCCCAATTCCAGTCCCGGACCCAGTCTCAGTCCCAGTTCAAAACGTCTCTCATTTCGTGTCCCTGACGCTGTCGTCTTCTTCTTCTGTCGGTTAATGTCATTATCAAGATCGTTTGCATTTAATCTGCATAAACAAATCAAATAAGTAAAACCGAGCCGCAGCCCCGCAAAAGTGGCGCAGAAGTCACTCGGGCACCGCCACCACCACCGCAACCCACCACGTCACGACGCCCTCAACGTCCCCATCCGCAGACTCAGTCACTCAGTCAGCGGCGCGTTGGTAATGCGGTAATTGTTGTTGCTCCTCCGCGGCCGGCGCTGGTCAGCAGATGATGCCCGGTGCTGCAGTCTTGCCAACCACGGCAGGGAAGAAGAGTGGGATGGTGTCTCTCGCCCTGTCCCTGTCCCTGTCTCTGGCTTGGCGCTGCATCCTCGTCCAAATCGGCAACGCACGCAGCGGCAAATTAAGTAGAACAGCAGTTGAAAATGCGGTTGGCCGCGGCTGCCGTTGCTGCTGCTGCTGTTGCTCAGATTTTTGCCTGCAACAAAAACAACGAACATTTTTACGTGTGTTCTCTACCCTATAATAAGCTGAACAGCAATACTTTTTAAGAAAGTTTGGCAACTTAACAAGAGAATTTTGCAAAGTGAGTGTAAATAAATATAAATATAAATAGTCAATACAAGATTGGCCAACAGGGCGTATGTGTAACAAGTTTTTTAGTAATCTTTTAAGCTGTAATATGGAATGCAGAAGAGCTAGATTCGATCTGATTCACAATAAATAAATGAATTAAAAATTAAAATTAAATTTAGACTGTTAGAAGAGACTATACAATTTTTTTTGTTTGTTATACATATGTTTCATTTGAGATGAAAAAATAAACACTAGAGTAAATATAAAACTACTCATAGAATTTTTTAAAAGGCTGCAAGAATGCATCGTTTCATCATTTTCAGCTATCTGCAGCAAATGCTGCAGCGCATCCCAGGCCCATAGGACGCGAAGTCGTGATAATGACCACCTATAGAGCACACACACACACTCACACACAACAGAGACTACAACAATTTGATTCTATGGTCTTTGGAGCCCTTAAAATCTCCAATAAATGGCCGGCCGGGACTCGGCTTTTGGGAACCGACTGCACATGCTGAGCGCTGAGCGCTGCACTTAGGCTGAGGTTCTTTAGTTGGCGTCTCTGGGATGCTGGCACCGACTGCGTCGCAGATCGTCGCAGCCTGATTGCGAACTGACTGCAGTCGAGCCTTTGAAGATGCGAGCGTACGCAACAGCGCGAGGCACTTTTCATAATCTTAGAAATGGGCAGGCGGTCGGGTCGGGTCGGCTGGCTGGCTGGCCAAAAATTACACTGGGCCCAGCATCACGCTGCGCCTCACGTTCCCTCATAACTTGGCTTATTGTGGGCCCGGTCGCCCGGTTTCGGCTGTGCGCTGCAGCAGGTTAATGAAATGCGTTTTAACAAAGTCTTCAATGATGTTCTCCTCCTCGCCTCGCGCCGCCTCAGCCCTGCTCGCTCTTTGCGTTCCTTGCACTTTTGCAGCCTCTTCCCTTAATGTTTCAATATACGTAAGCTGAGTTCACGGATGATCAATGATTGCTGGCGTAGCGTGTGGCCTCCGGTTCAGGTAATAAGCTGCAGTGGAGTCATGCTTAGGATACAAATTGTTCTACCTTGCAGTAAATTAAGATTATAAAGTATTTGAAGTGTGAGGCCCCCAAATGATGGCTACCCAAAAATCACAAATATCTTTAGCAGTAGCACCGATTCAGCGGTCTGTTATTATTTTTTTTTACTTTGATTTTGTTAATTTAAAGTGCTTTCCCTTGGGATTTATTTTTAACAAAAAATTTAGTCCTTATGTATAATTGGATATGTATAATTTTTAATATATAATAATACAGCCATTTATATATTTTAGCCGAGCTTTTTTCTTAGCAGATGGCAGAGTATTGCATTTGCCCAAATTTGTTGAAATAAAAAAGATTTCCTTTAAAGCTTAAAATGGGCAATATTTCTTATCAAAATTTGCCATTTATTTTCGAGGACGGGCAGGGTCAAATTGTTAAATTATGATTTATAAATATGTTTTATATATGAAAAGATTTACAAATAAAATGTTCATTTATGCTTTTCATAATATGTTGCAGGAAGTTAGACAACAAATCAGTTAGGATTACCTCAATACCAAAAAAGTGGCTCACAATCTGGTCGAAAACGAAAATTGAAGCTGTCCTAATTATAGATCTTAAAAGCGTTTCTGCCCCCGCCAAGGCGCCTTCTGTGTATCTAAGAGATCGCAACGTCCCAACTTCAGTTCCTTTTTTGTAACGTAGTTTAAAATAAGTAACAGGGCTCTAGTCGGAAGTGCCCGACTAGAATATGCCCTGTAACACTAATAAATATAATAAAATATAATAGGAAATCCGATTTGGAAATCATTAGCTCTTACAATCTCTCAGATCGACGCTTACATTTACTTTAAGGGGTGTGCACTGTCCCCTTCTGCCTGCAGTATTTAATTTGCGCAAAAGCATTACACCCTTGTTTACCGATTACCAGTACAGGGTATAACACCTAGTAGGGTCTTTTCCATTGCCCAACAACGGTCATATCACTGACTCATCAACACCAGCCGAGCCAAAATACAAACCCAAATACGCTGCGCAGAGACAGAGACAGGGACGGAGCCAGAGACAGAGGCAGAGACAGGGACAGAGACAACGGGAGCGACAGCGACAGCGACTTTAGCCTCGGGGCAATCTGTCAACTGGCGTCAGACGATCTAAGACAAGGGGAAGCCAGGCAGCCAACCTACAAGTCAACTGGCGAAAAGCGAAGACTGCGAAGACCTAAGGCCCGAGGCGCTCTGCACCGCGTTACGCGTGGTCCGCTGGTGACGATGAACTGCGATTGGGACGTGGTGGACTGTAGCGGAGACTTGGAGTGGAGCCGAGTCTGCGACTTGGAGGAACTGTGCAGATAGACTGCGACTGACTGTGGGCTGACTTCTGCTGGCTGCACGGCTATCAATTGCCCAAAAGCGTTGCACAAATTGAAACGTTTGACTATATTTGGGTCAGTTAAAGTGATCACATTAACAAGTCAATAGGAGTGCAACATCGTTTTAGGGCATCGCACGTCAACAGGAGTAACAGTTGGTGGTAACCGGTGCCGTTGTCGCTGCTGCCGTTGCCGTTGCCGTTGCTCCTAGACAGCGCCAACCGGCTGGCGGATGTCGCCAGCCGGGGTGTTGACACCAGCAGATTGATGTGTACTGGTTTGCACTGGTCACCAAAAGGTGATCAGGCGCAGCGTGAGAACTAGTACTGGACCCGACTCTGCTGCTGGGTGTGTGTGCCCCAAGGGAGTCGCCGAGGAGCTCGCAATCTGGCAGGCATATCAGAGCTGGGCCAGCACCGAGATGTCTAATTGGGATGTGCGAACGAAAGGCATTCGAGTCAGTTGCGCAAAGCCAACTTGGCGCAGAGGTTGGCCAGCCCGACGTTGGATTCAAAGGTCATCAGAGGACTAAATGATTATTTAAAGATTTTTTTGTTTGTTGCTGCAGCTCATTTCTATGTTTTAAAAGGGAATAAACCGAGTTCCTTTTTAAGCAGGTTGTTTAAGGAGTATATTTATACTATTAATATTTAGGTAGTGTTGGAGTTTATACAAATTTCTGCTGATTAAGTTCCTTTTCCATTTATTTATATTTATTAATTAATTATTTCATAGCAGAGATGTTTTTTTTTTTGCTGCAGCTCATTTCTATGTTTTAAAGGGGAATAAACCGAGTTCCTTTTTAAGCAGGTTGTTTAAGGAGTATATTTATACTATTAATATTTAGGTAGTTTTGGAGTTTATACAAATTTCTGCTGATTAAGTTCCATTTCCATTCATTTATATTTATTAATTAATTATTTCATAGCAGAGAGTTTTTTTTTTTGCTGCAGCTCATTTCTATGTTTTAAAAGGGAATAAACCGAGTTCCTATTTAAGCAGGTTGTTTAAAGAGTATATTTATACTATTAATATTTAGGTAGTGTTGGAGTTTATACAAATTTCTTCTGATTAAGTTCCTTTTCCATTTATTTATATTTATTAATTAATTATTTCATAGCAGAGATGTTTTTTTTTTTGCTGCAGCTCATTTCTATGTTTTAAAAGGAAATATAAAGAGTTACTTTTTGAGCAGGGTGATTAAGGAAAACATTTATGCTATTAATATTTAGATAATGTTGGAGTTCCACATTTTCCGCTGTTCAGGTTCCTCCTCCATTTATTTATTACGTACTGCACAGAATGGCCGAGCCATTAAGTGAATTATTTCATAGCAGCTTCGTCGCACAATATGTGATCGTGACTGATTTAAACAGCAGCCATTACAGCGGGCAGACAGGCTGTGAGTGTCCGGGAGGATGCGGCTGGGAGTATTGCATGTAACCTTTAAACCGTTTAATCTGACAAAGGAAATAAATAAAAGAATTAACATTTATTTTTAAGTATGCGCTCAAGTATGTGCTTCGGCCAATCCCCGATCCGCGCCCAGAACGCACTCGAGCCGAGTGGACAGCCGAGTCGGAGTTGACGGCGACTATCAAACCGAGAAGCGCCCGATGTGGCTGTTGCAAGCCACCTAAAAACCACCAGCACCGAGGCAAACAGAGGGCCATGTCCAAAGCATTTTTGAAACATGCGAATTGCTTGTACGTGACACGCAACAGCAAAAGGAACAGCCAAAAGGAGTGGACGAGGATGACGACGACGACGACGACGACGAGGAGCGAGTGCCAGCAGGAGGCAGAGGCGGAGGCCGATGAGGTGGGGGAGGGGGAGGGGGAGGCTGCGCGCCCAAACACAAAAGAAGTAAGATGACCATGTCCAGCCAACCACTTAGCCATGAAAGCGGTAACTACATGCAACAGATGAAGCATGCGCTGCGGCATGCAGCGCACTCGGTACTCAAACCTAAAATGCCAAGGTAAAACTAAGCTAAACCTAAAGGTAAACTCAAAGGTAAAGGCAACGGCACAGCTAAAGGTAAAGGTAAAGGTAAAGGTAAATGTAAAGCTAAAGGTAAAGTACTTGGAATGCGCCCCAGCACAAGGAGCTGCAGCTTCAGCAGCGCATCGCCATGGATCACACAAAGTGCTGTTGCAACAACAGTAACTCTGTGCCACGCACAGTGTCCTGAAACAATTGCAATTTGCGAGTCTGCACGACTGGGAAGCGGTTTTCTATCAGAAGAAGGGAATTATAAATGCTTTGTTTCATTCAGAACGGATAATTACTGAATACAAATATACAAATACAATACAATATAACATTTTCTTTTCGAGTTTTCCCTGAATTTTTCAAGAAATAATATTCTTAACTCAAAATTATGTAAATGCTAAAAAAAAAATATTTAAAAAAAATTTAAAAATGTTTTTTTTGGTTTGTAATGTAAACCTTTGAGATTGTAGACTAGTTTAACGGATTAGATAATTTTGCACAATTGCCGTTTAAGATACGAATTTAATATTATAATAGGAAAATATTGCATCCTTTGTCCCACTGTTCAGGGACGCTCAATGAAATTTATTTGGTGATGCTTGAGCGAAGCGTGAAGTTGACTGCCGCAGAAGCCCCGAACTGCAGCCAGGCACAGACACAGACACAGTAGGAGTCGCAGTCCCTGACTCGAAAAGCCTGAAGGAGAGACCAGACCAATAAGGCAGCCGCGATCAATTTAATCGCGCAAATAATATGCCTGGGTCTGGGTCTGGCTCTGAGGCTGGGTCTGTTTGTGCGACTGGGCCTGTGTCGGGTCTGGGTCTGGACCTGAGTCCTGGGAGCTGGGAGCTGGCAATAAGTATGTACACACAATAAGTAAATATGGAATAATCGTTATGTGTGCCATATGGGCAAAGGGGTCGAGCCTTCTTATCGCCATGCCAAGATCAGAAAGTGTGAGACCGACCGACAAACCGACTGTGAATGCTTTGCATTTCTCAAGAATTTCAACCTGTGCGAGAATTCGCCTCTTTCACTTTGACACTTGTCCGCCAGTCCGCTGGTCCGCTGGTCCAGTCGTCCGCTGCGTCGGCGTTGCTCGAAAATTACGCTAATTTTGTGTGCCACTTATGTAGAGTGAATACCCTGGAATACCCTGGTGCAAGCGGACGCAGCAGCTGGGATAATCGGCAGAGTTGAAACGGCAACTGGCCTTCTTTAATGCAATTACATGCTCCTGGGCCATAAGTCAGACAGTCGCCGCACAATGTTCCAATTCTCCACCAATTTAATTGGCCTCTACACCAAGCTGCTGCTGCTGCTGCTGCTCGACTTGCGGCTGCTGGCCAGATCCTCGAGAGCAGCTCATGACACGTTGCGCGAATCACTCAAATGTCACCATAAATTCCGCGCATGCGCACACATTGGTATGCCTATTTTTGGGTCTCGTACACTCGTAAGTCTCGCTCTTGTTAGCTGCAGTTGGCTCCGAGGAGCGCTTTTGTTACCATTTCCCATCTTGGCCATTTACCGCGCTCCACTCGCCTGTCCCCGAAGCCGAGCTGAACCCGAAGCTGAGCCGAGCTGGTTTGCGTATGTGCGTGTCTCTCTACCTGTTGGCGCTTACCAGTTGCCTATTTTGGGAGTGGCGCTTTTTCTTTGGCTCATTTACGCCGCCCCAAATGTGTAAAAGTGTGAATATCCAATTAGCGGCTCCACACCGAAATGGTCAATGGAGCTCTTAACTGAGGCCTCTGTCCAACTCACGTTAAGTAGATTAACGATCAGTTGACTATTTACGCGTACTAACTGTCATTGTCTTTATGTCTCAATCAACTCGAATGTGAAATTCAGGTGAAAGGCCATTTATACTGCGATCTGTGATTGTACTTTCAAACAGCCCAAATAGCTATTCAAAATAAGGTGGCATAGAAATAGAATAGAAGAAAGGAACAAGCTCTTATATGTATACAATATATTAATGGATTATATACACTTACAATCTGATAAGGTAAGAAATTGATTAATCTTGATGTATGTATAGAATTTATTTATGGATTATATACACTTACAATCTGATAAGGTAAGAAATTGATTAATCTTGAAAATAACAAAAATGCTTTTCCCATAGAAAGCAATAGTGTCTTTAAATTTATTTTGATTTATATTTGAATATAGTAATCTGATTCAAATTAATTTCTTTTTTATATTCTTCTTTCTTATTATATCCAAATAAAATATAAACATAGCTATTCTGGTCCATAGACTCCCTGAAATTAAAGCTGAGAAACAGATTTGTATAATAATAAACTAACATGGAATATGTATATATCCTAAATATCCAAATCCTAATCATATCTCACTTTACAAATTGTGAAAGAAATTCGCATTGATTCACACTCGGCACACTCGAAGCTCTTAATTAAATTATTTTCAAAAACACTTTTATATATTGATTTAATATCAGATATTGGCATATATAAGTTGGCGGCAATTGAAGTCAACTAAAGTTGCATTAGGCTCATTGGTGGCAATCAAAACACGCTACATGACTTTAATAGCGTTTTAACGTTGAATATGGCTTTCCATCAATCAGATCAAACGGCAACTAATTTTTGCACATGGCGCGAATTGGGGGAACACGCCTCCCCAAAGCGATTATATCATACATATTAATAATGGAGCTGGAACTGGACGTGGATGTGGACGTGGACGTGGACCCGAAACGCACGTTCCGTGAGCCGATCGTGTTTGGGCACATAAATTGTGAATCGGAGCTGATGTGTGAGCGATGGCGACGGCGATTTCAAAACTGAAAGTAAACCTAACAAATTTCCACGCAGCGAACGCAGGTGCAAAAACTATGCAGCCTATTAATTAGATCAGAGCTAGTATATGGTCATACATTTATCTTGCCTGTGCCTGAATGGGCGAGTGTGTGCGTGCAACAAGTTGCAACATCTCCAACTGGCCAACATCATAATGATAAGGCTCCTAAAAACGTGGCTACTTTTGGCCAATTTCGAGTGGACATAAACCAAAATCACTTGGCCGTGAGTGCGCGCCCGCATCATCATCATCATCATCATCAGCATTATCATCATCATCATCTCTTCTCGCCTTGCCGGCAGTTGTCCGTTCGCGCCAGCGACGTTTGATCTCTGGCAGCTTGTCGCGACGTCGCACGCAGCACGTCCACCATGTCGCACGCAGCGCCTCCTGGCTGGAGATGACTCCAACTCCAGCCAGCCCCGACTCCAGCCAACTCTGATTCCGCCTAAAACATTGGCGTTAGATGGCGCTTGCCTACAAATGTTCGACTTACCAAATGAGCGTGGCGTGCTGTGCTGTGCTGTGCACCCAACTAACGTTTGCAGCATCAACACGCTATATACACATACATATATATGCGAGTATATCTATTTATCTTTTAAGCCACCTAATTGAGTTATCGTCTTTGCTGTTAACTCCTTGGCAGCTGCTTGCCTTGAATTTATTAGTAAACGAACTGCAAAGTGGAATGGAAGGGATATTAAAAGAACATCGATATTTCATATAGATTATTCCATGTTACTGGACAGTTGGATAGTTTAGATAGAATATAACCACATTTAGCACATTTAAGAATAGTCAACAATACTTCCATTAAGACCTTTTTCAAATTGCTCTATCCAGGAACTTTAACGTGGCAATTGCAAATAAAATTCCGTTGTCGTCAAAAATTGAAGCTAATGCATAATTGCCACGCATAAAATGCCAATTACGAGTAATTTTTGCAGCAAATGCCGTTAAATGAAAATAAATTAATAGCATTAAAATATTTCGGCACTTTTCAAGCCCAGATGTGAGCAAAAGGCGACCGAGGTGCGGAGGAGGCAAGATGCATCATTTTAACGATGAGCATTTCATTTCGTATCTTGAGGATTTCCAATTTCGATTCATGGGATTTCAATTGATATTTGTCTGCGCGCCAACGCAGTGCAACAAACAGAGAGACAAACTGTCTGTCAGAAAGTCTTGGCCGGGGGAGTGTAGGGGCGAATTGGGGCTTTAAGGCTGATGGCATCTTGTGCCCATCCGGACAGCAACTTCAGAGGGCTGCCAGCGCAGTGTACGTGGCTCATAAATTGAAAAAATAATATTTACACAAAGTAAACGCATTGAAAACAGTTTAAACAATAATCGGTACGCGGCGATCAATAAATGCAACGTTGTTGTTGTTGTTGTTGTTGGTGTTGCTGGGACCTCTCGTTCGTTTGAGCCAATGCATAAACCAAGCGCAAACGAAAAACAAAACAACAACTTAAGCATCGACTCCGGGTTGCAACTTCAGCTCCGCTGCGGCTCAACGACGCGACGTCGATGGCGGCGACTTCTCACGCAGTTGTGTGGAATTTTTAACTCATTTAAGTTTTTCTTAATTTTTTCCGACCACGACGATGTTTGTCGATATTTACTTCTGGTTTATTTCTTCTTTTTCGAAAGTTTACGTTTACAAATCTTTCAAGAAATCAGCCTGCGCCCGGCTAAGTCGTCTTTCACCTACTTGGCCCGTTCTCAAAGTCCACTGCAGCCAGTGCAGTCCCCGGCCAGGCCGGGTACAAGTTTGCGTTTTAATTACACGCAACGTTGTTGGGGCATTCGCCGATCATCCGCCCGCCGCCTGGCCAAGGGCCCCCAGTCCGAGGCCCGAGGCCCATCAAATGCAACGTCCCATTGCACTTGCACCAGAGACGGCCAGCCAGCTTTTGGCCAGCTTGAGAACCCAGCTGAGGCAGTTCCAACTGTCGTTGTCATCTTCACAGTAAGTACGAGTTGTTGTTGTTGTTGTTGTTGCTGTTACTGTTATTGTTGTTGTTTCTGTTTGCGTTTAGCAATTAGAGTCCAATGAAGCGTATTCCTTATTTTTATGCATTATCGAATTAATGCCATCGGCACAGAGCGTTGATGACGAGCCTCGTCTTTGACTGAGATAATAAGAAAATCAGAGAGAGAGAGAGAGAGAGGGGGAGTGAGAGAGGGAGGAGGATAAGAGAGTCTCTTCAGTGCGAGCAACAGCGACATACTCAGCTCGAGAATAAGAGGGTGCATGTGGGTCGGTACACATAGAGAAAAAAGGTGCTAATTACCAATTGGGATAAAATGTGCTATAAACTAAATTAAAGAAGAAAGTTGTTTCTAACTTATGCGGAATTTAATATAGACAATAATACTTTTTATTCTTATGGTGTGAGCTCTTACACATGAAATTCAAGAGAGCTAAAAATTAAAGTTTTAAGTGGTACTTTATGCACACTCCATATAAACACATGATACAATTCAAGTAACCAATTAAGCAAGCTATCAATAACATTTACCATTCAATATAATTTTATACCTATAGTCTCTCTATAAACATTCACTTTTTAACACAAGTGCTGGGATCCAATTGGAGGTTTGGTGAAATTATTGCCTTGCTTTAAACTTAAAAAAAAATAAATTAAAAAAACCGACAAGACAGACACTGCCCAAAACCAATACATATACATATATATGTGTATACACTGTTTTCGCAGTTTGTTAACAGTTTATAATAATTAATTATCATTAATTAATTTCTATATATTTAAATCATTTACTCATGTAATTCAGCTAGTTTTCTTTTGAACTAGTAAGCAATTATCAGTTCAAGATTCTTATGTTCACACTGACAGATTTAATCTTTTCCTTACATGAAATTATGCGGATAGTTTTCGCTTTGTTTTGCGCAGTGTACTTGGGCGCTTAAATGCAGTCGACTTTGAGTCGTTCTTTCCGGTTGCGCCTGTTGATCGCAAACATTGATCACCTGCACGCCAGCAAAGCTGATCGCCAGCAACTGCAGGTCCATCAGCAGGCAGGACGGCAGCCCGGGCATCCTCGTGTATCCCAGAGAATCGCAGCGCAAATTTACGCAAAAACTTGTTGACATTATTGTCGATAATTTTAACTGGCGAATCGCCGCCACAAGCCACAGAGCGCAGTCTTGTAAGTCCTATAAACAAATGAAAAAGAAATACACACACACACCAGCACAAACAACAACAACAACAACAACAACGACAGGGAGTAGGAGACAAAGCCAATCAGTCGACTGACGAAGCGCCTGATTCAGTGCCCTGTCCCCTTTGCCGATACCGAAACTGATTCCCATCTGACTGGATGTCAGTCTGCGGGTGTTTGCCATTCGCATTCGCATTCGCATTCGCGTTCCCGTCCCCCCTCCTCCCCCTCTCCAACTCTCCACCTCTGTGCCCGTTCTTTGAGCAAATGTTAATTTTGTCTTTTGCCAGTTTAGCGTGTCGATTTTTTAATTAGTCGCATCGTCGTCATTGTGATTTATGGTCAGCCAGGCAGCCAGCCAGCCAGCCAGCCAGGCTGTTAGCCAGGGCCTGCACTTTGAAGTACATGCGTGTGGTTGGCTTAGCTAATAGGCTCTCGGAGCGGGCTTCGGTTATGAGAATAATGTCGCATATGGAATTTGTGCATAGTTGGCTCTGTTGATATAGCCGGCCTGCTCGCCAGATAAATTGTTGTTTATGGCCATGGCTTAAGCATGTCGGACGCCACTTGTTCGAGTTAATGAGTTGCCTGTAACTTACAAGTGGCTACAGCAATGCCCAGCAGTTTGGAATTCTGATGTCAACTCTGAAATAAGCCACAGGCCCGAGCCAAGGGTCAAACATGCGTGTCTGGCTCCGGCAACATTAGATTAGCTTAGCCGGCGGACGCTCCTGCGGAGATCGTCGGATGCTCGATGCCCGATGCCCGATGCCCGATGCCTGATGTATGCAGTTGATTGGCTGCAGCCTGTCGGGCAGCTACACGGCTAAACTATAATGGCTTTAGTGTTACCCATTAAGATACCTATTAACCATACATTAACATTCCATCTTTCTGCTAACATAAAGCTGTTTGTTCTGCTTTGAGGATTGGTAATCAATGTACAGCCCATGTCGTAGCAGCAGGGAAATTGAGTTTTAAATTTTCTAACAAAAGAAAACACGAGTAGGAAAATGTAGGATCACTTTTTTTGAATTTCATTAAAATACAAGAAACAAATCAGGAATAATATGACTATTTAGAATACTATTTCGAAATTAAAACAATTTTTTTACTTTAATAAAGTGTACGTAATCAGTACTAATTAATAGCAGTTTTCTATCTTTATTATATCTACTAAAAAATTCCATCAGATTTTTTTGTTATGTTATTTTATAATAAAACTGTCTGAATTCAACTTCGAGGCCAATTGCATGTTTATAGATACATTTTTACTTCGGCCGGGCAACGCCGGTTAATACCTGCTAGCAAACTCATACACCTTCTGTTAAACAAAAGTAAACTGCGATCAATGTTCTAATTACGCAAACTTTGGAGAGGTATTTGAGCATACCAAAGTGACAGGTTCTATTGCAGATACATAACTGAAATTTCAGATACTTTTGTGGCAGCATGTAGCTGCATAGCGACAAGTTACTGAGACCGAGACCAAGCCAGTCGCTTTAACCATATTTGCCAAATTTAACGATTGCATCAAGTTGTCCGCCCGTCCGCCCGCCGGCCTGTCTGTCACCCAGACATTTCTGGAGCTCAATTGTTACGGCTGCTTATGACAACGGCTGGGGGAATACTTTGAATGCACTCACGCAGCCGGCAGCTATTTTAATGCAGTGAAATCATTGCTGGAATGCCCAGTTGCATGTAACTGCCAAATAAGATAGACACCTACCTGGGAGTTAACACGTCGTCAAAATACGCTCCACAACTGGCCGAGACATAAATCAATGCGGCCACAGCGTTTGCCAGCTGATGACACCCAGTCGAGACCTTTACTCTCACTTTTCTCCACTAATTCCCAAGCTTTTCCAATAAGTCAGCGAACTGGGCGAAAGGCGGAAACAAGAAGCGCGGGCGTAACACATGTTCAGCATTTATATGCAAATCTCCGACAAATCATAAAACACAACTCAAAGGCAGATGGAACAGCCTCCAAAAACACACTGCGATATGTGTCAGTGTGTCAATGTGCGTGAGTGTGGCTAGAAAATGGAGAAGGCAACTCGCCGTAAAGCCAAGCTGGAGATGGGCTCGTCGTACCATGATTGAGTCACGAAATTCACGTTCCTTCAGACAAAAGCACTCACATTTTTTTTTAGAGTAAATAGTAACGAATTTTTGGTCTAGCCTATTTTTAAACTCTATGAAGCTTTTTATTAAATATTATAATTTGCTAACCTGGAAATTTTCTTTATACAACTAGAAATCCACTCAAGAAAGGCTTGCAAAGTCCACATAAATAATAATATAATATAAATAATACTTTAATTTCTGATTAACTTGTCGAAAATTCCAGCTTAAACTTCATTCGTTACTTAACTTTCGTGACCCACGTAGATTGTCACGGGTCCATCTTTGAGCCCGACCAAAACGAAACAAAACAAAACAAAACAAAGCGAGCCGCGCTGCGCCGAAACCAAACCAAGCCCCAAACTCCCAACTCCAAGCCGAACTGTCCCATCAACGACAACATCTTAAGCTCATTTGTCACATAAAAATCATATATGTAATTTGCTTGACAACCAAAAGTGGACGTCACGCGCCGCTGAGGCAAACGCCTCCATATTGGTGTAGGTATCGGAGACATGCACATGTTGCTCGAGCCTCTCGGCCCGGCCGGCTGTGAGCCGGGTCCGAGTCCATTGGTGTTGGTGTTGGTGTTGGAGTTGGAGTTGGTGTTGTGTTGAGTAAGCATTTCCTTAAATTAGCTGCACTTCGGATGGTGCATTATGCTTGGTTAAGACGGGACGAGTCCGGACCGGACCGGTGTTATAGTGTTATGGCCATCATCATCATCCTCATCGTCATCGCATGGCCTTTTTTGGGTGGGCACACAACATTAAGTGCTGAGATTTTGATGGAGTGTTGATGCAGCTGAGGTCAGCTGGTAAATTTATGGCCTCTTGATGCCAGCATGATGTATGGGCCACACTTTCAGGTGGGCGCGTTTCATTCAAATCCATAATCACAATTACAAGAGAAATGCCCGCCTAACTAGCCCTCTCTTCGTTGGCTTTTCTCACAATTTCTGGTGATGGTTATCATCAGTTATCAAAGCTTTGAAGCTTTCAATTAAAAGTTATTTAATTGAAGATAATCGTACTTTAAATAATAAAGTTTTTCTCTTAAGAAATAATATAAGGTACAACTTGCTATTTATATTTACAATCTAAAAATTCAGAGAGTGTGCTTTAAAATAGGGAAAGTCTCTATGAAACACCATCTCTTTAAATATTTAATTATTTTTTATTTTTATTAAGAGTCATAAATATTCTTAAAAGATTTCAGATATTTTAGAATCGACTTCTGAAAATTTAGTCGCACTCTAAGCTTCGTTTGAGTCAATCATTAAGCATAATTACCAATTTCAAGCTCGAAACCATATCATGTCTAACAAAAATCATTGGGTCTCCGGTGTCTGCATCTTAAGACTCACTCCATCAACCGTTAGGTGGGCACACTAACTCTCTAAACTCTCGATGCTTCCGTGGCGTTCACACCTAGCAATGAGCCGATGTGCAAGCCAAAGGCTTTCACATCCGGTTCTCAGCATTCAAATGGTAAATATGTTCAGTAGAACCGTTTAAGAAATCCATTTGAACAACGAAACACTTCAAAGTGAACCCCACTTGCTGTAGCTGATGAGGCTGGGGCTGGCGCTGGGACTGCCTACCGAAGGTCTATCTGCAAGCAAAGCCCTTTACAGCTTGGGCAAACATTTGCAATTACAATTTTAGCATATAATTGCAAACATGATAAACACTTTTATCGCCGCTCGCTGCGCTGCCCAGAACAATGCGACGACAGATGCGCCGATGTTTGTGTTTGGATGCTGGGAGCTGGCCAGGACGGGCAAAGGATGGGACTGAGACAGAGACTGAGACTGAGACTGAGATAGAGACAGAGACAGAGACTGGGCCTACAACTCACGCAGCCGTCGACAGGTTTGGCTGCCAAGAAGAAGCGTGTCGCCAATTGATCGTGAGTTTTACCTAGAAAAATGTCGCGACAATTGTTAGCAATGGAATAAAAAAAACAACAGAAACGAAACGAACAGCTGAACTGGTAGCAACGAGCAACAGGAGGACAGCGAACAACTCCAAGCTAAAGTTGGAGCCAAAGCTGGAGCTGGTCTATCGTAGTATGCAATTGAAATTGAAGAATTACGCGAAGAATGTCAGCGAACATAGTAAATGTTGTACATAAGGCTGCTGGCTGGCTCTTCGGGGCATGCATTATGCCAGTTTTTCTGGTGCTTGCCACAGAGCAAGAAATTGTCACAGGCGGCTAAGTGAAGCTCAGCTGATCGGTGGCCAGAATCGTGCAGGGCCAAAACAGCCCCCGCTATGTGCGCTCTGTGGCGGCATCTAAATGAACTGCAGATGGACTTCATTTTAGTAGCCAGCGCCTCATTACGAATGGAAATGATGATGGACAATAATGACGCGACAACAGGAAGTCCAAGTGGACACAGCCGCCGCCAGTGGCCGTCTTCTGCCTTTTCGAGTCTCTTTCCCAGTCGGCTAGTCGGATAGTGAATGAACAGCGATTGCGATTGATGTTGGCCAGCGTCGAACCCGATCTGAGCCAACACAGATCTGCGAGCGATCTTCGAACTGGGCTAGTGCATCGTTAAATTGATTTGTGTGTCTGCACCAAACTAGTTTCCAATGGCTGAGAAAGCTTTTGTCCCTCCGTATGCAACGACGTATTTTAGCTACTATATTGCATCGCTTCGGATATTCGAAAAATGTCACCTATGCTGAGAGCCACTTTGTTTGGCTCGCCTTTGATGAGCTCTGGCTTCCGTTTATGGAGTCCAACTCTCAGTTTTGGCTTCATCGCTGTCATAAGAGAGTTGTAAGTATTTCGCTCAGCTCGGTTTCGATTTGATTTCTTTTTTTTTTTTTTGTGGCTTTTCTAGGTGGCTAAGTGTTCGTTTTTGGCTTGGGAATGTTAGTTGCATCGTACTCAGCACAAATTCTATCAATTATCAAAGCAATATTTATAAATATGTATTACTTACTTATAACTCAACATCTTTGTATCAAGTCAATCAACGAACTACCAAGAAAGTTATGAAATATATTTTTGAGATAAATTATGTTCAGGCTGAGTGCGGTTGTGATACAGAGCGAGAGAGCCAGAAATACTTTACACTTCCCTATAAATGGCTTAATCACTTTAAAAAAAATACAATACTGAAATAATTCGAATGCGAAGAAAGATGTAGATGATTACATTACAAAAAAAAAATGCCAATATAATAATAAAAAATAAATAACAAAAAAATTTTAGAAAAATTTTAGTACTATTGTCTTCAAAGAATGCATAGGAATAAGATTGTTAGTTGCAATATTTTCTTTTTTTTTAACAACTGATTTTAGAAACTAAAAAAAATTATGAAGCAACCTTTTAAAAATATATTTAGTTTTTTAAGTAATACTTTTAACACAACAAATAATACATTATTTACTTTAAATTATTGTCAATTTACGTTCAAGAAATGTCTAAACGAATACACCCGACTTCCACCCATGTGATAACCCATTGAATGGAGCGTTATTCTCACCAATAGGCGGCACATTCAATTCGGCTGAGGCTGTCGAACAAGTTGACAAACAAATTTACGGCAACTCGAAATGGCAGCAGAGAACCGTTAAAGCTATTGCTATTGCCAGGATTGTCATAATTTCGATTAGCCGGCCAATAACAGAAGACAACAACAACAACAACAACAATAACAAGAGCAGCGGCAACAACAGCTGAACATTGAATGGAAATGGCAAAACGCCCGCGACTTTCATTTGTTTCCTCGGCAAAATCATCCGCAAGCCTTTTCCAGTGAACAACGGGCCAACTGTTCGCCCGGCCTGTCGAACTGCAGCAGAAATTAAAGTTAACAAATTTCCGACAATGTTTGGACATTTTCCAAGCCGAACGAACAACAGCAGCAGCAACGAGAGGCGTATAGCGGTCCCATGGACCCTGGCTGGGAATGATCCAACGATCCGAGTAAGAGTACCGTAATTGTTCGACGTGTTTTCGGTTCTATTGTGCGCGCATTCAGAGTTGTCAGAGGACCGTTCGGGAGCGTCCAGGAGTACCTGAGGACCGCTGACAATGCTGCAAGTAGGCAGCTATGCACCAGCTTCCTTCCATCAGCAGACGCCCAAAGGCCCGCAACTTGTTCGATTGTTCACATTTCTGTTGTTGTTGTTCTGCGTTCTGTGTTCGCTCTTTTTTGGGCTTTGGCAATTAGAGGCCCATAGAGAACTAGCGCGCGAGCGAGACAGACAGACCGACAGACAGACAGAGCCAGCGCGAAACTTGGACAGATTTGCGACTCAATGTGTGCAAAGTTAAGTTGTTGTCATTGTTCTGATCAAAGTCGTTGTTGTTAAACGCGAACTAGCTCGGCTGGCTTTCAGCAAGTCGTGATGCCCAATTGGAGCTCAGATTCGGGTGTTTCTCACCCACGCTCTCTCCCTCTCCCTCACTCTCACTCCTTCTGCATCACAGACTTAACCGTTGTTGGCATTGTGTGGCATAATTGGCTTCTATTACCAATGTGGCAAGTGCGATTACTCGAGATATGTGAGTGCAGAAACAATATTGTCGTATTAGATTTTAGTTTTACAGCCAACAAGAATCAGTGAGCAACCAATTCATAATGTAACTCCATATTCACATTTAACCAGGAGCTCATTACGATTGCTCCAGCCATAAGATAATCCGGGAAGAGTCTGGCAGTCAGTCGAGAACGGCCAATATTGACATTTGCAGTTAGAGTGACAAACACTCTCACACTCCATCGGCGAGTCGGTGATAATTGGCGTCTCGTTGAGGGTTTCACGCAGCTCCATCGCCGGGAATCGGGGAATCTGAGCCGCGGCTGGGTGCAAATCATTTGGGCAGCCATTGGCCGAAGGCGCAGACAAAGTTCTCACAATTTAATTAGTATGCACTTCCATTATTTATATAGCATGCCCTCAATGGCCTCATCGTTAGCAGTTAGCAGTCAGTCACACCCGGCTCGGGCATTGTTTTCGTGCATCCACAAGCCCAACTCCGACTCGTACGCATGTCAATCTGTCGGATGCTTTCTGTAGTTGCAGGTAAGACACAGCTCAACAGATACACAAATACATTCGTTTAACTCATTTGGTTTGTAACTCTTGTCGGGCTCTTCTGCTTCTTCTGCTTGCGCCTGGTGCTTATTGTAATGTTTTGTAGTTTTTATAGCCGCTTTTTACAGCCGCGAGACGATCCGTGTACTTCCACAAACTATTGTAATACATCAATATGATTATGAGCTTGAAGCGCTTCAAGCCAAGTATCCATTTCTCCCTCCCCCCACCACTCGCTCTCTCTTTCTCTGTTGTTCTCTCGCTCTTGGTTCTCCATGTGGCATGTGCTTGATTTATTTTAAGTTTTTCCAATGTGTGTCTTTAGGCATCTTTTCTTGGTTCTTTTTGTTTGTCAAAGTCAAATAAACCAAATCGAAAACAGTTTTTTGTATATTGGCATCTTTACGTCGTTCTCTTGTTTGTTTATAAATATTTCATTTTTTCATTTGCTAAGAGTTCAGCAGGAGTTTTACTGAATTTATCCATATGGTTACAAATCCGTCAACTATTGTATTATGCTTAACAATTAAAGTATTTATTTATTTTCTAACTTTGGGCTGGACTAAAAGTACTTTCAGATTTCGAACATGTCTATATTACTCTTGCAAGGGGAATTCAATTTATTTTTTTTTTGCTCATAATTGTACCCGCCTCTATAAAGTTCTTTATGTGGTAAGTCCTCCAGAAGTATTCTGGTAAAAGAAATTATGATATCGTTTGTGCAATGTGCTAGTTATTGTTGATACAATGAATTTCTTACTAGTGCATAATATGAACTATATTCTAGAAGTAAGTAAACAGGATCTGCTCGAATACACACTTGATTGTGGCGTACATAATTCCCAATGAATATCTATAAATATAAAAAATCAATTAATGTCTTAATTGCTTCTCTTGACTTACCCCACAAGACGCCAAGTTCACGAAACCAGGTCACTATGCAAAATTTAAATCTCCACCCCACAGGCAGCTTAAAGAGCTAAAGATGGATGAGTTTCCATATACTTGTGTACAATATTAATGAAAGTATCCCTCATAATTAATGAAATCTAAATGGGCGCATTACAAGGCAACGCACACAGCACACAGAGCCGAAATCAGCGCCGAGCTGAAGAAGCTTAGCGCACAGAAGTTCCCACATCATTAATAAACAAAAAATACAAAAAATACAAAAGAGAAGAAGCCCAACTCGAGATCAGAGGCAGCATCGTTCGGGAGACACACACGATGATCCCGTGCTGGCGCTGGCCAACAAAATTCAAACGAATTAAAGCGAATCCAACTTACAAATGTATCTACAAGATACAAGAACAAAAACAAAGCCCAAACAAAAATAAAACCAACAAGTAAGAACGTTGCAGTCGGGCATAGCCGGCTGCGCAATACTCGTTCCCAATGTAACTTGATTTAGCTCGATTTAGAGGACGTCATCAAAAACTGTCTGCCAAATTTAGTGAGTCTAGATCTAATGTTGTGCGAGATATGGATTTTCGCCCCCAAGATATATTGATTTTATCGATTTGCCACGCTCCCAGTGGGTGTATACAATGATTTTTTGCATATAGCCTAATAACTAAGGAAAATAAATAGATCTAATCGAATTGCCACAGAAGCACAGGCAGCAAGCTGGACATTGCACGAATATGCTCTTTTTCACTTTCTGAGCAGAGCATTAAAACACAAGCGACGACAAATTATGCAGCGACAACGAAGACAAAGTCAAAGCGCAGTCGACAGCAGCAGAAGCAGCAGCAGGAGAAGAATTCCGTGTTGGGCTTGGCCACCAAAACGAAGCTGGAGGCTTATCTCGAATGGACTTGTATTTAGATTTGTGTGTTGGCATCGGTTTGATTTGGTTTAGTTTTGTTTTGTTTTCTTTGCCATGTGAAATAAATTATAACAGTAGAAATGAAGTTGAGCGTTTTGTCCGCTGTCCGTTTAGTTGAAATTTATTGGTCTTAAATGGCTGCAGAGCTACCTGAAACGCATGGAGCTCAATTCCCCAGCGTATCTACGGGTTGTTGTCTGATAATCTGATAATCTGTGGAGCTTAGACTCAGCGCTCTCGCAACCTTTTCACACTCAATTAGCTCGGAGCTAGCTCAAACGCATATCGCTGCATCTGTTGGCATTTACTTTCATATACATATATTTTATCGATTTCATTTGCATGGGACTAGATAACGCTATTAGGAATATGCTTATAGTTAGCTACTTGAGCTGCCTGTGCCAGCATCCAGCCGGTTAATGCTCACACTCGCATTTGTATCCCATGGCATTGAAGGCAGTTTGAAAATGTTCTCAGCTCATAAAATTCCATAGTGAATCATTTTTCTCTGCGCTTTTTGTCTGGCGTCTTTCCGTGCCGCGTCCCTCCGTCCGTCCCCCCTGTCTGCTCAGACAGTGCGCTCCATTGGTCTGCATTTCATTTATTGTGTAATTCTCCACAATGTACTTTTGGCCACGGATCTGTTGTCTTGCCTGCCCGACTCCTCCAACCCGCCAACCCGACTACCCGACTACCCGACTTCCCGACTGCCCGACTGCTGACTGCCTTGTTTTGGGCTGCCTTCGCTTTGCATTTGATTCTTGATTTTATGTCAGTTTATTTATGATAAGATGACCTTTTTTCATCTCCTCATTTTCGGTTTGTCGTCGTCTTCATTGGGCTGCTCTTTAATAGAATTGGAGCTGGATTCACATTCACATTTGGGCAACGTACTTCGGGAAATGAATGAATGAAGCTCATTAAATTATGGGGCACTTATGGGTTAGCGGTGTGTGTTTTAGGGCACATTTTGTAATATGAGTAGCGTACACTGAGCGAAATGGAGGGGCGTTTCAAATGCACCTTTGAGAGATTGTTGCAAGCTGGGATTGGAATAACTGGCTGTTTATCTGGCTAATGCATAACAATCTAAGATATGTATTTAGTCGTTTTTATACAAATTTCCATAGTATTTCAGAGTTTTGAATGTCATGTATACATTTTCTAATTTGTTTGTAAAGCTGTCTTAATGAAAAACTTAAATTCAAGTATCTGAGATATACATCCCAGATCTTTGCTACTAAATATTGTCTAAGTCTTACTATCCCATAAAACTGTTGATCTCCAAACTCTGTTAAGCCAAGACACAAATGTACACTTAGAAAAAAGCTCAAGACTTGTAATTAAGTTAAGTACAAGCGTTTTCCAACTTCGGGCAATCGGAAAGTGGACATTAATTTAGCTTGAAAAATATTCAAAAACGAAGTGTAATATTTTTAGTTATAGAAAAAGCTTTTTGCATCTTTTGGATTTCGCTCAGTGTTCATAGCCCAATCCTTTAACAGCAGCAACAATTTCCGATCATGTTTAAATCCAACAATCCGATTGCTCAGCTTACAATTTTGATTTCGAATCTGGCAGCTGTTGTTGTTGAAGTTGTTGTTGCTGCTGCTGCTGCTGTTGTTGGTGTTGTTGGCGCTCGTTTAGAGCAAATTTTCAAGATCAACAACGCAGTTGAGCGTCACGAAGATGAAAAGCGAGATCTTTTTTAGCGATTAGGCGCGGACAATGAATGCACGATGGATTTAGAAAAACAAAAAAAAAAACAACAAAGTCGAAAACTGAAAACGAACTTTATATACGAGACAAGCTAAAGAGACAAGAATGAGAACAAGAACACAGAGTTTTTGTTGATCTTTTTTTTTTTGTAAATGCAGCAGTGGTTGTTGTAGTTGTCGTGTTGTTGTTGTTTTTCTTTGGATCGGTATTATGAGAATTGAGCCAAACATTTTTCAACTGGTTTCGAGGCGCAGACAAAGGCATAAAATACGAAATGAGTCTGGGATTTCTGTTGGAACCGACGCGAACCGTTGACAGACCGTGCATTATCACTGTCAACCCCGGCCCCATGGCCGTTGTTTGTCTAAACATAATTGAAACGCGCTTTTAATGAGTTAATTTGGAGTTTGCGCTGGCCCTTCATGAAGGACCGGAGCGGACCGAACCGAACCGAACCGGACCTGACCCCGGACGCCTACGTAAACACAATTAGGTGCCAAGTGATAGAGGCGTCGATCTCGGGCCACGCGGGCCATGAAATGACAAAATGTGGAGTAAACCAACTTGGTAAACAAATAAAGAGCATGGTCCGTGAAATCTTGAATGAGCAGTGTCACGGGTCCCCTCTTCACTCGCTGGGGCATCGTGTGTCCACAACCTAACATAATATTTCCATAGTGCATTTTAATGGTTTAGTATTTAAGTGGACCGCTCGCCGATGCATCTCGCCGCCCTGGCGTATGCGTAATTGTTTTGTAAATGATATGCTAGCGACTACAACACACACACACACTCACATTAACTTATGCTGCCCACCGTCCAAATGACTTGCCAGTTTGTGTTGCCAAGTTTAAAGTTGCTTAATTAGGCGGCTGGTCGAGTCGCGAGTCGCGCATCTCTATGACTGTGACTATGTGGCTATAGCTATGATATTTGTGGCCCATGTTGACAGGCAACAAAAAGATATAAAGCTGGTCCCAGCCAAAAGACAGACGCACACGCACACGCACAGCATAACGCACTCCTCAGCAACTTCATTAACAGCCCCGACGCCGTTTAAGAAGTAAAAATAAAGTATTATTTATGATTATTGTGAGAATTTCACAATGGCATGCGAGAATTTATTGTTAATGCTTTGTTGCGGCGACCAGCGACTGCAGCTGGGACAGACCCGAACAGCCTCTGTACAATGGTAATGCCGGCCATGGGCCGGTACTATGGGCCACGTTGCCACACAGAGTGCGCAAATTGGCGACGAGATTAAAGGGGTTGATTTTATCACCTATTGCTTAGAAACAAGCACGAGGAATGCTAACGTTTACATTTTATTGATGTCAAAACATAAGAGATAAGCAATATAATTATGAAAAATATTTGCCAGACAATTATATTAGCTAATGCACTCAGATGTCAGATAATTGTACCTAATTTAAATCGTTTCTTATATTTAAGACTCTCAGTGAAAATATCTCATTCTGAATGACCTTAAATATTATTTAGATACTTAGGTTATCTCTTAGATAATCCTTAAACAAACGCTGAATGACTTGAGCTGCTGATCTGCACTTTTATAACTACAATCTTCATTTACTGACGTCTTGAACAATCTCTCAACGGCATTTTCGATTTTGTAGATTTCTATTTTAAATGCACTTAGTTAAAAGACTCAAAATCAACCATAATAATGCCGAACAGCAGACTGATCACATTCATATCCCTTCACATTTATTAGCATAACTACATTCTACGTGGCTTTTATCCCACGGTGCTTCACTCACAGATCCTCACACAGCGGAAAGACAGAACGAATGCCGTCAACAACAACGACAACTTTAGATGTTTCCTTGCTGTACATGCATTTGTATCTACATAGATAGTTTACATATTTTACATATTTTTCACACTGTCGTTCATTGTGCGCTTTCTTTTGCCAGTTGTTGTCTACTTTTTGATGCATTTTTGCGGCATGGAATTGTAATTAAATTTTCATTTTGATGCCAAGACAAGCGTCTAGCACTCGCCCCTCCTCTGGGCCGTCGCATTGCGGCTAGCACTTGTTGCTGTCGTAAATGTTGCTATTTATTAGTCAATATTTGCTTGAAATATGGGTAACATTTCCTTATTGTTTTTGTTGCTGGCCTTCGTTGTTCAGCACTTAAAATGCGTTAAATTTTCTTCGATGCTGTCAGCTTTTCCACGGCGTCTCCACCTTTTTAACCAGCCACAGTGGGCATTTACTTGATTTAAATAATAAAACGTTGTTTTTAGAATTCATTCATACAAATTTTTATTGTTTTTTTTTTCATATTTTTTCTTTTGCATTTTGTTTTGTTCGTTTTTTGTAGCTTGTGTTTTTTTTTCTTGTAGTTTTTCAATTCATTTGTTTAATTACTAAAATTTCATAAAATTGTTTAGACTAAATAAGTAAGTACAACACTAAATTACAATTGTATGTATGTAACTACTATTTTTTTATATTCCATGTTGTATAAATATATGTATTTAAGGTCTTATAAACTTTATACAATCTGACGTGTTTGTGTGTTTTTTTTTAGTTTTCTTTTTTTTGCAATAAAAATATAAATTACTAAAAACGACTATTTAAAAAATTAAATATTTATAAAAAAATATATATATTTATATAGGCGATTTAAGCATATATAATGTATGAGCGTAGATAACAAAATGTATTGTAGAGAGCTTTAAGTTTATATGTACAAAATTAGTTGAGATAAATATTGATGAGCGCTGATTTGTTTATGTAGAGTTTTTAAGTAGCAAATGTATATAAAAAAATATATCCATAAGTATATATCCATCATTAATTTGCCGCATTGTTTTTTGTTTTTGTTGTTTTTTTTTTTAGCACTTTTATAACTAGTTTTACACTAACGAGGAACCATTTGCAATTTAAGTGTAAGTTTTTTGAGTCCGTTTTGAGAAGATTTAATTTTGATATTTTGGAATTTCGCAAACAGTTGTTGCGTCATACTTGCATACTACACATTGTTTGTTAAATGGTTTTGAGATCAAAATTAAATGTAAGCTTGTATTTTTTTTTTTGTGTGGGTTTTTTTTGTTGTGTAATAACAAAATGTAATAATAAGACTATACTGTTCTGAAGACTTTCAAACATACGAATGTGTATAAATTTTTTTATTTTATATATTTCATTCAAATTTGTTCGACTTTGTTTTGTATAAAAAAAATATTTTTGTGTTTTGTTTTTTGTTGTGAAATTTTCATTTTGTATCAAATAAGGTTATGCTTAATATTTATAAATTCAATACATTTCGTTTACAGTTATTTATTAACTATAAATATTGTTGACTTCTTTTCTATATTTGCTCCAAATTAAAAAAATGCCAAAAAATTATACAAAAAGTTAAAAAAAAAATAGGTATGAAATAAAAGGTGTGTATATAGTGTAAATAATATAAGCACTTATAATAGAATCACTAAATGTTTTGTTTGTCTTCGCTTGTTTGTTTGCTTGTTTGTCTGTGTGGGGCTTTTGGGTTACATAATTAAGCTAGAGTTAAATTTAGTTATACTTTATGCATATATATATATGTATTCTAGACACTATAAGTAGAGCGCGAGATAGTCAATATTTTTGTGTTTTTTTTTCTTTCTGTTTTCGTATTTTATGTCTGTCGTATATCAGAGTCACCTATAGCTACTATATACAAAATGCTTGCGCACTACTTTGCATAGACAAGTGGAGTCGACCGACCATGCAGCGTCAATGAGGAATTTTCTGTGTTTGCTTAGCGCCTAAGTTAATTGCTAGTTATGTGTAGAGTTCGAGTTCTTTGCGTTAAGTGGTATTTACAATTTATCGCAACTAATCCAAAGTAATAATAATAATTAATAATTGAAGCAGATTTTTCAGTAACATGCAAAACGTCAGTATGTAGAGTTTTTCGTCCAGTGTAGAGTGCTAGCGCTTTGTCTGTTTTCTGTTTTAGCTAGTTACTTTAGCTACTAGCCGCAGCCTAGCGCCATTATCATGGTCAAGTGTGTAGGGATAGAGTCAAAAAAACAATAGAATTTATTGCGTACTTTTATATAAATATATGTGTATATAGTATATACGTAGTTTTGTATACATTGAGAACTTTATGCTTACGTCAGTCCATGCGAAACTAAAATGTTAGGTTATGAATTACAATGTAGAGTTTTCAAATCGATTGTGTAGAGTTAAGCCTGTTACAAATTTGACGACTGCACTGCTTCAATCAACAACAAAGCCATAAACGGCTCATTTGGCGTCTCTCTCTTGCTCCCACTCCCACTCCCTCTCGCTCTCGCTCTCGCTCTCTCTCTCTCGCCAGTCTTTGTTTACATGTGCGGCGTACCGCAGACCACTGTGCGCTGCGTCGTCGCCGAGCCGCTGCCCGTCGCCGAGGCGGCGGCCATCAGCTGCGAGCTGCAGGCGCCGGCGACGCCCGCCGCGGCCAGCGAGGGCCAGCGCTGGCTACAGTAGGCGCCCTCGCCCAGCACCGAGATGCGTTTGCCTTTGCCGCCCTCGCTGCCGCCCGTTGCCGCGCCCGACGCCGCGCTGTAGTCTTTGGTTGTGCCGGCCGAGGCCGCCGCCGCCGCTGCCGCCGCAGCCGATGCGGGAGCGCCCGCAGAGAGCAGCTGGGAGGCGCGGTGCATCAGCGTGGGATCCGTGTTGAGCTGCTTCTGCGACTTGGCGCGCTGCAGCGGCGCCAGCTGGCCGACGCCGCAGAACTCCGAGTTGGCATTGTTGTCCGCGGCGGCCGCGTAGTTGGCCAGCGCCCCGGAATACATGCGGCACTCGTCGGCGGCTGCCGCGGCCGCTGCCGCTGCGGCGGCCGAGGCGCAGATGTTGTTCACCGACTTGTCCCACGTGTTCTTGATGATGTTCGGATTGCTGTTGTCGAAGGTCAGGCCGCCGCTGCTGCCGCGCTTGACGCCCAGCGTGCCCGCCGGCATGCCGACGCCCACGCCCATGCCGACGCCGCCGCCCAAGCCGACGCCGACGCCGCTGCCGTTGTGATGGAGCGTGGCCACCGCGTTCTGTTCGTTCTGTTTGCGCGCCTCGGCGTCGTCCTTCTCCTGGGCGCGCTTGCGCTTGCGCTTCATGCAGAAGACCACGCAGGCGGCAATCACGGCCACCAGCGGCATGGCCACCGAAAAGATGGCGATGAGCACGACCTGGGCATTGGTGAGCCCATCGGCGCGCGCCTGCGTCGTGGCCCCGTACTGGTGGGCATCGAAGCTGACCGAGTCGTAGGACTCCTCGTCGCACTGCCGTCCGCGGAAGCCGTTCGCGCAGACGCACTCGAAGCTGTTGACGCGATTCATGCAGGTGCCGCCGTTGTGGCACGGCAGGCTGCCGCACTCGTCGATGTCGATGGAGCAGTCCTTGCCGGTGAAGCCCGCTCGGCAGGCGCACTGGTAGTCGTTGTTCAGGTTCGTGCAGCTGCCGCCGTTGGCGCACGGCTTGGTCAGGCAGAGGTCCACCTTGCTGGCGCAGCGCGAGCCGTGGAAGCCGGGCACGCACTGGCAGCGATACTGGCTGACCATGTCGATGCAGGTGCCGCCGTTCTGGCACTTGTGGCCCGCACAGTCGTCGATGTTCTGGTCGCACTTGGCGCCCGTGTAGCCGTCGGGGCAGATGCATTTGCCGCTCGGCTGGCAGCTGCCGCCGTTCTGGCAGGGATTGGGGCTGCAGTTGTCCAGGTGCAGGTCGCAGGTGGTGCCGCTGTAGCCGCTGGGACAGTCGCACTGGAAGCCCTGCTTGCTGTTGCCGCTCGTGTTGCGGCAGCGGCCCTGGTGGCACGGCTTGTCCGCGCAGGTGAGCAGCTTCTCCTCGCACATGCGCCCGTGCCAGCCCTTGGGGCAGACGCACTTGTAGCCCCGCTGCGTCGCCTCGTCCACGCAGGTGCCGCCGTTCTGGCAGGGATTCACGTCCGCGTCGCACGAGTTGATCTCCGTCTGGCAATCGTTGCCGCTGTACCCCGGCGCACACATGCACGTGTAGAGGCCCTGGCCCGTGTTGAAGCAGGTGCCGCCGTTCAGGCAGGGTCGATGGTTCGTGCAGTAGTTCAGGTCCTGGTTGCAGAACAGGCCGCCCCAGCCCTCGTTGCAAATGCAGTCCCAGGGCTTGTTGCAAGTGCCGTGCACACAGCTCGGATACGGGGCGCACTCGTCGCACAGCGGTCCTCGCCAGCCCTTTTGGCAGCTGCAAGTAGACCAAGGATGGCAATCAATTAATTGAGTTCGCAAAAAGAAAACCTTGAGAAACAAGTGAGAACGTTGCAGTCGGGTGTATCCGACAGCACAATACTCGTTCACAGTATACAAATATAGATTTCTTCCGATTTTCGCGGTTTACACGCCCCCAAGATATATAGATTTGTATCGATTTGCCACGAAACCAATCGGTGTATCCAAAAAATGTTTTTGCTATCTCTAGTGGAGATGATCAGTAATCTGTCTGCACAAATTTCATTTCAAAGCTCTAAAATTGAGGGAGATATATGGATTCAATCAAACATAATATTACAAAATTGTATGACTTTATTTGACGCGGGTCAGATACACGAATATATCTTCCAGGTTTCAGGTTTCTAGCCAATATACACTTTTCGCTTCATGAGCGAGTATTAAAAGCTCAAAAGGATGTATGCAAAAGAAACTTATCGCTTATCGATACAACTGAATTCAGTTGCTGCCCTGCATTTCCTTCGCCAAAACCAGAACGAATGCGTGGCAGAAAGCAAAGACAATGGTAAAGAAACTAGGCGCAACAACACGCTCATTGCTCATCAATGAAATATGCAAAGGCAGAGACAGAGACGGAAATACAAACAGAAACTGAGAGAGGGACAGGGACAGGGACAGAGGCAGCGGCAGCGGCCAAAGCGGACGCTGATTGCTGGACATGACGGACACGGTTATTGCGCTCGGGGCGCTGGTTTACTTTTGAAGTTTTGCATCAAATGCGAAAGCTCGAAAGAAAGAAGGCGCATCACCTGTTTAGCAAATCGCTCACACACACACATAAATCAATACACACACACACACATACACACATGTAATTGACTGTGTGGGCGCAGCAACGCTTGGCTGACTTTTGGGGCAAGCAAGCAAGCAAGAAAATAAAACAAAAGGGCAGAGACAACTTTTGCTTGGGATCTGCACTTTTACTGCTCCTGCCTGCCCCAAAGCGGGACATGTGCTTGACAGGCGCGCCCCAAGGAGAAGGAGAGGGAGAAGAAGAAGTTGAAGCAAAAGGCATGTCAACTCAAAAGTCACAAAGCAAACCATAGCGAAAAAATTTAAAAATAATGCATCTTTCTGTTCAAGTGCACATATCCGCACAGCGCCAATCAGAGAGAGAGAGGGAGAGGGAGAGCGGGAGAGCGGGACAGCTGCAGGGTTACCATTTTGCATTTCTCACGATCGCAAGCACTAAATTAATTTATTTTATTTGCAGCGCGCTCCACTTTGCGCTGCCAAACAGACAACACACGCACGCACGCGCATCGCATTGTGGGCACAAATTCATTTTCGATTAAAGTAAGCAAGGAACGTTGCAGTCGGGTGTAACCGACCGTACTTGTACACATTATTTTTATACATACAAGTTTATTTTCAATAATGCATAGATTTTAAATGCAGAATGATTTTAGAGGACATATCATGACCAAAATGCCATCAAACATGAAAATCGGTTCAGTTTTGACAAAGTTATGGGAGTTTAAAATACGAGAGCTATGGATTCGAGAGCTTTACATGTCAAAAATTTTCTCAATTTTGACATGATTTTTGACAAAATATTTGACCCTCTCAGAATCAATTTTAATGTTGGTTTTTATACTAATTGTGACAACCACAATCGATTAAAAATAAAATTTTGCAATTCTAAATTTAAAAAAAAAATATATTTCCAAAAAGAGTAGGGGGGGGGAGTACATGATTTTTTTTACCAAAAAATTCTACAAATTTTTATTTTTAATATTGCACATATTTTAAATGCAGAACGATTTAAAATGACAAATCATGATCAAAATGCCATCAAACATGAAAATCGGTTCAGTTTTGACAAAGTTATGGGAGTTTAAAATACGAGAGCTATGGATCCGAGAGCTTTACATGTCAAAAATTTTCTCAATTTTGGCATGATTTTTGACAAAAAATTTGACCCTCTCAGAATCAATTTTAATGTTGGTTTTTATACTAATTGTGACAACCACAATCGATTAAAAATAAAATTTTGCAATTCTAAATTTAAAAAAAAAATATATTTCCAAAAAGAGTAGGGGGGGAGTACATGATTTTTTTTACCAAAAAATTCTACAAATTTTTATTTTTAATATTGCACATATTTTAAATGCAGAACGATTTAAAATGACAAATCATGATCAAAATGCCATCAAACATGAAAATCGGTTCAGTTTTGACAAAGTTATGGGAGTTTAAAATACGAGAGCTATGGATCCGAGAGCTTTACATGTCAAAAATTTTCTCAATTTTGGCATTGATTTTTGACAAAAAATTTGACCCTCTCAGAATCAATTTTAATGTTGGTTTTTATACTAATTGTGACAACCACAATCGATTAAAAATAAAATTTTGCAATTCTAAATTTAAAAAAAAAATATATTTCCAAAAAGAGTAGGGGGGGAGTACATGATTTTTTTTACCAAAAAATTCTACAAATTTTTATTTTTAATATTGCACATATTTTAAATGCAGAATGATTTAAAATGACAAAATGCCATCAAACATGAAAATCGGTTCAGATTTGACAAAGTTATGAGAGATATGGATCCGAGCGTTTTACATGTAAAAAATTTAAATTTTCATCTGCCCATGAAAATACTAACATCTTATCTGCCGCGGGTATATACGAGTATATATTCCAAGTTTCAGTAGCAGATATTGCACAAACCTAATATACCCTTTTTTTAAGATTTTAACGAGTATAAAAAAAGCAAAAATCCTTCACCCACAAACTCTCAATTGATAATAATTCAAAGCAGACGCTAGTCGAGGGGCGGGAGGTGCTGTTGGAGGCGTTATCCAACCATAAGCAGAAAGAAAGAGTGAGAGAGCGATAAGTGGTAATTGATATGCGTCAGTGTGTACACAAGCAGAAATGTCAAAAAACGTTGGCGACAGTGCTGCCAACTAACAGCTGAGTGTGTATATGTGTTTATACATATGTGTGTGTGTGTGTGTGAGTTTGTTCGTATAGCGCGCGCGCTTAGAATTATTAAAATATTCCCACCATTACGAGGCAGCGCAACACAAAAAGCACTTTAATTTTCAATGGCCCAGCAATGGCTTTGGCTTTGTTGTTGTTGTTGCTGCTGCTGTTGGTGTTGGCTTTGGCTTTGGCTTTAGTCTGGGATTTGGCTGAGTGGCGCACGCATACTTGAGCGTAACGTTTGCGGTTTTTTCTACGAACGCAACCAACGCGTTTATAAAACAAACATTTTATCCCAAATCACATCAATAACATTTGCTGCTGCTGCTGCTGACGGGGCAATGATGTGTTTGATTTTTGGTTTGGTTTTGGCACAATTATTGATTGAACCACAAAATGTTTGATTTCCGTCGTTTTGGCAGACTGGGAACTGGCACGATCAATAAGCGGGAACTTCGCTTTATTGGCCAGCAATGCATAAATAATGGGCAACATCCTGTGCTGTGTTCGAAATCAACGAGAAGAAATCTAAGCAACAGCGGCGCAATTAGCTTTCGGCACTCAGCTGTTGGCCCGATGAGATTTGAGCTTGAAATTTCATGCATAAAATATTTGCCAGCGTCGTCAAAAGTGTTGGCTTACACCTTGCTTTGTCATTGTTGTTGTAGTTGGTGTTGGTCTTGGTGTTGTTGTTGCTGCTGTTGCTGTTGCCCTATGAAAATGTGGGAAAACTTTGTAATTCAATTTTTCGTTCGCCTCTGTGTGTATTGCTTTTACTTGATTATTTCAGCAGGCACTCGAATAATTGTAATGCAAAACCTCGACAATCAAATGACAGCCAATGCACTCCCGACAAACGGACAGACGGACGGCCAAAAGAATTTCTTGTGGTCGCACAAAACGTGCACTAAACGGCTAAGCAAAGAGACTTTGTTGCTGTTGCTGCCACTTTTTGCTTTTGCTATTGCTTTTGCCCTTTACCAAAGTTGGTAGCACTCCACAAACAGCAAACAGCAAAAATAACACGGCAAAGGTGTGTCCAATGACAATTGTTGTTGTTGTTGGCGGCCAAAAACAAAAAAAAAAGACAAAAAACGTGCAGCAAACAAAACACACAAAAAAGCTCATCTTGCCAAACTAAAGTACCGCTAAAAGCTTTGCTTAATTAGCAACGTGTTGCCCGCTTTACGCAAGAAACTGTTGCGGGTGGGCCTCAGCAACAAACTGAGCTGTTTTCTCACTTGTTTCAGTTGTTTTACACGAAGGTATTTAGATTGTTATATTTCTATTTGTTTTTCAATACTTACATGCATTGGTTGGGCTTATCGCACTGACCATGGACACAGCCTTTGGCGCATTTGGCTGTAAGTAGATGGAAAGAAATAGCATTAATTGATATGTTGATGAGCCGAGCCACAAAACAGAGAAGAGAAATACTTAAAATTAATAGACTCGTAAAGCGACACTTTCCCAACACGTTTTGGTTTTAAGTGTCAGCTGACCACCTGCCACAATGCGTAGTTACGCCCACACGCAGACGCCGCAGCCCACATTGATAAGGCAAAAAAAAGAAGAAAAAAAACAGGCGAAGACAAAGCAACAAACTTAATTTGAAGCAATTTAAAGAGGAAAACAAACTTTCTTTTTCACGCGTCGGAGCAATGAAAAACCCCTAAACGAGCCAAAATGAAACATCTTCGAAACAATTCAACGGCAGATAGACAAAACGTTTAAAAACTCTTTGGCCAAAATGAATCATGGCCCCAAAAACGCCAGCGACTCTCAAACTGTGCGGCAGCAGGAATAACTTGTTTCTAATATGCGCCCGGCCAGGCCAGGCCAAAAGGAAACACCACAAAATGAAATAATCCCATGGCCGCAAAGAGCTGCAGCAGCATCATAAAGCAGCAGCAGCAACAACAACAACAAGAAACAGCGGCCCGAAAACCGATTCCCAAGCTCCAAAAGGTTCGACGAAAACTTCGATTGTGAGTTGAAGAGAGAAAGAGAGAAGAAGAGGAGCTGGAGCTGAAGCTGGGCCAAGAATGTGGCAAACATGTTTCTTTCGGGCTGGGGCTGGGCTCAGGCAGGAAGTAGGGGAGTTGCTGCCGCCCGCTTCGCGTCGCAAGGGTCTCGAAGAAAATCGTGAACATTGCGAAAAAGGCAAAACTCCTCTTTAAACTGGCCACAGCCTGCGCCAGACACCCAGCGCTTCTTTCCATCTTTCATTCAGCAGGAAAATTGCTAGAAAATCACTAAAACGTGTTCTCTATCCCGGCTCCCGCTGCTCGGACGCTGCTGCTATGCGCTTTTAATTCCCCCGCACGCAGATAATATATATAAGCCGTAATATTGGCAATTGGCAATGATTTTTATTACATGGCCACAGACTGCAGCAACAGGAGGAGCATTGCAGAGCAGCCCAGACCAGCTACACTTGAAATCCACAGCGACTGAAAGTGAGTTTGTTGTTGTTGTTGCTGCTGTTGTTGATGCTGCTGTTGTTACTGGTTGTTAGCTGGTAGCCAAGTCTGAGGATCGTTTCGTGCCTATTTTAAAACGTGCTCGGGTTTGTTATATTCTTGGGCTCGTGTGTGTGTGTGTGAGTGTGTTCACACGCCCGCAAGCGCATGACGCAAATGTATCTCATGGATTAGGAGCGGGCAGGCCTAATGATTATGACGCAGTATTCCAACTGGTATATACTTTCACTTGACTTCGCTTAGTCGGCTCAAAGCGTTTGAGGCTATATTGATTTTTATGAAAAGTATCTCACAGATACATTTGTATCTTTTGCGTTTAAACAACTTGACTTTGCTTAACGGACCAAAATATTAAGGGCTGTTGATTTTTCTGAAAAGTATCTCACAGAAACGTTTGTATCTTGCAGATAATTTTGTATCTTTTGCGTTAAAACAACTTGGCTGCATCTCAAATGCAATTGGCAGACATTCGATAGCAGGTATTTGACAGCTACACATGTATCTTCCAATGCACAAGATACAAGTGCACCCACAGCTGCCATTGCAGCTGGCTCATTCATAAAACAAAAAGAGCAAACAACTTTGGTCTAAATAGCTCATTTCCTTGAAATTAAAACGCACACCGACACACACACGCGCACACACACGCGCACACACGCATTGGTAATTCAGAGCGATCGAAGCTTCATTCAAAAAAACAAAACCAAGCTTCAGACCTTTTGGTCCAATTTAATAAAGGCACTCACTTCCACATGAGCAACGTTTTTTCGAGTTGCTTTTGCTGCTGTTGTTGGTGTTGTTGTTGTTGTGTTTTGCAGCCGCACGTTTTGGCTTTTTATTTGCTGCTGCTGGAAAATAATTTTCGCACAAGTGTGTGTGTGTGTGTGTGTGCCTTAATTTAAGCTCATTTTTGCGCATTTAACTTGAAAATAAACTATAGCAGAAAGAGCGGAAGAGGCAGCTGCTGCTGTTGCTGCTGCTTGGCAAGTTGCTGAACCGGCAGCAGAAGGACACAAAATTATGTGCCCGAAAAAAAACACGAAAAACAACAAAAAAAAAGCACAAACAGGCAGGCAGTTTGGCAGCCCGGCTCGGAGCCCGGACCACATTTATGGTGTAATCAGCCGTGGCCAGCCCTAAAGGAAGTTCTGGCCTCGTCCTCAGCAATGCGCGGCATGCAGACGACGCAGAGGCAACGCAAGATACTCAAAAGCGACGTCAACCACGACGGTACGTCATGATGATCAAGAAGCTGCTGCGGCTGTATCTGTATCTGTATATGTAGTAGATGCGCGTGTGTGTGTGTGTGTGTGTCCACACCACACCTTGAATATGGAACCTGGGGCCTCTTGCACTTGGCGTGGGAAGATTTTTGTGCTCTTCGTCAGTTTTGTGCTCTGATTCACAGTCCATGTGCGTGCGTGTGTGTGAGTGTGTGTGTGTGTGTGCCCCCCAAAAATGCTGCATAGGTAGCTTGTGGGCTACTACAAAAGGGCCCAGCTCGAGTTTTGTTGCTGTTGTTTTTGTTTTGTTTTGTTTCGGCTTCCTCAGTGATTTCTTTTAGTTTTTAGTTCGTTAGACGTTTTGTTGCGCCTGTTTGTTCTGCCCCATGCCAAATGACAAATGATTTTTCCCCACATAAACAAAACGAGAGGAAAACAAAAACCCCAAAAAAAAAAAATTCATTGATTTTTAATTTATTTGTTTGACTTTTTGATTTTTTCCACTTTTGGATATTTGTTTGAATTTTTATTCAAATTGTGCTTTGGCATTTTCGTCAAATCATCGCAAGCTACGCATTCAAAATAATTACACTTTTAATTCGTTAGCAGCTCCTTGTACACCCCCTTCCCCCTCAATCTCCGCTCACCTTTGTTTTATTTCATTTTTTTTTTTGTGTACAATCATCTCATTTGATTTGACAAGCAAGTGATTTTCAATAATAATGAGAGCTGCCCGTGAAGTGCGGCACAAGAAACGCGGCACGTTGTGTCCACTTGACAAGCAACAACAACAAGAACAACAACAACAATGTTAACAACAAACATGGCCAAGAGCTTCGGCGAAAAGAATGTAAAATCGGTTTTTGTGGCGAATGGAACTGAAGTAGTTGCCTCGTTGGCTCTCGATGATATTGTGCTGCAGTAAATATCAGTCAATGTATCTGCTGTGCCCGGGAGTATCTACACATAAATCTCAAAGATACTTACGTTTCTCGCAGTACGTGCCCTGCCAGCCCGTTAGGCAGATAATTTCGCCCGTTTCGGAGCAGGTGTAGTGGCCGAACTGATCGTCGCGGGGTCGGCACAGATTCGCACAGCCGGAGCCGTAATAATGCGGATCGCAGGTGACACGGAAATCGTATTCGAGCGCCGTGTACTGCGACTCCGATTTGTTCGTCTTCCATTCGGACGAGACCTCGAGCACTTGCTGCACGGACAGGCGTTGTATGAGCAGATCTGGAAAGAGATACAAACCAATAAAGATAAGTAAAGTGTGTGGAGGAGAGCCCTAATGAAGATTAATTGGCTTTAAGTTACAGTTAAAGTTAAGCTTAGTCGAATGAACTTGCGGGCCTGGCTTGGAATTTTGGAAGATTAGACATGGTCACAAATTCAAATTCAAATTCAAACTCAAACTCAAACTCAAATCCCAATTCTAGGCTCGCAGCTCGCGGCTCGCAACTCGAAACTCCAGCCGAAATGCAATTGCGCTTGTCACACTCGCAAGGCAAGTGCCGAGCCAAGGTATGCGGCCAGCCAGGGGTAAGTGAAGTACTTGGTATTTGCAGAGCGGGCGGCACCAGGCAACAGGCAGGCAGGCAGCAAGGCAGCCAGTCAGCCAGCCAGTCAGCCAGCCATGCAACACACGACCAACTGAGCGTCGCAGACGGACGTCAGTTGCATTTTCAGCTGTTCGCTGAGCCAAGCGGACCGGTCTTTTTTTTTTTTTTTTTTTTGAGAAACTATTGGATGGCAACTTGTTTGTGGCTGTGTGCGAGAGTGTATACATAGCTGTTTTATATAGCCACATTATGCCATGGTCTATAAAGTAAATTGCAGGTGCATGACTATTCGAATTGCATGCAGCCAAGTCGAACCTCAAGCCGTACCTCAAGCTGAAGCGGGCCAAGAGTTTTGTTAAGTTAAGCAAAAAAAACCAAAAACAAAAAAAGTAAGAACGTTTCAGACGGATGTATCCGACTCCACAATACTCATTCACAGTATAACAACAACTTAAATCAATATAAATTTTGTGGGGGCGGAGAGGCCGTGGCCGACTTTTTCGGCTCGGTGTTTAGAGGTCATCAGAAAACTAAGTCTAAAATTCTGGAAGGAATGAATTTATTTATAAAAATTTTAACACTATCTGACGCTGATGTACACGAGTATATATTTCAAATTTCAAGTTTTGCACAAACCCAATATACTCTTTTCACTTCTTGAACGAGTATAAATATAAAACGAACCTATGCATAAATCTCTCGCAATGCCAAAGCGGCAATATAGTTAATGCCAAGAGCTAAGCCGAGAATTAAGTGAAAATATATATTTTAGACAAAAGCAAAAGTTGCCAAAGAGATCAACGCTGAAAGAGTAGCTAGTGAAAGTGCTGGTGAATAAGTAGTTACAATCTGGAGCAGCAAGAGCTTAACCTTCTTTGAGATTCTGATTAGAGACAGCTCACAGGCAGTTGGCATGTAGTTAGCCCAACACAAATATGGCCCGAAATGTTGTTTGGCCAATAAATTACAAGCTGCACAACTGGCAAGCACGCTAACTCGTTGCCAAAATTGTTGAGCAAAATAACCATATTCAAAATATCAACTAATTAATTACCAATATATATATTTATGTGTTGTTGCAAAAACAAAAAATTCTAAGCCAGTTGCACGTTGCATTTTTGGTGTCGACCAAGTCGTGTGCACTTGACGTGGCAACATGGAAAAACGCTCAATGCAAAACTCGCGCCAAGCAACAACATTCCCCAAAAAGCACAGCTTAAGGCACAAAAATTAAATTAAAGAAAAAAAAAAGAATTGAATATTGTGTGTTGTTGTTTTATTTACATTTGCAACACACACACACACATGCAGCGGCAGCAGATTTGTGGCATGACAGGTTATTAGGCGACGTACCGGCAACGCTTCAAGCGAGACGCACAATTTGACTGCAGGTTTTGCACGGCGTCCAGTTTGGCCAGTTGGCAAACAAATAGAAATAAATGTAGAAAATCATGCGCAACAATTTTTGCAAATATTTACGCAAAACGGCATTTTTTTTTTTTAATTATCTACTAAAAAAGGAGAATAAAAAGAAGACATTTCGCACACTCAAAGTGAAAAGTTGCGTGCGACAACTTTCGCAATTATTGAAAAAGTTGCTTTTAATGACATGATTAATGGCCAACGCCGGGCGGAAATTGTCAACAAAAATAACCCAAATTTCCCTGGTTGGGGCATTTAAAGCCAAGACATCATTAGTTCCCTAACCATATGAACCAGTGTTGCCGAATATTTCGCAAGTGAATTAAACTAATATCACCAATGGAAATTTTCCCAATTGGGAAATTTGTAAAAACGCTTTGCTCATCGTTTTGTCTTGTGGCAAGTGAGTGAAATTTGTGTGCAACAAATTTACAAGAGGCAGAATCTTAAACTTGACTCTGACAGGGGCAAGGCTTAAGTGTAAGGCCTCAACAACTGCAAATATTTAGTCGCAGTCGCAGTCGCAGTCGCCGTCGCAACGCGCTGACTTCTTTCAAAGGAATTTATAAAATACCATTTTATCAAGACACACGACGGCGACGGCGAACAACACGTTGGCTAAGGGGGCGGCGGCGGCGGTGGCAACAAGTTTTGTGTTTCTGTGGCAAAGAGACCTCGGGACTCTCGATGTGGCTGAGTCTGAGGCTGCGTCTGTGACTGTTGCTGGGCTGCCGCTTGATCCAATGAGTTAAAATTAAAAGATAAGCATTTTAACAACATCGCCAGCAACAATAAGAACAACAGCAACAACAGCATTGGCAGCAGCAACAACGTGCAACTAACAACTTTGGCATTGGCAGAGATTAATTGGTAGGTAGGGATAGGTGAAAAAAAGAAACGAAAACGAAGAACGCCAGCGAAAATCTTAAGAGCATGAGTTGAAAGATTTCGACGCATCAAGCCAAGAATCACCTTGCACGACGCGACGGCCAGAAGGGCAGGGGACGGAAGGGGAAGACAGGGCAGGCGGTCGGCGGTCAAGCTGTGTGCCTCTTCCTCGGGCTGCTGCTGCTGGCAGGCAAACAACTGCTGGCCTCTTGCCTGCAGGCAAACTGGCGAAAAGGTCGCAACAGTCGAGTTCCGAGACTGTTCCACCTCCCCTTCCCATCCCTCCCTGTCGACTGCAGGTTTCTGCTTTTTGTGCTGCTGTCGTATTCCTTTTTTGTATGTAATTTATGTTAAATGAATATAACAAAAAGCGCTGCTAAACTTGTTGGCCATGCAACGCACTCGAGACAGGCGTAAACTTGCCATGCACCCAGGCTCAAGTATGCGGGAGATCGCCCCAGCAACAACAACAACAACAAGCACTTTTAAATAATGAAATTAATCCTTGACAAGCGCGTACAGCGACTAGAAATCTGCGCAAAATTGAAATTGAAATTGCAAAGGGGCTAGAGCAGCCGATAAAGATCTATTAGCTCTGGAGCCGGCCTGCACTTGAAAATTAGCTGTTAAGATCTCTAGGATGCCAGCAGGATGCCAGTTGAAAAAAAAAAAGAAATCCCAGCGCTAAACAATTAAAATTCCTTCAAGGAGTGGGCATCAAAGAAAACAGCGTTTAATAGTGGTTAACAAAAAATCAAGAAGAAAATTCATTGGAAACCTCCATAAATCTGGCAGGTATCAACAGCTGAAACTAAAACCGAGCAGGTAGCTCAAGTATTGTGTGGGAAAACTGCCGAAAAAATCTAGAAAAAGCAAACCTGCTTTGATAAGAATGCTTAAGAGCAATAATGGATAGCATCTCTCTATTTATCCATTGTCCATTATTTCTTTCGACCATTCTAATCAAAGCAGGTTTTTTAGAGAGGAAAATTAGTGTCCTGGGCAGGGACCACACAGCTTATGCATGTGTGGTCCTTATCCAGCAGCCCGATCAGCGATCATGTCGCATTGTTCCAAGATGAATTACACGCCGTACACGATCGCTGAATTCCACAGCGCAATAATCAAAGTCCTTAGCCTAGAACCAAAAGTTCGTGATTAAGAAAAACAAAGAGGCAGACACAAGCCAAGCTAAAACTAAATTGCATTCAAGTAAATGAGACGACCTCAGCACACTTCCGTTCGAGAGCGAGCAGACAACAAAGGCGACAAGTCTGCGGTGGTTTATCCCTAACTAAAGAAGGGAGCCAGCCAGCGGTGCTAAACCTGACAAGCCTTGGTGTTATTTAAAACCACTCAATGTGCCGGAAATCTTATATACACACACACACACACACACACACTCGCTCGCACACTTGAGGCAAGTGTCGAAACTTTAGTTAGTTGCGCAGTTAGTGAAACTAGAAATTTGAGTTTGCTTTGCACTTGGTCGAGTATCAGGTGTCCCGTTGATCCTCGCCAAAAAAAGAGGTTTGTTTTTGACAGCTTTCGATCAGGCAGGCACAGGCAGGCAGGAAGCAGGATGCGAGTTATGACTAAAAATTCGGTGCCAAAGGAAGCAATTTGGCCAATAACTGAACTGTGCCACAGGATATGCATTATATGCACCCAACCCATCGAGGAAAGGAAGTGATTGCAAACTTTTGGTACTTACTGTTTAAGCGCGCATTGGCGCTGTTGTTCGTATCGTGCCAGGCCTCGACGATCAGCGTGAATGTGCCCTGCAAGAAATGAAAAAAGAAAGTTAAACAATTGCAGCATAAAAAGAAGAAGAGCAGGAAATATGGTTAGAGTAAGAGAGCTTAGCTTATCAAAACGGGAAACTGATCAGCTCGTTGCGTTTGTTGGCTAAACGAAATCTCGCACTTATAAAGATATCATCTGGGCCATAACTAACTTAAGGCTAATGGCTCGAAAGCTCTTACAAATCCCACAGCCCCCACAGAGCTCATTATAAACAGATTATGACAGCGCCGAAACATGCTCCAAAGACGCCCACATGCCACAAGCTGGCCAGGCAAAAATGTGCTAACACACAAACACACAAACACACACACACACGCACACACAAACGCATTTCAAATGCAAATGCACAGCAGTTGGCAACTGGCAACTGGCAGCGCCCTCAATTCACACTTGATTACAAATGCAGCCAGTTAGGGGAGCGGGGAGGGGGGCGTGGCAAAAACCGGCAGAGATGACACCAAATTTGAACAAGTAAGAACGTTGCAGGCGGGCGTAACCGACTGCTCAATACTCGTTCAGTTCAGTCTTTTTCGACTGGTCTTAATTATTATTGTCATAAAAAAACTAGACGAGGTCATCAGTAATCTGTCTGACATTTATGTATGTATCTAGCTTTAAAACTGAGGGATTGTCAATTAAATCAAATTCCCCCGCCCCCAGTCCACATTTCATCTAAGGCAAAAAATGGTTTTCATACCGACATTGCACGAACCCAATATACTCTTTTCACTTTGTAAACGAGTATACAAGCTAAATGCATTTATACATATATATTCACATATGCGTATTGGCAACAACTGAGCTCAGACTGCCGTTTGCAGAGGTGGCTAAAACAGCTCCTCAGCTGCTTAGATGGGCGTGTGATTGCGTATGTCTTGGCTACGAGTTCGAGTTCGAATTCGAGTTTGCGTTCGCGTTTGCGTTTGCGTTGCATGTAAATGACTAATTTTTGACTAACTTTCGATTGCTGCATCGTCGCCGTTGCCGTTGCCGTTGCATGTTGTGCGTTGTGTGGGCGGCAGATGTAGAATTAATTTAGTTGATAAGCGCAGTGCCGATTGATTGCATAAGCCCAGCTAAAGTTTTGCTGGGCCATTGAAAAATGCATTGGCAGAAATAAAGAGAAAAAAAACATAAAGCTGATGGGCTCGACAGGAAACAAATCAGACAAACGGCAAAAGATACAAACATATGCTTGTGCATACATACACACACGTATTCACGTAGATCACAATGGGAATCGAACGAAATGAATTGAAGCGGTGCAAACATTTATTGGGAATTGTGCAGTGAATACAGGTATTACAGCAGTTATATAGAATTCTTTCTTGTTTGCTTTATTAGGTTGTAAAACTAGCTAAAATCTTTGGGGAAACTTTGACAACTATTTATGAGTTATACTAAAAAGAAGACACACATTAAATATATATATTTATATATATGCTTGCACATAAGTATATATATGAGCTCCAAAAATAAATGAGCGACACACACACACACACACACACACACACACACACATACACACAGAGGCGAGCGCATATCGCGTGCGACGGCGCTGTATATCAACGTCAATATCTGCAGCATAGGGTGAAGTGCATGCCAAATGCGCACGGGCAGAGTGGGAGTGGCAGCCACGTAGCAACAGAGGCAGGCCGGAGAGAAGACAAGACACCCGCTGTCGCATCGACAGACAAAAGTAACAAAGTTCAATACACAAGCAACAGCCACAGACAACGACGATGAGCGTTGCCAGTCGTCAACTATTTTTAGGCACAGCCGAAGTCGCAACCGCAGCAGCAGCAGCTGAAGAGGAGGGTCGACAGGCGTCTCCGGCAACCCCCAATGCAACAAGAGCATTCTCTCTTCCTCTGTCTCTCTGGTGTGCCCCGTGCCTAGTTTTAATTAAGTGCAACATTAAATTAGTTGCTGCCGCGACTCTGGCGCGTCTAGTCGCTAACTATAATTAAAACTTTATAGTTTGACCTAGAAATATTTGGAGTTGTGAGCACAAAAATAGAGCATTCTCTGACCGAAATAGTCAATTTCCTGCTCTTTGACATTTGTCAATAATAGACTAAAGAAGTTTTGGTTCTTAAAATAATTTCCCTGCTGGGAACTTGCGTTACTTGGGATTAATTCTGAAATTTGTAAATTTCCTTCTTTTTGGCTTGTTTTACCCTCGTTTCTTTTTTGGCGCGTGCTGAATAATTTCCCATTTGGCATATTTTGCTAATTGCATTTGGCTAATGCGTTTTTTCTGCATATTTCAGCATAATTTTCACTTTGCCCGCAGCTGCTTAAATTTATGCAACTTACACAGTTCACGTGCCGATAAGTCTAGCTAGATGTGCCCCCCCTTGCTTGAGGCAGGAGGGATCGGCGTAGCATGACTTTGCCACTTAGTCCACGCATGTGTGTGTACTGATAATAACAGTGACGCTGCACATGCGCAAACAATTAGGAAGTAAAGTGCATAAAGAGAGAGAGCGAGAGAGAGAAAGAGAGGGAGAGAGAGAGAGGAAGAGCGGCATAAAGAGGGGAGTGTTGCTTCCAATCCACCCCTTCAGTATGCCGCACACGCTGCGGGCGCGCTGACAAGCGAAAAGCCGCTTCAAAAATACGTTACAAAATGCAAGGTAAACCAACACGCTGTGGGGTGAACAGCCAGCTAAGGCAGGGGGAGGGGCGGGGGCAGGGACTGGGGCAGGGGCAGTGGTAGGGGCATCATTCAGTATGGCAAATGTGGCCGTAATACTCGTTATAATTAAGAAATGCATGGCATGAAATATATACAAACATATAGACGCGTATTTCTTGGCCACTGGAGCATAAAAGGCTGCCTCAACAGACGATGAGAAGAGGAAGCAGGCCGCATGCAGCTAGAGTGCAAGTATTTCAAATTTGAGTAATTTATTAAGCAAACACGTGCGCCAGCAAATACAACTAAGATCGCAGCAGTCGGGTGTTACCGACAGCGCAATACTCATTCACAGTATAATAAAAGCTTAAAACAGTCTTTATTATTCTTATCTTTAAAGGACATCATCAGAAAATTGATAATAGATTTTTATCGAATTGAAGAAGTATAAAAAGTGCGGGTGGGGAGGGGATGGGAGGTAGGTGCTACACAGTTGGGCGTTTGGTTGTTGCCAAATGACAAATCTGCAAAGGTGATCAAAAGTCATTGAGCAAAAAAATAAAAAGAAAAAGTAACGTTCGCTTCTGCCGCACAAATCGACGAGGGGTTGAAATGGAAACGGGAACGCGTAGCCAGCGAGCTGGAAATTGTCGCTGGTGGTGCGCACGCGTTTTTCAGCGCATTTTAATAGCCGACAGATGTTTGCGACAACAACCCTTGACAAGGACACAGCAACTACGGGCGGAAATAAGTGCGACGCACAGTCGCACAGGGCCGGGCTATATATAAAAAGTCCCCAAACAAATTAGCAAAGACGCCGCAAGAAAATAAAACTAAAAACAAATACTGAAGAGTAAAAGAATTTAAAAGAAATTACACTGAGTCGAAGAGACATCACGGAAAATTTTATTGACTGACTGACTGAGTGAGGGAACTGACTCACGCCGTGGCGAAATATGTGAGGGCTGTCTAAATATAGCCAGCCTGTACTATATACTATATACAAAGTTATCTGTTGTGGAATCGGGTGTTTACTCACCGGCCAGGCGAAGTTGAAGGCGAACTGTATGGGATTCGTGAAGCCCCTGCTCTGCAGGCTCTGCGCATCCGTTAGATTGAAGGAGTTCTCGCCGAGAATCGGCGTCACCACGTCACCGTACGTGCACTGCGACGTGGTGTCTATGGTAGCCTGGTAGTGCTTCAGGCAGACGCGAAATCTCGTCTTGCAGGTGCCGATGCACTTGCCCGTCGTCGCGTCCGTCTCCCCGTTGCAGCAGTGGCCCTCGTTGTCGCGGCCATGATCGTTGCTGAAGTACTTCAGGCGCAATTCAAAATTGCCGGAACTGTGAACCTGAGAGAAAGAGAGTATTGCATTAGTATAATTTTTTATTATTTATTTAATAAATAAGCTTAGATGATAATTTATGTAGATAATAAATTCTGTCGACAATAATTTCTTACAATATTACAATAAATAATACATGAACATTTTTTATAAACTACTGCAAGGCGACTTCGGCTATTAATATGAGTAGTATGACAAACTTGCCCCCAAACAACTGTGTGTTGTATATAAAAAAAGGTAGATTTGGTTCGGCCATATTACGGTCTGTTTCTGTTCACTCTAGATGTTAGTTGGTCCGGTAAATAACGCATAATCAAATTAAAAAGCAATTCATTTGAGCTGACGCTCGCCCGATCAAGAATGCAGCATCCCCCATAAATCTTTCAACTTGGTATTTAACCGAAAAAGCGCTGCAAAAAAGTGAGCACAAATAAGAAACAGAAACACGCGGAATTTGGCGAATCAAAAGCAAAACCAAATACCAAATCGAGTAGCAATTGGCGGCAGAAAAGAGACCCATGCAAAGGCCAAAGCGGACTTATGAAATATATTCAGAGTCAAGAACCGAAGCAGGCAACAAATGCACACAGCAAGCGGTCGATATATTTGCCTCCTCAGTTGCTTTGACTCAGTTTCGGGTTAGGTTACGTTAATCCGCGTCCAACTTTATTTCGTTGTATTTCATTTCGTCGCATTTGCATATTTTGATTTGCAAATTTGTTTGATTTGACGTCATAAATTTCTCAATTTTACGAGGTTGGGTGTGAGATAAATTTGTAAAATAGGTCAGCGCGTGTTAACAACTTAATTATATAAACTATTTTGTTGTGCTTTTGTTATTTAGTTTGATTAAAAAATGTCCCTTGTTGGGTTCAATGTTTGCCAGTGGGACATTTTTAGGGAGATTCTTATGGCTCATATATGGTTTATAATTATGGCATCCATAAATGGGCGCAACTGAACACTCTCAATAAGATAACAACAAGGCAATGCCCAAAAAAAGGCGCTCTCGAGTTATTGCTCTGATTGCCGCTGTCCGTTGCCCGTTTTCTATAACTGTTCGGCAATTAACATTTCAACAACAACAAGTGAAGCTTGTTAAAATGACAATTTAATTGTTAACAAGTCTGAAGACGGAGACAAAGCCAGTCTGCTCCACATGTGTTGGCTTGGGAAGCTTTTATTGTTATTGCTGCTTTACTTCCAGCTCTTTGTATGGGTGAACATGGGTGTTTAATTGCTCAATTAAGCAGAAGTGCGTCTGATGTTGTCTCTTTCCCCATCTTCTTCTTCAGATGCTGTGTAAGCAATGCCCCCTTCAACGCACAGGTGTAATCCGTCCAAAAGCTGAGGAAAAAATGAAATAAAGCGTGGCTGGCATAATACAAAAAAAAAGAAACAAATAAAAGAAAAACTGTAGCAAAGCTGCTTAACTAACATTTAATGGGCTCGGCAATTGAGCTCTGGCTCTGGCGCCAACATTCGCCGTACGCCTTTGTAATTGTTGAAGTGAGAGGGAAAGAGAGTATTCTATTGGCTGATAAGATAAGAACAATTATTGATGTTCTAGCAATTCCAAATGCAGCACATAAAACTCGTACAAATCAAACATACAAAAATAAAGAAGCAAAAACGAAAGACTTAAGCAACGAACGCGCAGACAAATGCAGGCAGCGACGTCTACTGCGACGCTGCTGCGCTACGTACAACAAAACGTGTATTAATAAGCAGCGGGCCAACAAAAAAAAAAATAAAATAAAATAAAATAAAATAAAACAAAAACAAAACCAACACACGGCAAAACGGACGCAAAAGAGCAGCACAAAAAGAAGCAGCGGCGACGGCAACAGGCAGGCGAAGGCAGAAGAAGAAAAACGTTGAAAAAAATGTACAAGTAAAACCGAATTGTTTCCCACGGCATACGATTTTGCCGGTCAACATTGATGGTTAAAACGAACAAACGAACGAACGAGCGAACGAGCGAAGGAACGAACGATCGAGCGAGCGACGTCGCGTCGTTGAGTTCAGTCGGAGGCGCAGCAAAAGGTGTAAGCAGAAAAAAAAATAAGAAAAAAAAACGAACGCCAGGTGAAGAAGAAGCGGCCCAGCAGTGCATGCATGCAGAGCCAGCCATATTGAAAGAGCGCAAGAGCGAACGGTAGAGAGCGCGAGAGACGGAGGTGGTTGCTGTGAGAGTCGCTCTCAGAGAGCGCGCAAAAGCCCCAGAGCCATAACAGTTTAGCATTCAGTGTTGTTGTTGTCAGCTGGTGCAGCCAAAGCGCAAAAAGAGCAAAACGTGACTTAAAAGTGAATTGGACTCTTGTTGTTGTTGTTGGCTTCATAAAGTGCAGCTGGCAGCCTCCGCAAGCTGAGCGAAAACTTGTTTTTTCTTTTTTTGAACGGCGCTTTGAAGAAGAGTAGTGCAAAAAAAAGAAATAGAAATGTAGGCATAAGAATTAATAGACGATCAGCAATGATGCGTTGAGAAAACGACTGCAACTGAATTAATAAAACAAAACAACAACAACAAAAAAGCTCGCACAACAACAGAAGAAATGTTAGAAAAAGCAATAAGCGGAAGGAAGGCAGGTTGAGAGGCAAGTGCAGGGCAAGAAACAACAACTATTTGATGTGCAACAAATACAAACACACAGCACAGATGAAGAAGAAGAAGCAGTGTGGCAAACAGAAAAGCGCCAAAGCGCACACAAACAAAGGCGCAGGCGCAGGCAGGTTGTCAAAATATGTACAAAGCAAATCAATTTGCATAACAGCGAAGCACATTTACACACACACGCACACAGACACGTGGGAAACGAAACAAAGCGTTGCAAAGATTGAAAAGATGACACAAAACCACAAGAGTTTTGTAAAACAATTTGACACCATTTTAATGCTCAAATGCGGTGCATCATTTCAATGTTCCCACACTTTTTGAACAGTTGCGTAAATAATTTCCCCAGCAGGAAAATTCTGCTTACCACCCACGTAACGCAAACACTAAAAGCATAAGCAAAAACTTCCCACTTCAAGGAAATTTTACACAATTTCCGTTTACTTAAACAATTCTAATTGCATAAATTTTGTTAAAAATTTCTAAACAATTCAACATTTTATGCATTTCCGTTTGCTTGAAAAATTCATAATTTTATACACTTGTTATAGTTCTTTTGTTTTTGTTTTTTGTCTTGTTTTGCCTTCAACTATGAACTTTATTACGCTTGAAGACCTTTTGGGCACACATAAATAAAAGAGGGAGCGAACAAAATAAAAACTAGTGAAGAGAACTTGAAAGCTGCCAAGTTTTATGTCCAACACTGGTCGGAACGGGACAGACACTTGTCGAGAGTGTTAGAAAATAGTGCGTTGCATTGTTTACCTTTTGCTTGACTCCGTTTGCTCAGCTAGCTGTTGGTTTTTACGAGCCCTGGTAAATTTATACTGTATATGAACGTCGTACTTCTTTCATCTTCTTTTGTTTTTTCCTTACTGCGATCACTCAGGCCTGACGCGACTAGTTAGGCACCCCGCCCGCCCGCACACCCCCGACCTACAATTTTTTTTTTTGCCATCTCTGCTTAGAGTTTTTCACGTCAACTTACACGTTGACTGACTGACAGTTTGAACGTTGTGGGTTACAACACACACACACACACACACACATGCAGAGCAGACATTAAAATGTATGAACGCACGCACTTTATTTTTCTTACAGGTGTTTATTTTGCGAGCAAGAGAGAGAGACAGAGAGAGAGAGAGAGAGAGAGCGAGAAAGAGCGAGAGTCGCTTTGCCCTTTGGCTTTGGGTACGTTGTTTATTAATCATTTAAATTCATCATCACAATCAACCGTTAACAACGGGCTTGGCAAACAGTTATAAGCGCAAGTGAAACAGCTTCTGTGTGCGTGGGAGTTGCTGCTCCCTCTCCCTCTCTCTCTTCGTCGCGTTTCTAAATTGCAATTAATTACGTTATAAAGTGCGCAAGACAGAGGAGAACAAGATAATGAAGCAGGCAGCTCGGCTTAGCGCCTGCGTCATTCATTCATTCGTTCATTCATTTAGTCGTCTCAATGCTAATATGAAAATTGCACGAAATGCAAAACAGAAGAAAGAACAACAATTACGGCATGTTGTTGTTGTGCAGATGATGATAAGCAAAGTACGGTTATTTGATAGTTAGTGTGAACAGAAATGATGTGCACTTGAAATAGAGCGTTTGACAGAGTGAGAGAGAGAGGAAGCTTTCAATTCTAATACCAAAGGGATAAATTCAGTTTTTTTTTTTTTAATTTTGCAGCTTAATTAGAGTGTGTTTCAAGTCGAGAAACAGCTGCACTTTTTTTTTTGCTGTGCAACATTTTCAGCTGGTCTCGAAACACAAGACCGCAGGAGGTTTGTTAAAATTAGCAACTAAATGGGGAAAAAAATAAAAACAGAGCAAAAGTAAAGCACGCAACGCAGAGAAAGAGAGGGACAGAAGTGGAGCAGAGCCACATGCAATGCTGAGGGGATGCTGGCGTTAAAGATCAATGAAAGAAGCAGAGGCAAAAAAACAAAAAAAAAACTAAAGCAAGTGCAAGCAACGAGCAGCCGACGCCGACGCTGACGTTGACGTTGACCTACGCAAAGTGTAGCCAAAAACGCCCAAGTGAGAAGCGCATGCAAAAATGTCGACAGCGGCAGATGTTTCCCATTTACACAGACAGTGACACATTGCGTGTGTATTTGTGCATTCAAGTTTCATATTGAAATCGAGCAGCTTCTCGTTTTTCTTTTATTTTTATATATATATATATTTTTTTTTTAGTTTTGCGGCATGCGCCGTTGGTGGTAATTTTTTAGAGTCTGCGTAGCGACTGTTTAACATTTTTGGGCATGGACCTGTTTGCCAAGCAAAAAAACTAGTTTTCATTTAGACATTTAGAGTGCGAAGGGTGTGCCCCCCTTTAAAAACCAACCCCTATTTACTCAGCTGTTTCTCTGTTTCTAACTTCTCCTATTACAATCAATTTTCTATATGATTTTTACAAATATTTTCAACATGTAATGAACCGGTTCGAATCCGGAACCAAACCTATTTCTCTTTAAAATGCGTTTGATTTCTTTTTTTGAGAGAACGGAAATTTGTAATCCCATATATTTGTGTATATTTCTTAAAAAATATCCCTTCATAATAAAATAATAAATATCCCTTCAATTAATAAATATAACAATTTAATTTTAAATTCTAGATCCTAGATTCGAACCAACCTTATTGATGACTAACCATCTTTTTTCGCAGCCATGAGAAAAAGAATTGGTAATTGTTTTTATCATAAGGAAAAGATCAATATTTATTAAATTTAGAAATGTATAAAATGATTTCACTACATTTTTAAACTTTCATACAAAATAAATTGGGAGAATATTTAGATATGTAAATAATTTTAGTTTTAAAATTCCAGAATTTGTATATACTTTAAATGTTTTTAATGAGTTTCGCAACTAACTGTGACAGTTCTTATCAAACCTACTAAAACCGCCAACTACAACAAAAAAAAACCCGCTAATATTTGCTCGTCTCCTGATTTTGTCGCCACTGTGGCAACGCTAAAAGCTCTCTCCCTCTCTCGCAAGCAAAAACGGCAGCTGCAAAATGCAGGCAGCGGCGCATGTGTAAAGCAAAAATCACCGAAAATATTACAAAAGAAAAAAAGTAAAACCACAGAAAGAGCCAACAAGTTGCTGTTAAATGTGAAGAACGAAAGGGGGGAAGGGAGAGGAATGAAGCTTACCTGCACAATGACTGTGAAGCAAATGAATGCGGTTAATAAACATTTAATCCAATGCATGTTTATTGCTGTTGCTGTTGTTGTTGTGTGTGTGTGTGTTATTGTTAGTGTAATAATCCTTGGTGGGGCGGCGTTGTTGTTGTTGCTGTTGCTGCTTCACTCTCACGCACACACTCGCTTACAACATAAAAAATAGTATTTACTGTATTTTCGGCAATTCTCTTTTGCGGCTAACTGCGGCACATGCTTTGGCAATTTGGCGCTGCTGCTGTGTGCATTTTGTTGTTGTTGTTTTTGGTGTGTATTTTTTTTACACGTGCACGCGCCACATTTTTCTCTGCTTTTTTTCTATTAGCTTATGCTCTGTTGTGAGACAAGAATTTGACGATTTTCTTTTTTTTTTCCTGCGCCTCACGCACGGTGGGGGCGGGTTGGGGGCAAAAAGTGCCTCTAGTAAATTTTCTATATAAAAATCGCACTCAACCGAGCCACAGAGACACACACATACACATGCAAAAATTGTATTTGCCTTAGGTTGAGGCTTTTTCCTTTTGTTGTTAAAAAACCATTTGAAAAACTATTTCTATTTTTTATTTTTTGTTCATGCACTTTTTTGTGATTTTGGCTACCGAAAATTGGCTTTCAATTGGCAGCTCTTCTTCTTTTTGTACACACTTAACATGCTTTAATTCATATATTCGCAAATTTGATGTTGCACATTTAATTCAAATTTTGCGCTTGTGTTGCGGGCTACAAATCGAATTTCAAAGAAACGCGCGACACGACGAACGATGTGCACGACGTAAGAGCCACAGACCGAATTGGCGACAGTACAACGAAGCAGCCGCAACGAACCGCACAGCACAAGAATCCAAAACAGAATGAATGCAGAAAATGTTTTATTTTTCAAATTTGTTTTTAGCAGCCACGCCGCGAGAGAGAGCGCGCGCGTGAGAGAGCATAGTTGCAGCAAAGCAGCCACAGAAACGGCTGCACACATACACACACACATTTTGTGGTCATCCCTGTTTTACTCGGCTGAACGTGAGCGGTAAGCTGGGTGCGCCTGCGCGTTAGAACGGGACAACTACTGTGTGTGTTGGCTTCTGAGCGAAACGCGTTTTGCGTGCTTATTTAGCGTGTTTTCGACAAATGTTGCAAGATGAGCGAAATGTTGCAGCAACATTGTTGCGCACCCGCAGCCAAAGTGGATGCAAGAGGAGAGAAGTTTACAAACAATTATAAACTAAAATTAACAAATATTACCATGTTATCAAACACATATATTTCTTAGATATGCGAACGAGTAGCGCCAAAAAATGTTGCCCGCGAAATTGGACTAAAAAATCCAATGTACGAGTTTTTCAATCCTTTGTCTATGGAAGGGTTGTTTTGTTTTTTGTCCATAGATAAGCTACAGGAACTCCGCATAAAGGGATTTATTGTTCCGTATAGCACACGATTTGCATGTGAAAGGGTTTTGGCCCGTTTTTGGCGCTCAAAAATAAAAGTACAAAAATCAGGGGAAGCAAATGAAATGCAAATAAAATTAACAATCGACTTTTTCGGAGTTGAGACAAAAGGTTTGATTTACGAGAAATACTTTAAAATGTTAAAATTCACTTAACTTTAAATTCTCTTTAAATTACAAAATAAAAATATATACTTTTGAAAATATTGAAATATTTTATTTAAAAATTAACAACAATGTCAAAAAATAACACATAATATTATTGTGTCTGTCAGCAAATTCTGTAAGACAATTTCGGTTTAATATCAATTTATTTTTGCTAAGCTTCAAATGAAATAAAATTTATTTAATTTTTTAATATACCAAAAAATGTATTTTAAAATTTAAAAATATATTAAAAGTAGTGTTAAAAGTATGTTTTTGTACTTGATTATTTTTCAGCGAGCTCTGTAAGATTAGCTTTATTAGAAATTAAAAAGAAAATACTCAGCAACAATGTTAAAAATATGGTCATATATTGTATCCAAATATTTTGATTTACTTTGTTATTCATTTTAATATAAATTTACACCAATTTTAAATATTTGAATAATTCATTTCAGCTTTAATTATTATATGTAAACTTGTAAATAATATTTTATTATCTATCCCATATAATTTTTTAGTCTAAAAAACGAAATGAAATAATTTTACTACAAAAAAGATACTCAGCAATCCGAAGACGACATTTGAGACATCTTTGGTGTGACGTTCTAAAACTACACGCAGCACCGAGCACTAAAAAGATTAATGCCGCTCAATTTACATTAACAAACATTGTAAATCATATTGGCGATAAATTCGCTTAGGGGGCCTCCGACAAATGGCCAAGAACCTCGTCCAGCTGGAGCTCGATAAAGTTGTTGAAATTTGTACATAAAAATCGCTCTTCATTAATTTGCATGTCGCTGCGATTGTTTGGGGCCAAGAAAACATTTGCATATGAATGAGAAACAGCAAAAAAAAAAAAACACAAACAAACAAAAAAATAAAAAAATGCGAAAAGAGCGACTCAGGAAAAAAGCAATCAAGTCAACACCCAATTTTACAAGAGCCACCAAAAATTTCACCTCGCTGCCAAGCGGCCGGGATGGGGCCTGGGACGTGGGGGGTGTCGGGAAGTTGGACTGGGACATGGGGATGTCTCTGCGCCCGCTCCTGGGAAGTTCAATATTTAAACAAAAATCTTTTCGCGCCATAAATTAGGCAGTAAAATGCGAGCGAAGAGTGAAAAGTTTTTAAATTAAACACAAATTTATGGCCGCCAAAAGCTGCGGGCTGTGGGGCACGGCCAAGCGGTCCAGGCCCGCTTGCAGTCTGAGCCGGCCCCAGTCTGAGCCAAGTTAGCACCTGTAAACCGGTTGCCGGGGCTGCTGCGCAGGTAGCCCAGCCGCCGGCCAAACAGATGTCCTGCTGCTCCAAATTGAAAGCGCAACATACATCATCCTTCAAAAGACTGAACCCCGCTCCCCGCTCCTCTGCCCCCCATCCCCCCAGTTGCTGAAGGGCGCCTTGCCGTTTTGAATAATCAGCAACAAAAAAAGAAAGAGAACACCAAAAACACAAACCCAAAACACACTGCCAAAAGAAATTGGGGTCATGCACTCCGCACGCATGCGTCCACTTGGCGATCCGGCAGCATCTCCAGACAGCCCCCCTCCCTTTTTGGGTACCCCTCTCGAATGTTGCGTTCGACATCTTTCACTTTGCGAGTGTACTTTATGTTTATTTTCTGTTTTCTTGCTTCGTTTTGTCTTCAGCAGTTTTTCTCGCTCGCCTCACGAAACTTGCAAATTAGGCGCGTGGCTGCGACATTCGGCCAAAGGGGCGGCAACAGGTGGGCGGGGCGAGGCTGCGACTCATGACACTGCTTATGAAAATGCAGCCGCTGTTTGCGCTTTTAGTGCAACCTGCCTTCTTTGCGAGCTGCTTAAACGACAGCCATAAATTGAAATATTGCAATTTCTGTTTATTTTCTGAGCTGAAATCATCTTTAAGGCAACGTTTACTAATTGTGGCATAAATGTTGAAATTTACTCAAAAAAAAATAAAAACACCTCCCTCTAGAGAGTTAAAGTAAGCGTACTTATTATTTCTCAATTCAATTGAATCTATATTTCTCACTCAGTTTTATAGCTAAATGCATAAAATTTTGCAGGCAGATTACTGATGATGTCCTTTAAAGATTGCAAACAACATTTATTGGAAATGTCCACTGGGGGCGTGGCAAATCGATCAAACCTTCATATCTTGCGGTCGGATAAGCAACAAAAATCCATATCTGCCAAAATTATAGAGCTAGAGTCGCCAAATTTGGCAGACAGTTTTCTGATGAATACCTCTAAAATTTTTAAGATCCACAGTTATCCAAAAGAACAAATTTAATTCAGATATTTTTCGATTTTTTTTTCATTGTTATTAAACAGTGAACACCCGATCATGGACTTTATTTTTCGTTATCAGCAATTTTTACTACTACACCATGGAAATTTTATAGAGAGCTAAAAAATAAAGCGATAAACTTTGCAGCTTTGGTTCCAGGAATTGGCTTTGAGACTTTGTTTTTTAGAAATATCAGCACGCTATTCAAATGTTTCCAAGAATTCTGGCATATGTGGCTGGGCTGTGTCCTTGTCCGCTGCAGATGAGAGATGGGTACAGCTGATGGCTGCTGGGGATCCCAGGAAGCATCCTGTTATGAAAGTGCATAACTCGTTTGGCTGCGCGTTCATTCATCAGGAAACTGGCAAGGCAAGGCGAATGCGTAAAAGTTCGCGTAAACAAATGGAGAAACCGGAAGCGATCTAGAGAACCTTCGCCGAAGTTCCAGTTCGTGGGAATTTCGTGAGCCATTTCCTTCCTTCCGCCCGAGCAACAAAAGCGCGGGTGGAGCGTTGAGGCATCAGCAGATCCTTTCGGGACATGTCTATGAGCGCGAATCAAATTACGCGTGTCCCGTCCACAGTTTCTGAGTCTGCGTCCCTGGCACAGTCTCTGTGCACTCATCGTCCACATGCTGCTGCTGCTGCTGCTACTGCCTGTTGGTTTGCACCTTGAGCCTTGACTACTTCCGGTTTTGCGCGAAGGACAACAACGACAATGCGGACTGTAGCAGCAGGTAGTTGTTGTTGCTGTCGGTGTTGTTGTTGTTCTTGCTGTTGTTGCTGTGGCGTCGTGTTTTTGCAGTTGCTTCGCGGACATTTCCTGCGCTTTGCCCACGCCATGCAAATAAGGATGTCGGATGTCGCCCGCAGGACTTGCGTCGCTGCCGCCAAACCAAATAAATATAACAAGTGCCCGATTCTTCCGAGGCTGCCGCCGGATGTTTTTCAGAAATCGATTGGAATGGAAATGCGAATGGGATTGCAGTCAAGTGCTTTAAGACAAGTGGCAAATATTCAATTTACCCAATTCTATAGAAGACAGAAATCTTTTTTTTTTATCAACTTAATTCGAATTTACTGAATTCTTTAAGCTATACAAAAATGTAGCTATATTGAAATGCATTAGCTCTTTTTATTTAAACTTGAAATATTTTATTGTCTTCTGTAAGATTTTAATACAATTTTAGAAATAGCTTTTTTATTCTTAAGTTTAAACATTTCTTTAGATTTCGGAAAAATTCATCCTGATTCAATTTAATAAATTTGCTAAATATATATGAAAAATTAAATTTTAATTTTGCCTTCAATTAAAGTTAATAGTTTAATTGAAAAATTTAAAAAAACTTTATTTTATGAAATATCATCAAATATGCAAAGCTAACTTTTGGAAAACTGCCAAAAAACTTAAAAGTATTTTAAAAAAGAAAACATGTTTAAACATATGTGTAGTTTAAGTTTAATGAATTGAATAGAAATTTTGAATAGACTGAATACCTTTTGGTTTTCAATTTCGTGATTCTTAATTTATTTTAAGTAAAAAATTTTATTCTCTGTTATAGATTTTCCTACCGAAGATGATCTTTCTGCCTTGGCAGGTGTACCACACCGCATTTTCAATTTTCTCATTCCCAGCACATAAAAGTAGACCCGGGCAACTGGAAACGTTTCCCACAGGATGCAAATGTAACAAAACACAAGACCCGAAATACAAATTTTATGTTTGATTTCATGCAAAGCGAATACCCAACCGAAATCGAAATCAGTGGAAAGAAGCAGATGATAACAGCAGTGCCGAGGGCATGTGTGCTTCCCACACACACACACACACACACACACACACGCACACATGTTGAATGCAGCAGGTACTTTGACTAGGATACTCCTGTCTATAGATACGACAACGTTTCCCAGGCGACTCAGCTCGAAGTGGAGGCGTTCGCAGCTGCTGCTCCTCTCGACGTATCGGGACTTTGAGATTTGTTTTCACTGAAGATGCGACGTTTACTTCCGTGTGAATTTTCAGGTTTTTCGCACTGGTATCGAGCAACAGCTGGCCAAGTGCCAATTTCTAGTCCTTAATCCTTTCGGCGCATTTGTTAGAAACCGCACTGTTTTTGAGCTCTAATTGGCAGCCGTTGAAACGGATTTTTATCAGAGTATCGAACTCGGCGGCCTGAGAACGGAAGCGACGCATCCTTTAAGCGGCACCCTCGTCTCTGGCACTGCCAAATCCGAATGCGAGGGTGCATCAGGTGAATTGCATAATCCCCGTCTGCTCTGAGTGTGTGGGAATCTTTTCGACAGCTCCGAGTGCGGATCTTATGCACACGGAAGTTACTCGGGCGTGGGAGCAATTGATTTTAGCCAAGTTCAACAAGGATTTCCAGTTACAAGTTCTGTTATTCCGAGCATTGAGAATCGCTGATGTGATCTGTCTGCTCTTAAGTTTGAATTTTTTGTTCAAATTATGGAAATATTGAAGATGAAAAATGTGATCTAAGGAAAAAAAAGTGAAATTTATGATTTATTAGTTTGCCATAAATCATAAATTATAATTTTATTCTTTCAGTTAACAACATGGTTATGAAACTATATTTTAAATAAAATATGTGAAAATTTTGATTGATATTTAAAAATGGAAGTTTAATTGAATTTTTATATTACCAAATTTTATTTTATTTAATTCAAGGTCAAGTTAAGTTTAGAGTAAACACACATGGACAAAGAAAAGATACTCTTGATTTCTATATTTAAATTAAAGTTCAATAGTTGTTTATTTATTATAAAAAGAAAATAGTATGGTTTTAACTTAGAAATTCCTCAAAGGATATATATTTTTAAATTGAAAGAGCTACTTTACCCACTTGCTCTTAAGGACAACCAAATATTTTCTGCTAACTCTGAGTCAAATTGATTTCACAGAGTATTTTCGCTTGAAGGGTCAGTTGCTCTAAGGATCTGTTCAAGTGCCAGCATACGCAGCATATGCTATAATAATTCAAGTGCGTGTATCTTATCGTGCCGAGGATATGGCCTTTCCAACACATGTCACATTTTGTAGAGTACTCGGTACTGTACTCTTCGTGCCTAATGAATTTTCCAAACACATTGCGGGCATTACCCATGTACCAGACTGAAAACGTCGACAAAAAACCCAATGTTGAACACACCCACTGCTACGGAAAGGACACGTAGCTGCGTAGTCCTGGCAGGCCCTAAAATACTGCACGTATTTCTAATACAACGGATCAGCAAGTCCTGAGCCGCATATCGAAAACCTGCTGAGTTTTGCATCGATTGCCATGCCGACAAAGCGAATGTCGGCCGGCAGATTTGTTGGCCCAAACCATTCTGCACAATCACATAGATCAAGTCCTCCGACTCCTAGCTGCATTTTCGTATCTCTGATGGGCGTTTAAGGCGCACTCCCCGGCCTAAACGCGGCTAGCTGCTACTAGAGTGATTAATTTTTAAGGAAATGCAGGTGCAGCAGTCTACAAACAAAAAAAAAACGAATTTCATTGTGTTTATCCTGACCCTGACTGTGACCCTGCCCTGTCTAGACGTCGTCGTCGTATCAGAAAATTACCCTTCGCTAATGTTGTTTGCTTAAGTTTCGCTCGCAACGTTTAGCATTTTGGCAATTAGCTGAAATAACAAATGAGCCAAATTTCACATTTTAAATGGCTTTGTAAATAAAGTTCGTCCTTGCTCTGAGGCGGAAATTGCCTGGCTTGTAAAGGATCTAAGATAAAATGTCGAAAGTGCCAACAAGTTTTGTTTTGACAAAAAAAAGATGAGCATTCCGCACTTAAATTGAGTTTCCTTGTCAGGATTACTTCATGGTATTTAAAATATTAAAAAAATGTATATTTTATTAAATACTTTTCAACATATTTAAATAAAATAAATGTGACTTATAGTCTAAATCAGCATCTTTCCTTGTAACGAATTTCGCAAATTACATCACATTCAATATTTAAATTCAAAGACAAAGAAAACCATTAAAATTTGGATTTTAAATATAATAAAAATTAAGTAAAATTTTCCCGAAGTCTTCCCCAACGTTTTTTTGTTTTTTGCTAATATTAATTCACATTTAAATACACGCCATATCCGACTGTCAAATCGCATTACTTACGTCAACAATTTAATCAGTGACCCAAATTCAGTTAATAATTAAAATCCTTTGTGAGCTGTGATCTGAGCGCCCCTTCCCAAAAAAATAAGCACTTACAGTGGCTTCCTGTGCATTTTGTCATTTTTAATGAATATTCAGGCGATAATGAAAATCAGATACATTTATATGTGTATCTCAAAGAGATTACGCGCAAGTTAATGGAAAGTTCGGGGCAATGATGATGAGAACGAAAACGCAGCTGCTTGTGAGCAGATTAAGCGTAATGAAAACTTTTTGGGTTGGTAAACGAAACGATAAGCAAACGGGTTTCCAGAGCTAATCATTTAAAAACGTTGCCCCAAAATAATTTTGCAAAGCTTTCCCACTTTTGACGCTGCCACCAGCAGCAACCTGTTGCGCACAAAATAATAAATAAACAAAAAAAAAAAAAGAAGAAAATAAAAAAACAACACATCCAAAATTAATTTGTTGCCGTTGTCGTGTTGTCCTGGCAAACGTGAACGGCAGAAGGCAAGCTGCATCCGGTGTTTGTGTTGATGCCAGCAAACTTCCGTTTTTCTGGCAGCAGCAACTTTTGCGCTTGCGCAGCCACAAGTCAGTCACATCCACAGCCGCAGCCGCAGCCGCAGCCGCAGCCGTGGCAGAGGAGCAGCAGCGTGCACGTCAACTGCTGCCAACAGGTGTATTTACTGTTTTTTCTTTTATTATTTATCAGGGACAACAACAACAGCGACAACATCACGCAAAAAGTGCTCCGCAGTTGGGTTTTCATTTCTGTTGATACCCTGTAGTCAAGAGCAAAAGTGTGCAAAAGCTGGGTATATTCGAGTTTTTGACTCTATTCAGCAAATGAGTTTTGGATCGCACCAGCAAACATTTTGGGTACCACATTTTGTCTTTGAGTTAGAATATTTTTTTAAGGAATGTTGATTTATTTCATTTTATATTTGGCGACGAACAAGACGAGAATAAATTGTGTTAATCGAAAGATAAATGCTTTTGATGATAGAAATAACATAATATATAATATATATATATATATTTATATATGTTTAATATAAGATGCTCAAAAGAAATATATAAAAATTCAAATAAATCTTAAGAATTCTAGCAATTAAATGAATTTTGTTTTCAACTCTGGATTGTTGCTTACGCAATGATTAGTTAATTTTCTGCAGGGTATCTACTGGTCCATACATCTCGTCTTGTCTTTCATTTTGTGGGTCTCTTCTACTGGTTGGCTGCCTGGGCAACTTTTTCATTGCCATAATTACCATGATTAGCAATGAATGCTGGGCCCGACTCCAGGTCGCTGGTAGACGCTTTAGCTTGGCTTGGCTTGGCTTGGCTTTAACTTGGCTTGCCATCTTTCTGGTTTGGCTGTTGGACTCCAGCTACAGCTACAGCTACAGCTCGAGCTCCAGCTCCGACTGGAACTCCGTCAGTTTCTGTTTTCGGTTACTTCGTCAGCAGCAGGCGGCAAACACGCGACAAATTTAATTTTCATGCTATTTCTTTCTCTTTTATTTAATTTATCATTGTTGTAGTTTTTGTTGTTGTTGTTTTTGTTGTGGTTGCATTTATTAAACGTAAGTCGCCTGCACTTTAATTTGTATTTATGCGGGCTGATTAAGTACCCCCTCAAGTCGCCGCTCCCCTGTCGCTCAGCCCGATGATGTTGTTGACTTCTTTACTTTTATTGGCTCTGACGTTTCTTGTTATTATTGTCGTTCTACTCGTGAGCAATCAATGTAGCCGACTCTGCCCGCGTAACGGAACTGTACCAGGTAATGCTACCTGTACTACTCGCGCCTGGCCCTGCTCCAGTGCGTGCTCTAAAGAGTTTCATATTATAGTCGGCTCAGTGATGAGGGCCAAATGCTTCAGCAACATGCTCATTGAACAAGTACTTCAAGTATTTCAGAGAATTCCACCAGATCAATCTTTGCAAGTTATATAACTGCAATAACAGTAAAAAAAAAATACAAAAATTAAAATAAATTTAAAAAAAAAAGAAAAGGATAATACTAAATTAAAATTGATGTTTTTGATGATGATGATGTATGATATTTTTTTGTGCTTAGTCAAATTCAACTTTGAAGATTGGTCTGTCATATCAAGAATAAATTGTTTGTTATATTATTTTTTTTATTTTTATTTTTTTTGTTTTTGTTGTACTCACACCCTTTTGCATTTATGCACTTAAATAGAGAATTGCAAACGCCTAATCGATTGGCAAAAATGCCGTTACGTAAAATTCTACCCCAAGGCAAGGGCTCCAAATAATATTGACACCGATTAAACAAAGGGAGGAATTCACTTTATGCTTCTTATTTTTTGGCGCGTGCTAAGCTCTCTGCAAAAGCCCAGACAAATAATAATTCCAAGAAATAATGGGGTTAAGTTCAGTTTGGAGTCCGTCAGGTACCGAGAAGTGCACAGCGACGTATCGCCGCCTCTCGGGCCCCGAAACCCCGAGCAAATTCAGCGCTGGGCGAACGGAGCTAGCTACCAAACGACTGATAAGCCGTCAAGCGGGACAGATAAGATAAAGGCCGAGCCGAAATCTAAGCAAATAAGTGCAAAGCGACAGATATCGAAATGTCGAAAAGGTAAAGTCGAACATCAAACTCCGCGGAAGGTTCTTATCGCGCTCGCAATTCGTTGTGGCAGCTGTTCCAAAGATAAGCGAGACGCGGCACGCGCGATTCTTCAACTCGGACGGAGCTCCATGCCACACACACATACATACGTACATATGCATACACATATATCGATACCAGGTCATGCTTATCGGGACGTTCCGAAAAACGTAAACTGTTTGCTCAAAAGTGCAATAAAAGTGTTGCGTAGCCTTCCGCTGTTGCATCTGCATCTGTCCGGGTCCGGGACTTTTATGACTTGGTTTTATGGCTCCGATTATCCTTTGCGATACTTTGTTGTGCCTCATTAAGTGGGCTGCCAGTTTTATTGGCTGGCTGCGCAGTTGGCTGATATGATAATTAAATTTAAATATACTTATGACTTCTATTGCATAATGAATGCTGCCTTTAAGGGCCTGCTGGCGGCAATATCAAGTCAAATCTACAAATCTTTCCTTAATAGACCACAACGATGCCTAGGGAACTGTGGCAGGCTGTACTCGCAATAGGCGAAAGTATCGCCTGGCCAAGTCGGCAGCTCAACAATGGCTGAAAGTCAGACAAAAGATGATCTTAAGCCAGTTCCTCCATTGTCATCCACCCCTAAGTGTAGCGAATCCAGCAGATGAGATCCATGTGCGTCAATAATGCTGTCGTCAATGTGAAAAGAATGCCAAAGCCGAGCAGCTCCTACTCCTGCTCCTGCTCCTGCCTCTGTTCCCGCTCTATGGAGAATGCTATACATTTCAAATTTGGCCCTTTGTGAGCCGCAATGAAGCTGTAACTGTCTGTCAAATTTTTTGACTGCGTGTTGCCCTCTGTTGATTGCATTTTGTGGTCGATCAGCGATCAGCGATAAGGCCGAAAGTGGAGCACAGTCGCGGTAGCTGGCAGTTGTCCATCATAATTATAAGGATAATCGCTTGATTGGTTATCCATCATGTAATATTTCAATTCAGCTCCGCAGGTCGCAGTTCAAGCTGCCTTTTCCTACTGCTCGAGTGCTGCGTTGAGTGTTTTCGGGCTTTCGTTAGTTTGCATCTTGCGGGAAATGGATATGGATAAGGATAGCCAAGATACTCATAATGCTTGCCTGGAGCGAAATGTGCGATCAGCTGCCTGATATTAGAACGCTGCTGCATATTTGATATGCATTTGGGTCAAGTACCAGACAACAGTTTAAAAGTACAGTTAACCCAATTGACTGTCGACAATTGCTAAGGACATGCCCAGCTTATGTAAGGCAGCCCTCAATGAGAATATACATTGTTAAACAAATATATCTAAATATTAAATTTTGTATTAACATAAAAATAATAATGAATAATCGTGTTCTTCACATTGTTCAACTAACTTTTTAATTGAAATAATGAACAAATTATAATTTAATTATTGGGAACTAGAAACCAGTTTTGTATTGTAATTTATGGCTTTGTCTATTGTCTCGTATTTATTGATATTGATTTATCTCTAGTACATGTCGTTAATCGTTTATAAGATATTAGATTCCATATAAAACAATGGAACTTAATTTGAATAATAATTAGTTCTGGTGAAGCAAATATTTAGTTCTTAAATTAGAATGGATCTATACATTTTCCTATGCTTAATAATATTGTTTATTACAATACAATAATATTATCCGTTTTGAAGATACTTTTTACATAAGCTTGAAGCAAGTTTTATGAAGAAAATTAATTTCTTTTTTGTCGTTTATTTTGTTAGTCTTTGAAATGAATGTGAGGCTTAATAAATACACAAAATAATTGTATAAAGAATTTAAAGTAATACAATGTGCCGTGATTAGGAGCTCTAGTATATTAAAAATAATTTCAAACATGTGTTAAACATTTCATGTTTACAATATAAAGAAAATGTAGCTTAACAACTTTATGAGTATATTAATTTTTATGGTAAAGATAAAATAAATGTAGAAGAATTGTGTTAGCTGACAGATGGCTACACAGTTCAAGATATATTTGCTAGAACACACAAAAGAACTAAATAGACTCTGAAATCACGCCAGTTAAAATTACATAAGGTTATTTCTTATCTTAATTTAAAAGTTCTTCAGTCTATTTAGCAATCAAAAATCATGTGATGCCTACAAAAAAAAGTATACAAATCTCTTATCATGAATGCGGGTGGTCTTCGAGTGCAATTTAGCTTGTCGAGAGCTTGAGGTGTATCTCCGGGCTGTTGGGCAGCAACAATTTAATTTAAGTTCAATTGTGTGTGGTCATCAGCCTGGCAGCAGCCACTTGCAGCTCATCAGCGGAGAGAGCTCCGTCCCAACGGTGAGCTAACTCGTTAAACTGGGTCTTCATTAATAGCTCGTTTCCAGCGGCTACTTCAAAGTTCGGGTGACAAATAAAAATGAAGCAAGGTCCAGGTCAGCATTAACCAAGCCCGGAATCGTAAATGCAGTAAGTAGCTATAAAATGGCTTAAAGACGATACAAAAATGTGTTTATCATTTATGTACGTGACAAAACTGTTTGAGCTGCCCATTATGATAAACGGGCAGGGAAATATTTGGTCGGTTGGGGTATGGGACAGGAACGATCTTGGCCTGGCTTTCCATGTGATATTGTGGCTTCACAACGTTTCAATCACATGGCCATATGGAACTCAATTTCGGTCGACCGATCAGAAAATTGTTATAAATTTGTTCCGTTTTCGCTGGCGCACCACCTGAGCCAAATTAGTTGGCCAACTTTATTTTGGCCGAGTCGAGTATTTTCGCCCTGGCACAGCCAATCTCGCCAGCAGCAGCTAAGCAACAACAGCTGGCGGCACTTAAGTCGCTGGAGGAAATAGTTGAGAGCTGATCTCTTTCTCTCCCTCTCTCTCTCTCTCTCTCTCTCTGTCGCTGTCTCTGTCTCCCTCCCTCGCAATATCCAAACCCTTTATGTTGCCTTGTCGTTTTTTGTTATAATTCGTGTTTAACTAATTTTAGCCTATTATCGCCATCATTATTATCATTAAATGTGAAATTGTTGCCCCGGCGCGCATGCGCATTGGCAATTTCACAGCAACACACACACACACACACACACACACACATAGTAGCAGCAACCGACTCGGGCAGGTTGCTCCAACTACAACTACAATTTCAACTCCGACTCCAACTCCAACTCATCGTCGTCGTCGTCGTCGTCAAGTTGCTGTCAGACACCAACTGTTGTCTCTGTGCCCAGTTCGAGTGCCTGTCCCAGTCTTCTGACCGCTTGGGGTTGGCTGCGGGGTCAGGCCAACAACATTTTGCGCCTGCTATGAGCTTTTCAGCAATATGTTCTATTTTGCGCTTTGCTCAGGCCAATTACCAGAAGTAATTTGAAAGGCATGCCGAGGGGCAGCAAGACGTGTAAAACGGCCCAAAAGCGCTAACTATTAAAGGGACCTGTTCGCTGAATTGGGTATTATTTATGGGCGTGTTGATTCCTCCACTCCACAGTCTGGATTCTTAGCCATAAATTGGCTAATAAATTTAAGACCTTTCTCATTCCATGGGGCTTATATGCTCTGGAATAATATCAGCCAGACGTCTGCTAAGAATCCAAAAGAATCTTCCTAAGTATTGGATTGATGCTTCTAAGACTTAATTCCTCGTAAATATCGATTTTTTGGCATCACAGTATTATTTGATTAATATTTAGAGAAGCAAAATTTGCCATCTATCAATTAAATAAAAATAATAATAAAACATATTTATCCAAATTTAGCATGCTCAACATTATCTGCGCGAGAATAATGGATATGGATGGGCGTTTGAACCTGAGACATTTTATTTTTCAGTCGAACACTTTGTGGGCTGATCCAAAATATATTTAAAATATTTATTTAATACCCTTATTTAATTTATTATAATAATCGGAATAGCTCTAACATTGTTGAGATCAATAGAATTTCTAATTTCTTTCATTTATAAATTGGGCCGCAAATGAGCAGCTTCTGTTACATTCGATACTTTGCCAGTAAAGAGAACTCAATTTCAATCAGAGGTAGCCAAAAAAAAAAAAAAACTTGGCGAACAATTGCAGGAAATAATTGAAAGTAATACGAAAACAATTTATGCGGCAGCCGCAGCGAAAGATGGCCAAAGGCAGCCGAGCAAAAACCACAAGAATGACAAATGTAAGCGGCACCGCAGGATCGCCAGGCAGACGGGACCCTCAGGCAGCGCACCAGACCCGACGCTTGGGTGGGTTGTGCCGAGCAACACCTACAACAAGGATACAGTGATTCCTTAGCTCAGTGCGCCGTCTGTCTGCCTGTCCGTGCCTTTTGTCGGGCTAATGAAAACGGCGACCCATGCGGCGTTGCAGACGGCGCTGTCCAAGCGAGTCCTGCGAGTCCTTAAGAACTGCGTCAGATGCCACTGATGCTTGACCGACGACTGCCGAGGATTGAGTTCCACATAGTTCCATTGAAAATCGTCAACGGCAGCGGCCATATGCCAGTGGACAGTTGTTTGATTTCTTGTCTGTCTGTCGCTGAGAGATATCCTGGCTACCGACTGACTCCTTACGCTCGCCTAATCATTGTTAGTCTTTCCTGTAAATTCTCGCTTATTGTTTTTCCTTCGCTTTGTCGCCTGCTGACAGCTCCTTTGCAAATTGTCCTCGTTTTACGTAAATGATTTATACGCTCTCTGTTTTTGCAAAGGATTTGCGTCTAATTTCTCTATTTGCACAGTTGCCTGTGATTTGCAATTTGTTCCTAAGAAGAAGAGTAAATATCCGTCTTATAAACCATCGAAGGATCAAGAAAACTTTTGTTGGTAAAGTATGAATAAATATTCATCACAGATATTATTTAAAACAAAAACATTATATGACATTATGAGAGAATATGAATACCCTTACTGACATTCAAATAGCAGATTTGCAGTGTTTCCTTTTAAAATCTTTTTAAATCATTGATAATGAATAAATATTCATCAAAGAAATTATTTAAAAAAAAAACATTATATGACATTATGAGAGAATATGAATACCCTTACAGACATTCAAATAGCAGATTTGCAGTGTTTCCTTTTAAAATCTTTTTAAATCATTGATAATGAATAAATATTCATCAAAGAAATTATTTTAAAAAAAAAACCTTTTATGACATTATGAGAGAATAGTGTTTTCATTTAAAATCTCGCTTGGCTGGAAAATAACGTCAAAAAAGCCACACAACAAATTTATGAATTTGCTTTTTATCGATTATATTATTTATTTTTTTAATTAAATTTTTTTTTATTTTTTGAGCTATCAGAGTGCAAAAAATCCCTTTATCTGTCTTTATGCTAATTTATGATTAATACATATAATTATTAACCTCACTTTCATCGTAAGCTATTATTTAAACAGGATTTAGTATGATATTTAAGACTTGAGAATCTCCCACTGTGACATCCTGGCTCATTTATATGGGCCGGTGCTCAAACTTAAGCTTCAAAGTTGGCTGCTTGAATTCAATGTTTTGTTAGCCAAATTGACTTCGAACCAAAGAACGGCTGCAAGTTGTATTTTTTAATTTGGCTGGCAACATGTCCAAAAACTCAGCTTATCTGCCAAACTCATCAGGCAGGAGCAAGCTGCAGGACAAAGCGCAAACCCTTCTAACTGCCGCCTGGCAGCAGCAGCGGGAGCAGGAGCAGACGGAGCAGCAGGAGCAGACGGAGCAGCAGAAGGAATTCAATTTGACTGCCAGCTTCAACTCAAAATCAAAGGTGTTGTTTACAGGCGGCAGCCAGCGGCATCCATCGGACAGTTGACCCTTCCACGAACGGATAAAAAAGAGAAGCGAACCGAGCCAAGAGCATCTGCCAGTGCATGCGTAATGACCAACTGCCAAAAAATAGTGAGGGCCGGGAGCCCGAAAATAAGGACGGACTAATGAACGACGTTGTTGAAAATCTACGTGGCTAAAAAGGCAGCGAGACAAGAGACTCAAAAAAAACAGAAAGAAAATAAATGAAGAAAAAAACCCTCGGTTACAGATGCCATCGAATTATAGCAGCAGACGCCAAGCAAAGAGTTGAAATTGAAACAGTTGCCGAGGGGTTCGGGTTCGGGTTCAGGCTGGGGATCGGGTTTGTGTTTGTGTTTGCGTTTTCAGTTCAACCCAAAGCCAGTCAAACGGCGGCAGCGCATGGCGTAATTATCGAGGCGGGTTAGGGATTTACCACCTGGACGCGAACTGACCAGCGGCAGACGGCTAGAGAGAGGACAGCAGCCGCATCTTGGCCCAAAGGGTTGTTGGCAATGTGTTACCAAAATTTAATTTGACGCTCATAATTAAGCCGTTCCCATTTTCCATGTGGGCTGCGGCGGCGGCTGCAGCAGACGCTTATTTACAGTTCTCGACTGGCGTTCGCATGTCCTTCAAGTGGCCGAGTATCGCAATCAGTCACAGGACGGCTAGAGATACCGATCCTTGCATGGGATTGGATGGCACAGCACGTGCTGCGTTGCATCTTGCAGCGTTTTTGCAAACTGTACCGGTTCCTCTCTGCTGCCCGTCAGCGTTTGCGTTTGCGTTTGCGTCTTCGTCCTTGTAGACAACAAACACCAGGTGCTGCATGCAGCAGACGCTCGGCCTGCGTTCTGCGTCCTGCGTCCTGCAGCCGTCTGGTCGGCGTTTCTTATTCTTATCAAGTCAGGCCCGGCCCATTGTCCACTCGAGTACTTGGCCCATTGTCTCTGCTGTCGTCGGTTTTGTGTCCTGCCGCGTGCTGCAATTGTTTCGCATTTCGTGCGTGTCCTTGCATTTGGCCGCTAGTCCTGCCGCTACGCCGCCGCTCTTTGTTTTGATTCATTTTGTCAAATTTATATAAAATTTATTACAACGCACGATGCCAAGTTCTCCTCAACGGTCTCTAATGGCGGCCAATCGAGTCCCATAAATGCGTTTTTAATAGTGTCACAACAGGACACCGCGTGGCAGCCGTGTTGGGGCACAGAAAGGGAGACAGGGACTCGCTTCCAAATTGCATAGCCACTGTGAAATTTATTGAACTTCGCTCAAGCGATGAAAGGAAGACGCTATTGTAGCACATAGTACATAGTATACTAAATTCCTGAACACGCTTCAATGCTCCCCGACAAAGAACTTTCTTATAAAAGAAGACACATCTATAAGGATAGACTCAGCAAAGGTTACATCAATAACTATTTAAAGTTAAAAGAATAGAAGTATTTCATTCGCAGAAAGTTAGAAAATAAAAGTTCCTTTTTGTAAATTTAATTCAGTTTTGTGTGCGTAAAATAATTTCAATTAAATTTTGGAAGAATAAATCATTTTTAGAAATTTGGTAAGTTAAATTACAAAAATAATTTGCACTTTTTAAAATTGAAAAAAATATTAGATTTTAGTGAAAATATATAAATATATATTCACATGATTTTTACAATTCATGAAAGGCGAATTTCCTAGTAATTGTTGTTAGTTTACATCTGGAACTCCTCAGCTGCTGGATTAGTGCCAAGATCTGAAACTTAAGATAGGAGTGATTACGCATACACAAATTTGTAAAAATCTGTAGCTTACGTTATCTGTAGAACAAATCTTTTCCATCCTAATAACGAACAACTCAAATGTACTCCAACAACAAAACACCCACGAAGCGGCGTTGACGTTAAGAGCACAAATGCTAACTCCTAAGCTGGCTCGAATATCAGTGCAAGCAAATTCGAGTGCAGGTCAGTTGGGTTAACAACGCACGTGGCATTGTCGGGGTCAGATGCCCGGACAGGTGATGCGTAAAAAGTAATAAAATAGGCGGCATTGTGTGGCCAGGCGAGCGGAACAGACCCCGGGGTAGAAACACCCACAGTGCGTGCGCATATGCAAATATTTCCAAATGCGAAGCAGCTGCAAATGTGACAACAAAAGCCACAGAACAAGCAACAGGCAACGGGCAGCGGGCAACAGGCAACAGGCTGCAGGCAACAGGATCAAATAGGGTCAGTCGAGGCCAGTGCAAACTAGAAAAATAAACAAAGCCCTGGCTGAACGCACTGAACCTGCTCGCCAAGGATCAGTTTTTCTAGGATACCATGTCTTGCACCTCGGCTCAAGTTCTCCGCTTGGCTCTCAGCTCTCAAGGTAAGTGGCCAGAACAGATGTGCTTGGGCCCGGAACAATGCCCGAGAATGGACCATTGCATCACAATCAGTCAAAGTATCTTGGAAAATAGCGCTTCAGTGTGAATTGCTGCTAGGCGATTTATGGCACTTTTATAGCAGCCAATGTCTATATAATAGAGAGAGAGAGAGAGAGAAAGATCTCTCCATAGTTTCCAAGAAGCTGAGCCAAATGCTAAGGCCAAAGGATTCGCCCGGGGCACGTAAAACTCTTTAAATTCAAAGAACAAACGGCCAACAATGGCCAACTATGCAGATGCACAGATCTGAGATCAACAGCAACGGGGAATCTCACAGTTTGATTGGACAAACAGACTATCGCAGCCTCTATTGACATATCCATATCGAAAGCGAACACAAAACCTGAATGACTTCAACATTTGGCACCGCAAGCGCTGCTAATCAAAAGGCAGATCGAAAATCAAATACAAAGGAGCCAGTTGACAATGGCGCAAGGACATTTCTGGGTCATGTTTGCGCAAATACTCAATCCTTCAATCCCTCGGCAATTGTCGCCATTGTCACAATTGGGCTAAAGGTGTGCCAAAGGGTTTAAACCCAATGAATACTCGAATGTGACATCGCAAGCTGCAAAAATATTGTCAAAATTGTATAAATTTGCAGGGAATTGCGTACAATTACCATCGGGACCTTTCGTGAATTTTCATAGATAATTGAGTTATCGAGAACCAGCATTTGTGTTGTGCAAATATTGTGGGGGCTCGGCAACAAATACAGCTGCCAGTGGATTAATGGAAACATGATTTAATAGCTGCACATTATGAATAGTTCCTATTCTATTCGACGGCGGAGCGGACCAAGGCAGGGGACATCTGGGCACACAGAGGCTTGTCTCGTCAGCTTGAATTATTGAAGCTCTTCGCTGTAAATAGCTTGAGGCAAAAATGATATTGTGCTTAGAGAGAAAAAATTCAAACCAAAATTAAGTTCGTACTGAGTACTGAGAATAAGCACAAAAGTGCTTAAGCCAAGTAAAAAAGATCTTTAAATGAGAGAAAAAATTTTAAGTCAAGAAAAACTCTCGATTTAGTTGAAATGAGTACGAATATTCTAAATTTAAGTTTTGGAGCTCGAGTGCATATTTTAATAAACAATGTTTTTTTTGTATTTCCTTTTTTTTAGTAATAGTTTTTAATAAAAATATTTGAAAAATTTAATTTTTTGAAATCTTTTTCAACGTTTGTTTCAAGCTTCGTTTCTTCATAGCAAATACTCATTGAACAAGTTTGTAAAATCTTTAATCAGGATATAACTGTCGTAAATCCAGATAAAAAAATGTTGTATATTATATATAAACTTCTGATATCCGACCTTTAATTTTGTATAAGTAAGAATAAAATTCTTGAACTAAGGAAAAATATTCTACCCACGAATTTTCATGCCTAGGCATAAAACGTTCCTAATAAAAGTCAAATTTTTCATAGCAAATACTCATTGAATAAGTTTGTTAAGCTTTTAATCAGGATATAACTGTCTTGAATCAAGATATGCAAATTTTTTATATTATATTTTTTTAATGTTATTTATCTATATTTTTTATATTTTTTATTTTTTAATTTTGCATAAGTAAGAAAAAATATTCTACCCAAGAAATTGTATGCCTATGCATTAAACGTTCCTCATGAAATTCAAACGTTTCTAGCATTAAGTATTGAATTTCGTAGACATATTAGGAAATTTGGGTTGTTAAAAAAATATGAATTATGTTCGCAATAACTCCCTTTTCTCCGAGTGTACTTTGTGCAAATTTGTCTCTTAATATTGTACGCACATTTGCGAAGAAATATATGATTACCAGCCATAATATATTGTTGCAGATGGGATATATAATATTCAAAAGTTCTTTTTTTTTCAAGTCTATCCGTTAAAACAATGTTGGCCAGCATGTGCCCCAATCGCTGAGCTGCATAACAAATGAAGACCTTGAGTGCTTAAAAAACTATGGACTCATCGATGTGAAGTCAGACGGGCTAAAGACTAGACATCTTCCAGATTGAAAGGCAACTGGCAGATCACGAAGGCACCCGCACTTTGTCTATGCCCTAAACATGATGATGATAATGATGGCTTGGTTCCTTGGCGAGGCGGAAACAATAGTCAGCAGATTTGGTAGGAGAAGTTGGCAGCATTGTGCGCCAGTTACTCGAACCTCGATCATCGGACAATGCTCCACAGTTCACAGTTTCAGTGCGACGCACTAAAAAACACGACTAAGCATAAAAAGCAGCAGGAGTCGAAGTGGACGAGGGGAGGGAAGGGAACTGATCATGCGTGGTGTTATTTCTGCTTGCAGCCTGCTGAGGAAACATCTGCCCCGCTCAATTTTACGTTCGCTTCTTCGTTTACTTCTTTTTTTGCTGTTGTCTTTTCTTGGCATTGTGGCCTGTTGTTGTTGCTGTTGTTGCTGTTGTCGTACGCATGCACACGCAGGACATTTGGAACAGGGTACTTACAAACAAAAAACAAGTAAAGCGACGAGCTACGTAAAAAATGTAAGCAGCAGACGAGGACGCTGCTAGGTAGGCAGCCAGTGTTCGGTTCGTGTCCTGTTCCTACGGCGAACGCTTGACTCCTCCGCTAGCTGCACATGTACAGTCGCAGCGCAGTCCTGCGAGTCAGCAGAACTCCTGTGCCTAGGAACAATGTCAAGGTCAAGCGCGTGCCGTCTGCGTACGATTTTTTAATAGAAAAAATCTCGAATTTTAAACGCAGGATATGCGTATCCTGCTTTAGTTGAAAGGCATGTGCTGTCGCCAGCAGCTGTCACTGGCGCTGATCCTGTCATTTCAGTTTGGAGCGTGCGTGTCCTTATTATGGCACTTTTTCTACGTACCCAAAGACGACTGAAAAAATGATGAGATATTCTTTTTTTTAATAGAAACTGCCAGGCAGCAATTTTTGTTGGCCGTATATCCTGCCGCCTGCTGTCGAGACCATCAGCTGCTGATGCTTTCCAACAAGCATATGCGTCTTTGAAGTTTTCAAAGTCATGCGATCGTCAACTAATGTCCTGCAGGGCACCCACATAATGTCACAGCTGTCAAAGCTGCAAGCCTTTCAAATTGCGTATAGCTTTTGGCCATGGGTGCCACTCTAATCCTTTCGCTTGTGAAGAGCGCCTCATCCTGTGACAATTGGCTTCATCTAACAGCGCCTGCAATTTACGCAAACATGCTCCACAATTGCGACTATCCCTGCACAGCACTCGTCACATCAATCCCTCTATTGTTATTTCAAATATGTACAACATTTTTGTTGAGCCTTTGACAATACGCGAATCTGCGAATTTAATTCTGCACCAACGTGTGATATTTTTGTATAGATGGGGTATGTTGTGTTAAGAACAGCTTGAATAAATTGCTTTGTAAAATAAACAAGAAATCGAAATAATATAAACATTTGTATTTCAAACATTAAATGAATCGAGGTTCCAATAATAGGTTTTTGCCTTATGGCAAGGCAAGAGTGGGTCAAGGAGATACACTTTACCCTTTTGCAGCTAACTTTTCGACAAAAGATTTTTTATTTTTTATGTATTTATTTTTATATACATATCTTGCTCCATATAACGCAGTTTAATTGTTAGTAGGTGCAACGTTCCTATTTGTTTTAAATTTTCTAACATTTTTAATTGAATCAATATTCAAGATACCTTTAAAAGAAATATTGCTGTGATCTTTGTGCATACATTAGAAACATTTTATTTAATGGTCTCAATAAATAATAAACGGCTTGTCACACGTGATAACCATTAAGAATCTTTTGAGCATAAGATACCATCACCAACTAGATTTTAATTTAACGTTCTTATCAATTTTATTTTATTTTTCATACACTTTTTATAGAGAAAACCATTGTTAAGTAATTTGTATACAGACAGTTTTCTATGAATTGAATATTGTCTAACAGCAAGACATTTTTCTTTTTAATGGAATGCTTACTTCAAATCGTAGCGATCATAGGGGCTGGCTGGCTGGCTGACCCTGTTCGGACTGCGTCTGGCCTCGTCCTTGGACGCTAATCTCTAATCGCGCGTCACGCTGGCAAGACAAAGTCCTCACCTTTACCGGAACGCTGGGGCCAGACTCATTTGAGACGCTTAAACCGACGATAAGCATCGGCAGGTTCAAGCTGACAGGCAGCAGGTAGTTGTAGCTGGACACGCTATTGTCCTGCACGAGTTTCGTCCTGGCCAGCCGGCAGCCGGCGCTGCTCCGCATAAAATGTTGCAATGTGCATTGTATAATTTATATCATAATTTCCAATGCGTTGTGGCTGTTGTTGCGTTTGCTCCTGCCCCATGTTACCGCTTGTTGCTGCTTGCCACGCTGCAGCTTTATCCTGTTGCTCGGCTTATCTTGATTTCAGCTGCAGCCCCAGTCGATTTTGTTGCATGTTCTGCTCATGTTTTCTGATCAACTTAAAGGGGGTCATAGGACAAAATTAAGCTGTTTAAAAAAGCATTTAAAGCGATTGATTTGCAGTAGCTGCCGAAAAAAAAACAAACCACCAGTTGAATGTAATACAAGATCTTTATTTGATATAAAAGAGGGTCTTAAGAATATTTTATTTATTTAAAAAGCATACTTATTTCTTTCTCTTTTATATGCAGCTATGCTATTAAACCAACTTTTTAATAGATCCAAATTGGTTGCCACAAAAAGTATCGCATCACAAAGATTTGCTCAAGAAGTTGACATACAATTATGGCTCCCATTGTTAACGAACATCTCAAACAGATTATCGGCGTCACCTTTCACCCAAGGACACACGAAGCGAGCAACGATTTCCGGCAATGCAAATTTGCCAGAACAGGAAACCTTTGAACCAGCTCTGAACTGTCGGGGAAAACAGCCTGTAACTAATATCTCGGACGTTTCTCATTAACCACCCGCCTTGCTGTAATTTGCCGAAATCTGTGATCCTTGGCGATTAGTTACAAAAGACATAAACACTTCCGGCCTGCGAAAATACGCGCAGAGGAAGCAACCGATCAGCAGAAAAGGTGCGTAGCTGTTGCACTGGGAACTTGTGCGATCCTGCGCCTGTACCTGTTTCAGCGACAGATGCGCAAATCTTCAGAGGAGCGACAACAACAGACAGCAACAAGGATGCGGAAGCAGCAGTCGCGGCTCAAGAATCAAAACAAAACTGGCAATAAGAATGAGCGAAACAAACGGTGCACAAAGCGGAAATAATAGCAGTCCCAGTCCCAGTCTCAGATCATCGATCCGCAATCAGCGAATCCAGTTCCAGCTTCCAACCTGTGCAACAGTTGTCCCTGCAGGCAAACACAACTGAAAATCACAACTGTTCGCAGCTTGTTTTGAATTTATTTCCGTTTTTTGCTTTGTCTTTTTTTTTGTTATTTTTTGGTTTTCATTTTGAGTGCCCCTCTGCAACATGTTGTTCTGGATGCGGCTCGCCATGTGGGATGATCATTTAAAATGCATGCGGCCGTGGATGCTGCGGTTTGATAATGTCAAACATGTGTCTATCCTGTGGCTACGCGTCCCTAAATGGAGTAGCTGCCGACGCTTCTGTCGGCCCTCTGCTGAATATGCAAATCATGGCGGAAAGTTAAGATTGTTGGGAGGAAAACGGTAGTTATTTGGAGATATATAACTGTTCTTCACCAGCATAGTACTTTGTACTATTTATAATGTCTTCTTCATCATATTCATCTTAAGCTTATTTTAAATATGGATCATATAAAAACTAATATGTATGCTGATGTAAAATTATTTGATGTAAATTATTTGATTATATTTTTTATATTTTTTAATAAATAATATTTCTTCTGATTAAGATTCCTCTTTTACTTGGCCAAAACATGTGATCCGAAAATTATGTTAAGAGAGTACTATAGTATTTAAAAAAGAAGGAATTTATCTATATTATTGGGATTAGTTTTTGTTGATTTTCAATTGGGAAGTAAAAATCGGTTAAGGCTTAACTGAGTTAAAGGCTAAACGGATTTTTAAAAATGTAGTTTCGGGCTCAAACTGCTTTGGGGTAAAACTCAGCTTTGCAGCTTTTTTTCAATAAGTCATGTCTCTATATGATCACTCATAAAGTGTACGCCTATCGCAAAAACAGAAATCTATTTTAAGTCCATGAAGTCTATAACCTCTTCAGAGATTATTTCACAATTTCATTTAATTTACAGTCAGCTCACAGCCGTGTCATTTGGAATTGTTGAAACAACGAAATGGAGCACTTCAAAATAGATATTAAAATGCCCGATGCGAATCGATTGCGAATCGAAAAATGCAGCCTGCATGCCTGATCAAAATTAAGAGTGGGCAAAATTTAAATGTAACAGGTAGTATGATATAAAATGATTAAATTATGGTGCCATATTTTCTGGTAAATTATAAAACAAAGGAGCTGGCAGAGACAGCGCTGTCCAATAGGTGGTAACTGGAGATGTGAGAGCTGAGAACTGAGAACTGGGAACCGGGAACTGAGCTGTCGCGACGGGCGTGATGATTGCATTTTAATGGACAAATTAAAAATCAATGCCTTCTGAGCTGCACGTACTTTGTACTTAAATTAACCAAACAAAATTATATACGCCAAAGTACAAAAACAACATACCAAATAAATAAAAAAACAATTCAAGAAAAAACTGTCGATCGAACACCGATCGTGAGAATGGAAATGGCGACAATGTCGACGGGCGGCTGCCTGAACCCCATAAATCTTCATAAGCTTGTCACGTTTCGAGTGCAACAGCTACTCGTAAATATCTGAATCTGAGGCCGTAGCTGAAGCCCCAAACTATGCCGCTGAAGACGATGACGAAGCTCCCAAAAAGTTTCTGCTCCCTGCGGATTAACAATTATTTTGACATAAAATAGCCGCACGCCCCAATCCCAGCCCCAGTCCCAGCCGCAGTCGCAGCCCCAGCTCCAGACGTAGACGAATGTCGGTAGTCGATGAGTCTTGATTTCTGTTCTTTACGGCTCCTGACGTCCAACGGCCCCACACAAGAGATTTCGTGAGTGTGCCACGGCGGTGACACATACGTGCCGCGCTTTTCGGCAATGTTGATATTTTCTGGACTACTGGCCGCCACCACAGCAATTGGGCATCATTTGTAAGCCCGACACGTGCCGCCAAGAAGAGCTGGAGTCGGATTGGCGTACATGCTGTTAGTGGGCTCTTAAAATTACCTTTGCATTTGGTAAACGTTTAATGAAATTTGGTCATAAAACTGGTTGTTTATCTTAAATTCGTTTTTTGCCCATTTGCATTTCGGAAATGTTGACGGGAGTTCAACAACTTGGATTGGATCACTTATCAGTGAGTCAAGAGTTTTATTTTGATATTATTTTGAAATAATAAAAATGATTAAAGTTTTAGTTTACTTAAATCTCTAAAATTATTTATTATTATTTCAGGGCGAATTTCGAAGAATGCAAATAATTCAGAAATACAAATACAAAAAAAACAATTTTTTTTTCACTTTTTACTGAGCTTCCCCTGGTAATTATAAAAATAATATATTTTGAAATAAATTAAGAACATTTCAATGTTGACTCTTCACATGAATGTACAATACAATTAAAGATTTTCATGGGCATGCTCCTAAATGGATTTTAGATCAATTACCAGCCCCAAGATCCAATTAAAAAAGTCAACATCGTTCGATGCCTAATCCAAATGTGTGCTCAGCTTTTTTTGTAAAGTGCACTTTTCCCATGGCCCGAAGGCGAAATGGAAAACTTGTCAGTGACACTGACACTGACAGCCACCTCAGAGTGGCCAATGATGGTTAGCCAACAGTCAACAGCCAAGAGCCAACAAAGTAGACCAGGCAGGCAATTGGAAAAACAAACACATGCCGACAGAGGCAATAGGCCGCTAGATTGACATCTTCATCATAAATAAAAGTGAAAAACTCGTTGGCCACTCATGAAAAGCCGGACAAACGCAAACGAATCCAAGTCAAAGCAAGCCAAACGTAACGAGAAATGCTGCTACAGTTTTCTACGATTTGTATCTGTATCTGTATCTGTAAATGTATCTGTATCTGATGTGTGGCAATGTGGCAAGTGAATGTCAATCGAAATGGCAAACAAATAAACTAACAAGCAGCCAGGCAAATAATCATAACAATAACAATGCCATTGCCCACTATTTGTTGGCCAGTTAAAAGCGGGCTAATGAAGACATGTTGCCATGTTCCTCAAATATGCCGAATGCAAGTAGTTGGGCACCATTTAGTCGTTGTCATAATTACACCTAAATATCGCATACTATCGCTAATGGGGCGATCAAACACACAGAGCTGCCGTTGGGGGTGGTGGGAACTCAGAAGCATTGTCAGCTCCTAGCTCCTAGCTCCAGCTCCAGCTCCAGCTCCTAGCTCCAGTTTGCTTAATTATCGGTCCATGTTGGACACGCCCTCTCGTCGCTAGGTGTTAACAAATTCACTTCACTCAATAATTTTGTGCGCGACCTGCAACAGGTTTGCCCAGGCCCCAACAGGCGCAGACAGCTCGGACTCGGACTTGGCTACGCCGGCTATCACAGCTACATGGCTCTTTAATCTGCTCGCAGAGGCGGCAACATTATTTGCATGCTGATTAGCCTTCAACGCAGACAGGTTGCTACACATTTGCACCTCACTTTCCATCTCCCAGACGTGGCTCGATCTCGATCTGGCTCTGGCTCTGTCTCTGTGCCCGTCCCCAACTCCGATACGGAGTCCGACTCCAGTTTATCTATTAGCAGCCGCCTTGCACTTGCCCGTCGCGACCACTTGGTCCAATTTTCAACACTTTTGACGTGCTGTTAATTGATTTAGAGTGCAGTTTGCGGCCACGTTTGGACGCTCTGGCTTTTTTGTCCGGTGCGGACGTGGACGTTTCTGACGGCGTCTATGATTATATAGCGCCACTCGCTTGTTATGGCCAACTTTGGTTGCCACTGTAATGACTGCTGTTGGTAATTGCTGCCTCCTCCTCATCGCCGGTTCGTTTCGTTTGGGTTCGGTTCGCTCGACGTTGGCACGTTCAGCCGACCAGTGGGAAAATGTTTGGCTAACTGCTCAATCGTGCTGTATTGACAACTTTATTAGCTTTCGCACAGATGTGGGCGCGGCAAACGCTTTTTATCTCCATTGTGTGTGGGTGGTTAATACAAACAGCGGCAGTCTATGCGGCTAGTGATTAGTGTGGCAACTGTACTCAACAATCTCTTCAACTGGCACTTCGATAAAGACATAATTCTCTTTTTACGAAGTATTTTTTACAAGCTTTTGAAATAAGAGGCTCTAAAATGTTTAGCTTTTTAGACGTATTATTTTGTTTTAACACGATTTTAAATATTCTATAAATTAATTTTATTTTTTATAAATTTATGTTTTTGTATTAAATCCTTAAATTAAAATTGTTAATGGGATCGTACTGGGAGCTTTATATTGGCGTATTACGAAATCAAAAAAAATCAAAAGCTTACAGAAAAAAATGTTTAGCTTTTTAGACGTATTGTTTTGTTTTAACACGATTTTAAATATTCTATAAATTAATTTTGTTTTTATAAATTTATTTTTTTGCATTAAATCCTTAAATTAAAATTGTTAATGGGATCTTACTGGGAGCTCAATATTGGCGTTTTACGAAATCAAAAAAAAATCAAAAGCTTACAGAATCATCATCTTTTATTTTTTCCATTTAGCCATTATCTTTTTTTTCACGATTTTTTTGGGCTTGTATCTATCGTGTAAAGAGAGAATTGGCTGCACTCGAAATTTCTACACTCGAAACTTCTGCGAAACAAAGAGTCATTCGAAATGCATATGGACCAAATGTTGTTTACCAAGTATTTCACGTCCGCCTGCCAGCGCACAAAACAGGGTCAGTGGAACACCTTGCGAGGGCATCGAATTCAGTGCTCGCTGCCGAATCAAAACACCAGAATCAGAGACATGTGCAGGGTAACAGAGCAACAGATTGCCGGCGAGCGGAGGGTCCTGAGCAGCAAATGAAACGAATGCTCGAAACATTTGCCAGTTGGTGGTCACAGCAGGTACTTTTTAAGGATAATACAGATGCAGTCGCAGTCGCAGTTGCACTCACAATGAGAGCCCGGTGCATCCTGTGCGCAACAGGCTGCAGCCGCTAGTCCAAATGGATTTATTTTTTCCATGCCAAAGAGATTTAGTTTTGTTGTTTCTTTTTTTTGTTCTCTTCTTGCAGCAGCTGCTGCTGCGATGCTGATCACCAAAATGGCAGCAATCACAGCAGACGCTACTTTGTTAGAAAAAATGCTAACTGTTGCTTCGGTTGGGCAAATTAAATTTCCAGGCACAACTAGGCAATGCTCCTTAGGCTAGGTGTGTTGGCTTTTGCTATGCCGGTCGCCCAGACGCATCTATATGTACTATTATGTATATATTGTCTGTCCGCCCCACGCATGCCAATATTCTGCTTCTATTGCCTATTTGCTGTTTATTTATCTCTGCCATTGACTTATTTTGTATGCGCAGGCGATGTCCAGCAAGCGTTTTAAAAGCGTTCAAATACATTTGTTAATTCCACTGAATTTACGACTATCTACATTCTTGATGTTGAAGTCGTGTTTCGATTGCCTATTTGGCTTCTTGCACGACTCAAGCAGTGGACAATGCTCAAGGGGTGTGTCTTAAAGCGAAAGTATAAATTTATATTAAAGAGTATATTTATTGATTATAAAAATCATTACAAAATATAATTTTTTTGAAAAGTACACAAAATATTTTATTTGTCTTTTTGCGTTACGTTTGCTCAGAAATATAAAAATAAAATAAAAATATTTGCTCTTTGTTTTAATAATTTTGAGCGTATTTACCTCGATTTAAGATTCAAATAATGCCTTTAAAATTTGGCAAGTGTGAAGGAAACTATTTAATGGAACACAAAAATGGAAAACTTTAGATTGGCAACATATTAATTAGTTATTGCATTTTATGAAAGCTTTTTGCTGATTTTCTTTTATCTATCACAAAAATAAAACAATAACCAAAATTTAGATAATTATTGTCCAGATTTTCTGAGCAGTTCAGAAAAGAAAACATGACTTTTTTATTTTAAATTGAATTAATATACTTTTAGTTTAAATTTCAAATATATTTTTCTATGAAATTCAATTGATTTATACTGACTTAAACAAACTATGGCTACTGGCTATAACAGACTTCACCTGCCACATACAATCTGATTTAATCCGAGTGATAAACCTTAATGCATCATCGACAGCATTACTCAAAAACTCCGATTCACAACTTGAATCTCAGTCTGCTCGCAAAGGGCTGTGCGTACTGGCCGCCCTCTTATTTTTAGCCAATATAAGCCGTGAGTTATATGGAAAAAAGAGCTTCAATTTGATTGCTGGAACTTTATCGAGTGGAATGTTTGCGGCAGTCGCCGTTGCTGTTGCCACACACGAGACCCACTCCTATAAGCGAAGAAAAAAAAATAAATAAAAAATCTGGACAAGAAAGCGAAGCGTAAAGTGAACCTGATGCCAGGGCGACAGTTGCTGCAGTTGATGGACTGCGCCGGCTGCCAGGAGTTTTGGTTTTTTCTGCTGCTTCTTGAATACGACATTTAATGCGCCGCCGCGAAGCCAATCAAAAGCCGGCGCAAGGGCAGCAGCTTGGACTTGGATACCGCACGGCGACGAATTGGAGCTCAAATTTGGTGGATGCAGTTTCGTAAATAAATGATAAACGCGTGGTTTTTAATTACATGCAGTCCGGCTGGCAGGAGTTTGTACTTGTGTTTTTGGTGCGATTTTTTATTTATTAGCTAGTTTGGGCTTGACATATGGCACGCGTTGTGGCTGGAGATTGGGGCACAGTTTGTTGACTCCTCGGCAGCTGCTGGGCATCCGAACAACTTAAAGTTTGCACAGTGCTGTTAACATTACGCAAACATGCCACAAAGGACCTCGACAGCGTCTTGTTCGTCGACTGCAACATGACTTTTGTATTTCATTGTCGCTGGGCCGAGAATGGAATGGGATGTAAAGAAATCATTTGATGCCTGCAGGGGCAACCCAACCTAAGGGCGACTACTGTGTCCTTTTGTCCTTTGCTTGATATATTTTGTACAATTTATTTTACGATTTTGCTGCTCCTTTGTGCGCGCGTCTGTTGATTTTCCATGGCTGTTAAATTGATGGATTGCTGTGCGACTTTTGACACCACACACAATTGCATTTCCCTCCAGACATCAGAAATCCGACTAAGAAGCATCGAAGTCTTGGCTGCCAAGTCTTAAGCAAGCATGAATAATGCGACTTACAACTGACCCAGCTCCTTTGGGATCTCCTTCCGTCTCCCTGTAACTATTGAATATATGTATTTGCGTAGTCAAAGTCAAAGTCAAATTGATATTTGCTTTTTGACTTTAACGGTGATTTTTATAGACTTATTGTAAAAGTCGCTGTGGCCAATAAATAAGGTACGGCTGCTAAAGAGCATTGGATTAGTATAATAAATCTGTCAACCAATGGTAAAAGTTTTGAATGCTTCATTTAAGTTGACAGCGGATCAAATGACAATTTAAATGAATTTATTCTCTAATGTGTTACGATTTTCGCAGTTCAATATAAATGTAACCTCGCATAAAATAAGAAATTTGACTGTTAAGGACCTCTGTAATATTAAAAAAAAAACTTTTTACATGTATGTAATTCATATTTTAATTTGTAAAAATTCATTTTAAATATTTTAAAATAATTGATTCTGATTGTAAAAAGTTGTTCATAGTTATATGAAACACATTCTCTTTGTTTTGTGTTCTATCAATCAAATAAAAATTTAGTTGTGTGAATATTTTAATTTATTACTTCTTTGAGGTATATTCCAGTCAATAACTCTCAACTAAGCGCACTTTTTATTCGTTAAATAGTTTGTTCCACTTGAAACAAAGTAAGTACTTATGTATCTAAGTCTACCTTCAACACACACACACACACATATATGTATATCAAGTCACAAGAGAACGGACGCAGCCACTTGAGAAATCCACCTGCACCAAAGCGACTTTTCGCCGGCAACTGGCAATGATCTGCATCTGCGATCTGCTGTGCCCGTCCCTGTCCCAGTTCCTTCCCCCATCCCCATCCCCATTCCCATCTCTATCCCTATCTCAAGTTCCAAGTGCTGCGTCTCCTTAATGTTTATAAACCTTACGCACACTCGTGTTTTAATTTCGCTGGCCCAGTCTCAGTGTCGGTCGGTGTTGTCGCTGCTGTTTCTACTTGAGCAAACTGCAGATTACCCAAGTTAAGCCCTTAAGTGTGTTCCATATCAGGTTTATCAATACGGGCCATGTTGCCGTATATCGCATCGAAGACGAGCATTCGCCTGGCTGCCTACATGAGCGAACGGCCGAACGAACGGATTAAATATATCATTTTTGCCTGTCTAATGAAAGGGTTGTCCCAGCAACTCAGCTAACACCTGAAAATTGCAGTTGCCGCTTCTGCTCACAACCTGCTCACAACGGCAACTGTTTTTTTTTTCTTTCTTTTTTGGGCTGCATAAATGCTTTATGAAGAAAGTTTTTATGGGGGTAGGAAATATAGCAGGCGTAATGATTGATATTGAGGAAGTTGTCTTGCGGTTGTATTCCCTTTTCATACACTGAAAATAAATGAGCAGCTTAAGATACCAAATGTTCAATTTTCGATTTTATTTAATTGATGATCATTTTCATCATTTTTATTTTCTAAATTTGTCTGGTATAAATCTGAAATGTGTATTTTATATTGATTTTAATAAAATCTTTTGTTCTTTTTTTTTACACATATTTATTTTTATTTTTTTGAAGCATTTTAAATTCTCCTTTTCTGAATACTAATATAAGCATATCAGTTTTTCTCAGTGTTTTTAAATGCTTCTGGTTTGAACCGCTTACGATACAATGTCGATAATAAAGTCCTTAGTATGAAATTAATGATTAAACAGGGGCAAAAAATACAGGGTGACTCCCCTTCACACATTCGTTTTCATTTAACACAAAATTGACGAGAGTCAAGTATACTCAGTTTAAAATGTTCAGTCTCTAATCCTGGTTTTTACATTAATTCTAGACATTTTTCATAGCTTTCATTTCGCGTGATTCCACCATGAAATTAAATTGGCAAACGTTTCCGAAATTGTGTATAGTATTACCTATGCTGCACTACGCGCTCTTGTTGTTCACGCAGGCCGAGTCCGAAGAACACAAACGCAGAAAGGAGTTGGGTGAGTGAAAAGTAAAACTTTGTCAATTTGGCGTCGGAGAGCTGATGTATAAACTGTTATGCAGAAAAGGCAAATGCAAAGGTTGTGAACATAGCCCACTTGATGGCTAAATTAGACCCTAAATAGTGCGCAAAGTTGCGCACCCTGTATGAAGAATTGCAAAATGCTATTTTGTTTCTGTTTTTTTTTTATTTTGTGTGTCGTGAGGAAGTAAATGTACACAAATTGCCCCCGGCACAAAAAGAAGAAAAAAGTTATCGACAATGCTTAACGACGGACGACAGCAAAACAGCGAAACGAAACGGAAGCAGAAGTCAAGGTGCAAAGCAAAATCATTACACCTGTTCCTCCACGAAGCGAGTGGGCAGTGCAGTGAGTGTAGAAAGCGTAGAAATCGAACCGGGACCGGACGAGGACGAGGACGAGGACGAGGATGAAACAGGGGCAACAGGGACACGCTAACAAAATTTAACGCTCGCTGTATTTTTGGTTAATTTCGGATACCTTTCGATAAGCCAAAGGGTTGAGAAGCGCGTGCAGCCGATGCATAGGCCACTGTCACCATCGCTGCCTCGGCGCTGGGGTTCAATTTTTGGGCTTTGGTCACGCTGCACTTGCCACGCTGCTCTGTTGCATGTGGCAGGCGATACAAACACAAACATTTCGCTATCAAAATTAATAAAAGTAAATACGCTGCGCTCTGCTGCGCAGCTGTTAATGAGCAGACAGTCAAATTTTGATAGGCATCTGCAGCATGTCAAAGATGCAGGTGCAACGAGTTGAAGTTGCAGTTGCAGTTGCGATTACAGTTATAGTTGCATCAAGGATTTGCACGAAATTGCATTTTAATTGTCGCATTTTATTTCACATATTTGTGAACTGGCCGTCATTTCATTCAAGAACACATTTCGAGATCATTTTATTGTTATCATTAGCACTCCGTTTAACTCGAGTCTCGTTGCTGCACCTGCCGGCCGTAATGGCTGAAAGGTTTCGTTAGAATTAATGGCCCGAAGGGGTTAGTTTGGTTTAGTTTGCTTGCAGCCTGTTTGCCCAGCCAGCCTGCCTCACGCGCTTCCCTTTTAATTGCAGCTCGTCTGCATTTTTATAATTTATTATCTATTCATCAGAGACTGGGCTCGAGAGGGTTGCACTTTCGGCTTTATGTTGCATGTGCATGAAAGTGAATCCATAATAAGATAAGTTAACGGTAAAAGCGGCCAATATATTTCGTGGCCAATAATTAGGCAACTTGAATTATAGGCGCATACGATTAATGTGCACCATAATTAGAGTATATTTTTAAAGTCGTGGATGTATAATTTTAAGGCATGTTTAACATGTATGCATTAAAATTATAGTTTCTATCGTTGTGTGGGTATTTTATTTTAATTTTTTTCTTTAAAATTGTTTTATTTGAAATTTAGTATGCAATAAAATAAATTATTGTTTCTATCGTTGTATGGGTAAGTATAGAAATATTTTCGGAATATATTTTAATTTTTTCTTTGAAGTTACATTTTATAACTATGTGCTGTCAGTCCTTTTGTTAAAATATTGAACGATATTTTGTTGATATCATAACTCGTCCTTTTTGACTTATACAAATATATAAAAAACTGCCTGAAATGTCTTTATTATTCAACATATAACATTTGTTATCAACTAGTAAAACTGGTGCAATAATTTCGCCAAGTTTCTGATGCAATATCCACAATTATGGAGTTGATAATTTGGGGAACCGTTAACAGTTGGCCTACCGCAAAACTAAAGACTTAAGCCACAAACTTCCACTGGACTCAATATAGCCATACCCACGAATTATGGCCAAAGGGTCGCCTGAAGCATTGCATATTATTTAATCATGCGCTGGCTGATAGCGATGAAGTGGTCCAACAACCGGATAAGTGTAATAGTGGTCAAGGAGAGAAAGAAAGAGAGAGAGAGAGAGAGAGGAAGAGACAAGGAGACTGACTAGCGCACCTTGCGCTGTTTATTTGGCAGCATGAAAAATTGAAATGACAGTCGAGCTTATCGCAAGACGACAAGATGAGGCAGGAAGGCAGGCAGGATATGCAGCACTGGCTGGAATATATGTATTTTTGGCAATGCGTCAGTTGCAATTAAAGTGACAGCACAGCGGCGCACTGCGATGACAACCTGCAACTGTCAAAATGTCTCTGCGGCGACGGCAGTGGCAAAAACTGTCAGCGTTCAGTGTCGAGAGACAGACAAAGAGACAAATGTGACGCCATATAAAATCAATAAATTATGAAAGCCCGAGCCCTGGCGCACTCCTGCTGGCAGCGCAGTTGCATAATACATATTCTAAGTGCGGCCCAGGATGCGAAAGGACAGGCGGCTGCAAACCGGTTGCGACCGCTCACTTGGCCACGGCCCATGTCCTTAGGGAAAAGGCGCGTCTGTTCGAGTATTTGGCGTTGATTGATTTAGCTGCAGAAGGTGTGCTTGGAGTCGCTTGTGTCGTCTGTTGTGCTGATTCTGGCTGTTTAATGAATTAATTGAGTCGGGCCATAATTAAATTTGCACGTTTCGTTTTTGCTGCAATCCGCTAATTTATGAGCTTTTAATTATTTTTGCAATTAAAGCTGCAGCGTTCACACGTACGAGAGCCTTATAATTATATCCGCACAACAGGATCAACAGGATATGCTGCTCATTTGTCAGTAGTGAAGCGTTAAATCGAAAGGAGAAGAAGAGAGCCAGGTTACCAAGTTGTGTTAGCTCAAAATGCAAAAAAGAAAAAAAAAAAACTTGACGAGCGCCCGGTTGCAAAACAAAAGACTCAGGCAACAAACTTGTTTTACTTTTTTTGTTTTCTGTCTTTTTTTTGGCAGCTGCTTTCTTGAGCCGCCATCGCATGCTGGTAAAGCGGACTTTTTTAATTATATAAAGCATTATTTTCTCCCAGCTACACAATAGACGCGATCTTTCACTAGCTCAGGTGCAACGCCTGGCTTTGGCTTTGTTCTATTTGTGTTTGTGTTCACAGGCTGCTCACAAAAAAATTGTCATTTTGAAAACTCAATTGTTTGGAAACGCTTTACTATACTCGTAGTATATGAAACTACCTGCTGAACAAAAACAATATAAGAGGAAAAAAAAACTGAAAGAAAGAAAGAAAAAACCATTTCGTGCGTAGCTGTTCTGTGAGGCTCGCACGCAGCTGGGACTAGCAGATACATATACAGAGTACGGGATTGCAACAACAGATCTTCTTTCCTCTTCAATTTTAGTTTAGGTTTTTGCAGGTGGACATCACGAAATATTCTCAGGGCCAGTTATGTGTCTGGTTACGGCTATAAAACTGTATTCGAGTTTGGCAAACGTGGGAACAGAGTCTCCCAGCTTGGCAGCAATTCGGTTCGAGTGAACTTCTGGCTAAAATAGATTATGACCAAAACTGCTTGGCGAAAATAGTAATATAGAAATATATTGATCAAAATATCGAAATGTTTTTAGTTTGGATACACCTAACAGCTTGAAAATATGTGTCATACTCCTTAATGCACAATCTTTCTTATGGGACCTATGTGGTTTCGCCTATAATACCATCACTCATACTGTGGAATATATTTTATGCTCTCTTTCAAATCGGATATTTTGTTTATTACAATTAATGAATAGGATTTTGGGATTTTGAGTTAACAGCTTACTCATAAAATATTTAAAACCTTTCGTTTTTGAATAATTTCAAATTAGGCATGAATCGTACTTTGTTCAAAATTCAGATTGTAGAATTAAGTGAAAAATACTCATTACATTTTCGACTAGAAATAAGCGTAAAACGCTCCTAATGAAAATCAAATGGGAATTTTGTTCTCAAGTCTCAGGTACAAAATTCTTGTCTTTTTCTCTATTGTTCAGAGCTTTCTTTCCGATTAAGACATTTGTTATGCAAACATTTCGCTGTCTTGGCAATTTCACCTTGTCTGCTTATATTTCCCGCCATGAGTTTGCTTTACTCGCTCGTTTCTATCGGCAATCAAATGAGTTGGCAACTTTGTGGCCGCCACAGGTTGTAATCAAATGGACGCGTAAAAGGCACGCATATTCCGGCTTTAATTGTTTGCAAATTAGCTAATTAAGAGCATTAACAAAAATATTATTACAATTTTAATTGGAGGCGAAGTAATTCGCATAGAAGCCCAGGTGAGTAACCCCTAGCCCTCGGCTGTCTATGGGGGGGCATTTGAAGACATTTATGAGCCCATTTAAATTGTATTGCCGCACGGCCAACGAATTTCCGCAATTCGGGCAGCTGTGGCCGATCTGCGATGAGATAAGCGAAAAAAGCACAACAACAATAACAACAAAATAGCCATAACCATAAGAAAATTAAGAAAAAATTCAAAAACAATGAGCTTAAACAACATAATTGAGATGTTCGAGCGCCCTGCGGAGCTGCTTCTGGCTTTGCGCCCGTGTTGTCATCGTTAATGTCTTAATTTATTTATTAGCTTCAGATTTTAACTGCTCCATTGTTCAGGAGGATTCACGTTCGGAGGCTGCGACGCTGCGCAATTGCCGAAAAAAAGCAAGTATAATAATAAAATAAATACTTAAAGTATTGAAGCCCAGTCGCCCCCAATTGCAAACCAGCCGGCCAGCTAATTAGGAGGCATCTCTGGTGCCCCCTTTCCCTTCCTCTAAGGTTAGTACCAGAGCCTAAAAGAGGCGTTTCTGTCTGAGGCTTTTACGAGCTTGTTTCCGTCGGCTCTTGGGTTCATTTCTGGGCATGTTTTCGGTTGTTTCGTCTTTATGATGATATCCACCGATTTTGCACCTTATGAGAAAATCTCAACATTGGCCACGGCCGGTTCGTTGTCGCTGTCTCATCTGCCGCCGACGCCGATGCCGACGGCGACGTCGCTGCCAATCTTGTTAAAGCTGCTGCTTGCCGCATTGACACTTTGTTGCGCCTGCGCATTCGCCTCGCCGCAATCTGTGGCTGCTTGGCTGCTTGCGTTGCTCTTTGGACATTTGAAAGTCCGTTTGGCTGTCAAAAGCGTTAATTTTTAAGTGCCTAGTGAGAGTTTTTGGCTCGCTGAGCTGGGCCTTCGTGCAGCTGCTGCCATAGACACGTCAGATAACTAACACTGTATTATATTTCATATATGTGTGTGTAAATATAACTGTGTACGTGTGTGTGTGTGTGAGGTTTAATGAGTGCACGGGTTCAAGTGCCAAGTGTCTTGACTATTTTTTATTTGCCACATTCTGTTAAAAAGTTGAACCCATTAATTTGTAGCTTGTCATTAGCAGCGGATTTGGGCTTTGAGCCGACATTTCTCTGAGCTTTGGACCAAGAATTCTTTACAAGTTAGCGTAATTTCTTTTCTTGCAAATTTACAGTTACTTGTAACGGTTTTCGCATTGTCCGCTGAACTGAAAACAAAAAAACTATGTTTTTAGGATCAGAAATGTTCCTGCAGCGCATTAATGCTTAAAAGTAGTAGTATATTCATTTCATATTTAAATATGCTTCTTTATTGAATGTTTTAAATGTCCGCAAGTCACTTTAAACCAAATTAAAACAATTTATTTATAGACTTACTTGTAACAAAGCTGGTTTGATATTTAAACTCTAAAGTTCCTATTATTCCTATTATTATTTCATTTGATAACTTAAGACATTTCAAAAACTTTATATGTTGTGGATTTTCACAAAGCAGTTAAAGTAGTAATTTGTTAATCTTAGAACACTAATTTTATTCAAATTAATTGAGTTACTCATTCAAATTAATAATTAAAAATTAATAAAGTTTCCTACCTGTTTGCTACCTTTCGGAAGGTAAGAGATGTTTGTGGCTCTACGTAATGCATGGCAATTTCCACTCTTGTAATATTGTCCATAACCATTTGGCTGATTTACTTTTATTTGGGTCGTAGTTAATGTTATACGAATATCAACGACCATTAACAAATTTACATAATTAAATTGCGCGTTGCGGCTAATTGCGAAAAAAAAATTGCGCCGAAATTCACCTGGTCTGAGAACATGGGAGCCTGAAAATATGTCTGCCTTCATATTTAATTATTTCAAAAATTGCATTTCATTTCGTATCATTCCGAGTCACACTGTGGTGAGTGTCGTTAATTTGAGAGGAGGAGGCCGAGCATGACAGGCCGAAAGAAGGCGGAAAGGAGGCCCGACTCCAGGTCGAGGCTTGAGGCTTGAGGCAGAGCCGCTGATTGCCGCAAGATGTAAGAAAATTTTTGATGTTACCGTTATTTTTGCTTTATATAAACACGTGCAGTGGCATGTTTGTGAATTCATATATTTTTATTTTCTCAAGCGCATGTCAGCAGCAATTTCTTAATTTTTTTCTTTCTTTTTGTCTGTTTTATTTTTTGCAACATGGCTGCAGCCGAGAACGATGGGTGATGGCAGGGCCAGAAGGGGGAGGCGGGCTAATCAACTCAATTAAGCGGACAGAGTGCGCGTGTCCGACAGCCAAGTCGAATATTTTCGGCAAGTGCTGATGATTGTTGGCCAGTACAAGGCATTTAATTGAGCGGACAGCAGCCTCGTGGAGTCAGTTGTTTCTGTTAGTTGTTTGCTGTTGCGTTTGGCAACGCTTCAAATGCAAATTTCTGCGTCTGGTGGCTGGGCATGGAGAGTGCCTGGAGCCGCAGCGTGGATCGGGCACGGAATGGCACTCATGTCACACATAAGCAAACGCATTATCATCTCCATAATTCAAATGGCGGCTGAGGCATTGCATGACTCAACAGGATCAGATAAATTCCAGCGAAAAATTGTTGTTTGCCCACAAAAATATGAAGAAATGCAAAAAGTCGTACGTAGAACGGTAGCCGCTGCTGTTGACACTTTATAGCCAAGCCAAGCCATGGCCCGGCCAGGCCAGGCCGGGCTGGATCGCACAATGCCTCATCGTGGTTGTTGATAGCCCCATGGCTGGCGTGAATGAAAAATAAAGCATGCGAAAGCCAAAGCCATAGCCAAAGCCAAAGCCATATCCAAATCCCAAGCCCAATCGCAGCCACTGCCAAACAAAAGCGACGCAATATTGTCCCTGACTATGACTATGTGGAAAATACTTAGATAGATATGTCTGCACAATTCACAGCATGCGCCAATTTCTCAAGAAACCAACCCATGGTGTTCGAGGCTAGGGCTCCGCGTTGTAAACAACAGCCAAATATTGCCACTGTTTGGCGTTGGATGTTTGCCAATGCCAGCGTGTGTGCGTGCGTGTGTGTGTGTGTGTGTGTGTGTGTGTGTTTATTGTGTGTGTTATATGCTGGTTGCTTTGTTCTCTTGACTTTTGTGTTGACAATATTTGGGCACACACGGCAGCAGATGTGGGAGCTGTAGAATTATTTATTATGTGCCAACCAACTGCTGAGAAAGTTGCGAGAAATGGGAAGCGTATCAATAATGCACGTCTGAGAAATTCATCAAATATATTTTGCTTTTTTAGTAAACATGATTTATTTTGAGTACGATCTTTCTTTTCAATTATTTTTTCTTTGTATCATATCAGTTAAATTTTTTGAAATTCAAGCCAGTTTTTTTCCATAGATTTATAAATTAGTCTTATTTATTTTTTTTTTAATCATCTACTGTTACTTGCAATGGTGCCAGAAAAATATTTTTATTCAAAACGGTCCTTTCAATCTTTCCATAACCAAGGTTTCGAAAGGCAATTATGTATGCATTTTGTGTTAGCCAAAGGCCAAGATTTTTACAACTATATCCCATCGTCTTAAAAATAATAATTATTTCAATAATAATAAAAATAGTATATTTTATAAAAGTTTCTCAGCGGACTGTTTCTTTTATGCGTGAAACAAAACCGCCCCACAATTAATCAATGCCTTCGCTCCGTTGGGCGTTGCTCTCACATTATCGCTGCTGCTGCCCCACAGCGGTACTTGGAAGCTGTGCAATCGATTTCATAGTGCTCTCTCTTTTCGGGATTCTTGGCCAATTCTCTATGCTGCACATAAGTCAGGGGCAGCGGGCAGACAATGCGCGGACATTCTGCCTCATGTTTTGGTGTGACCATTGGGTGCCTAACTTATGACCAATTGTCAACAGGACAACGCCTTGGCAGTAGGCAAAACAAACAATCAATGAGACAAACGCAACAATAGCCGGCTTGGCAACAATGTGCGTTTGAGTATCTTTGGCCCAGTCGCAAACGCTGCTGCAGTCGCATGAAATGGCGCAACAATGGCCACATATATTTCCCGAAACTCCTCCATCTATGAGACTTATGTCTTTGCGTTCGCTTCTGTCCGATGATGCATGAGGTCCGCAACTAACGGAATGCGCTTAAGGACTTGGATATAAATTGTTTGAATATGTATTTCGTTGGATGTCACACGGGCAATGGATTTCTCAAACAAAAGACTTAGGCAACGAACTTGGGAGTTGAAAATTGTTGAAAGTCAACTTTTTGATGCTAGTGAAAACTATTAAGATAAACGATTTGGTCAAATGCTTAGGACTTTTTCCACTAAATAAGCGAACGCAGTTTCCCATATTTCAGACACTTAACGATTAGACTAGCATTTTTACAGGCTGTCGACCCTTTCACTTCACTTCACGCCACTCAATCTTAACGCGTACGTGTCTGGCCGCACAAAACTTGGCTTAAAATCTTAAACGTCAGCAGTCAAAAAAACCGAAAAGGTAAAAAAAATAAAAGAAAAAACTTATAATAAACAACAATAAAAAACAAGATTTATTATATTAAATGCTCGCATTTAGCGCCATTTAAGATGCCACCGTGTAGCCGCAAAGCAGGAAGTCCACATAATTCTCATAAATATCAATAATGTTTTTGTTCAGCTTTCGTTTTTGTTTTCTTGTTTCTCTTTGGCGATGTCGCTTATAATGATTGTTATGTTTATATTTTCGTAGGGAACGCCGTGAGAGCAAGCGCCAAACGTCGAATGACACACGGCAAAAAACAACAATAACAACAACAACAACAACAAATGGTACTAATAATAACCATAATAATAACAACAAGCTATTTCACAAAATGCTGCACGTTTGCAGCCGCAAATCGAACGTCCGACGATGGCGCTGACAGCGCCTCTTGATGGTTACGGCGACAAAGTCCACTGGCGAACGACAACGGCAATAAGTGAAGTCAATAACAACAACCATGACAATTACAACAACAACAACTTACATTACAACTGCAACTACAATTGCAGTAACAACAGGCTTGCGACTCTGGCATAGTTATTTCAAGAACTAGTAGGCCCTAATCGAGTGGAAGAAATCCTTTACCGAGGCTACACTACACTCAGAAAAAAACGCTATGCTCGATCTCAGTACAAGTGGCGTAGAGTTCGTACTTAAGAATTAAAAAACAAAATAATTTCTAGATTTCCTAATCTATCGAGACATTAACGACATAACGACATTAAATAAGAGAAAAAACATGCTGGAATTAAATACAAAATATTCGTTACGAGATTTTTCATACTTCAAATAATATATATATTATTTATTTTATCTTAAGGAATTTTTGATTTATGGTCTGCAAATGCATAAAACTTTAAAGTGAAAAGAAATGCTTCGATTTTTTTTACTCTACTCTAAACATGGACATTTTACATAAACCGGGCTTAAGCCGAACTGACATTAAAATTGTTCTCAAAAACTTTCGGTAAATCTCACTACAAGAAACATTTGGAAAATATTGTTTTAGTATTTGACATTACAGAGTTGATAATTGTATCACAAACGGTTCTATTAAATAATTAAATATATATTAAATAATAATAGAGAAAAAGAATGCAAAATAATAATGGAGTCTCAATACTATGAAAACCTGTACTAAGTTAATGACTGTGTAGGCATTTTCCATGGCCAGACCTTACGGTAGCTGCCAACTGGATTCGCACGCATTTCCCTTTCATGGGGCGTTTTCAATTATATAGCTGTGCGATCTTATGAGCAGCCAATGCCTTTCACAAGCTTTGGTCGTGCGACTTTTAGCGCACATTTTCAGGCACTTTAACGCCATGGATGGGGTTGCAGTGGACGTGGCAGCGGCGACCGCATTGACATAACACCTCATAATTTGCGGTGCATATTGCAGGCAATGTGCCACGCCCCCAAGCGTGCACACGCCCCAAAGTCCCGGGCCGCTGGCGGCGCACGCACTTCACATGCACTTTCGCCTTGAGAATTCTCAAATTGCCCGTGGCCCGGCTGGCCGTTGTCCCATCCGTCGAACGTGGAAAAGAAAGTGTCGTCACCAGCGTTCAACACTTGATATTGAAGCGTCGAAGCTTGCGTCTGGCTGCCTGTTGCCTCGTTGGCTGGGCATTGGCATTGGCATTGTCATTGCCACCACTTGGCCAACGTTGGCTAGCGGCGCTCATGTCTCGGCACACCTCAAACAGTTTTACATGTCCTCGGGGCAGCTGCGGCGCTCGCACTTTCTTTTGCGCGTGTCCAGCTACCGCCTGGACATGGGACTGGCCTCCGCCTTCGCCTCGCCCTCGGTCCTCGCGTCGACTGCTGGCTGATGTTCACACTTTAGGAAAGTTGGTTTTCAGGGCCGCGAGGTGCGAAAACAGTTTGCAACGTTGTCGCCCAAAGTGTGGCCATCGTCACCGACTTCAGTTTGGCCCGATATTGAGCGCAATTGCCCTTTGTTGTGGACAATGTACTGGGCGCATAAGTGTATATAATTTGCATGGAAATTGCCATGTATGCGTTGGCCGTGATCCGTGCATGTTGTGCATTTAATGCTTAATTTATACTGATTTTTACCGCCAGCAATTTACAGTTTTTTTTTTCTCAGGTAAAAGGGAAAATGTGACCGCTGCGGTCAAAACAAAAGACTGAAGCAACCAACTGGGCATAGACTGTGACATTTTCTAGACCAAAAATTTGCAACGCCTTCTTCAGAAACTAACAATTGCAGTTAGAGGACAGCAGGACCATGGAAGAGCAGGGTATCTTTAAAATACCTAATTGCTCATACATATTTTATCATATAAATTATGAATTATTTTGATGGCATGCCTGGAAGAGCTCTTGTAACTTGAAGTCATCGCAACAACTGCCGAAAGTCAGTACCTGGTGCCGGTCTAATAAACACATGGTATACAGTGTATAAAGTTGGCAATGAGCTGAAAAACTATCATAAAACAATACAATTTTAGTAAAGCTTTTATTGGTAAAAATATATTTTTTATGTTACTTACTTCATTTTTATTATTAATACACTTTGACCTTTAAAGCATAACAAGTCTGGTTTAATACAGATTTTCAACTAGAGAAAAGTTATTTCGATCCCAATGTGCAATGGCAGGCTAAACGTGAAAATTTCATGCCCAAAAATGTTAAAAAATGTTAATAAATTAATTATTGCCTACACAATTAGACTATAAGCTAGTTTGGCCCTTTTGAGACACGCGAAGTCTTTCTGCTAAATATTGATGAAGACTGCAGTCGACAGCCAAATTGAATGCTCAAATTTCATACGGTGAAATTTGCCGGTAACATTATTTATTATTTTAATTATTTCTGCAGAAAAAATGGCATTGCATGTGGCCCAAGTGGCGCCAAGTTGACGGCGCAGCTTGGATGACTTTGACAGTTCTTTTGTACGTGCTTAACATAAATGTTTGCAGCTGTAATTAATAATAAAACCTGCTCAGTCTCTTTTGAATGAATCAAATGAAGAAAATACAAAAGTTATAAATACGACAGATTCCTGACTACACACTTGCCGATTACGATTACAATAAATCAGGCTAATTGGGAGGTCTATGCTGTAAAAGTGAATAATAGTATTGTGCATAAACATTGTGACAGGCGCCGTCGCTGTGATAATTTGTTGTCATTTCTCTGGTCGCCTAAAATTTGTTTTATGCTAATTTAAGCTCTGTTTGGGCCGAATTTTTTACGAGCAAACAAGATGCTCGCCGCTGATAATAAAAGCGGGCCCTCAGAGTAAACTTAATTGAAATGTTTCTAAATTTCTCAGACCACAAAATTTCTTTTCACTTTTGTTCATTTGCATAGCTTGAAATGCAGACGCTCTTTTTATTTTTGCAACATTTACGAGAATTTTGTTCACACGCAACAGACCCTAAAAATATGTATATATACGCAATGAAATAAAAATTTTAATAAAATTTAATTTGCTACTTTTTTATTGATGTTCAGTTGACATTCACATTTTCATTCGGCGTAATTATATAGCCTCGTTTGCGTACGTGTCTGAAAGGGTTGCCTGCGAAATGGAATTGGGGTCAACTTGCCTTCACCGTCACCGTCTCCAACATTGTTGCTTTTGTCCCTCTTCACCGGCCTTGTCCTGCTCGAGCCCAGTGCCAAGCCAATACCCGAGCCAATGCGCATCCACATCGCCAGCGGTTCGCTCTTTGGTGTATAATTAGACCTGAAAGCATATTTGTCAAGTTTCATGCGGCATTGTTCGCATTGGTCACAGATCCACAGGTCGCGATATGTTAATGATAAAGAGCATTACACAGGGGCGCAGCCGAATTGAGTAATTGTTTACTTTTTCGTAAATATACATACATATGTATGTACGTACCTTTAATTGGACTGGTGGCCAGCAGTGGCACCACATAAAGTAAATTTGGTTTCACGTTGAACATCAGTTATAGGCAAATCCGAACATTTTGTATTCAAATCCTTTGCAGGCGTAGTCAAAATGCGGTCAAGATGAAAATTTCTCAGTGTTCTACTCTACTTTTACGATTCTTGTAATAAATATTATTTATTTTTGTTTAATATAATTTTTATAATTTCTATCTTTTTTTCAATGTGATGTCAACTCAATATGACAAATTAAGCCTGACGATAAGAAGTAATATATTTACTGAAAAACATCACAGTCAAAGCAAACAATTTTAATGTAAATATTTTAAAGCTATACTCGCATGTATGTAGAGGCCACCAAAACCCCTCCCCCACCACTCATAATGAGCTCTTTAACTTAGTTAGCGATACCTCGAGCCCAAGTCCTGTCAGCCAGTTAAAAATAGTGTTGTGTTAAGTTGTGGACTGACTGAAGCTCGACGCAAGTCATTTTAGTTTTCAGTTTTTTCCGAACTGGTCTCTTATAATTTGTACGGGCGCCAAGCGGCTGGGTAAAACAGAAAAAAGAGCAAAACAAAAAACACAAAGTTGCAGCAAGGCAAGGCTACAAGCAACTGCAAAACATGTTGCCTGCTTTAATGCATCAATTAAATTTTTTAATTATTTTTGCTATGGCTTTTTGTTCCTGCTCCTGTCAGCTACATGCTGCGCTTTTGCACAATTGCCTGGCCTGGCCGAGTCATCTCTGCGAGACGCTTGTTCGACTCGACGAGCATTTTTGAAAGCCGTCACCAGCGTCGGCAGCGGCGTGTGTTTATTGATATGTTTTCATTATTGAATTAGTTTTAATAAAAAGCAAAGTCAATTAAGTTAACAAGTTAGTACGGCGATCAGCTTTGTGCTGTTTATGGGAATAATCGCAATTACGCTTGGATATTTTTAAAGAACAGTTTCTAAAGTGAAAACAAATTGGGCAAAGATTCTCATGAATCTCCTAATATATATTATATATCTTTCGTAATTTCAATTTGAACAAATCGCATTGCACATAAAAGTCACTGTTTTTCCTAATTAGACTTTATTGCTCTTTTGATATACTAACCGAATTTTAATTTTGAGCATAAATTAATAAACTTGTAAAACTGTTAAAGCATTTCCCTTGTCATAGAAATCCACTTGGAGGCAAGTTCGTTGCCTAAGTCATTTGTATTAACCGACAGCAGACAAAATGCCCAAACCTGACGCATTCACGCATCGTCTGGTAAAATAATTGTACACCAACAGCAGCGACAGCAACAAATGCGCGGTGTAATAAAATAAAATTTGTTTTTGCTCGCAGCCAGCACAAATATAATTTTGTTTGTAATCAACACCCGCCGCGCGCTGAGTTCAAGAAGCGCAGCCATTAAGTGTGCATGACATTAAATTAGCGCAGCAATCAAGCACTGTGAGCAACAACAACATTGGAGAAGGCATAAAACAAAATAAAGACTGTAATCAAATTAAAAGAACAACAGAAGCTAAAACTCGGTGGAAAAACTCTGTGAGAAGGGAAACTCATGTTTGGCAATTAGTTACAGCGCATGATTTTTATATTAAAAAATATGTTTATACTTGTATAACCGAGGCCCAAAATTCATGATTTTCAGCACACAAGTCAAAATTGTAAAAAAAAAAATATTCATTTTGAACGGTAAATAATGTTAAGGCCTCCACCTAATAAAATAAACAGGACACGCTCCTGTGACAGACAATAACTCACAAATAACAAAACCCGCAAACTTGTTATGCAACATTGCAAAACACCCTTTCAGTGGCTGCATCCATTTTATGCTGCCACTTGTAACACCACAAATATGTACGTTTTTAGAAAACATGAGACAACTTGGAGCCACAATCAATTTTTGGGATTTTTAGCCAAATTTATGTTTTTTCCTTTTTAGGCTGAAATGCTTAAAAACAGAGTAGATTTAAAAAATACAGTAAAATTACATATCTTTAGAGCAAAAAGATTTTTTTAATTGAGCAAAATAAGATATCCAATATGGAAAATAAATTTTGTGAGCTTTTAACTATTTTAGTTAGATTATGAAAAATACAGATAACTACTTTCAAATGCCAATTTGATAGGTTCAAAAATGTTTCAGTCTCTTTTGAGTGTATTCAAGCTTTTGTTGCATTTCTTTTGTTGACTGTTGCTGTTGTTGTCAACAGATGTACGCGCTGTGGCAAATGCGGCTCTTGGCATTGACTGTTGGCATCTTGGACTTTACAATATGACAATTCTTAATATTCTGATGCCGACTGCAAGTGGTAGCTGCAACTTTTTCTGCCGTCCAGTTGGCGACGACTCCAAAGACGGCAGACACTGTGAGTCCGACTGTCATAAAGCTGCACGTTTTAGCTACAGTTGGAGAATCTCAACAATTTTAAAAGTGTGCATTTATGCCAAGTGGCATCTGCGACGGCGTCGGGCGGCCTCGGTCTCGGCTTCGACTTCGACTTCGACCTCAGCTTCGGTTGGAGTTGTCGTCGTTCACCGGTTTCCTCCCTGCCAGCAGCACGTTTATTAATTAGCAGCCAACCCGATCCCGATTCCGACACACACACACACACAGTCAGACAGACAGCTAGACAGACAAAGCCAAAGGCTGAGATTTAACTGCAAGTTAACGCACAGGTGACACACAGACTAAGACGAACGCACACTTGTGCATTTTTTCCTCAATTAAAAATCACAAACAGCATTTCAATCGGCTCGACTGTGGTTGTTGTTGCTGCTGTGGCAGGAAAAAGAAATTGCTTAAAGGCCGACAACAGGTTCGCCCCATTGGCGACAGTTGTGACTCCTGTTAGCTTGTTTGGATTTATGTCCGGCCAGCGGCGCGGGTGTGGCCCTGTTTATTATCCAATATTCACATTTTTTTGGTTAGCAAAGAGAAGAAGCAGAGCTCCTGAGCTTGGCTTCGCCCAGCCGCCTGTTTATCCTTAAACCGTAATTCCTTTTTTGCAGCTAATACTTCTTACAAAGGCAGCTGCTTCCGTGCATCTAGGCGCACCCATTCTTGTGATTTAATCCAGCGCAACTAATAAGCCGCAAAAATCGGACTTAAATCCTTTTTTTTTTGTTATTTGGAACTGGAAGCTGCTGCCTTAATTGAAGACCAAGATGCTCGGTCGATAAATCAGAACAATAACGGGGCTACGTCCCGCGCGCACACATTGCGTGGCCACACCTTGAAAAAATAAGCAAAAGGATTAAATTTTCCTATACTCCTTCTCAATTGTCTTCGGGATCAAATCCTTTCCGCTGCCTACACACACATGGCCACAAAGAACGGGAGACAAGACAGCCAGCCCTGCCTACCGGCAATCTCGAAGGTGTGTGCGTTGGCATGCAGCATCTTTTTGTCTTTCTTTTCATCCCTTTGCTTTGCTCGTTCTAAAAAAAACGCAGCCTGATCTAATTCAGCTACCCCGACTCCAGGCCGGGTCGAAATTCACGCGCGCATGCTCTACAACAATGTCGGGGGACTACGATCATCGTCTTGGCACTTAAGCCGAAAGCCTAAGACGAGGCCGTACCCTCAAGGAGCCGCCTGCAACAGGCATTCATCTGGCATCTAGCTCTTAGTCTATTTTCGAAGCAGCTATTTTTCGGAAATTAAAATGTCTACTCCTACTATTTGTCTGCGAGGGTACGCTCTCCGGTTTTTTAGGCACAACTATCTATCACATGCTGTCCCGTCCCTGTTCCTGACTCGGGCGATGATGAATGTGCGCGTTCGGCGTCTCTAATTCAATTTATCTTCAAAGTCACCATTGGCGCATGGCCCATAATGGATATAATGCTTCTCACTCAACCCAAACTTTATATGAGTTGTGCGCCAGCTGCCCTTCAACTGCTTTTTATTCGACTATTGTTCTTCGTAGGCATTAATATCCTGCATTGATGCAGAAGAGGCTTAAGTGGCTAAAATAGACTTTGGCATCAACTCCATCAGACTTTTCGCATTCTAGAAAACATCATGTCTTATGTAAGTATATTAAATCAACTTTTTATGCAGTTTGCTAACAGTGCCTAAGACTCTTATACTACATATTATTTTCACATAGTTAGTTTACATTCATTTTTACCATTTCCTTAAATTTTCCGGGTGTTAAATTCGCGAATTAAATAATAATAATAATACTTACAAACTGAAAAAAGCTTTGTGGAATATATGTACGAAGAAACTTAGTTGTTTTTTTATTTATTTAATTTTATTTTAATATATTTTTGTGATGACTATGTTGTTGGTATGAACGTATTTTAAATATGTTGCATAAATACGATCACAGTTTTTGAATTAAGTGCAAATACGGATAATTAAAATGTTGGCCTTTAAAATGAGCCCAAATGGGTTCTAATGAATATAAAACGATTTTTAGAATAATTATTGTTTTATACTTATTTAATATTAGTTAGTTAGTAGAATAGGCAATAATAACACGGAATAACTAATTTAATAAAGATGCATTTAATGAAATTTGTCATGAGTTCTTAACACTTTTCAAACTAAACAGCGGGTTTTAATTCTACTAACAACGGCTGCTTCATCACATAGAAGGGCTTTGCTCCTTTTTAGGCTTGCAATGGAATTGTTTAAGTCAATCGAGTGTTCCGGCGCCCCGATCCCCGTGTGCTGTCGGGCTGGGCGCACGACTTGTGGCCGGACTGCTGCCGGGGGGCGTGGCGTCCGGACTGCGCCCAAGCGGCACCAGCAGCGGTCCCATGGGCCGGCGTGCCCGTGGTGCGCCGCGTGATCCACGGCTAACCGGCGTCGCCGTCTTGGAGCGGGGACGTCCTGGACCGCGTTTGACCAGCGATGCGGGTGGTGTGCCCATCGTGCCAGACAGTCCAGTTAAAATGGGATTTGTTTCTGCAAAATATACAATTTATGTGTGGGATTATAAAAGCTTGTAGGACTCGGATTTAAAGAATCGCACTTAATGGAAATACGCGTTTCGGTTGCGCATATTACAAAGTGCTTTCCATCAAAATGCGATTGCAACATATATTGAGGCAGGGACAACAACGGCAACATTGTCACTAATACCGCTGGCGCTTGAGTCCGCACGTTCTGGCGCGTCCTGCCACATCCGCATTTGTACTTTTTGCCTACAATGTTGCATACTTTTGGGCGTCTCAGTTGCGGTTATTTTAATTGCCGACTCGTGCCGGCTAAGCCCAGCCCGGCAACAAAGTCCTGTATAAAGCACACTTCACCCTGGTTAAGTGGCATTAATGCAACGTTGCGTTTAAATACCCTACAATACGTTAGAGGTATGCACTAAGTTGCCATGTCAATGTATAAACTGTTAAAGAGATTTATATTTTTCCTTTCCTTCTGTTACTTATTATTTGGGAGTTTTCTAAAAAAGTTTAAGAATATTTTTTCCTTTTTTTGGGTTTTTAAGAACCAAATTAAACTAAAGAAAATTTTGTTCAACAACTATTTACGATCTTCCTAAACTTTATTTGATCGACAACACTTTATTATCTATAGTCAGTATAGAGTATCTCATAGTCGACCAATTCAGTAGCTTCAGTTGTATTTGCGTTTGCGATTATGTCTCCATTTGGCGGAAGGAGAGGTCATTTCGGTCACGTGTTGTCTGACGTTGCCCGCATCATTTGCATCGTGCCTCTGCCCCCGCAACAACAACACACACCGCCGGCATTTTGGTTGCGAGTCTGAGCATTTAAGCCGATTTATGCAATTATCATTTGTCGTGTAAATTTGACATGTGCGCCAACGTGTTTTTAACTGAAAATTCGCATAAATGCTGCACAAATTGCTTGGCAATTTTCCATTGAATTTGGCTGCTGGTTGCATTAATTTTTGGCTTTAATGCTGAGCAGCTGTTTGCATAATTTGAAAGCCGCCTGCTGCTAATTACCGCCGATAACTACGAATTTCGATGTTATGTAAAGAAATTAATCCGAGTTTGTCAAACGATTGAAACGTGCTTGTAAAAGTCACTGAAGCATTACAAATGAGCTAATTGAAATATTTGTTGAATAACTTAACTTTGTCTTCATCGATATTTATTAAGAGCTCAAATTATATAAAAACTAAAAGCATAAAATACTTGAAGACTCCAACTTGATGGAACTTCTACTTGTTCTTTTTGGACTTTTTGTTATTTATTTATAATGATAAACGGTTTGGTATATACAATATCATTTTCAAATATATATACATAAATCATCCAAACACTCTAAAGTCGTGTTGCATTTCAAAAAGCAAGCTAGTCAGCTACTCAGTAAACATGCCCGGTCCAAAAATTGCTCTTCAATTATGGGCACTTAGGAAGTACTCGAAATGCCGAGTAGCTGATTAAAACAGTCACAGTTTCAACTGCGCCAGGGGCTGTTTTCTGTTTGTACATCAGCGATAATGCAGCCAGATGCAAATCTTTGAACAAATATTTGGCCTGACTGCGAAAGGGGAGCAGCAAATGCTTTTGAATCGGTTGATGATATAATGAAAATGGTTTGTGCTGCGCTAAAATTGTCACGTACTACAAGTTAAGTTCCCCCCAAAAACAGAAATGCGGGCAGCCGAAAATGAAAAGGAAAAGAGGGACAGCTACCACAAAGCGCCACTCAAGTGTGCCCAATTGTTAGCAGAGATGCAGCTTTGGGTAAAGAGGCGGCGATAAACGTGATTATGCCTGCGATTAGCGACAAGTGACACTCGAGTCCATGTGGATAGGGTAGGGGTACCAGGAAGCTGATCAACAAACAGCCCCCGGCTGGTTGGCTTGCACTTACCTTCCTCGTATGCTGGCGCGCAGGGGCCACTTGCAGCCTCGCCACTGCCCGCTTCCTGCTGTGGCAACGGCGACGTGGTCGTTCCAGTTGCCATCAACGCTCCAACTGCCGGCGATGTCGGTGTCGGCACGCGCTGCAGCGATCCATGGCCGCCGCCGCGTCTTGTGCTGCCACGTGGTCGGCCGCGCTTCGTGCCACGCGGGTGGTGCCGCCGCCGCACCGACGAAATGCCGCCAAAGTCGCCCAGGAAGCCTGCAATGAGAATTATGGGTTTTATTGATTAATTGGGGTATTTCATTTTTTTGGCTTTTTTTTTATTATTTTTTTGCGGTTACTGCCAGACAGCTGGCACAAAGCAACCACCAGTAAAACAAACAAAAAAGGGCAGAAAAAACTCATAACTTATTGCCGAAATTTCGTTACATTTTAACAGCACATTTATCTAATTTCAAGGCATAACAAATGCATTTGGGCGCCTGTAATTATGTGGCTCGTACCATTTTATTCTGGAAGTGCTTACTAAGGTAAACAGTTGTTGCCTTAATGGGTACTACACTCAGAGTACTTGAACCAAGTACAAGTATTGTGAAAATCCGCCCAAGGTAAAATTTTTATAACTATTATTTTTAAAAAACATTTTTTAAAATCAAAAAATTTAAATGTGAGACAGTACCAAATCACAGAAAGGTTCTATTGGTAAATTGAAAAGGGAAGTGAGTATATTAGGTTTGTGCAATGTCCGTCTTGCTATCCGTCCGTCTGTTCGTAGGAACCGAATTTTTCCGCCACTATTGCAACATTTTTACTTGTTTTATGATTACATTTGTAATGTTTCACGAGCTTTAATAGGAATATTTACTAGTTTGCTCAAAAAAATAGTTAAGATATTCCTACTTGGATTATGTCCAGAATTTTTGAATACTAGAACAGCCCACTTTTCTAAGATTTATATATATATATGTATATATATATATATATATTTTTTTTTTTTTTCAGTGCTTATTTTAAATGTAATAATCTCGAAATTTTGCTGTATGATTGGACTTTTATTCGTCACTTTCGCCCAATCCCAATCGTACACTCAGCTGTCAGCAGAGAGATGCAGCAGCGACAGCAGTTGGCTTCACGTAATGTGTGTCATGACCATATTTGTATTAACGTGTTACATTTTCCAAGCAAGGCGCTATCGCAAATCCGAGCCAAAGAACATGTCGAAACTGTGGTCTCGCACAGGGTTCAAGAACAACAGGACAAGCACCGCAATGCGAATGCGAATGCGAATGCAATTGTGAATGTGAATGTGAATGTATGCATATATTATTTGTCTATTCCAGCGGAAGGAGGTTGAGTGTACATCATGTACATAGTATGTATGGGAGACTATTTTTTTTGGGTTTTGTTTTTTTAGTTTTTAGTTTTTGGTATTTCTCCCTTTTGCTTTGCTTAACTTAAGTTAACTGTAAATTGCATAAATAAAACAAAGTAAACAAAGACTACAAGAGACGGGCTCCAGAAAGCGGCTCTAACCAGCAACTGTTGGTAACAATGTGGTTGTTGATTCTGTTGTTGTTACTCTTGTTGCTGCTGTTGTTGTCGCAATGGCGACATTGCCTGGCGCTAGCTATTTTGGTATGCACCGCAAGTGCAGCAACATCATCGCATTTCACAATCCCAATCCCAATCAACTTCATCATCCTCATCGTTGTCGTCGTCTCGTCTTGGCCAAGTCATGATCGACATAGTCTCGTCAGTCAAGTGATCATCATAATCATCAACATCATGGGATGCAGGCAACAACAGCTGAAGCCGCTAGGCGCTTGGCCCCTTTGTGGAATTGTCTACAACTTTGGCAGCCAACTTCAAGCAGCGTTTAATGAGAGACTTCAGCTCGATTTAAGACTTTTGTTGTTACACTTGCGCCCGAGAATCGAGAACGAGTGCCAAATTATTGAATCGCCTGTCTCTCTGTCTGTCTGCCTGCCTTCTGCCACAAGTTTTATCAATAATATTCAATCCAAGGCAATCCTTTGCCGTACACAACCCATGTATTGGTTATATTATTTGGGCAATTTGTTATTTTGATTGCTGTAGCTGTTGCTTTTGCCTTCGTTTTAGCCATTTATTTCGGTCAAACGTCGCGTCGCCTCGCGGCATTGCAGAGAGAGCCCAAAATTGCCAAAAGTTTCGCTTTTTAGCATATTTTACTCACCCCTCGGTTATCGACTCGGCACGTGAAAATATAAAAAATTAAATCAACTAGAATGTCTGAGGTTCAATTCCGATTAAAATTAAAAATAACACTTTTAAATCAAAAGCAGAAATTATCATATACAAAAATCTAAAACAAAAAAAACAAAAAAATAAAAAAAATCTATACCGTAATATTTTTGAAATTCAAGGAACAAAACGGTACAAAATCTATGCCACTCGTACTTGGATTTAGTTTGATTAATTTTATTAAACATTTTCGTTTATTTATTATGGGACAATTTGTAATTCTCCCATTATGAGGGCACAAACTTGTATATTTGCACCCAAGTTCGGGCAGAAGGCAACACCAAAAACCTGGACTTAAACAACTTCAAGATGCAGATACACACTCATACACACACACGTACGCACACACAAATATATATATACAAGGAACTGTGTGTGCAAGAAACGGCGCGCATAATCGGATTTTACAAATCATTCATTCAATTATCTAATTGATTTGACTGATGATCATTTGTGAACCTTGATCCTAGCCCGGCCGGCTAAAGCCAATGTGACGCATGTTTGTTACGCTTGATAAGCAGCAATTTGGAGCTGGCAGCCAGTCGGCGCAGAAGGTACTGGAGGAGGTGACGTGAGGAGGAAGGCACAATGCCATTCCCCGCGGCAGCTCACCTTTGACTGTGAGCCTCTAATGCGCCTGCCATGACTAAGTGCATCTTGGTCTTGGGCGCGATTTGGGCGCTTGGACTTGGATTACTTTTGTGACTGACTGTGCCTGTGACTCTGGTTCGGGCTCTGGCTCCAGCTACTGTTTAAGCTGTATAAAGATACAAATTGCAATTTTTATCAGCGTAAAATTGTTAATTTTTTAGCGACTTTGCCCAGTCAAGATTGCAAATTGCAGTCGTAATTTCCGTAAGTTAAGAGACTTTAAGCGAAGCATTTAGACGAGACGTGTTTTTAATACAAGCCATTAACTAGTTACATTCAATTTACATTGCCGAAAAGGGTCGTATGAGGATTCACATATAGAAATACTCGAACTCTGGTCTGGACACTGGCTTCGAGAGGTAAATCAATCGAATTTGATGCAAACGCCAGCCACGTGGTGTGAACTTCTTGCGTTTGGGTGGCGGCGTTTCCAACGGCTCCGGCGCCTTTTTCGGTATGGGACAATGAGGTGGATTAGGTGGCATTATATGCGGCTTGGCCAAGCTAAGGATGCGCGCCGTTGGCCGCGCTTTGAGCGCAGACGGGCGCACCGGAAAACGCAGCGTCGCCCAGAATTCGTCCTCGATGTCGCTGTTGGGGAAACAACAGGGCACGAAGGGCGGTTGAAAGGGACGGCCTTTGTCGTAGCGTGGCGGCTTGCCCCATACTATGACCGGTGAATAGGCGTAGAAGGGCACGGTGTACTCGTGCTTTGGCGTCATTTTACGTTCAAGTGGTTTGGACAGCTTTTCCATGCTTTCCTCGAGCGCTTCACTATCCATTTTCCGTTTGTCCCGGCCACAGGGCAAATACTTTGGCTCACATGGGATTGGCACTTCCACTAGCGGCGGTTCCTTCGGCATTGCATTTTGCAAGGCCCACTCAAAGAACTTTTTCCACTCCTTCTTTTTCATCGGTCCAGCCTTCTGCCAGCGCGTTAGCACACGCTCCTCCCTGGGTAGGCACCGCCGAATGGGCTGCGCATTACGCTCGCACCACTCAACCCACGAGGGCACCGGTTTCTCATCTTCGAACACCCGCTTCTCTTCCACCTCACCGTCTTCGCCATCGTTGAAGCTCATTTTGAAGCTTTTCGATATCCAATGGATCGAGAACTAGTACTTGAAACTTTGACTAAATTTTATGAATAATTTTTTTGTCGCCGGTAAGCATATGTTTTTTTCTTAAAACTTAGATAGAAACTGAACAAATAAAATTTCTAGCAGCACAACGCATGCTACAAGCGTTGAATTTCAAGTGGTGAAATGTGTTTGATTTTCTCTAAGTAAAGTTTGTTTTTCCTTTCAAAATACGAGAAGTATCTTAAAACTCGGTATTGGTGATTTATTTCTTTAAGATATCTTTAAACACCATAAAGTTCCCAAGCGTCAACATATTGTGTATAAGAAAGCTGTATGATATAACGGTTAAATCAATCCAACTCGTTATTTAACTGTCTCCCAAAGTTGGTGACTCTAACTCTAGGGAATGTTGCGGTTTACTCCACGCCCCCAGTGGGTGTATTCAAAAAACAAAAAGTGCGATCTTTAGAGGAGGTCATCAGTAATCTGTCTACAAAATTTGATGTATCTAGTTTTAAAACTGGGGGAAATATATAGATTAAATCGAAATACCACGCCTCCAGTGGGCGCAGCTAAAAAAATCTAATCTTGTTCAGAACATCAAAATAAATAAATACTTTTGCATCTGCAAATAAAACGTACTTTGAAATATAATCAAGTGTGTGTATTTCAACGTTTAATTTTGACAATTGGCAGGCAATACGCAAGAATCCTTTGCAGAGCGATTCGCTGGAGCAATGATCGCACTCTGATGCAATTCATTCCCCCAGCAGATCGTGGTGCACTGGATAGTGTGTTGAACAGTGTTTTGGACAGCCACACGATTTACATATAAGCCCAGAGTTAATAAAATCAGAGGTGTGTGCTAACTCGGCCAGGACACGGTGATTTGGCTGAGAGAGAAATTCGAGGCGCATGAGGTGTTCGCGCCACCGCCTCTTGCTCATCTTCTTGCGCTTGGGTATCTGCTCAACCACCTTCGGTGGCAGTGGACAATGTGGTTTGGGTGGATAGGTACGTGGCTGGGCCAGCTCAATAACTTTTAGCGAGGGCCTGGCGTTAAGGGAATTTTTGGAAACTTTGAAACGCATATTCGCCCAGAAATCCGTCTGTATATCTTCGTGCTGGAAGCAGCACGGCACTTTGGGCTTCTTTGTTGGCCGTCCCCACTCCGGATACGGTGGTGGGCAGTCGCAGAGCTGGGGCCGATACGCCTGCCTCTGTTTAGGCGGTGCCACATACTTTTCACGCACATACTTGGGCTGGCTCAGGTTTGCGATATTTTCCATCACTTGTTTTTGTTTATCCCTCTTAGCTTGCAGTTCGGATGCGACACAAAAAAAAACCAAAGGCGAAGCCGAGCTCGTGCCTCTCGGTTTCGGTTTCGGCTTCGGTTTCGGTTTTGGTTTTGATGTCGGATTCGATTCTGAATTCATTGTGGGCTTAAATTGTTTATGCTGGAAAGGAACCGCATTCACCGTGGCCCATTTGTGGAAGTCTATCCACTGCTGTCGATCCATTGGCCCAGGCTTTTGCCAACGCGTCGGTGTTTGAGGCAGGGAGGACACCTTGAATGTGGGCTTGGGCCTTGCATTACGATCCACCCACTGCTCCCAACGAGCCCATCTGCTGTCCATGTTGCACTAAAATGTTGTGTATCGTAGTGTGCCGAAAATTTTGTTTATTATCCAAATAAAATCTACAATTTCAAAAAAATGTAAAACGTTTCTGTGTTCTAACTATGTTTCTAATTCTTTGCATTGTGTTAAAAATACTGAAAAGCTATTATCAAACAAGTTAAGGTGGGCATCGTGACAGAATAACAAATCAGGATTCATTAAAAATAAATAGTAATTTAAACACTAAACGCATGGATGGCTACATTTATATTTGGAATGCAAGTGGAATTCTATATCTATATAGTTGAACAAACTCGTGATTCAATGTATCCTTAGACCCTTCAATGGAAAGTGGGCTTCCAAGGTTAAATGTGTATCCAATCGGGTAAATATTATTTATCAAAGTTACAAACACTTTGTGGAAAATCCAACACCACGTCGGAAAATGGGTGAAAACGTGAGACGATTAAATGCGCTAATAATATGCTATAAGCAAATATGCTACAAATCTCTAGCTATACAAAAACTGAAACTATGACCGATTGTTCCCATAGAAGGCTATATTATAAAGTAGTCTGATGTCTATCAGGATAAGCTGTTATACCCTTGGCAAGGCCAAGGCCGAGGATATTTATAATCGATGCTTGCTTATTATATTCACAGTTCTTTAAGTCACATATATCATTTTTTTTTTTTAGCAGTTTCAGGGGTGTTGTTCAAGTACTTCTTTTTACAGCTCCAAGGGAACATCTGCCTCCTCGAGTCGAGGGTTGTATCATTAAGCAAATGTAGCGTAAAATTGCTTTTGTTTCCGCCGCCAGGGCCAGTCGATGGCATATGTGGTGTCAATTTCACACATGTTATGAGCACTCTGCGGTCGAGTGCGAGTTATGGCCGCACTCAGATTGATGGCTTTGGACTGGGCGAGCTTGTCCTTAGAGGAGCAGTTCCGGCAACAGGAAACGCTCGTTAAGAACAGCAACAACAAAGTCTAGTGAATTATTAAAATTCTTCAGGCATCAAGACTGGCCGCTACCACGAAAGCAAAAGCAAACCAAACCGAGCAAGAAAAACAGACAAAAATCGTGGTACGACCAGGTTAGAAACTGGCGACAACAAATCATGACAACGGTAACCAACAAACAGCCGACGACAACAACAACAACAACAACAACGACGACGGCGATGGCGATGGCGACATGAAGGCAATGTTGTTGCATTCTCATAGCGGCGGCGGCGGCGGCGATGCACATCATCAAATGCAACACGCGGCAGCAAGGATGATAATGAAGATGGGCGACAATGCCAACGGGCCAGAAGACGACCAGGCAAACCAAACAGCAGACGACGAGCAGCAACAGCGACAACTACAACAAGTAAGAACGTTGCCGTCGGGTGTAACCGACAGAGCAATACTCGTTCGAACATTATCTGCCAAATTTTGTGACTTAAGCTCGAAAATTGTGGGAGATATGGATTTTCGCCCTCAAGATATATAAAATCGATTTGCCACGCCCCCAGTAGGCGTATCCAAAAAAAATGTCCTACATCTTAAGAGGATGTCATCAGTAATCTGTTTAAAAAAAGTTATACATCTAGCCTCAAAACTGCGGGAAATAACAAGATTTTATCGAATTGCAAAAATGTTAGCACTTTATCCGACACGGGTATAAACGAATAAATATTCCAAACTTTAATTCTCTAGCTTTCATAGCTGCAAAAAAAATTGACGGACGGACATGGGACAAACCTAATATACTCTTTTCACTTTGTGAAGTATAACAACGACAACGTTAGAAAGGTACTCGCACAATCACAAGGCAAAAAGTGCGATCAATTGCAATGCGCGCCGAATTTCAATTGGGAATCGACCGACCAGAGACTAGAGGCCAAAGAAGACCAAGAGACAACGGCCGAAACTTCAGTAATAGATGGCCATGGCATTCGGGAAATACTTACAGCTGCTATTGATGATAAAACAGCAGCAAGTACGAGTACTACCAATACCACTGGCAGCACCCGTTCGGCCAGCGATCGCTTGACAAGCATTCAGTCGGACAATTGACTACAAAAGGAATTGGGTTATGACCTCAAATGCGTGTCGCCAACAGCGATTTGCGATGCTCCTCCGAGGCAGTCAGGAGTGCGTGATTGAGCCGTTTACATTGTGTACTTAAGTGTGCGAAATATCATGTAGAACTAGGTTCAAACTTTCATAAGCTCCAAATAATCAGTTTAATTTTACATAATAAAATTTTAATATCGCAGGGAAATTCACTTTATAATATGATTTACAGCCCGATTCAACTATGCCAAACGTTTTTTACATTGACATATTTTACATTTTGCGATTCGATTAGCAATTACCTTAATTTATCTGTTGCCATTTTGTCCAACTTACCCATTAAGTTAAGTACAGGTTATGCTTTTATGAAATTTGAAACATCTGAAGGAGTGTAGGTGCAGTTTTCTATTAATAATCCATTAGGCAGCCCTCTCCACCAACCTTACCCTGCATTTATTTATATTTTTAGCAATTTACTCACTTAATATTAAACAGAAACCATTACCTCACGATTTCAGCTAAATGAGGAAAATTCTCGCAATACCAAAAGCAAATTCTTCTCAATTCACAATTCATTTATTTATTTATTATTGTGTTGGAATATTTCACATACAAATATTATTAACCAATTTAAGTCAAAACCACTTTAATTATAAAGTTTTAAATCAAATAGACAAGTGGCGACTGCGACTGCCAATCTGATCCGTGATCCATCTATATACACAGCAATAGCAGCTATTCATATAAACGAGTCTATGCGGGTATTTGCTGGGGCTGGGTGCTGGTCGGGCGCACGTACTCGCTCTGGGCGCTATGGGGGCCAATAAGGTGTAAATTTATGCGCCAGCGCCAGTTAAGAGAATCGGCCAACAACAATAAAAAACAACAACAACGAACACAGCGAACAACCATTAGCAAACGAGCCTATGCAATTTATTGTTAATTCTTATTAAAGCTCAACAAAACGCACATTTTTCGTATGCCTTGTGATTGGTATTTTGATTTTGATTTGGTTTTTTTTTTGTTTCTGATTTTGATTTTGATTTTTTCTTCACATGCAATCGAAGCGCATTTTGTAATTATTTGTAAGCTGTGTGAATTTTTGTGGCCAATCAGCGTTTTTGTTCGCAGTTTTGATTTGCTGCCAAGATTTCAGCGTAATTGTAACCCATGGCTAACGTGTATTCTATGAGATACTTTTTTTTGTTGCTGCTGCTTTGTTTTGTTTTTTTGCTGTTGTCATGTTCTTTGGAAGTTTTGCACCTTGTTTACAACTGTTTCTTTAATTATTTATATGTATCACAAGCACCACTGACAAAGTGGACAAGGATCTACGTCAATCTAATGAATAATAAATACTGGCGGCTGTGCCACATTTTTCGATTGGGCGGCACTTGGCACACCCATCCAAAGTATTTGTATGTTTATCGACTGTTTTGCTTTGAGAAAGTATCTTTCACAATCAAATCAACTAAAGTTGGCACGCGTTCAATTTGAAAACGAAATGAACTTAAATGAAAATCAATTAAAAAATTGTTTACCCAGCTTTATTACACAACACGAAAACATTTAAGTGGAATTGCAATTTGAATGCTTCGCACGCTGCTGCTGCTGCCGGTTACTTGGCAACTACCTAACCAACCGACCGGATGATTTGTGGACTACCTCTCTTATTGTTAAGCTAACCCACATTTCTAGCGCCGTTGCCGTCAAAATGGGTAAAATTGTTTACAGCCAACATCGGCTAATGGCGCAAAAATGCAGCGCTGAGTAGCGAGAAGCATAAAAAATCCTGCTGCATAAAATTAAATGTGCTAAAATATGCCGTAGACAGAGGAAAACGAAACACCGACGAATCCGTTGTTATGGACCGCATCAGTGCCTGCCATGGAATGCAGTTAAGTAAAACATGCTCGTAAAGCAAATGTTTTAACATTTAAGTAGTGTCGAGTGCGTGAGGCACGCGTAATTGGATGAACTGGTGGATAGGGTTGATCATAAACAGGATGAAGTAGTTTAATTGTTACTTATATAAATAACAAATACTTAAGACGACAGCGTTTAAAGTTAATATCTCTTTAATTAACATTTGACACTGACATATTTAGCAATGAAAACAATTTGGATTTACTTTAACTTTCAACCATTCCAGGCAATTAAATAGTGCTTGCCACGAATTGTTTGAATTCCCATCGATACCACCGCAGAACAAATATTAAAATTAAAAATTAGCCTTAAATTTAATTGTGCTGAAACTTAAGCTTAAGAACTTTTTTTTTAAGCTCGTAAGTATTCCAAAATCGACTAAGCGGACATTACAAAAATGTATTTATACAAGGCTCAAAAATTATTACAACGGATTTTTGTGAATGTGTTTTATCAGTTTTCCATCCACTTTTTAGCTTTTTTGGGCTGAATATTCGAAAGGAAATTACTATAAAAAACTAATTGAGGTGGTTCGACCTGTGAGTAGATCACAAGCAATTTTATATTCGTATATGTATTTAGATGATCATTTCCTTTATGTTTTATAACTTGTTATTGAATCGATAAAGGGAATTTTTAGTGCTCAAAAGTTTAATGTAAATATTTTAATAACAACAGTCTGTTGATTTCGTTTCTCATGACAATTTCTCATTATGGCCCATAATAAACAGCAAATAAATGTCAAGAAAAAATAAATTACGAAATCAAGAAAAGAAAAAAAAAGGAAAAACTTGAAACTGTAAAGGCAGCTACAATTTATGTAGCCACAACACGTGAGGCCATTGATTAAATTAGATGTTTTCATTTGCCAAGCCCTGCAGAGCCGCAAGCAAAAACCAAAGAAATGGCATATAAAAAATATTTATGAGCGCCTCGTTTTTTGTGGCATTTTAATGCATAAGGCAAGCAAACAAGTAACAGCCAAATCAATAGGCCGAAAAACACAAACAGCCAACAACTGTGCGACTCACTAACTGGTTGGCTGACTGACAAGCGAGCCCCGTTGGGGAACATAATCAACTGGCAGCAACAATTTCCAGGCAACGAGTGATATTAAATTGGGTTGCGTACGTGGCTAGCAAATGCTTAACAAAAACGGTCGCCAATACAAATGAAAACGTTATCAACGACAGCGCGTAACAAAAACAACAAGTAAGAATGCCAGCATTAATTCTACTCGACTAGGATATCAAACTAAAAAAAAATTGACGAAAAAAAACGAAGAAAGCAGATTCAAGCTGCACAATTTCTGATATCAAATTGTTTAATGAAGGATTTACTCAAAGTTCCAGCTTCTTTGTATTTAAAAAAATTCATCCCAAAAATTGACAAAAATTTAGACATGTAAAGTTCCCGAATCCATCTTGCTAGACTTCAAATATCCCATAACTTTGAAAAAATAAAACCTATTTTCATAATGTTAACCAATTTCAATATGGTTTGGCCTCCAGATTGATTCTGCATTCAAATTTAAAATAAAATTTTTTTGTTTTAAAATAAATATTTTACTAGTTTAAATTAAAAATTTAAAAAGTTTAAAATAACTTATGTTTTTTTTTTTAATTTGTAACATCTTTTTATGACCTTCACAGCCAATTTTGTGTACCTAGTCTCGGCGGCAGACTTGGCTAATACAAATCGGTTGTCTAATTCTATCGGATACACGCAGTTGCACAACTAGTACATAACTCCTTTACACATTTGAAATTGCTACAGGGTATAACAAAGATAACGATGAACAAAATTAGTTGCGTATGTTCCAGCAACTGTGGCAATCGAATTGGAAACCCATCTGTGGGGCAGCTAACCAGGCAAATAGTTAGGCAGGCTTGGCAAATGGCCTAACTAGCGGACAGGTTACATTTGGCATGCAGTTGTTGTTATTGCTGCTGTTGTCGAGCAAATTTGACTCTAACAACGAGTCGAATCTGTTGACGTTGCACTTGTCGCGATTTAACATGAGTGTGTTTTTTGTTTCGCTGTGTTGCCTACTTTTCAACGTCTTGTACTTTCGATTGGTTAATTGTTAAACAAATTTCAAATGTAGCAACATTTTTTCGAATGCAAATCGAATGCATGCGTTGTTTGAGGCTGGCTAACAAGTTGCAATCATGGACTTTATGCGGTTGCTGCTGCTGTTGCACATCCCACATGTAATTTGCAACTCATAATAACAAACAGGCCAAGTTGTTTAGGCCAACTTGTTCAGCTGTTAGACCACATTCTGCGATGCATATGTCTCGCTCTATGCGCCTTAGCAATCGCTCGTTATTGCCAAATAATATGAATTATTTAGTTTAGTTTTAAAGTGATTGGAATATGTTAAGAATTTCGGCACATGATGCAATATTCAAAGACCGCAATTACACGAGGGCGTTGGCCCTATTGTGGGATTATAATCGTAAGACATTCGAGCTCAGTGTTAAATTTCTTTAATAATTCCCTGTTGAATAGAATTATATGTTGTCTTGATTTTAAATCTTTTAGATGAATTTTTAAAATCAGAATCGAACCGATATGTCGCAAAATTCAAATGTTTTATATACGACGATATAAGCTGTAATTATTTCATTTTTATTTAATTATTTTCAATTGGTACTTACTCATTGATTCAGTTTGGGACATCGCTGTTGGACTATCTCCATCCACCACCAAGGCCTCGTTATCGGAATCGTTGTCAGGTTGTGACTGCTGATGGTGTTGTTGTTGTTGCCGCACAGACGTCGCACCTGGTACATAAGTCTCTTGGCTGAGTATTTGATTGTTGCTATCAGTGGATGAGGATGAGGCGATGCCCACATCAATGAAGTCCTCGTCCACCTCCTGTTTAATGCGCTTGGCAGCTGGGCTGCATCGGGTACCAACTTCTTCATTTGCCGGTATCGTTATGCCGCCCATGTTAGCCTCCTAAAACAAATAAAAAAAAAATGTGTTTAATTCCCGATGTAACAATAAAAACAATTAACATTTTTATGAGCAACGGAAATAAGATAACAACGAATATCGCCTCTTTATCTATTCGTCTCGGTGCGGCCTACCCTAACTAACAGGTCCGAAAAATGTTTCACTTATAATTTATGCCACTCCCCGTTCTTCTGTTCTTATTGTTGCTGTTATTCATGTTTGTTGTTTCTGTTTTGTAGCATTAAAATAATTCATGCCAAACTGAGACTTGAGTTATTGCTGAGCGCTGTCGGGCCGGTCAGCCACTAAGTAGGACGCTATAAAATTTGGGCTGTATTCAAAATGGATCCGAGAATGCTATACCCACTGGGGAGTAGAATATAATGACCATGCCTCAGGACAGAACCCGGTACTGGTGTAAGAGATAGAGTAGGAGTAGAGAGATTTGCATAAAATTTGCACAGATTTTGATAGCAACCATCAAGATAGGCAGCACAGTAGCAGGTTTTATTTCATGTACGAGTAGTTTTAAAGGTGGTTTTAATGTATTGAGCAACTAAGGCTAAGCCTTTTTGATTTATTTTTAGTGAATAACTTTGAAAATGAACTTGAAGCCGACATTTTCCGATTTTTTTTAATCAGGGGGGTGAATTCTCGAAAATCGGTATATTCCTTAAGTTTAAAAAGTTGGGGTTACAAGGAATATGAGAGAATTATTTGTGATTTTTCAAAAGTGAAAAAAAAAAACAGTTTAAAGAGATTGGACTACTGATCGACGTGAAATGCACTAAAAAATCTCTAAATTTCTCTTTTCTACATGACTTCATAACCAGGCCGTCGAAATTTTATGACAAACCACTTTAGCCAATGGAGCAAATAATTTTTAATAGACAAACTACATGTAAGACCTAGAAACCATTGGACCCTTAATAAATAGATTCAACATAAGATGAGTGCAATCAGTTTTAAGCAAGTAAAAACGTAGCAGTCAGGTGTAACCGATTATGTAAAATTGTGGGAGATGTGGACTTTCGCGTTTTACCCGGCCTTAAGATATATGAAGTTCAACGATTTTCCACGCCCCCAATGAGCTTATCCAAAAAAGCTTATCACTTTATTGAACACGGGTATACACGAGTGTATAATCCAAATTTCAAGTCGCTAACTTCCATAGCGCCGAATAAAACTGCATTCATACGGACAGACGGATGGTTAGCATCGAATATACTCTTTTCACTTGGAGAACGAGCATAAAAAATACCTAACCTCAAACTTGAACGCAGTAAGTACAAGAATTTGAAACTTGAACTCCAATTGACAACCAGACAATGTATACGTACATAAGAAGAAGCAGGCTACAAGAAGAAAAAAAAATGGCTGCGTGCCATTAAAAAACTTATATGCCGAGTGGTGGTATATGAACTTGACTGCAAGCCGCCCCCCATCCCCCCTTCCGGAGCAGGCACAGAAACTGCAAGAAGCAGGGGAAGAGACCTACGAGTAGAACTAACCAAAAACGGAGAGAAATGAAAAGACAAAGAGGCAACAGACCATAATCAGTGTTCCATTGAACGCACAAAATCATTTAGCGAAACCAAAACGAAAAGAGCGCTGCACCCCACAAGCCCACAAGTCCACAAGCCCACAAGGCACAAGGCACTTGAAACTGTTTTCCAAGACTTGGGCACAAGACCAAGTTGGTTAGAGCAAAGTGTTTGCTTTATGTGTGTGTGTATGTAGGGAACACTACACTTGGATGAATGAATATAGGCAGCAGCCACTACGAATATGCCCAAAGCTGGCAGTAAGTTCAAAGCACGCTACGTAACAGACCAAGACAAACCCGACGATGAGTTGAGTCTTGTAGCAAATTGAATTGTCGTTGCTGCCGTTGTTGTTCTTGTTATTGTTGTTGTTGTTGCATGAATCACGTGACCATGACCACCATGCAGTGCCCAAGTAAGAACAACAAAAGAGCCAGACTCTGGCTCTCTGCCTCTGTCGCTGCAGCTGTCTGTATATGGCCAAGACGCAATTTGAACTTCGCTTAAAAGATCATTTACTTTCATTGAAACTGTGGAACTTGTCGCTGCGTGTAACAAGTGTAAACTTGGTCTAATAAGTGGCCATTAACAGCCAGTCGGATCATGCGTTCAAATAAAACCATTCAAGAACACGATTCTTGTTTAAGATAAAAGCTCTTTTTGGCCGGAAGTCTTTAGATTAACGCATGCCGATTTTCATTTCTCATTTCTCTTTTAATTAAACAATTAGCAGCTGTTCCTTTTTGGCGGGTACTCACCTTATTTGGCCTGCGTCGCTTGCGTTCATTTGGAATTGCAGCTGACGCAGATGTTTTTGGCATTGCTTTTGTTGTTGTAATGGGCGAGTTTGAGGGGGCTATCTCCTCGTTGTCCTGTAGCTTGACTTCCTGGCGATCTATATTTCAAAGAACATTTTATTGTTATAACAATTAAATAAACAATTTAAATGATGCATGCATGCCACAGATTTCTTTTATCAATTCGTTAACGTTTTAAATACACTTCTGTGCAAATTTCTTTTCAAAATATGTTTTTTTTTTTTTGGTTCTTGGCCTTAGTATTTTAACATAGTTGTTTATGAATTCGAAAGCTTTCAATTCTATGCTTGCAGTAAATGTGTTTCTAAACTAATTCACTTTACGAAGATTCCAAAGTTTAAAAATTATCTAACTTATTATTTAAAAAAATGTGTACTTTAAAAATGTGTTGTTATTCGATTATTAAACCAAGAATGATTCAAACTTTATTTAAGAATATTGTAGAGCTTGGAATTAGAATGGCATTTTTCTCTCAGTGTAAACAATATGTAGATACACTAATAGCACTTACACTTCATTTCGATTTCCTCATCATCCAACAGCAATGAGACAACTTCTTTGGGCTTAAGTGTGTCGGGCTTAAAATTGCCGCCACTTATAACCATACGTTGTATCTGAAAATGGGAAGAAAAAAGCGTTTTATATAAATAAAATACACAATTATGCCGAAAGTATTGAAAGAGCAGCGCTTCAGGAAATGAAACGAAACACGTCGCAGTGAGTAGCGCCTGGGGCTTGGCATAGACTTATTTAGCTTCCGTTCTGGCGGCCTAATCACTTTTATATGATAATCAAGAGTTGGGCAATTAAACTAATAAATGCAGAGAGCTTCAAAGGAAAACAAAATCCACACCGAATGGGTATTTTTATGGAGAACTTAAAGGCGTAACCGAAATGTCGCCTAACCAATTGTATAATTGATTTCCGGTATCGTTTTACCCCCGTCTTTATGGCTGCCCCAACAATGCACGTCGTGTACAAGTGTTTCATGCGTGCGGCTCGTGTTTCATTTAGCATATTGAAAAAGGCGCAACAATGCGCCAGAGAACATCAGCCCAGCCAGGGGGAAGTCCACGCACGTGCCTAATGTACGGCAGAAGAAAGGAGAAACTTCAAGCGAGTTGGTTTTGATTTTGTTTCTGTTTTTGTGTGCGCTGAATTGAGTTTTGCGGTTTCCTGGGCCCGAGTGGTTTTCTTACCTCGCTCTTTTCACGTGCCCGCTGCAGAATCCGCTCCTCGATGGTGCCCTTGCAGATCAGGCGGTAGACTGTTACCTGTTTGGTCTGGCCCAGGCGATGGGCTCGATCCATGGCCTGTTGGTCAACGGTGGGATTCCAATCTGAATCGTAGAAGATAACCTGCAAACAAGAAATATGAAATATATTATTAAAATAAACTTACTTTTACTAACACATACAATTTATAAACAGTGAGAACGTTATACATCATACGGACATACAATATACTCTTTTCACTTCGTAAACGAGTAGACAAATCTGTAAGCGCAATCATAGGGAAATTGAAATGAATATGTAAATGAGCATTCGACACGCACATCCTTTCGCTGTCCTTTTGATATGTCGCATTTGTCAGCGCTGCATATTAAATGCTGGTACGACTATTCAATAATCCACTTTGTCGTATCACGAATTCTACGCCTTTCCTGTTTTCGGCTATTTCGGCTATCTACTATTGATAAGGGAAAACTCTTTTCGTTGGAGACGTGTGCTGAGTGCAAGTGTGCAGCGCTTCTTCAAGGGTTGCGCGACTGGAATCCCACATCCGGCTGGGATGAAACTAATTATATTGAACTCAATTTGGAACACGTGTAGTGTGCCCTTGCATATCAGACCCCAGCACCTCAGTTCTCCCCTTTTCGAAATCCATTTCCGTTTCATAGAAAGGGTCTGGTTTTCATTTGAATTGAGAAGAAATTCTATACAAATCAAAGCTAGACTTTGTTGAGTAGTGCCAAACTTAAGACTGCATTTGAACTCAAACTACGATGAAGAGTGAAGCAACCTTTTCATCGATTACAATAAGTACGATATATATGATAAATCATTCAATATTTATTTAAATAAAAAGATATATTTTAATAGTTTTAGAATTCGTCTAGTTTTACTTTTGAGTAAAATATTTAATTATCACGATTCATGATATTTGTATTAACATCACTTATTGATCTGACATTTTAACAGAACCTTTGAACTTTAAAAAACTTGATTTTCACCTTTTACATTTAAAATAGTTATTTAATCTAATATACATTTATTTAAATCATTATACATGTAATTAGGTATGGAGTGTTGCGAGCGTAAATAATTGACATCGAATCTAATATAAAAACCCGTATAAATTGTAAACGTTTAAAAGTAAACTATAGCCATATGATCTGAAACTAACTGAGAACAGTAGTCAATAGACGTCTGACCGATAATAACAATCGAATGCAATGAAGCTGCTACACTTTATACTCTTAACCTTTGCTCAATTGGTTACGGCATTTGATAAAAATTTTACTGAGAACGAACTGTGGATTGAACAAAAATTGGATCATTTCAACGAAAGCGAGACACGCACTTGGCAAATGGCAAGTGAATAATTTATAAATAATATTTATAAATAAATATATGAAAATTTTATTACTTTTCTTTCTCATACTTTCAGCGTTATTTGGCAAGTGAAACTTTTTATAAGCCAGGTGGTCCTTTGCTTATCAACGTAAATGGTGAATGGGATGTAACAATCAAAAGCGAATTATGTGGCGTCTTCTACGAAATGGCTAAACAGTTTAATGCCTATGCGGTTAACACCGAGCATCGTTATTATGGCAAGAGCAGACCAGTACAGTAAGTAAAACCTAATGTCAAAAATGGTGTCATTTTAATTAAATTTGATTTGATTTGATTTGATTTGAACAGAAATTTAACCACCGAGAACCTGCAATATTTTAGTATGAAGCAAGCCCTAGCGGATTTGGCACACTTTGTGAGGCAGCAAAAAGCCACAGTTCCTGGTTTAGCCAATGCCAAGGTCATATTATTGGGGTGTTCGTATGCAGGCAGCATGGTTGTCTATTTCCGGCGGGACTACCCAGAGTTGATTGATGGCGGCTGGTCGGCATGTTCGTCGCTTTATTACAGACTGGACTATTCGGGTAAGGCATATGCAATAGTAGAGTTTGAAATTGTAATCTAAATTTGGTTTTCTCTTAGATGCGTTTATTAGTATTGGTAGATCATTACGCAAGATCGGTGGAGATACGTGCTATGATCGTATTGATCATTTTAGCAAATCTTATCTTAAGCATAAGAAAGCCAAGGATGCAATTTATACTCTGCTTGAGGGAAACAATCTAACTACCTATTTCAATAACGTCGATGATATATTTGCAACTCACGTGCAGCATCGCAAGTGAGTGACTTTTCTATTTTTTTTCATTTGATGACTCATAGCAAAAAATTGACTCTTCGTCCAGCATATCCATGATGCGAAAAATATGCAAAAACGTAACTGCGGTTGAAAGCAGCGACTTTTTTGGATTCGGTAAGCTGCTCGAGCACCTCAGCTCAAAAATACCAGAAGTAGGTTCCAAGGACGAAATTGAATTCTCAGAGAAGCATTCAGGTAAGTATTCCTAAAGGCAAAGATGTCTCAAGAATGGATTTATATGGTTAATGGTTAATAATGTATTTTTAGCTCGACAATATTTATATCAAACTTGCAACGAGTTCGGCAACTTTCAATCTACGAGCTCAAGGCATCAGCCTTTTGGTGACAAAATGCCATTCTCCGTCTTAGTTGCACAATGTCAGCAACAATTCGGTCCCAAATTCACTATTGACTTTATAAGCAGAAAAGTTGATGAAATCAACGCACTTTACGGGGGCCAAGAGCCCAATGTTGATCACATTTATTTTACAAAAGCCGAAGACGATCCCTGGAGATGGGTGGGCATTCTCGATGAGTGTGCGACTGTTATACCAGGTACATGTTGACTATAAATTCATAAAAGGAATTAGATACTATCTATAATTTCCACAGGAATTGGCCACTGCCATGAGTTAAGAGAGCGCAGTGAAAAAGATTCTCCAGCCCTTGCAGCGGCCAAGCAAAAGGCCTTCGATTTAATTGAGAGCTGGATCAATGGCGAGGAAACAACGCCAGAAACCCATACAAAATGTTAGTTTTGATTTTATCCAATTGACAACTACTTAATGAGAAACATAAAATAAATCCAAGATAATAGTTGAACAAATGTTAAATTTACTTTGCCTTAAAATATATACTAATTCAATCAGTTGTGAAAAAAGTGTTGAAGGCAAAATATTGGAGTGGGATTGGGCACATATTACAACGATATTCCTAATGACACCTATAAATGGTTTCGTTTACTTCTCGTTTTAGTAACATAATAATTTTCATATTCAAAATGTATTAGAATGTATATCCAGTTCCATAACAAAGATATAAATTTTATTAAAAATGATACCGTATAAGCCAAACAAATAAATTACAAATTGTCAATCGATTGCAATCAATCCCATGTGAACCACTGACTAATTGATAATAGTGTAAAACAAGTGGATGGGCTTGTCGATAACAATTAACAGCTTATTTATTGTGCTGCAAATACTTTTTCGCTCGACTTCAATTGCTTGGGAAATACGTTGAATGCTTGAACTGATAAAGCACCGCATGGTATTCGGTTGTACAAGGTTTTAGGCCAACGATTTGAAAATCAGTAGTGTATTATTTACAACCTCTTGTGCGATTTTCTTGACGTAGATAATACTCTAATTAGGTACGTGATAAGACTCGACGTAGAACTAAGCAACAGCTATTAGTGGTGCTCGATGTGTGTTTTAGCCACAGTAAAAGCCCAATCCGCAACGATGACACACTGCGTTCTCGGAGTTGCGTTCGCGCTGCTAGCCTTGAGCCTTCCACAGGCCAATGGCAATATATTCCAGCGGACATTCAAACAACTGCACGGAGAACCTCCCGTTCCGACGAACCAGAATCGAGCTGACGAGGTGCAAACATTGTGGATCGAACAGAAGTTGGACCACTTCGATGAGTCCGAGACGCGAACCTGGCAAATGGTATGCGTCATGTATTATATAATCTGTTCCAAACAAACACGCTTTATACTACACAGCGATATATGTTGAACGATGTGTTCTTTAAAGCCGGTGGGCCCATGTTCATTTTCCTGGGAGGAGAATGGGAAATATCAAAGGGCCGGATCACGGGGGGTCACATGTACGATATGGCCAAGGAACACAACGGACTTCTGGTCTACACCGAACACCGTTACTATGGCGAGAGCCACCCTCTGCCGTGAGTTCTATTCAATTGATGTTTCAATCAATCGCTGACTTTCTCTGCCTTTCAGCGATCTGTCGAAGGAGAACTTGCAGTATTTGCATGTGAAACAAGCCTTGGCCGATGTGGCTCACTTTATAACCACACAAAAGGCAACTTATGAGGGCTTGAGCGATTCCAAAGTCATAATTGTCGGCGGTTCCTATTCGGCTACGATGGTCACTTGGTTCAAGAAGAGCTATCCCAATTTGGTGGCAGGCGGATGGGCTTCCAGTGCCCCACTGTTTGCCAAAGTTAACTTTGTCGGTGGGTTTGGGCCCTTGAATGCTCTCCCTTAGCTCACTTAGAATATTCTGCCACACTTTTTGCTTAGAGTACAAGGAGGTAACAGGACAATCCATAGCCTTAATGGGCGGATCTGCTTGCTACAAGCGCATTGAGAACGGCATTGCCGAGATGGAAGCGATGTTCGCAAACAAACGCGGTGCTGAAGTGAAGGCTCTGCTCAAGATTTGTGAGCGCTTTGATGTGTACAGCGATCTGGATATATGGACGCTGTTCAGCGAGATCTCCGACATATTTGCTGGCCTAGTGCAGACACATCAGTAAGAAAGGATCTTGACAATTACTAAAACACTGCTTTGACTGTAATCTATACCACAGAGCTGGAAGCATCGAAGGCGCCTGCCATAAAATCATGGCCGAAAGTTCCGATCTAATTGGGATCAGCAAATATGTTCTTAGTGAGTTTGAAGAGACCGATGCGAAGTGCCACGATCTCAGCTACGATTCCATCATCAGCAAGCTTTTGGAGTCAAAGTACACTGGAAATATGAGTGAGTTAGGTGTCTTTTACAACAAGTTTGTTTCCCTCACTTGGGCTTAACGATTTACAGTGCGCCAGTGGCTATATCAGACATGCAATGAGTACGGCTGGTATCAGACCTCAGGATCCACTGATCAGCCATTTGGCACCAAGTTCCCCGTGACATTCTACACGACTGTCTGCGCCGATCTCTATGGCAACCAGTTTAGCAACTCCTTTATCGAAGAAAAAGTGGCCAAGACAAATGCGGACTTTGGTGGCCTGACACCTCAAGTGCAGAATGTGTACATGACCCACGGTCAATTGGATCCCTGGCGTGCAATGGGCATTCAGAACGAGACTCAGGCAACCATTATACCAAGTTAGTTAGTTAGGTTAAAAACTGTTCTATAAATGTGATTTGTTCAATAATTTAATTTGCAGAACACGCGCACTGCCAAGACTTCGGCTCGATCAGCGCCAGCGACACTGCCGAAATGCGTGCCTCAAAAGAACGCATTGCCGAACTGGTTCGCGAATGGCTAAAATAAAATTCATGATTTATTCTGGTTTGTTTTTCCGAAAACAAAAATCTAATAGTTGAGAGTGTTAATGTGGAGTTTATAAAAAAGTAAACTTTTACTATTTGATCCAGTACCGGAACAATTTATGTATGTCCATAAATAACAGTGAAGAATACCGTTCTCGGTTGATGAGTTCTCTAAATGAACAGTGTCATTAGACCAACAAAGCAACAAGGATCCGCGTTCGAACTTCAAGCCGTCGATTTAAACAATAACAAATTTAACATCAATAAAAATTTTAATAAGAATTATATATATTAATAATGATATATAATAATAATGATATTTAATATAATAAATAGTGTCTATCGAACTTATTCAAACCTTTGTGAATCAACGACTTATTAATAAGGCTGCACACTATTTAGATAGCCTTTTTGATTGAAATTACCGCAAATACTTTTAATCGCATAAACGACAATCGCTCAACTTTAATTGCCGTGGAAATGACTCGATTACCAAAACTGATTAAGCAGCGCAAGGTTCTCTATTTGACCAGGTTTTAGACCAACGATCCAAGAAGACTGTGTTAGTTGAATTTACAATCTCTTGTGCGATTTTCTCAATATCGATAATACGCTTGTTAAGTGTACGATAAGATTTGCCGATGAGCTAGATAGCACATTTGAGTGTTCGCACCTTTAGCCACAGTAGAAGTCCAATCCACAACGATGCCACACTGCCTAATCGGAATTGCGTTGGCGCTGCTAGCCTTGAGCCTTCCACAGGCCAATGGCAATATATTCCAGCGGACATTCAAACAACTGCACGGAGAACCTCCCGTTCCGACGAACCAGAATCGAGCTGACGAGGTGCAAACATTGTGGATCGAACAGAAGTTGGACCACTTCGATGAGACCGAGACGCGAACCTGGCAAATGGTATGCGTCATGTATTATATAATCAGTTCCAAACAAACACGCTTTATACTACACAGCGATATATGTTGAACGATGTGTTCTTTAAAGCCGGTGGGCCCATGTTCATTTTCCTGGGAGGAGAATGGGAAATAAGCAAAGGCTTCGTCACAGCTGGTCACATGTACGACATGGCCAAGGAACACAACGGACTTCTGGTCTACACCGAACACCGTTACTATGGCGAGAGCCACCCTCTGCCGTGAGTTATATTCAATTGGTGTTTCAATCAATCGCTGACTCTCTGTGCCTTTCAGCGATCTGTCGAAGGAGAACTTGCAGTATTTGCATGTGAAACAAGCCTTGGCCGATGTGGCTCACTTTATAACCACACAAAAGGCAACTTATGAGGGCTTGAGCGATTCCAAAGTCATAATTGTCGGCGGTTCTTATTCGGCTACGATGGTCACTTGGTTCAAGAAGAGCTATCCCAATTTGGTGGCAGGCGGATGGGCTTCCAGTGCCCCACTGTTTGCCAAAGTTAACTTTGTCGGTGGGTTTGGCTCTCCGATAACGCACTTAAAGTTCACCTCCGTCAAATCATTTGTTTAGAATACAAGGAGATTATGGGACAATCGATAGCCCAAATGGGCGGATCTGCCTGTTACAAGCGCATTGAGAACGGCATTGCCGAGATGGAAGCGATGTTCGCAAACAAACGCGGTGCTGAAGTGAAGGCTCTGCTGAAGATTTGTGAGCGCTTTGATGTGTACAGCGATCTGGATATATGGACGCTGTTCAATGAGATTTCTGAAATATTTGCCAATGTTGTACAGGGACACTAGTGAGTATGGGCTTTAATTGATTGTAAAATATTTGTTTAACTGACAAACACTCCACAGTGCTGGACGAATTGAGGGCGTCTGTCAACAAATTCTGGCCGAAACTTCTGATCTTATCGGAGTTAGTAAGTATCTGCTCAACGAGTTTGAAAAGTCCGTTGGAAAGTGCAACGATCTGAGCTACGATGCCATCATCGAGACACTCGCAGAGTCAAGTTACACTGGAAATATAAGTAAGTGTATCAATGCAGTAATCGTTGGAATAAAATATCCTAATCTTTGAATAACATTTTACAGTGCGCCAATGGATATTTCAAACATGCAATGAGTACGGCTGGTATCAGACGTCAGGATCCTACGATCAACCATTCGGCAGCAAGTTCCCCTTACCACTCTTTACAACCATGTGTGCCGATGCCTACGGCAACCAGTTTAGCAACTCCTTTATCGAAGAAAAAGTGGCCAAGACAAATGCAGACTTTGGTGGCCTGACACCCCAAGTGCAGAATGTGTACATGACCCACGGTCAATTGGATCCCTGGCGTGCAATGGGCATTCAGAATGAAACAGCAGCAACCATTATACCAGGTGAGCTAATATATAATATATATACATAGTGCTTGTGCAGGCTTTGACAAACTGAGCGGTTAACTCTGCAACTGATTGACGGACTGGTGATTCACGGACTGCCCAAACCGTAGGAATAAAGAAGCTACATTTTTCGTAATGATCTTTTACAACAATATTTATTGCAATATATCTATCTAAAAATTCAATTAATATGTGTAAAAAAAAATATTTGCCGATTTCATCTAATTTAATTTGGTGAAAAATTAATGCCAATCAAAAATTGGAAAACTTATCTTCAGTCGGAAACTGAATGAAAAACAAAGTATTATGATGCTAGATTCTGCTCTTAGAAAAATTTACTTATGATCATCTTTAAAAAATCAACGCAAAAATATGTTCGCCGTTGTCATAGTTGAAATATAATTGTCCCAACCAACTAAATAATCAAGAAATCCTGTCTTGACCTGCTTTAAGATGTTATTATACTGTGAACAGAGTATACAGCAATCGGTTGCAAAAATAGTGTATAATAATGAATAACTTTCGATTTTTACAGAATATGCGCACTGCAAGGACTTTGATTCGATTAGTGCCAGTGATACCGCTGAAATGCGCGCCTCAAAAGAACGCATAGCCGAACTAGTTCGCGACTGGCTGATGTAAAATTTATTATACATTTTGGTTTCCTTTAGCGATAACAACAATCTAAAAGCTAGTTGAACTATGAGTGTGTTTTATAATTGTAATAAACGACAATATGAAACTGTAAGAAATGCAGTTTAACTATTTCACAAGTAATTGGACTCCTTTTTGAGCACTTGGGATTCAATTTTGTTAGGTTAGGTCAATTGGGTTGGTGAGTAATCAAACACATGTAAATACCATGATTTATGAGAAGAAATCAATGGGGATTTGAAGCTAAATTGCTGCAAATCGCGTCTTATCACAAAATTCTATTGAAATACCACTTTAAGCGCTTATCAGCTACACTTTTATATTGTAGTTCTCTATCTTGATCACAAATTAATGAAACCTGAACATTTGGATTACATAAAACCTGCACGTTGGTCAAGTGAAAATTTCATTTACGAACATGCTGTTGCTTCAGTTGGTCAGCCTTGGGCTAGTGGCTTTGGTTAGCCAGGCAAATGGCCTGGAGCGAAAGAAAGATGTGCCCGTGTTCGTCAAAACTCTACAGGACCTGCATCGTGGTCCGCCCCAAAAGGCAATTTTGCGGCAGGAAACGGTCGAAGAAAAATGGATTACACAACCACTTGACCACTTCGATGAAAGCAATACGAAGACATACGAAATGGTAAGAGTATTAGCCTAGCAGAGTTTTGAAAGCCAACTTAAATATGTCTTCGATAAAGCGCTATTTCATAAACGATGAATTCCAAACCGAGGGCAGTCCAATATTCATCTTTTTGGGCGGTGAATGGGAGATCTCCCCGGGCATGATTACCCAGGGTCATTGGTATGACATGGCCAAGGAGCACAAGGGCGTGCTGATCTACACTGAGCATCGCTATTACGGCGAAAGTGTGCCCACAGAGTAAGTGCATTTGCAAATGTACAACAACGTCCGATGGTCCTTTCTAAGTAACCAATTGTCAACAGGACAATGTCTTTGGATAACTTGAAGTATTTGCATGTGAAGCAGGCGCTCGCCGATGTGGCCCGTTTCATTGAAGCCTGTAAGTCCTCAGATGCACAGCTTACCAACTCGAAAGTGGTTCTGGCCGGTGGCTCCTACTCAGCCACAATGGTCGTGTGGTTCCAGCGGATCTATCCCCATTTGGCGGTCGGTGGCTGGGCCTCCAGTGCCCCGCTGCTCGCCAAGGTGGACTTCTATGAGTACAAGGAGGTGACAGGCCGAGCTTTCCTTGAGCTTGGCGGCCAGAAGTGCTACGATCACATTCAGAAAGGCATTGCCGACCTGGAGGACATGTTTGAAAACAAACGTGCAGCCGAGGCACGTGCCATGCTGAGACTTTGCAGTAATTTTGATCATCAGAACGATCTGGACATGTGGAACTTGTTCAGCAGTATTTCCAACATCTTTGCCAGCGTAGCGCAGTATCAAAGGTGGGTCAAGCATAACATCGAAAACATTCAGAACTTACGTAAAAATAAACCCCGTTTTAAATTTAATCTAGTACCGGCGACGTCGAGTATTATTGCAGCTTTCTGCTGAGCTTCGACGATGCTGCGTCAGCCATTGCCAACTTCGCCTATTGGGCCTGGGACTATCAAACCTGCATCGATGCGCGCTACGAAGAAACCGTCGCGTATTATAAGACGGGCGTTGAGAACTTTGACGCGGGTAAGTTGTAAAACTGTTGGGCGTGCTGATTTTTCTGATTAGTACTCTTTGTGTTCGATAGCTCTTCCCTGGTATTATCAGACCTGTAACGAGTACGGTTGGTATCAGTCTTCGTTTTCACGTAATCAGCCCTTTGGTACCAAGTTCCCGGCCACGTTCAACATTGAAATGTGCAAAGATATCTTCAGCACAAAGTTCGGAAATGAACAGGTCGAGAGCAATGCCGCTCAGACCAACAAGGACTTTGGCGGCTTGGAGCCCAACGCGACGAACGTGTATATGACACACGGTGAGCTGGACCCATGGAGTGCCATCGGACATGGCGTTGCAGAGGGCGCCACGGTCATTAGCAAAGCCTCGCACTGCGCTGACTTTGAGTCAATCACCTCCATCGACACTCCAGAAATGCGCGCTTCGAAGGAACGCATCGCTGAACTAATTCGCGAATGGTTAGCCTAACTTTAGGAGGCATACGTGCAATATTCCTACGTCGGCAACTTTTTATTGCCAATGCCTAGCAATAAAACTTAAAACCTACACGTTTCTTTTATATCAAAAAATTTTTGTTTTCAATTCTACTGTGTACATATTGAAAATGGGTAAACAAAAGTATAAAAGAGTTTGTAAATGTATTTAGCAAACGGAAGCAGACACTATATAATATACACATTCTTAGTCATTATAAGCCGACAAGTCGATTTTAGCGATCTTGCACGTGTCGATCAAGTTTTCTTTTTCAAAAGACGACCTCATTTAACAAAAGTCAAGAAATATCGCTATCAAGTTTTACATATTGTATTTTATATACGCAAAAGATATCAACTTATATTATAATCAAGATTGTATCACTTTATGGATAACTACTCCAAACTTTCCCTTACAATTTAAGGATACTTTTTGACAATATGGCAGAAGACTGCGGCTAAAAGTAGCCCTGCTGTAACCAGCTGGGTACAGGGTATCTCTTAGTTTGGTATTATTTTTCTCTTAATTTGTGTGAGTATTAGTTTAATATATTGAGCTGTAACAGTATCTAAATTTCGCATCGACATTAAGACAGAGAAATACATATGCAGAGCATACTTTCAGGATCGTCAGAAATTTCAATGTACAGTTTTCGCAGCTGTATAGATTTTTCATACCCTTGCAAAGGGCATTTTTATAACGTCAAGAAATAAGTAACATTTGTCAGTAACTATATATCTATAAGTATTAAGTTTTGATAAAATAATGATAAAAAAGCATAAATCGAGCCATCCGGAATAGACTCCAATTTGAGTGTTTTTTGTAAATTATTAGGTATTACTATGTAATATATTCTAAATTGATTTCTCGAATAAATAGATTTTACTTTGAAAGTTGCCACCGCAATAAATATATTGAATATGCCAGAGATTTCCAAATTACATAATCACTTTAATACGAAGAATTGAGTAAAAAAACTGATTTCGATATTTCTTTGACACAGGAGCGAATTTTTTTGCGCATTGACAAAAATAAATACTAGTATTATTCAATTAAAAAGTCAATCTAGATATTACATGGCAATGAATAAATCAATCGATTGCGAAATTGTCGTAAGCCCATGACAATAAAGATATGACAGTTTCAGTGAGAAACCATTTTGGGGAATGCTAGTCAACGTGACCCAGAAACTACTGGAACTTATCACTGTTATAAAAATGGGACTTAAGACTAACTCATTTGTCAACTGTCAATATTTGCTTTTTCATTAACACTTATCTTCAACAACACCCTGCCAGACCTACTTTTTGAATAAATAGGCCGTGTATTGGGGTAGGAAACCATTCGCAAACCTGCGAAATATCCAACAAGATGAAGTGTATCCTAGTAGTTCTAGCTCTGCTAGCACCTCGAGTTCCTGCAGCAAAGCTTGGAGAGTCCTTAGGAGCAGAGGACGAACCAATTCCGGCATTTATACAAACTCTCAGGGAACTTCACCGTGGGCCACCAGTTCAGCCCAGCACCATTCGAGCAACTGTAGAGACTCGCTGGATCAGCCAGAAATTGGACAACTTTGACGACAGCAATGATAAAGTGTGGGACGATGTAAGGTTCCTTACTAAACTATCCGACCCTATGAAGGGAAATAATTAACGACAACCCTATCGTGTTTTCCATGTTTTTGTTTTAGCGTGTTTTGATCAACGAGGACTACTTCGTGGATGGCTCCCCAATCTTCATATACCTAGGCGGCGAATGGAAGATTGACCCCAGCGGAATAACTTCAGGACATTGGGTGGACATCGCACGCGAGCACAATGGGTCCCTGGTTTACACAGAGCATCGATTCTTCGGGGAAAGCATTCCTATCACGTAAATTTCTAAGATCCCACTCCTATTACTAAAGTTCAAATACCCCAACTTCTTTTATTTCGCCCACAGACCCTTGTCAACCAGGAACCTTAAGTATCAAAGTGTGGAACAAGCTTTGGCCGATGTGGTTAATGTCATCGACGTTCTTAAATCAGAGGAGAAGTACAAGGACTCGAAAGTGGTTGTTTCGGGCTGTTCCTACTCTGCAACTATGGCTACTTGGCTTAAGCTTCTGTACCCCGATGTAATCGTGGGCAGTTGGGCCTCCAGCGCTCCTTTAGAAGCCAAAGTAGACTTTGAAGGTGAGTCCCTTTGGTCATTATGTTACATAGGGTATTAACCCAGACCGCTTCTGTTGCAGATTTCATGGAAGTTGTTGGCAAAGCATACAAACAGCTGGGAGGAGACTACTGCTACAACCTAATTGACAATGCCACCTCCTACTATCAGAATTTGTTTGAGACCGGTCAGGGCGCTGAGGCCAAGAAGCTTTTGAATCTTTGCGATGATTTTGACGAGAATGACGAACAGGATCTGTGGCAAATATTTAGCACAATTGCAAATATTTTTGCAGGCATCGCCCAGTACCAGAAGTAACTATACAACGTCCCGAATCGATGCCTGCTACATGTTTTTCTTTCCGTGTAGACCGGAAAACTATGACCTGCCACAATATTGCTCCGTGCTTCGTAGCTTTTCTGATGACGATGCTGAGGCATTATCCAAATTTGTTCAATGGCGTCTCAACAAACCAAATTGCGTCAACACCAGATATCAGGGAACTGTCAACTATTACAAATGGTCCATGAACAACTACGATGGCAGTAAGTACACCCTTGTAAAAAGAACGCAACAATATGCGTGCAAATTAGAATTCCCCTTATTTTCTCTTAGCTGGTCTTGGTTGGACCTATCAAACATGCAAAGAATTCGGCTGGTTTCAATCTTCTGGGAGCTCAAATCAACCATTCGGATCTTCTTTCCCGGCTACCCTGTACACCGACACTTGTCACGATGTTTTCGGACCACGTTTTACCGCAGCTAAAATTCAAGGCTATATTGATGCCACTAACAAGGAGTATGGTGGTGTGAATCCTGATGTGGAGAACGTTTATTTCACTCACGGTGAATTGGATCCATGGAGCAAGGTTGGAGCTGGCGTAGCACAGGGTGCCACCATTATTCCCCAAGCTTCACACTGCCCTGATACGGGTTCAATCAGTTCCCGGGACAGTCCTGAATTGCGCGCTGCCAAGGACCGATTGGCTGAACTAGTTCGCGAGTGGCTCGCCTGAGCTCCAAACGGTTTTATATCTCAATATATTTGAGGTTTAATATTACACATAAATATTTTTTTTTTATTCCTTTTGTATTTACATGCATTTTATTGCATTCCATTTTTTTTTTAAATAAAACCAGAGCATATCCAAAAATTTGTCTATCTGTTACATAAAGTCGAATTCGGCTAACCGACTGGTTTTGTTGGCATAAAATATAGCTATATAGGTATATAGAAATATTTTAAGAGTAACTTTCCACTAATGCTTTTGTCTAATATATGATTTAAAAACAGAAAAAGTTGAATATAAACCCTGTATACAGGACATTACCAGATCAATAATTGCTAAGAAAAGATACTAATAACTACTGTGAAGCTTAATAGATTATTATTGGCGTACGATTGTACAATGCTAAATCATATTTAAACAGTATCATAAACCTACATTTGGTGGAGTTATATAGCCTTTATATTATAAAATAACATTGGCATTTCCTTATTACCCATGTTATACCACGGTTGGTCAAAGTATTGTTGACTCGATCTTTAGTGGAAGTCGTCTAGCTCAAGACTATGGGAAATATAGACTTGATCAGAACATACCGCAAAACTAAGATAACGAACTATCTTTAATTCGTTGGAGAGCAAGTTTATACACACAAAAGTAGAAAATTTTTAAAGATATATAAAACATATTTTATATACTCTTGCAGAGAAAAATATATTTTGGTGGAATGTGTTACGCAAAGGATGAGACGTCTCCAACCCTATAAAGTATATATAGTATTGATCAGTACCAACAGCCGAGTCAACATAGCCAAGTGCGTCTGTGCGTCCGTCGGTCTGACGGTTTCTATGCAAACTGATCAGCCTGATATGTTGCAGGCAATCGGTCAATCGGATCACTATATCATATATCTGACATAGGAACGCTCAGTCGAAAAATAAGATTTTTTATGAACAGCTTTTGTTTACATATAACCTGATCTAACTTGACAATTAAGTGTGTGTATCTGTTAGCTCCTATTCAAAATGAGTTATTCTATAAAAAAAATGTTATGTTTTTGAACTTACCATAATCAAAATTGATATATATGAGCGCTCTCTAAGTTCCTAACATATGAGAAAAATATGTCCAACATCACTACTATATATTAAAGCCTTCTATAGGAACAATCGAGAACTATAAATATATTGCGCACTTCTTTTTTATGTGTGATAACAAATAACTATTCTTTCTCAATTTCCATCCAATCAGGTTAGAACTCATTTACAAGCAACTATGCAAAACTCAATTACGTTTGGTGCAAGGTTGTAAATAAAAAATGTAATTTATCGATACGTATTTTTGTTTGAAAAGAAATAAAAGAAACATATTATGGCATTGAAATGAGCAGTCATTTTGAATTTTAACAAAAGTTGGGGTAGAGCATACGCAAAGATTGTGATTTGCGTAACTTTCATTTTACAGCTGCTTAAAGAAGTTTGAGTATGAAATGTTTATATGTATATTTGTAGATATTTAGAGTATGCAGTACAATGTATGTACATAAGTATAAGTAATTAGAATATATGTTAGTTTGTAGACATTGGTTTTATATATTGTATGATTTATATATTGTATATTTATATGAATATACTTTTCTTCAAGGCGTTTAGGTAACTATCACCGAAATTTATCGTCGCAAGACATAATCAAATTATTAAGACCGTATCTATTTTAAAGTCTGCTTTTACGTAACTTTTTTTCAGGAAACAATATAATCGTAGATCAATTTTCTGGTTTATAGTATAGATACTAAAAATACTATACTAACTACAAATTTAATATAAAGTTCACTGTACTTGATAAGCCCTTCTGATAATTGTATTATGGCTCTCTTAAAAGACAATAACCTTACGTCATCGTTGGCTATTGTCCATTCTGAAGAGTGATAGATTATAGGCAATTAAGTGGGATTAAATGGTCAATACTTGTTCGATGATAACGTGGTGGAAGTGGCAAATGCAAGGAAAGTTTCAGTGACATTTAATATTCCTGTACATTACCAAATATGTTGTATAAACTTTTAATTGAAATAATTATGTTAACGTTGCGTAATGACAAAACCTTGAGAATTTATCCAAACAACTATTATCTTCAGTTTTTCTGTTAATTAAAAGTTTACAGTTTCTCTAATATATCCAAGTTGCAAAAATTTTCAATAAGGGTGCCCTTTATAAGAAACTGCACAACAAGCTATTACTAATATTTATTGGCAATTAATTCCATCAGGGGTAAGACCTTGACTTTTAGGAACTACTCTACTAGTCAACGTTATGTAACCCGTGAAACTACTTAAACTTATCACTGTTAAAGAATTGGGGCTAAGACTAAACTATTTTTCAATATTCGCTTGTTCATTAAGACTTATCTTTAATAACACCCTGCGAGACCTACTTTTTGAATAAATAGGTTGTGTGTTGGGGTAGGAAATTATTCGCAAACCTGCGCAATATCCAACAAGATGAAGTACATCCTACTAGTTCTAGCTCTGCTAGCACCTCGAGTTCCTGCAGCAAAGCTTGGAGAGTCCTTAGGAGCAGAGGACGAACCAATTCCGGCATTTATACAAACTCTCAGGGAGCTTCACCGTGGGCCACCAGTTCAGCCCATCACCAATCGAGCAAATGTGGAGACCCGCTGGATCAGCCAGAAATTGGACAACTTTGATGACAGCAATGATAAAGTGTGGGACGATGTAAGGTTCCTTTCTGAACTATCCGACCCTATGAAGGGAAATAATTAACGACAACCCTATCGTGTTTTCCATGTTTTTGTTTTAGCGTGTTTTGATCAACGAGGACTACTTCGTGGATGGTTCCCCAATCTTCATATACCTAGGCGGCGAATGGAAGATTGACCCCAGCGGAATAACTTCAGGACATTGGGTGGACATCGCACGCGAACACAATGGGTCCCTGGTTTACACAGAGCATCGGTTCTTCGGGGAAAGCATTCCTATCACGTAAATTTCTAAGATCCTATTCCTATTTCTAAAGGTCAAATACCCCAACTTCTTTTATTTCGCCCACAGACCCTTGTCAACCAGGAACCTTAAGTATCAAAGTGTGGAACAAGCTTTGGCCGATGTGGTTAATGTCATCGACGTTCTTAAATCAGAGGAGAAGTACAAGGACTCGAAAGTGGTTGTTTCGGGCTGTTCCTACTCTGCAACTATGGCTACTTGGCTTAAGCTTCTGTACCCCGATGTAATCGTGGGCAGTTGGGCCTCCAGCGCTCCTTTAGAAGCCAAAGTAGACTTTGAAGGTGAGTCCCTTTGGTCATTATGTTACATAGGGTATTAACCCAGACCGCTTCTGTTGCAGATTTCATGGAAGTTGTTGGCAAAGCATACAAACAGCTGGGAGGAGACTACTGCTACAACCTAATTGACAATGCCACCTCCTACTATCAGAATTTGTTTGAGACCGGTCAGGGCGCTGAGGCCAAGAAGCTTTTGAATCTTTGCGATGATTTTGACGAGAATGACGAACAGGATCTGTGGCAAATATTTAGCACAATTGCAAATATTTTTGCAGGCATCGCCCAGTACCAGAAGTAACTATACAACGTCCCGAATCGATGCCTGCTACATGTTTTTCTTTCCGTGTAGACCGGAAAACTATGACCTGCCACAATATTGCTCCGTGCTTCGTAGCTTTTCTGATGACGATGCTGAGGCATTATCCAAATTTGTTCAATGGCGTCTCAACAAACCAAATTGCGTCAACACCAGATATCAGGGAACTGTCAACTATTACAAATGGTCCATGAACAACTACGATGGCAGTAAGTACACCCTTGTAAAAAGAACGCAACAATATGCGTGCAAATTAGAATTCCCCTTATTTTCTCTTAGCTGGTCTTGGTTGGACCTATCAAACATGCAAAGAATTCGGCTGGTTTCAATCTTCTGGGAGCTCAAATCAACCATTCGGATCTTCTTTCCCGGCTACCCTGTACACCGACACTTGTCACGATGTCTTCGGATCACGTTTTACCGCAGCTAAAATTCAAGGCTATATTGATGCCACTAACAAGGAGTATGGTGGTGTGAATCCTGATGTGGAGAACGTTTATTTCACTCACGGTGAATTGGATCCATGGAGCAAGGTTGGAGCTGGCGTAGCACAGGGTGCCACCATTATTCCCCAAGCTTCACACTGCCCTGATACGGGTTCAATCAGCTCCCGGGACAGTCCTGAATTGCGCGCCGCCAAGGACCGATTGGCTGAACTAGTTCGCGAGTGGCTTGCCTAAAATTCGTAAGAATTTGGCCTTTTTTGATTTTTGGTTTTTTGATAATCTGCATATACATACTATATAACAATATTTTTCAATAAAGTAAATACACATATTAATATCCATATATCAGCAAATTATACATTTGGTTTTTTTATTTATATCTGTATATTTTTTTATATCTGTGACTTTTTGTTGTAAATAAATATATCAATTTTTTACTTAAAGGTGTGACCAGTCGGACAGTCTATCACGGTTACTTCCCGTCAGATACACATAAACGTGGACTCAATGCCAGGCGAGACAGCTTCAAAAAGACAACAAATTTCTACACCCAATGAGTTGGACTACATTCAGGTACGTGTGGGACATACTAATATTCATGGGTCTATCCAAAGACGGCTTTATATTGCCGCTGCTTAAAGACTTTGATACGATTTCGAAATTGTCATAAATCTCGATGGCAACCAGAAGCAAGACACGCATGATAATGGCCCAAAGAAACGAACTTTGCGCGACTATGGAAGCTCTACATAAGGTATACAATTTGTTTATAAATGGCATAAGATTCATTAATCGTATCTGCCGGTCCCATATCATTGAAAATGTAACTGGTACAATTTTGTGGGCCCTCAAACATTTCCGTTAGCGAACGGTGAAATGCCAAAGTGTTGACTTGCGTTTTGGTCAAATTATTTTGGTATGCGCCAGCGACATGAACAGCAAATACTTTTGAGCCAGGACTTGCGTTTCTCACACACTGCTCTGGTCTTTAAGTAATTTTATTGAAAAAAAATAAAAATTCTCTTCATTTTTTTAAATTCTTGTGTAAATTGGCTCTGCTGTCTTTCTTGAGCTGCTCAATTGAATTTGCAGCTTTAATCAAGTTTTATTCTTACAAAAAGGAAAATACGTTTCATTTTTCTATATCTCAAAAATACTATGCGATAAATATTATTATTATATTATCTATGTTAAACGTATGACTAAATGAAAAATGATTTTAAACGGAAACCAGTAAACTACTTCAATCAATATTTAGAGAAAAAATAGCTTAAAATAAAGCATTTCTATCAGCTTATCTAAGAACAGAGATCCACAACAAAAATCCCGAGTTAGCCTCTAGCTTTTATAGACTACGAGATATTTAAAAACAAAAAACCGGACAAAACTATTAACGGCTATCGAATATTTATATACTGATTGGCTATTGATGCAGACGATGAAAAACAAAAACAAATATCGTGCGTGTTTGTTTTAAGCCCGCCAACACGATTTAACATAGAAATATTAGGAATATGGCTTATTAGCTAAGCAAACAAAATAGGAAATATATAAAAAAAGGAAAAATTTTTGTTAATATTTAAATTTTAAATGAGTTTAAAATTATTTATTTTTAAATATGAATTATCTTTTGTGTCGAACGCAAACTGTATAAGGTTAAAAAATATAAATAAATAAAATTAATAGATAAGATAAAATGTACAGGTAAGCTGGCTGGCTCTAGGTCAAGCGTTGGTTTATTGAACCAGCTACAACAATGTATAAAGCATCAAAAATTGACCAGGTTGTCTGTATAGCTATTTCAAGAACCCTCCGGTTGTATCATCAGCAGAATTTGCTATCGACCCAGGACTTACCACTCTTTCGAAACTTGAACTTGTTGAGAATTCAAATGCCACTTGCAAATGAGAAACAAAATTTTTAAATATGTTTAAAATTGTGTCCTGTGTGTGATATTTCTGACTGCGTTATCAAATTACAATCCGCACTCGTGTCGCCTTAAAAAAAAAAATCAACACGCGTCGACTTCTGCTCCAGGCAGACGTGTTTTAACAGACAAAAATCGATCCATTGTAATCCATTCTTTTAATGTTGAGTACAGGGTATTTGAAGATTAATGCTAAAGCTTGTTCGCCGCCTGCGATGAGCTGCTCAAAGAGCCGCTAAAAAGACCAAGCCATGCCAAAATGCCAAGGAATTAGTCAACAGCGACTGGGGCGAACAATTTCGAGCCTGAGAACCAAACAATAAAATGGACGCGAAGACAAACACACCAAATTACCTGGCGGGCAGCGCAAATAACAAATCAAAATCAGTGACAAAATGATTTAGGAACCAAGCGAAAAAGTTCACACGAAGCCCAGCAGCCAGTCACAGAGGCAGAAATCACCGCAAATCGAATCAAGAGACACAAACACACACACACAAACACACACACACACACACACACACACACTTGGTAAGTATTGCATCCTTTTGGCTGAGAATTTGTGGTAGCTGCCTTGGCAGTGTCATTGTTGCGATAAAGATCACAATGTGTAAATCATGGCGAAAAGTGCTCGGTCGAAGCCGACGCCGATGCCGATGCCGAAGCATATGCCGCCGACCGCGCATTGCATAAACAAGTAGTCGAGCAAATGGATACAAGACCCGGCAACAAGATGCCGCCCCTTTATTCAGCGCCCACACATAAATTGCCCAGCTGCCAATTCAGCTGGTGTACATGGAGTGCAGCATGGAGTTGTGCACATTGTCATAGACCTTAACGATATCCGCGTCTGCCTCCAGCGCCTTGATGAACCGTGAATAGCGCTGCATTTGCGGCAGAGTCAGCTTAACCAGCGGCACCCTGGCGCAGTAGCCAACTTCGGTGAGCAGCGGCTTGTAGCCCGACAGCCGCAGCTTGGCGGCCACATCTGGCATATCCTCCGGCTGGCATCGGAAGCAGAGGGCGCCCATTTCAATGTCGACAACCTTGCAGTCGGCAGCGCTGCAGCGGCGCGCATCGCGTTGCAACTGCGCCTCCAAGTCGGCAAAGTCCATTGCAGCCTGACTGGTCATAAGCGCATGGATGAGGCCCATTTGCCTAAAGGGACTTCGCTCAGTGCCCACTGGGCGAAAGCGTGATTTATATTGCTGCAGCACCTTTGACAGCCGCTGCTTCAGTGCACCCAGATTGGCCGTGCGCACCTGACACACCAAAGCCGCCTGTTCGCCTTTGTAGTTGAGATGCAGCACACCATTTTCGCGCTTGCCCGAAGGCGCCTCAAATGTGCGCAAATCGAGGGCCTCGGATAGGTCCATGGGCTGTGTCTTCTTCTTGATACCCGACGAGGATTTCGTCGGCAACTTTCCACAATTGCGTTTGGTTTTCCCAAAAATTGTTGTGCTTGAGTCAATCTCGCCATCTAGCCCGTTATATTTGCCCCAGCTATTTATTAGTTTTGGCTTCCGATCGATTATTGGAGTCCTTTTAAATTTGATTGGCATCAGATTGGCCGCAATGCGAACTAATTTGGGCGCTTGGCCACTTGATTCTAAGCATTTGTTGTGTATGAATGCCATTTTCGGACCTTGATAGTTAAAAACTTGCTAATTTTGTGTGTTTTTCAACAGATAAATATTTTTAAGTTATGCAGCCGATTCTCGTTTAGTTTCAGAATGAAACTCGTGACACAATAGAAAAACATGGAGAAAAGCAACTCCGACCGTCAAATAAATAAGACTCAAATTGCTCAAAAAACACAAAAGCGGTCTTGTTTGTAGTATAAAAACTGTACACTTACCGTATCGGCTGCAGTCAAATTGATACCCAATCCGCCGGCGCGAGTCGACAGCAGAAAGACAAAGATATCGGCACGGCTCTGGAAATCGGCGACCATGTCGCGACGAGCTGAAATCTTGCTCGAGCCGTCGAGGCGCATATAGCGATGCTTGCGATGCCACATGTACTCCTGGGAAGAGCACAAGCATTAGCACACGTAATATAGCAAGTATAGTATATAGTATAGCACCTCTAGGAGATCAATCATTTTGGTCATTTGCGAGTAGATGAGCACACGATGACCCTCGGCCTTGAGGCGCGTGAGCAGGCTGTCCAGCACAAACAGTTTGCCCGCATCCGTTATGAGTGTCTCCTTATCGGGCACCACAATCGATGACCAGCCGCTGCGCGGCTTGCACAGCGCCAAGCCAGTGGCCACCAGCTCCCTGCCCACGATGTTCTCGCACTGCAGGTGGCGTATGTGCGTCCAGGCCGCGGCGCGACTTTCACAGCTATCAAACGGTGGCATTGGACAGTTAGTTAGATTGAACTTACATTTAAGTCCAAGTCGTGCTACTCACTATAAACGCCGATCGACGGCCTGCACCCGCTGACCCAGCCCGTAGAGGAAGCGCGGCATCTGCAGCGGCTCGCATTGGTAGCGCTGCGGCTTGCGCGGACGATGGGGAAACTCGGGCAGCAAATGCAATGTGGTCATCTTGACATCGCTCTTGGTAGTCGATTTCGTCTGCACCTCCACCGACTCCATTTCCAGTTTCTGCATTTTGCACGGCTCCGACTTCACCTGCGTCTGGCCATCGGCGACGACAAGCTCCTCAATGAGCGCAGCCTTTTCCTTGCGTGTTTTGGAACGTGTCACTCGATGCTCGATTGTTTCCTGCATGTTGACGGTGATATAATCGCCAAAGGCATAAACGCTGCTCTCGCAAGAGGTCTGCAAAAAGATTCGAAAAAAAAATGTAATAAATGAAGACGCAATATATCTGTGCTCCTCTGATAAGTAGGTTCTAGGCTCTAGGTTTCAGACATTTACAAAAATGATGAAAATTGCACGAAATATCAGTTATTTAATACCCTTGCAGACATTTTGCGTATATTCTCTAACTTAACTGTACTTTTACACAAATCATCCAATGTCTACCGAATTTTCCTATTGGAGGTAATATTATATAGTAGTCCAATGGTTATATTTTGATATACTATTTTGCTTGTATGTTAGCAAGCTCTTGCTGAGTTTATTTAGGATACTTTAAACATATATATAGTATATACATATAACTGGTTCGGTTTAGGGTTCGGTTCATGATTTTAAAATATTGGAGTTCTGGGTTCAAACAAAAAAACGGAGCTACAGATATAACGTTTTTTGATGAACTGATCGAGATATCTGCTTCATATATTATACTACTCTTTGCAAGAGTATAAAACAGGTTTTTTTTTGTCGGTTTAATTCAGATCAAAAACCAACATTTACAAAACCTACAAAAGAATCCTATTCTTTTTAACTTTCTACAAAACATAAAAAATACCTACCATTGCAGTAAATAAAAATTGTCTCAGTACACTGTTGGTGAGCAAGTAATCCGGCACAAGTTTTCGTTCCAGAGCCGGCTCCAGCAGCTGGTAGCGCGTTGCACGTTGCTGTGGCCACCACTGGCGACGATAGGCGAGCAGCGGCTGCTGGGCAAGCACGCGACGATAGTGCAACAGACTGCGAGGGAAAAGCAACATTAAACTCGAATGCAAGCAATAACAAATTTTATACGGACAAGTCGATTAGGCCATGCCAGGTGACATCCTCCATGTCGGACAAGGATAAGTCCGATAGGCGCGTGAAGCCGAAGCAGCTATCGACGTGAACGTCATCGAACAGGGATCGCTGCATATGCGCCGCCTTGAATATGTTGAAGCTGTTGAGGAGACATCACAGATTAAGACACATAACAACATTGCAGTCGGGTGTAACCGACTGCGCAATACTCGTTCACAGCATAATAAAAGCTTAAGACAGTAGAAAACGGTCTCAACCATTATTTATTAGTTTATGTCAGTTTAATAACAGCTTAAAACAGTCGACAACTGTCGTAACTATTACAGTTTTTGAAAAAATATCGTTTATTTAATTTATCGATTTAAATTTGCTACTCGATCTTTAGAAGAGGTCATCCGAAAAATGTCTGCCAACTCTCACTCTAAGATTGTGGGAGATATGGATTTACGCGATTTGCCCGTTCACAAGATATAGGAATTTGATCGATTTGCCACGCTCCCAGTGGGCGTAGCCAAAAAAGCTTAAAAACGTATCTGACGCGGGTATAAACGAGTATACATTCCAAATTTCAAGACTCTAGCTTTAATAGCGGCCAAAAAAATTGCGTTCATACGGACGGACGGACAGTGCACAATATACACTTTTCACTTTGTGAACGAGTACAATCAATCAAAGAGCGATCACTCACCGGTTATACAGCAGGTGCCTGCGACTGGGCAGGGCGCTGTGGAGCAGGCCATCGTCGAAGACCAAACGCGGCAAAACAAACTCGGCGCAGCGCATGCTGAAGGGACTGCGAGCGTCGCGGCGCTCGAAGAGCTCCGGATGATTGCAGACCTTGCGGAACTGCATGACCAGATTCATGAGATTCGAGGTAAAGTTGCGATCCAGAATGGTGCCGTCCGATGCTGCAGAGGCTGTGGCGGAGCCGCCGCTGGCCAAATGCAGCAGATCCTCGACACGAATCTTCTGCTTGAGCGCCCGATACAGCAGCTTCTGGCGTATGGTGAGCGGGCAATAGACCATGATCTCAATTTTATCGGACAGCTCGTTCTCGACATCCTTTTTGATGCGCCGCAGCATGAACGGCTTCAGTATCATGTGCAGGCGCGAGATTTGACGCTCGTCGATGCCCGTTTTATTCTCGGCATGGGATTCGATGTCCTTGGAGAACCACTCGTTGAACTCGTCATGGGAATCAAAGAGCGTGGGCATTATGAAGTGCAGCAGCGCCCACAGCTCCGCCATGCTGTTCTGGATGGGCGTGCCGCTGAGCAGCAGGCGGTTGCGACAATTGAAGCCCAGCAGGAGCTTCCAGCGCTGCGAGGCGGCGCTCTTGATCGCCTGCGCCTCGTCCAGGACCATGTACTGCCATTTGATGCGATTGAAGTACTTGTAATCGCTGACCACCAGCTGGTACGACGTGATCACCACATGGAAGCTGGCCTCGCGTGTGTGCAGATGCTTCTGCTCCCAGAACTGGCGCAGGATTTTGCGCTCGTTGGGCGAGCCCCAGTAGGGCACCACATTGAAGTCGGGCACAAAGCGCGCCATCTCCTGCTGCCAGTTGTGCAGCGTCGAGGCCGGCGAGATCACCAGAAACGGACCCCACACCCCGTAATGTTCCGCGATGTGGCAGAGAAAAGCAATCGATTGCACGGTCTTGCCCAGGCCCATCTCGTCGGCCAGTATGCCGCTGATGCCCTGATCGTAGATGTTGGCCAGCCACGTCATGCCCTTGATCTGGTAGCCCTTGAGGGTGCCCTTGAACATGTTGGGCTGCGGCAAATCCTTGATTTGCTCGCGCTCCGGCTGCGGCTGGTCCAGCTCCTGCAGCTGCTCCAGTATCTGCTCACGCTTGAAGGGCACATCGAACGCACGCGTTTTGTCCAAATCACGCTGCATCGCCGCCTCCGCATTGGCCTGCGCCAGCTGCTTCATTTCGCCCGCATCGTAATCGTCGTGCGCCGCCAGCCGGGCGTTGTGCTCCTCATCCAGTTGGCTGAGTATGCGCAGCTGATCCGCCTCGGTGCCCTGGCCGAGCTTCTTGGACATGAAGTGGGCGTACAGCTCCGTTTGGGTAATCAAAAAGTTGAGCTTGCGCTGCTGCCGCTTCACCTCGATGAGCTCCACGTCCTGTTTGCGCTGCTCCTCCGCCTCGCGCTCCTGCTTGCGCCGCTGGTCGCGCTCCACGCGCTCATACCGCTTCCAATAGTTGAGCATTTCGCGGGTGAGCCGCTTGGCCCGCCACACCGTCTCCTTCATGATGCGCTGCGAGTTGAGGGCACGCTGGCGCACAACCTTGGCGCACATGCCCGCGACGCGCTTGCAATTGGCCAGCATCTCTTTGTGATTGTTGCTCTTGATGCGCTGCAGCCGGCCGGACTCCTTCTTCGACATGATCTGCCAGATGCGTCGACGGCGCGCCGCCAACACTTCGGGATTCTTGCGACGGCGACGCACACGCGTCACTTGTCCGTCGGTTGCGCCCACCACGTCCACTTCCTCCTCGATTTCCTCCTCCTCCTCGGGATAGTCCAGCGCCAAATTGGCCAGTTCCCGCTTGTAGTCCACCTCGCCGTTGTCCTCCTCATCCTCGTCGTTGGCGGGCAGCGTGTCACCGAAACTATACTTGCCCAGCTCCGAGGGCGGTACCTCGCCCGATTCCGGCGAGTCCATCGTCGTGCGCTTCTTCCGTCCGCGCCGACGCTGCTTAACCGGCTTGGGACCCGCCTGCGCCTCCGCCAAACGCGCCAACAGTATCTCCTGCTTGGTGCGGCGTCGTCGCTTCCGGACGCCCACCGTGGCCTGCTGGCGTTCCGCATAGACATCGTGATTGGAGAGCAGTCCGCTGCCGTAGTAGGCGTACTGAGCGTTCTAAAAAGGCACATTATTATATGGATGCCAACATAAACAAGTAAGATTGCAATTGTCGAGGCGACTCGACTAGGAGATGCCCTGAACACTTCATTACAAACGAGAATAATTAGTTGCGCTCTTCACTGATAAATTTGTCATTTTCCTAACCGATCTTGATGAATCTTCTTGCAATAGATTATATTTATATGTTCATGTGAACCCAATTTTGTGTCTCAAAACAACAGCTGTAAAATAGGCTTACAAAATCGGAGATTGCTCTAAATGATTCTCGATTTTAGAAAAACAGGCTGCGTTATCGAGCATTTAAAAAAAACTTCATCAGGTGAGCCTATATTCGAGAGCTTGAAGTGTCAAGCTGTCCCAGTTTCTGAAGGACATGACTAGATCGAGTCGGCTATTGATGCTGACCAGGCATATATATATACTTGATGGGGTTGGATATGCCTCCTTCTGCCTGTTACCTACAATTTCAATGGGTTCTGGCTATAAAACGTCATTTCCGCGACTTACTGTGGCCTTTTTGTAGTAGTTCTTGCGCTGGCGCTGTTCCTGGAGATGCTCGCGAAGCATTTGATTGACGTAGGCATCCTCATCGCTCGCCTGCGTCTCGCTCTCCGTGTCGCTGAGCAGTATATCGTAGAGCCACTCCCGATCGCTGGTCAAATCGTTAAAGTTGTAGACCTGCGCCTTCACGCTCTGTCGTTCTATATAATTATAATATATAGTTGAGTTTACGTTTACAACAGCTTTTAATAGATTCTTACCCTCTTTGCTGCCAAGCAGTCGCTTCCGGCGTCTTTGTTTGTGCTTCAGCTTGACCATGCCCACGCGGGTGGACGAATCGTCCGAGTCGATGCCCTGCTCCTGGCCTGTCTCCGGCTCTGTCGCGCTGCCCTCCTCTTCGCCCAACGGCTGCTTGAGCTCCTGGCGGGCCATCTCCATGAACGGGCGCATATTTAAGGCCGCCTCCAGTCGCTGTATGTGCAACGGTTCGGCCATGGGGCGTGGCTTGAGCTCTGTAACGTTCGCCATGTTGCGACCTTAATTTTTATTTGCTTTGCGTAATCTTCTTTTACTTTTTCGATCGCAGGCTTTCGATTTCCAGATGCAAATTTCCGTTAGCTTGGCGCTGCACTGGATACTTGAATGCGCGCTTCGAATGAATTCCAATTGAAAAGCCGCACGTAATTGATAAATTTTCGCGTGCGTTGCGTAAAAAATGCACGCCTGATTTCGTCTGTTGCGGCACACACTTTTTTACTTGCCCACACGCTGCACACAAGCACATTTAGACGGCCAAACAAATAATATTCTTCTCGACTCTTGTAGTTCATTGTTGTTGTTTGCAGGGTTGCGTGCAGGGTTGCATGTGCCATGAATGCAGTGCTGTACAATGCATTCAAGTCAAACGCGTAGCAAAAATCTAGCATATAACTTAACACATTCGAAGCTTAAATACATTATTTATTTTATTTTAGTTCTGATGGATATTTTTCAAGTGAATGCATGGCTCAAGTTGTGTGCTTATACGATAGGTACAACGCGACGCGTTTGACGCACGCACCATTGTGTTCACAGCGGCGCTGCCCAGCACTGACCACACCAATCGCCGCGTTTATCAATACCATTTAAACTGGAACAGCCGGCGAATCAGCTGTGAAAAATGTCTTGGCAAACCGGGTTAATCAAAACCATATTAGATCCTTCCAATTTGATTATATCAACAGACGTGGCAGTTGTTATAGCCGACAAATATCCAAAGGCGCGACATCATTATCTTGTGCTGCCCAAAGAGAACATTGCCAGCATTTTTCAGGTTGCGTTAACTAGCACTGTCAAAATTATTTTAAAATAAATTTCGATGTTAAATTTATAGTTGAACAAGAAACATTTGCCGCTGTTGGATGAACTGCATCTGCTGGCACGGAACATCATTGAAGTACGCGGCGAACATTTTGAGAGTTTCCAAATCGGTTTCCACGCTCAGCCGAGCATGCAAAGGCTGCATTTGCACGTCATTTCCAAGGATTTCGTCTCGAGCTGCCTAAAGACAAAAAAACATTGGAACAGCTTCAACACAGCGCTCTTTGTGCCTTTTGAAAGTAACACTAACAAAGAATCAGTTTAAGCATATATTAATTGTGTATTTTTAGCACTCTATGCGAATCTAAGCGACGACGGCTGCATCCAACGCTGGCCCAAAGCTATAGTGGACGAGCTGCTCGCTAAGCCTTTAATGTGCAATCAGTGTGCATTTGTGTCCAAAAACATGCCAACGCTCAAGGAACACCTGCAAGAGCACTGAGCAGTTAATAAACAGGCTAAATGCATTTGAATCCTGTACATATGACTTCCAACAGGTATATTTATACATATTGTGTATGTGTATGGGTGTGTAAGTGAGCGAGCCAGCTGCGCAGTTTGTCAACACTGTTCAACAGAGTTGGGTCGTTTAGCTCAGAGCAATAAAATGAACCACTGAACTCGTTCAGTAGCAAGTGAACGAAACTAATCAGTGTTGGTGAGTCGTTTATTCGCTCTTTCATTAAGTATTCAATGGCTGAACTCGCTCTTAAAATTTATCCACGATGTACAACTCTGTTACATGCATGGGTGTGTGTGTATGCAATTGAGAAAGCTAGCAGCTCACTTTTTCAACACTGTTCAGTATTAACAATTATTTTAAGTGCCGATTCCAATGGTTTCATTACGTGTTGTAAAAATTGTTTGTTTTCGGTGATTTCCCCCTAAAAAAAATTGCTTTAAAATGTCCGCAAAACAAAGTGATTTTTACAGAGGAAATCTAACGCGCCAATTGCGCCAGGCCAAAGATCTGCTAATTGATACCGAACTAGCGTCGGTAATGACGGATGCTTACCCCAAAGCTCAGTACCATTTCCTAGTTGTGTCCAAAGAGGACATTCCGAACGTAACAGCGGTAAGTCTGTCATATATATAAATACCTATATACATCTGTTGTTTTATCTGCTAACTACTTTTCCCGCTGTGCAGCTAACGCGGGAGCACTTGCCGCTCTTGGATCACATGAAGGAGCTGGCTAACCAAATTATTGAGCGCCAGCAAAATGTGCCCTCGAACAACTTTTTGATTGGCTTCAAAATGGATGCGTTCATGAATCGCCTGAACATGCACGTGATCTCCGACGATTTCTACTCGGAATCAATGCGACGCGAGAAACACTGGAACAGCTTCAACACCGCCCTGTTTCTCACCTACCAGGCGGCCTACGCCCTGCTCCGCGTCCAGGGCTCCATCGAGCCGTTGCCCGAAGCGAGGGCCAAAGATTTGCGCGTGGCGAAACCCTTGCACTGCAATCAGTGCGATTTCGATAACCAGAGTTTGCTGGGCTTGAAGGCGCACTTGTTCGAGCACTGGAAGAAGCGGGAGGCCGAGTGGAAAATAAAAGAGCAGGTGGAGAAGGTAACTCGCCTGCTGGACGAGGCCAAGTTAGAGGTGAAGTCCGACAAAGCGCTAGCTGAGGCGCCCCAAGCAATTGATCGGTCAAAGTCGCCAACAATAACATCAGAAAAGCAACCAAGCGGATCAACAAACTTTAAGCCAAACAGACAGCCGCCGAGCTGGCGCCAAAACCAGGCACAACAGCCGGCTGAGCCACAGTCGCCTGCTCCGCACCCAAACTTTGGGAAGCACTACCAGAAAACGCCTTATAAGCAGTATCAGCCGCAAAAGGGCAACGTCTTTCCAGGACAGCAGGCATATCCCAGATATCCGCCGCCCGAATTTACGCAATTTAATCAACAGGCGCCGAATGGGCCACGCCCGCACATAAATGGCCCAAATATGGGCTTTAATCGACCACCAGTTCGTCCCAATTATGAGCCTCGATTTAATCAGCATAGGCCGAATTATCCCATGGCCAATGCCCACAACAACGGTTTTACACCGTTGCCTAACGAGCAACAGAACCAGGCTAAGCCTCGATTCAATCCATTTAAACAATCGCCAAGAATGGAGGCAGCTAATCCTAAAGGCATGCAAAACAGACCTCACTTCAATCCTAAGCCCCAACATTACCAAGCCCAAAACATGCACTATAATAGTCCAGGAACTTTCCATGTTCAGCCCAATCAACCCGTGCAAAACAAAAATAATCCAAAGGCCAAATTCCAGCAAAATGTGGGTCCACAGGATCAATCGCAGAATGCTCGCAACGATCAGGATAAGGCTCCAAGCCAGGTACAGGGCAGCAAAGAAAACACATTTCACAAACAATTTCCTAAGAAACAAAACGGAAATTTCCAAAAATAATGAGGGACAGATAGCTGAATTAGCTGAATACCAAATTGTCATCATTTCCTGGTTCATTTTAAATAACTACAAATTTACAAAAAAAAAACATTTAAGTTTTACAGTTTTCTCTATGCGTTAAGTCATTTTATAGAGTACGTGTGCAATCGAGAAAATGTTTGAGACCACGTCAGTCAATGCAAAAAATAATCGCAAATTTTGTTCTAAGTGACTTTTGTGACGTCACTAGCGCTAATGTTCGCAAAATGGTTGCACGGTTGAGAGAACCACAGGTTATGCAGAGAATTATGAGCTCTTAAAACTGCGACGTCACAATGTCACAATGTCTTAGCATAACGTTAGGCAAGCTATATTAATGAAACTTGGCCGATATCCCTATTATTAGCAATATATATTATAGGAATAATCGAATAAAAAAACCAACGCCAAATGCAATGCCATGTAAACACAGCACAAAACGATATTGTGACGTCACACTCTTAAACCGCGCTCTTTTGTTTCGGCAACGGAACTGTTCTTTCTGCCACCTTTCAATCTGTCACAATTGTTATCGTTTTCGGCTGTGCAACACTGGCGCCGCCTCTCCAATCAGGCGAGTGTGCCAATTCCAAGCGTTCGGTTTCGTCGCTCGTTTTGTTGTTGTTCGATTTGCTAAATTCTGGTGATTTACGCAAAATTGTCGCATAGCCATGCAGGAAAACGAAAAGGATTTAGAATTCGAGCGTGGCCTCTTGACCCGCAAGATGAACGCCGGCGAGGACGTGGTCATCGACACCGATCGAGCTGCGGTGCTGCGCAATGTGAACTACCCGAGGGCGGAATTTCATTTTCTGGTTCTGCCCAAGGAGGACATCGTAAAAGTGACCGAGGTCAGTGGGTAAATGAAGAGATATCTGCATTTGATAAATGTATTTATGTTGAATCTGCAGCTGACGCATGCGCACCTGCCGCTGCTGGATCACATGATGGAGCTGGCCAACGAAATTATCGGGAAACAGCCTCTGCCCTCGAGCCGCTTTCGGGTGGGCTTCAAGATCAATCCCTTCATGAGTCGCCTCAACATGCACGTCATCTCGGATGACTTCTATTCGGATAGAATGCGTCGGGTCCAGCACTGGAACACGTTCAATACGGACTTGTTTCTACCCTTCCAGGCCGTATACGCCCTTCTGCGCGTCCACGGCTCTGTTGAGCCCATGCCCGATGATGTGGTGGAGAAGTTGTGCAAGGCCACGCCCGTTCATTGCAATCAATGCAGTTACATAACCCACAATTTTGCCAAATTCAAGGCACACTTGGAGTACCATTGGCGACGCCAAAGGGGCGAGGCCAACTTATCGCAAGCGCTGGGAAATCTGCAGTTGAATGGAAACGCGCAACCAATGCGTCTCCCATTTAATTATAGCAATAATATGCGACCACCGTATCAAAATCCGTTCCTGCCGCGCGGACCAGTTGGACAGCGTTTCCAGCGTCCAAACCAGGTGCGTGCAGCGTCCTCAGCTCCAAAAGCAATCAAAGTTTTAAACTGGCGAAACAGCATTTCAGGTTTACCAACAACAACTCCTTGAACTGCAGACAGCCAGGTCCTTCCAAGCCAGCTTCGAAAGATGCACAGCAGACAAAGGCAAATGATGAGCTCGATGCAGCGTCTAATAAAACTGCCGAACATGCTCCTCAGCAGAGCAGCGACGCCAATCAACCGTCAAAAAAACCGTCAAAAAAAAAATGGTACAACATGCAGAAGAAGACGCCCCAGGCCCAAGCCCAGCCGGAATCACATTCATCCAAAGCAGCTGGCGATGCCTGACGATGACGCTCCTTTCAGAAGGTCCTAAATATTATATACAATCATTTCATTCAAAATATCAAGAATAATATTGTTTTTAAATTCCTTATGTGTATACCAAATAGAAAATTATATTAATTAATCATAACAGCTTGAAAAGCTAAAACTTTTAAATATTTATATTATATTAAATTGTGCACTTATATAAAAAAAGGGAGTAAATTACTACAATTTGTTTTTCTTTCCTTTTAAATAAAAATTTAGAAAATAAATATAACTAAATCGTTTGCGAGCAGCTACATGAGCTGCGGCAAGTATTTTGCTTATACACCTCATTTATATTAAACATTTTTTCATTTTCATCCTTTTTAAACATGATTTGTATAAAGTTTTCAAATTGTATCAATTTTGCGCGCCAAAATTCTACTTTAAATGGTTTATTAACACCAATATCTATCGCCTACAACACTAACAACTGTTCTGTTATGACTCTGTTGTCAACCACTTAGCAGCTGTTAATTTAAAAGCCAAGCGTCATTTGCCTTAATGTTTCTAAGAACCTTTTGAACAATTCGCATTAATCCAATTTGCTTAATCATTACATAATATAAGATAATTTTAAATTTGTTCTAAATAGCAGTTTTTAGAAATAACAAATAACTGCGCGCTTTAAATAACTTGCGGCAAATGTTAAGTTTTGGGATGCCCACAGATGCGTGTTTATTTGCCAGTGTTGGTTAAGGCAGCCTGGTCACTTTGTAACTTTAGCGTCTGTTGTTGCTGCGAACACAACAAAATAGCAATTACAAGCGCTGCAATGTCGCCCATGGAGGAATTCTATCCCGATATTGAGGCGTGGTGTCGCCTCTGCCTGAAGGAGCTGAAGGACGCGCACACAATATTCGCCGACGACGATACGCAGCTGTCGATACCGATGCGAATGATGGCGCTCTTCTCGCTGGAGGCGAAGCCAACCGACGGCCTGCCGAAGAAGATCTGCGGCGACTGTCGCTACCAGCTGGAGAAGTCGTTTCTGTTCCGGCAGCGCAGCCAGGCGTCCGACAAGAAGCTGCGCAAGCACATACGCCTCATCAACATGGGCAAAAAGAGCCGCGTGTTCGCCAAGTCCTTGGACAACGATTCCGACGAGGACGAGCTGGAGTTCGAGGAGTCCCGGGCGTTTATCGAGCAGCTGGAAACGCTGCACAAGAAGAGCGCCCAAAAGTGGCGGGAAAAATACAAGCAAGATGTGGACAAGGAGTTGGACAGACGTCTGGTCTCCGCGCGCGAGGAGCTGTCCCTGGAGCTGCGCCAGCAGCTGACGGAGGAGGTGCGCAACGATGTGCGACGACTGCTCCGCGACGAGGTGCAGGAGGAGAGCCGCCGCGAGCAACTGGCCAAGCTGTTGGGTGAACTCGAGGTGTTTCTGGCCGAAAAGAAAGCCGGCCTCTGGGAGACTTTGGCTGAGCTGCCGATCGATGCGAAGCCGCCGGAATGCGCACCAACTGTGATCGCAGAAGCAAAGCTTAAAGCAGAACCGCGTGTGACCCGGAAACGTGGTCGCATCTCGTCGCCGACGGTTCCACAAAAGCGCCGGCCAAAGGCATCCGAGTCGGAAAGCGCCGACTATGTGATGGAAAGCGAATCCAAGGTGGAGGCACTGGCCACAGACGACGCCGAACTGGACGCATCCCTGCCAGAGACGACAGAGTGCTACCGCGACATCAAGATGGTCGGCGCCGGCGACGTGGTGACCAGTCAAAATGGCGAAATCTATATCATAAATGCGGCCCCCTCGACCGCAAACTCGACGCCCACGTCCTCGACAGAATTCCAGTCGGAGAACATCACATCCTACAACAGTGAGCATGTGGCCAAACAACAACAAATTCCTCCAGCTAATTTACTTCTTTCTCTTGTAGTCAAGGACAACGGCGAGATTCAGTTCACCGACGACAAGTCCGAGGACATTGGCGATGTGATGGTGTTCAATCTGGACTCGGAGGTGGGCGACGATCAGCAGATGTACGAGTTCAACGACAACGTCATTATAGTGGTGAGTAATCCAACGGCAAGGCCATCCTCATTCCCATCCCCATTCAAACCAATCCTTGTCCATTCCACAGTCCAACGAGAAGGCAACCAGCGAAATCTCAACTTCAGTGAAGGGCACAAAAGGCGACTTTGTGGTGAAGCGTGGACCGCGCAACGCGAAGCCCAGCGCTGGACGCGCCAGCGATACGCTGAAGACGTTCAAGTGCCAGCTGTGCCCGATTGCGTTTGCCACGGAGAAGGCGCTGTCGCGGCACCTCAGCACCCACATCAAGACGCTGAAGAACGGCACCGGCGGCGCTCTCAAGTGCCCCGTCTGCCAGCTGCAGCTGTCCTGCGCCAGCTCGCTGAAGCGCCACATGATCATCCACACGGGCCTGAAGCCACACAAGTGCGACGAGTGCGACCTGTCGTTCTCGCAGCGCGAGGTGCTCAAGCGGCACATGGACACCCACACGGGCGCCAAGCGGCACCAGTGCCCCCACTGCGACGCCTGCTTCGCGCAGAAGACCAATCTGCAGCAGCACATCAACCGCATGCACATGGACGGCGAGCGGCAGCACAAGTGCCACCTCTGCAAGCGCAGCTTCAACCACGTCTCCGGCCTGAGTCGCCATCTGGTGGCCCACGCGGGCGTCACGTTCGCCTGCAAGGAGTGCGGTCGGCAGTTCAACGATCGCAGCGCCGTGCAGCGACATGTCCAGAATGTGCATAAGGTTAAGGACACGGCCGACTCGGCCACGGAGGGCAACGGAAATGACTTGGAATTCGACTAAGTGAATTCAAGCACTTTGTGCTTGTTTTCGACTTTTACTAGTTATACTCGTTCACGAAGCGAAAAGAGTATATTGGGTTTGTGCAGTGTCCGTCTGTCTTTCTAGAGACCTGAACTATATACTTGTGTTTACGATTTTTTGGCAGTTCGATTTAATATATATATCTCCCTCAGTTTTAGAGCTAGATACATCAAATTTTGATGACATATTTCTGATGATCTGCTCTAAAGATGGCTCCAACATTTTTTACCTACGGCAACCTGGGGGCGTGGCAAATTGCTAAAAATCCATCTATATTTTGGGAGCGGGTAAGCCGCGAAAATCCTAGTCTCCCACAATTTTAGAGCTAATCAAATTTAACAGACCGTTTACTATTGACATACTCTAAAAATATAGTCCAAAAAACTCGACCAACCCACTTCCGACCCCATAAATTACAAAAATGTATATTTGATAACAGAATCACAATCATAATTAAGCTTGTTTTAAGCTGTTATACTGTGAACGAGTATTGCGCAGTCGGTTACGCCCGACTGCAACGTTCTTACTAGTTGTAATACAAATTGTATGCTCCAATAATAGGTCGACAATCGTTTTTAGCATAATTCATGTAATTTGTTTGTCCACATTTAAAGTACATTGCAATTTTATTTGACAATTTTGTTTTTTATTTTTTTTTTGGCACTAAACAAGAACAATTTGTTTATCGGGAAGAACAGTTTAGCACGCAAAAATAGGTATTTGTTAACAGATACAAATTGGAAACATTTTGCAACAGTTTCAACATGATACGGCATAATATAAGTTAGCTAGCTACATAGTTATAGTGTACAGTTATAATATCTTTAAATATAATACAAATAACAGAATGTACAATACGCTTTAGGCAAATACTTGTACAGACACATATTTAATCATTTGTAAACAATAAACATTTATATAAATATGAATTACGAGCCACTTGCACTTAACTATTGACCTAATAAGCTAATATATCGAACGTCAACAAAACATTAAACTAATACGAAACTCAAATGCAAAAGCAATGCAATGTATTAATAATATCAAAAGCGCCGCCCCCTAAATGAGATTGCCGAGTAAAACAGTTTCGAGTTGGCGGCCCCCGTTTTGTAAATGCCAGCACAGAAATTAACCGTTTAACAATTTAGCACAGCACGGGCACAAGCTGGAGGCGCCAGCCAGCTAAACATTGGAATATCTATTGTAACGAGTAAGCTGTCAATTTGGCCGAGAGGCCGCTGGCCACTGCTAGTCGGAGTTGGTTAGCGAGCTGCGCTGCGATTCCAGCGTATTCGAATCGTTGCGCTGGCGCAACATGCGCGGCTGGCTGGCAGCAAAGTTGGAGAAGTCCTTCATCACATCCTTGTACGTCTCATCCTCACCGTTGTACTCATCGTTCTGACCGATCTCGTCGTTTAGACGCGTCAGACGCAGACTGCAAAATAGAAGGAAAACGTTAAATATGTACATTACTTAAGTATAGCTAGTTTCTCTTTTTACACGATTTTGAAAATAAGGTTACAATTTTTTTTTTTTTTTTTCACAAAATTTTAATGACGTTTTGTATGTTTTTGCATGTAAAATATGCAGTTATGAAAATTATTTTGTTAAATTCCGATGATTTTTTCAAAAAAAAATTTCAACAAATTATTTTCATAATTATTTTTGAAAAAATATTTTTTTCCGAATTTGGAATTACCAAAAATGTCTCGTGTAAAAAGAGAATTGAGTGTACATTTCTTAAGTATTCACGTCTTCCAACTTACAGCGTCACAATATCGGCATTCTTCTGTTCGACGGCAATGTCCAGGGCCTTCTTGCCGTCGCTGGAGGCCAGGTCGTAGGCAGCCTTGTGCTTTAGCAGTAAATACACCTGCGCTATGTGGCCCTTGGCCGTGGATATGTGCAGGGCGCTGTAGCCCAGCTCATCGACTGCGTCGATGGCGGCTCCATTCAGCAGCAGATACTCGCATGCCATCACGGACCCAGAGAGCACGGCCTGGTGCAGAAACGAGCGCTGACGATCCTGCACGTTCTTCCAGTGCTTCTCGGCGCCGAGGGCAAAGGCCATGCACATAACGGGCAGATTGTGCACGGCGGCTGCCTTGTACAGCAACAGATTGGCGTCCAACTGGGCAAAGGGCACCTCCTCCGGCAGCTCGGCATCCGATTCGCCCTCAGTGCTCTCCTGGTCGCTGCCCAATATGCAGGGCGTCTCGTAGCTGTCCAGCCCGAGATCTTCGCCAATGACCAGCAGATCGTCGCGCGATAGGCTCAGCGACATGGAGGGAATGTTGATCGACTCATCGTCATCATCATCGTCCAGTTCGTCACCCGTTTTTGCCGTGTCGTAAATGCTCGGATCGTCGCTGAGCGTCTTGGGCAACGATCGTTGCTGGCGTCGCCTGCGCAGCTTCTTCACCGTCCACTTGCGAGTGCCGCCCAGCGAGAGGGTGGCCCGCTGGCCAAGTAGCCCGCCACCGAGGCCACCTCCTACGCTGCGTCCGACGTCGCCAGCGTCTTCTGGCGTTTCGCCACTTTCGATGCTCAGCACCTCGGCCGTTTCGCTGGCCAGCAGCTCCTGTGGCTTGGGCATGCCGCAGACGAAACGCCGCTCCACATACTTGGCCTTGATCCAGGCCTCGCGCACGCCAATCTCACACTGCTCGGTGGGCTGCCTGAGTTCGCAGTCGTCGCCAATGCGCGCCTCGTAGATACGGTTGACCACCTCGTTGCCCAGCTCCATCATCACCTTGACGTTCTCCGTCTCCCAGGCGTCCAGCGTCAGCGAACGCACCTTGCTGTAGTGCACGCCCAGGCTGCGATGCACGCCCGAGCACTCGATGCACAGCGTTATGCCCAAATTGATGGACGCCCAACGGGGATCGGCGCCGCGACAGTCGCAGCACTGCGCATTGCCCGGTATTTTGAGGAACTCCTCCCAGTGACTAAAACATGAATCATTACGCTAGCGTTATCTACAATCGGACTCGACTCTCGCACACTTACATTCGTCGCTTGGCGGGCAGCGCGTTCGGCGCATTCGCCGCCTGCGGTCGCGAGTGGTGCGTGGAGGCGTGCTGGATGGCGGCGCCAATGCCGTGCTGCAGCGCCGAGATCCACAGGGAGAGCATGTCCGCCGAGTCCGCTTGGAGTGTGTGGGATCTGTGCGAATCAGAAACAGGAAAATAACTGTTATTAGATGAAACTTTAACGATGAAAATCATTAAGAAGAAGGTTGGCTACGGAAAAAAGGATTACACCAATGTTTCTACTTTAAGTAGAGCTCAGATGATGTATTTACATAAATATGTTCTACGGGTATGTATGTTTAAATGTATATATATAAACTTTTAGTAATATATTTTAATTTATAAAATATATTATCAAATATATATTAACATATATACAAATATTTATATGTGCATATTTATATAAAAACGTTACGTTCGAAAGATATTTGATTTCAAATTGTATTTTCTAAAATAAAAGTGTCGGAATAGTTTTTATATTCAATTCTTTTTAAAAAAATTTTGGAAAATAACTGTGTTTTGACCGAAATAACAAAATAAGAGTAATTTCATGACTTCTAAATAGAAATTAAAAATAAAAAAAAATTTATTAAATTTTAAATATTACTTAACAAAATACGATAACGCTTTGAGCAGTATTAATATATAATAAATGTTAAAAAGGAATTAAGTTAAAAATGACAACAGTTTCGATCCCTGATTCAAATAGCATTTCATGGGAATACTCACTTGGTTGGCGAGATGACCTCGAAGCAGAAGCGGCGATCGCCTTCGTTCACCGGACGCACGGTGCAGATGCGCAGATCCTCCTCCATGACCGAAAACGAGTCCTCGTTGCTACGTTTTCTGGAATGCGAATCCAAATCACTTCAGCGTACGGCGTACAACAAATCACAATCAACAACAACAACAACAGAAATCAGAATACACGAGTACAAAATGGCAAACAAAATGAAGACGATTCAACCGGCAAGCAAAACGAATGGCGAAAATCAAAAGAAATGAGCAAGATAGCGGCTATTGAGATGTGCACCCACCTGTAGACCAGCTGATTATCGCTGAGATAGAACCAACGCCTACACCAGGTCTTGAAGCCCTTCGACTTCTTCTTGAACAGATATCCCTCCACATTGTGCGAGGCGCTGTTCGTATTCGAATCGCAATACCGATTCACGCTCATATGCCGATTCTGCATGACCTTCTCCAGCTGCTGATAGTCGCCGCGGAGCGCATTCAAATCCTCGCTGATATTCTTGAAGAACTCGTCAAAGTCGTTGCACAAATCGAAGCCCTGATGGTAATAGGTCACGCACGCCTGATAATAGTCCAGCAGCTGCCAAAGAGAACACACACAACGATCAGCAAAAAACACGTGCAAACGTTCAACTTATGAATAGACTGAATATTATGTATGTATATATTTGCTCCACATTGGCAACGTTCAACGAACCTGCAACGGGCGCACTTCACCATCGACTAAAACTGCTGGCCGGGCCCTGACTCAACGTTAGGCCAGCGATATGTACATACATATATATCGAAAAAAAAGTACATTGCATACATGCCCATTAAGAGTGTATCGCGAAATGACGTCATAAGCACAACAATCGTTGTTGATTTTATTTATTTACGTTAAAGACAATGAGATTTCATTCACACTCACGCATATCGCCTGACCACAATGTCGATAAGAAATACATATAAATAGTATCAAGCTCTACTTGTTGCGCCAATTTTGAATTTTATCTTCTGGCACACCATGAATCAGCTTATATCTTACCAATATTATTTCTTCTAATTATTGCAACCTTTCTCCTTCCGAATAGTTTTCTACTTAAAATACACGTCTTCATGGGAATAATTAAGAAGTTTGCGATATGCTACAGACCTCAGTTTGTTAGTTAATATACACATATAGGTTTCAATGTAGTTAAGTTTGCCACAACAACAAGTAAGAACGTTGCAGTCGGGTGTAAACGACGGTAAATACTCGTTGACAATATAACAAAAGCTTAAAACACTCAACAACTGTTTTAATTATGCTTCTTATTTTGTGGGGTCGAAATTTTTCGGCTCGATCTTTAGAGGTCAGTGCGCGTAGCCAGCGATCTTTAGATGAGGTCATCAGTAATCTATCTGCAAAATTTGATGCATCTAGCTTTACAACTAAACGAGATATATAGGTTAAAGCGAATTTTCATGTCCCTAAAAATATGCACGAGTAGATATTTCTAGTTTCAAGTTTCACGCTTCAAGACGAACATTGCCCAAACCCAATATACTCTTTTCACATCACGAACGAGTATCAAAATTGTTTCTTAGAACACTGGGGTCATAATACCCCTATTCAATTTGTGCGTTATCATAGCAGCTTTTTCTGTGTGGAAGCAGTCATCGAAACTGAAAGTTTGAATTGAGTGTTTATAGTGTATTCAGCGGATATTTCAATTTAGTCACAAACTGAGTAACGCTTCGAATGGAAGAAAAAATAAACACGATAAACTGAATAGATTCTTAATTAGCAGCAAGCGCTTATTTGCCTATACAATTTAGTTATTGATTTAGTTATGCAATTGAAGGCAGCACAAAATGATTATATCTAGTATTACCTGCCCTTAAAGCGGTCGCTGAAGACAAATGAACTAAGGCTTATTTGAGTGTTAATAATAATAATATACATATTAAACATATATTATTCTTTATTGTGAATTTCGAAGTGCATTATTATCTCTCTCCCTAAATTATATGAAAAGCTTCACTAGAATACATGAAAATCGCGTAGAAAGGCTATGTTTTAGATAAAAAAAAGTTATAGCGGAAGGGAAATGCTTATCTCTCTCACGATTTTTAAACTCTATACACTTGCTAATATAATAAAAAAAAAAAAAATGTTAACTAAGCCAATATTTCCTAGTTAAAATAAGTTAGTTTAAAAAGTTTCTTAATACACATGTGTATATAATTAAAAAGATTTATAGAATTTACCGTTGAGAGTATCGAAGGCACTTTACGAGCCTGCACTAGCGTTATATAGTTGACATAGTCCAGAGCGGTGTGCTGAAAACAAGACTTGGAAGCGGACAGGATATTGGCTGCCTCCTGTACCTCTTGCGATCGATTTTTGCTAGCCTGCCGATGTAGAAACAATATTGATGACAGGAACACTTTAGAGATACACTCCGCTGAACCGACCTGTGCGTTCTTAATGAGCGCGTTGTCATAGCCCTCGGAAACCTTCAGGAAATGTCCTTTGTAGTCCTTGACCTGATTGATGTCGTCTTTGATAAATACATTGAGATTTTTTAGCACCGTTCGACTGGCCTGATCCAAGAGTATTGTATGAAACTTGTTCATTTCCTGGCAAAAAAAAAAAAAGATTAGAGTTTTATAAACATTGTTTAAAGGAGTTGGCTGGGACTCACCTGGAAGCAATGAATCAGCTTGCCCAGCGCATTGTGCGCATTTTTATTGTCGGCGAAATGCTGCTGCAGATCCCACAAGGACATGGCAAAGGCGCTGCAGGACATAAAACAAGGCAATAAATTATATATGCATATAAATTGAGATGTCGGCAGAAATGACCTCTGATTCTTGACATATTCCTTGCCCGAGTCGACGGCCACATTGCACAGCTTGGTGATTTTTTCCAGCCGGTGCTCCAAGTGCTCAATATCAGCCTCCTCCTTGGATAGGAATTGTCTGTGTTAGAGCGAAATGGAAAACGTTAGCGAATTTTGTTGTTGTTTGTTGGCTGTAAACAACGAGGCAAGTGGAGGCAAGAAGAACTTCGGAGTCGCTGTCGTAAGCGATTAACTCTGCCCAGTGTGTGCTTAATCAACGCAGCTGCAGGGCGGATACGGGATGCAGAGGGGCTCCGGGCCTGCAGGCAATGACAGCTACGTCGTAGTTGCCGCCACTGCTGCTGTTTGTTTATGTTGACTCTTTTAATTTATGCCACTTTATTAAAGTGCTGTTTGTGCGTTTAATTAAAGGCGCGCTTCAAAGAGTTTTTCTTGCAAGAATTGCAGACGTAGGCGAGAGATGTACAAATCGCGTTATAAACCGTGTACCCATTGAAAATGGTTTAATGCAAGTCTAAGTGACAGGTAGGAGGCATCTTCGACCCCACTGATTTATTAAGTTCCTATAAATCATACGCAGATCAAGTTTATTTTATATATAACGCGCCCTGCATATCTAAAATCGATCAGCAAAAATGTATTAAAGTTTCCCTCGTTCCTAGACAAAACTGAAAATTAAGCATTTTTATAGCCGTGCCTATTTATGCCTGTAGATCGAAGCTGGTTACAGGGTAACCCCTAGTCTGGCACACCCGACTAGAGCACTCTTAATGATTTTTTTCGTTTGTTTATAACCTGTTTAGTTGTTTCCTCTCGTGTGAAAGCCATTAAATTAGCTAAGCTTGGGCTGGCAATTAAAAAATCTCCGTGGCAATGAGCGAAAGCTTCGTCTGCTGGGCGAGATAAACCAAAGCTAGACAGAGGCTGTTGGGTGAAATCTTATCAATCGGCACCGAAAAGCCACCAATCAATTGCCAAAGCAATTTGTATACTCGTTCACGAAGTGAATCGAGTATATTGGGTTTGTGGGTTCGATTCCCACTCCACACGCAATGGTTTTTCATATTTTTATTCGATTTTTTCCAGTTTCTAACTTTTGCTAATAATTAGTTGCAGTGAGTCCTGGCATCAATTTCCACCCCCAGACGCAGATAATTTATTAAAAATTTATTTTTTGTGTGTTTTGGTTGTTATTACACTGTAAATGAGTACTGCGCTGTCGGTTACACCCGACTGAAATGTTCTTTCTTGTTTTTAGCTATTTAACATTACTATATTAATTAAATTTAAATAATTACCGCTCGATGATTTGTATCGAAAAGAGGGGCTCAAACTAATAAAATTGTACACACACAAAATTTGTTGTGCCTGAATGATGAATTCCAAAACACTGACGATGCTCAAATCAAGTGCACAGTTTTTTTTTTTCGATGATGATTAAGCTGTGATTGAAGGCGGAACGCGGGCGGAGAGGCAGTTGAGATAGCACGACATTGCGGAGCCAGTCACGCTATTAAAAAAAAGCACAGCTGAGCCCAAATGCAAATGCCAAATGCGGAAATAGAATGCGCATAATGCGCAGTGTGTGGGCGAGGGGTGGCTTCGTTACGAGGGGGTGGAGGGCTCAATACGCACCTGAATCGCGGCGTATCCTTTAGGCATTCCTCAAACTCAATTGTGGCGCGCATTGTTAACACACACGCACACACACACACGTGTGTACTTGACCTGCAGTATTTGCACTGTTGGCTATTTACACGCAAATGCGCTTTGGCGAAATTTTGGCGTTAATTCAGCTGTTGCTTCTGCTTAACAAAAATTGATTGCTGAGTTGAGCGTGGCAGTCGCCTAATTGCAGGCGTCTATGTTGCAGTGGGACGCGCACATTTTCTTCAAGCAGCAGCCATACACGCAAGCTGGGCAACTAATTAATTAGGTGTTGGCGTATTACAAGGTAATTAACGAAAATTTGCTACAAAGCGACGCGGACAACATGAAGACGTCGTCGTCTTACTTTCTACTCGCGCTCAATAAAGCGCTAAATTTGGCCGAAGTGCATTGACAGTGTTGCAAAGTTCCGCTGGTTAACAATTCAGCGCTGCGCAGCACTGACGTCTGCTTTTGGTTCTTCTGCTTCTTCCGCTTGGTGCTGTTTTCTTTTTTGTCTAATATAATTTTTGTATAAAAAAAACCACAGATTTTTATCAATGCACAAGCGTTTTGCATACGATTCGAAAGCGCCAAGTGCCATTTACTTGTGTGAAACGATGAAAGTGAAGCGCTGAGTTGTCGTCTCGTGCTCCTCATTTGTTTACCCTTTGTCTTGTGTTCCTGTTCTACGTGTTTGTGCACCGTGTTTCAGACCAACCTGCATAAATCGCTGTGACGTCACAAAGCGTCAGATACACGCCCCGTCGGGAAACACGCTGACCTGACCGACCAATTGGCGGAATGTGGAAGTGCCATAAGTGCGGCAAACCCGTTTACTTTGGTAATTTCAGCACACACACATGCAAATGTTTCCACACACACACACACGCACACATTTATTAAATCTTGATTTGTTTAAATAACATTTTTAATTACGTATTTCGCTCCCACACAGCGGAACGTAAACAATCGCTGGGCTACGATTGGCATCCGGAATGTTTGCGCTGCGAGGAGTGCGGCAAACGCCTGAATCCCGGCCAGCATGCTGAGGTATTTAATCCATTTAAGACGCAGTTCGTCATTAGCTCATTTCTCCCTTTTTGTAATAGCATAAAGGAGTGCCTTACTGTCACGTGCCCTGCTACGGAGCGCTGTTCGGGCCGCAGCTCTTTGGCCACGGCACGCGCGTGGAGTCCCACAAGAGCTATGGCGTCAAAGGCGCCCAGCGACCAGCGGCTACTGCTCCTGCTGCCCAAGCCAATGGACCCGCACTGCCACGGGATCACCTGGATTCCAAGCTGAAGGTTGCTCTACATAAAACTAATCATAGCACTTTTTTTGATACCTTAAACCCATTGAAAATGGGTAAAGAGAGTATCATAGTAGTCCTTTATACCCGTCTGCAATGAGTGCACGTAATGGGCTCAGGGTATTTCCTAGTAGAGAGCTTTCTTAATTCTTTGAATATTTTCTTGCACTTCGCAGGTTTATAATCAATTTTACGACAATAAAAGCCTCGAGATACGCAGCCGTGAGGTGAACAACCGCTTGATCTTGGAGGGTCCTCTGCGTGTGTTTTGGGGCGTGCAGGGCGTTATCCATCTGAAGGAGGACGATGATCAGCGCACGTTTATTGTGCGCAAGCGCAACTCGTGTCGCACGTCCAAGGCGGCGGATGTAAGTCTGAAAATCTCTGATGGGCACAGATTTGTTAATTGGTATGTTTCTCAGGAGAGCTGTTCGGACAAGGAGAACGAGGCCAGCGAGTCGGTGGCGCCGCCCACAACCACAGCCAGCGAGGTGGATCCACTATCCACGGACATTTCGCTGTCGGAGAGCATGACCTTTGACTCGTGCAGCCTCAACGAGATATCCGAGCTGCCAACCACACCCGAAGATGCCTCCGCAAACACAACGACGGCCAGTGGACCGCTGATCAACGGCCAGTCAAATGCCAACAGCAATGAGGACGAGGAGACAACGAATACGGATTCGTCGAGCACGCTAATTGGCAGCGGGACGGAGGCAGCCACGGCGAGCACCAGCTGCGTGTCGAGCACGTTGCCCTCCAAGCTGGACCATCTGGAGAAATTGGACTGGGATGACATTGACGATCTGCTGCAGGTGGAGCGGCGTCACAGTGAGAAGGACAAGATCTATGAAACGATGCCGGTGAAGCTGCCCTCGTCCTCGTCGCAATCCTCCAGCGACAGCTCGCCCAGCAAAACGTGCACCGACACCACATCCTCGACAGGCACGCAACACAATCAAATTAACACGGCCTCGTCGCCCACAACGACCAGCAACAACAACACCACCACCACCACCAGCAGCAGCAGCAGCTCGGATAACTTTATGACCGCCACAGGCTCGCTGACAACCAATACGAATACACAAAACACCAGCACGGTGAGCACCAGCAACACCACCTTGGAGGACTACAAGACGTTGGACGATGCAACGCTGAAGCCCATGGATTACGAGGACTTCAAACGGAGCGTTCATCAGGATTATGTGAATGGCACAAACTCGTTTCAGGAGCCAAATGATGGCACGCTGAAGCGCAATCAGCCCATCGATCCCTCTCGCATACACGACTCCTTGAAGCTCTACGGCGAGAACTCGGCCATGAGCAAGAGCTTCAATTGCGAGCACGCGTTGCGCTCTATCGATCCCACACTGATCAATGACACCATGCACCTGCGCAGCAGTGTGGACTCTCCGCGCTCGGCGCAGCGCCAGTACGCGTTGCAGAAGTGTGGCTCGGCCTTTGCCTCGGCAGCGCCCAGCCGGGAGCAGCAGAAGCCGTATGAGCAGGGTCGCCAGCTCTTCGAGAAGGGCATCAATCGGTCCAAGTCGGGTCCCAGCTGCTTCGTCTACTCGGACAGCGATGACGACCACGACGACGACGCGACGCTGCGTCCGCATCGCTTGGCCACCGTGCGACGCAGCGATGTGCCTCAGCGCTATATACAAATCCAAATGAATTGCTATCCCAAAGAAGGAGTCGCAGCTGCTGGAGGTGCCGGAGGTGCTGCTGGTGGTGGCAGCGAGAATGAGTCGAGCCGTGCCGACGCTTCATCGGTAATGTCAAACTTTATTTCATTGATCGCAGATACTCTTTATACACGTTTACGATATGAAAATAGTATTCGGTTTGTGCATTGTCCGTCTGTCCGTATGAACGCAATTTTCTTTGACGCTATTGAAGCCAGAGACTTTAAACTTAGAATACGTATTCGAGTCTAACTACGTCAGACAGTGTAACATTTTTTTTTTGGAGGCGTGGCAATTTGTAAGATTCTTTTTATCTTTCTCAGTTTTAAAGCTAAATGTATACATTTTGTACAGTTAGATTACTGATAACATTCTCTGCATATAACATAAAACCTTTTTATTAATACGCCCCCCTGGGGCGTGGCAAATCGATAAAATCAATATATCTGGGGGGCGGGTAAAGTTACCTTATATGTGTAATATTTCTGATATATTTATACCAGCTCCCGTGGCATTCGAGATTTTCCCAGTAGAAATTGAGTTATATTAAGAACTTAAGTATATTTTGGTTGATTAGAAAGTTTACCTCATTTTATCACAAACATATCGCTATCTGTTATAATAATTCTATCGACATTTGCTTAGGTGCTAAGCGGAGCTGTGGCTGGCGACGAGCTTACCCAAACGGAGGAGCTGTACACGGCCACCGAGGGCAGAGGGAGTGGCCGGTTGGGCGAACCTGCGGCCCATGAGGCGGGCTTGCATGTGAATGAGGATGGCGTTGTCCTGCGAAGACCGCCGCGCACAGGAGCTGCAGCAATCAAGCGACGCAGCGGCAACCGGCGGTCAGTTTTCGAATCTTTAACAATTTTAAGCACATTATCAGTCTATTGTCATTATTTGCAGTTCCCGCACGAAGCTGAAACGTCGGTGTTCGATCAATGGTCACTTTTACAACCGGGAAACATCGTTTTTCACGCCACCCTACGGCTCCCAAATGTCGGTGTGGGTCACATCGCTGGTGACCACGCAGGAGGTCATCAATTTGGTGCTCGAGAAGTATAAGGTGGACAGTGCGGCGGAGAATTTCTCGCTGTTCATCGTGCGCGACAATGGCGAGCAAAAGCGCCTGAAGGACAACGAATATCCGTTGATAACTCGCATCACGCTGGGACCGCACGAAGATGTCGCCCGCATGTTTCTGGTGGATGCGCGTAAAACTGATGAAATCAGGTGAGTAGCCCCACTAGCTCAGTTGGCTGGCGTCCACTCATGACCTCTATTAACCCATCTTTGCAGTAATGAAGTTGCTCAATTTTTGAATCTATCGGTGCCGGAGTGTCGCGCCATTTTGGATCGCTATGATCAGGAGTTGGCGCGCGAGGAAGTCAAAGTTAAAGAAAGGTGCATTCTATATATTTCTATGTATAATCTATTCACTATATTTAATGCATATTCTTCAGATACGCGGAGTTGCGACGTCGCATTGTGACCCGCATGGAATCTCTTAAAGTGCATTTGTAAATGTCAACGGAATCTTCAACTGCATCATTTTTTATATAGCCATAGTGTTAAAGCGGCCAAAAAAGCGACAGCAGCCAAGCAAATAGTATTCCTTTTAACATATGTATTTACTTATTTTCATTTAGCATTTAGGCAAAATTACCCATAATTTAGTAAACTTTTGGCGCCCCAGTGAACAAAGCAGCAGTTGTCTTGAGCCGCAGTCAAAATTTTTTGTTTCAAACGTAACTAACAATCATTATCAGGCAATTCCAATTTAGAAGCGTTTAAGACTTGTAACTAACCAAAAAATAATTATTAATCTCTCCACAAACACACACACACACATACATTGTGTTGAAAATCAAAATATATATGTTTATGAATTGTATAATGATAAAACTTTAAAGCCATGGCAAACAAAAACAACATTAATTGTAATGCACCTAATTCTCTTTTTACACGATATGTTCCCAAGCAATTCACAATAATACACAAATAAGTCACACAAAAATACAATAAAAAATATTAAAAAACTCTTGTCTTGCTTACACATTTGAATGTATTAAATATATTATAAAAAAAATTTATGATTTGGACAAAAGAAAATAATATAAATTCATTAATATAAAATAGTAAAGCTAATATAAACATAACAACATTTGATTCACTTTCTGACAATAAATCCATATGTTTGCGTAAGACTGCAATACAACTGCTAAAATTATATTGTCAATAATTTTCGGAAATAATTCTCTATTATTATCTCTATTTCCCATTGTTCATAATTCAGTAAATAATTCATAAAATATTTAAAATCGTTTTAAAGCAAAGCAATTCGTGTAAAAAGAGAATAATTTTAACTTTTTAAGCAGTGCTATCTCAAAATCGTGCAAAAAGAGAATTTGGTGTATATGTATAGTTTTTTATAGCATCAAGTGCGTGAGATATTGAACGCAACTTTTTTACAGGCTATTCAATAAAATAAATGGATTGAACAGCAACAGCAACAATAACTATATGTAGAATAAGATGGACTTGTTGATTGAAAATCATTTGAATATCAAATAAATTGTAAAGATTTAACAAACATATTGATGATCATGAATGGCCATCAAATTCCTTAAGCCTCAATAATTACGTATGCACAGGCAGCAGAGTCCGGCCAAAGTACTCTCGAAGCAGAAGTCAATGATGCCATTTAAAATGGAGCAGCAGCTGAACACCACAAGCAAACCCACACACACACACACACACACACACACACACGCACACAGACAGCCCAGAACGCTGCCTATGTGACTGTGTGTTGAGGGGCTATTAATTTAAAACTGACAGAGCCTGGGGGCCGACGTGGCTGAGACTTAGTCTCGGGCAAATGCGTCGACTTGGAGGCTGCCTTTGGGCAGCCAGCGAGGCGCTGACGCGTTAAATGGTTACGGGGTTTCCCGGCCAGAAGCGTTGGCTATAATCGTAGCGACGGCGTCATCGATGCGGGCCAAGTGTGCCAAGCGCCAATACATAAAAATCAACAGCCAACGACTTGAGCAGCAGCAACAACAACAACAACAGTAACAACAACTGTGGTCCATTTGGTATGTGAACGCGTATTAGGCGCTGGTCACAGGTTCACGACCCATTGGCCAAAATTGCCGCGGCGCAGTTAAGAGAACGGCAAGAGCGCCAGCAAAGCAGTCAAAAAAGAAAATCGATTTTGGATGTTGGTCTGTCACCGAATTCTCTTTGCCTTGCATTGTTGCTGTTGGTGGTGCTGTCGGTGGTGGTGTTGGTGTTGGTGCTGCTGCTGGTTGTCGTCTGGAAGCGCTTGGGCAGTTGTTGCGTGTCCCAGCGAAGCAAATGTCGTGCGAGAGCGGACAATGCCTGGCGGGGGTTGCCCATTGCGCATACGCAGTGGCGTACACTGAAATAAAATAAAGGCTCGAATTAAAGTTGGGCACGTACGCAATAAGCATGCTCAAAAAATATATCCATCACATGATTTTTTGACTATATACATATATTTGTCGGAGGCAACATAATTTGCATTGGATTATTTGAATTGCGCGCCTTGTTTTTGTTTTAATGCGCTATGCAGCACTGTTAGAGCGAGACGACAGCTGAGTCTGTGTAGCGAGTGTGGCTCTGAATGCTGCCGTGTGAGAGACAACAACATATGCTCAGCGAGAAAAGCATTTAACCAATTGCAAGAGACCTAACGCACTAAGCCTCTGCCAACTAGGACTAATCAGCAAATTTCTGCAGCTAAACTTTGCTGCAACCTCTTCAGAATTAAATACAGAATCTTTACTTCTTTAGAAGAATAGAGTTAAAAATAGAGCTTGAGTAGTTCATAAATAAAAAACAAGTTTTATTGCTGAACATAACATATTTATTTTATTTTATTTTAGTAGACAAAATTGATATAAAATCTGGAGAAAAATGCTCAGTCATCATGTAAATTTTGTGCCATTTTCCAATACGTTTTTTGATTTTTGCAACGTTTTTCGGGCAGAGGCGCCACCGTGCGTCGTTTTCTGGCTGTGCTGACAGCCCTAGACGCTCAAGCAAACCCCAATGCGCTCTCTTAAGTGTCCTGGCCACACTCTTTCTAGCGCGCATTGCGCCTTCTCCAAATTCCAATGCCGTCCGAGCCGAGCAATGCAAATCGCGCCGTGCGCTCAGTTTACGTTTTGGTCGCGTCGCCTACAGTTCTATCCCGTACGGTGTTCCCGCTGCAGTGCATCGCCAGCCACGCCAGCGAGTGCAAAGCATAAGCCCAAAACTAACACTCATCGGTATACACATTGTGTGTGGGAGGGTGCGTGCCTGTGTGTGTGTATTCGTGCGAGCTGCTCGATTCTCGCATTTGATTTGACTAGCAATTAACGTTGCCAGCGGAAGTCGCGAACAATTCGCGAAGCATTCGAGCCGCTTCCGTTAGCGTCGCCTGCCGCAGCTCTCTCATCCAAACGTTGCCGTTGTTGTTTCCCTTTGCCGTTGCCATGAAGCGTTTGCGCTTGCCGCTCATCGCCAGCGCTTGCCTCGTCCTGGTGTTGATGTCATCCTGTCTGCTTGGCAGCGCCGATGCCAAGAAGAAGAAATACGTGGGCGAAACTGGCGGTGATTTCGAGTTTATCGATGAGGTAAGTCCCAAATGACGCTCAACTGTATTTTATCAAAGCTGGCTGCCAATGTCCCGACTGTCACTTACTTAATACAGCTAAGCTGTTTCTAGACACACCTGCCCCGTGTGTCTGTGTGTGTGTGTGCGTGTGTGTGTGTGTGTATTTGTGTGTGTGTGTGTGTTTTGGCACATATAACGCATTTGCGCTTTAGTCGCGATGCTTCTTTAATATCCTGTACCCATTGAAGATGGGCAGAAGAGGGTATAATGGTTTTGTGCACATATATGTAACAGGCAGCAGCAGACATTTCCGACAACATATAGTATATATAATATATATTATCATCATCAATATTAGCATCAATAAGAGAGCTGATTTAGTATTAGCCCGTCGATCTCGGAGACTATAACAGCTAGAGATACCAAATTTGGTATAAGGTATATAAAGTATATACAGATCAAGTTTAGTTCAAATTGTCAATAATCCGCCCAGTTTTTCTAAAATCAAAAAATGTCGATCTTTTTACCCGCATATCTTAGAGACCACATAGCTAAAGACTCCAAATGTTGTACACAACCTCACTTATAGTATACACAGATCAATTTTTAGTTTAAATTGTCAATAACCCAATCCGATTTTCTAACATAAAAAATATCGACCTTTTTACCCGGTTTCTTGAGCATATGTCACACAGATCAAGAATATTTTAATTTTTGCATAGCTTACCCACAAAATTGTGTAGCTCCATCTTAAGATGAATTCTTTGAGAGGAAGTATTCAAGTTCGACACACAAGGCTTAAATCACATTACATTTTGATATGTAAGCTCTTGACAAACCACAAACCACAAATATCAAATAAAATCAAAAATTGCCAGCAGAGCCTTATTGGTTTGAGGTTAATGCATTTGTGATTCACCAAAAGCTGCATCCAACACAAGACTGTTATTCTGTTAGCAACAGCTGTGTTGTACAGCATTCACCTTAACAGACTTGCATACTGTTAAGATTTCTGGCATGGAACACTGCTAGTTTATGTATTTCAAATTTGTTCACTGTAAGCATCTTTAAAAAGAAATTTTTGCTCGCAAAACAGTTTGTGGCTGGGTACAGGATATCTGCTAATCAGGCACTCCCGACTAAAGCATGCTTGTTTTATTTAGCTGCTGTCATGCTTTCACCTTTGCCAACGCTACTGAGGTTTCACACCAAGAAGCAGCAGCAGCAACAACAATAACAACAGCACCCACTGCTAGTTGGCCTAGTCTTTCAGCCTGCGGCGTGTTTTTTCAACGCTCTTGGCCCAAACGCTTGTCTTACCAATTACTCACGCAAATCCGATTTGTAGTTGTTGCAGGTTGCATGTAGTTGTTGTCGAACAGGTAGACAATAAGCCAGGCACAGGCTACGACTCCTACTGCTCCTCCTCCTGCGGGGGAGTGAAAAAAACAGAACAAGTAAAAACGTTGCAGACGGGTGTAACGGACTGCTCAATACTCGTTCACATTATAATAATAGCTGAAAACAGTCGAAAACGGCCTTAATTATTATTTTGTATTTTGGAATTTTGAAGTGGGCGTGAGCAAAATTTGTTCACTCGATATTTAGAGGAGGTCATCAGAAAACTGTCTGCCAAATTTGGTTACTTTAGCTCTAAGATTGTGGGATTTTAGTGGGGGCGGCTAACCTTAAAATACGAGGATTTATTAATTTCCCACGCTCCCAGTGTGCGTAGCCTAAAAATTTGAACACTTTATCTGACGCGGGTAAATGCGCGCATATATTCCGAATTGCAAGTCTCTGGGTTCAATAGCGTCGAATAAAATTGCGTTCATTTGGACAGACAGACGGACATTGCACAAACCCAATATACTCTTTTCACTTTGTGAACGAGTATAAAAACTAAAAATCAATAGCAAAAGCAAAAGCAAAAGCATTTGGCGGCCTCGAGTCGTTGGCTGCGCGTAAGCGTCAACTATGAAGTAAGCACTAAGCAGCTTTGAATTTGTCTGCCAACAACATGCAGCCCCTCCCCCTCCCCCCAACCCTAGAGCCCCCCTTTGGCGTTGACTGTTAGTCACAGACGCAACGTCGTCGTCGGATTTGCTGTTTGCATTGTTTTTGCAGCCATTTGCTTTTGCTCTTTGCCGACATTTTGCTGCTTCGTTTTCTTGTTGTTGTTTTGCCTATATTTTTTTTTTTTGGTTTGTTTCGTTTTTATGTCTTTTCGTTTCCTCTTTGCCATCGTGCTCTTTTCAGTTGTTTTATGCGTGGTCATTGCTGTCTTTGTGTGTGTGTGTGTGTGTGTGTGTGTGTGTTTGTGTGCTAATAGGCCCATGCGTATGTGTGTATGTGCTGCTGCCTCTTACTCTCTTCACACACAAACCCACACCCACACACACCCACATCCACACACATGTCGAGTGGAGCCTTGAAGTAAATATATTGCAAAGCGCTAAAGTTTTTTGGAAAAAGAAATACAACAAAAAAAAGGCATTTCAGGCGAATGTACAAACGCAGCATTTTAAACAGTTGAAAAGAGCCACATGTGTGTGTGTAAGCGTGTGTGGCACACACAAATACGAAAGCCAATTTACGGATTCAGCTGTAAATAAAACTACTTTTACTTGCATGAAAACTGTTTCAAAACGCATTCTAAAGTACTGATAATGTTCGTATTCACTGTCCAAAGTAAGCATCTATCCTATAAAATAAGATCTTGATCATCATCAAAGGGTGTCCCATATACCATATATTTTGTCCGTATAAAATAGCTAGGCTTAATTTTAATACAACGGTCAGTTTTAATTCACATCAATAAAATTCGATGGAAAATATTTTGCTGATTAATTAAAAAAATAAAAAATAAAATAAAAGACAAAAATAGAAGAAATTTTTTAAAAGTATTAAATTAAATATTGCTAAAAATGTGACGAAATAAGATAAAAACTTATTCAGAAAAATCCAGTTTTAAATTTTTAATAAGACATTCATGATTTTTTTCTAATTTTTTTTTTTGTCCAGCATAAGCTTATATTAAATACTAATCTTACGTGCGATTTTTGGTTCGTGCTCGTGTCGTGTGTCGGTTAAAAAAAACCCGCCACACGACCATCTCCACTTGTTTAGCTGCATAAATTTAATTTTTATGGGTTTTGTTATTTGTTTCTTTTTTATGGCTAATCGTATAATATCCTTGGCTGCGACATTTTTCCAATGAATTTGATTGTTTATATTTTTATATATAAATGGCATGTGAAAAGTTGATTCAAACTGTTTCCAATTTCCGGGCTGGCATTGAATTTAATTGAAAAGTTGTCTAACGTGTTTTGTTTTTTTTGTTTGCTGCTGTAACAATGAGTATCAAGTGTCGAAGATTGCCATTTCAAAGTTGAACTGCGCAAAAAAGCAGCTTGAGTTATTTAGATAATAATATGTTCAATCTAGGGGAAAAATAATTGAATGCTTGCGAGAAGCGTGCCAAGATGGTGGCTTTCAATATAAATGGACGACGCAAAAGTGACATTTGTGACGCTCAATCCGTGACATAATTGACCAGCAGGATTTTGTGTCACACTCATTTCCCAGAAACGCTGTCAACTGTAGATTTCTGTTGATTTATAAGCTGCTTACATTCATTTCAACAAATATGTTATAATAATTCATATTTGTATCCAGCGGTGATTTGCTTTCTGCACCACGGAAATAATCTGCTGGCTCACAGCCTGGAAGTATGCAGCAGGAAATGCTTATAAATAAGCACAAACTGTTGCCGTTTATAAAGCAAATATTGTGCGCATGGATTTGGCTTTAGCTCAGCATATTTATATCAGCCACAATATTAGTTATGAGCTACTAGATTTATGTATATTTCCATTTCGATTTGCACGCCTTGCATTTGTTATACTGTTCATATATCGTGCAAATGATAACAAATTAGCAAAGGCAAAGCTGGCAAGGAATTCGCTTGATTTGCTAACTCGCCCAACTGATGTGCTTATTTATTGCTGCATGTGTGTGTGTGTGCTGTGCTCCTCTCCATAATCAGGCAGGCAAACAGCAAGCCAAGTGCCAGAGAAGCAGTCGTCTCCTTCGCATAAAATGGCAATGCTTATCTCCATCGATTACCAACGAGCGACTCGCTGTTTGTCAGCAGAAAATAAATCTGTGCATTGTGCATTTCACAAGCTAAATGTGACTGCAGCATACAATAAAATGGGAATAAAGCCAAATACGGAATCCTTTAGTGCCGTCCAAACAAGTTCGATTGCAAAATGCCCTAAATTTGTGCGCAATTTATTCGAAATTTGAATTGCAATGGTTTTCAATATGATGCCTCTATTAGAAACTATAAAACAACAAATTTTATTTTTAATTTAATTTAGGACTAGGTATGGCAATATATATGATGTCAGAAAATATTCCAGAAATATTATACTTTACTATCTCATAAATTTAAACATAATTTAAAAAAACAATTTTCATAACATAAAGCAATACACATGCTATCAATAATGCAATTGCTTTGCTGTTTACACATTTTTCACAAGATAAATATACCCTGACTATGCCTTGTAGAGGGTATCATAAAAATGGCGAGTAGATTGCCCAGGGCAGTCGGCAGACAAGAGGCAGCTGAGACAACAGTTCTCTAGCATCAAATCAGTGCGTAAAATATGCAAAACTTTCCATAAATGTGTGTGTGTGTGTGTGCTGTTGCACTTATTCGTGTGTAAATATATATGTTTAAATGGAGATGTGCGAGCAGTAAACTTGATGTGCATAATTTTAGGTAAGCCCCACTTAAAGTGGGACAGATCAGACACTGAGCCGGCACAAGAGATGTACACAGAGATAAATATTCAAGATACTACGCATTTGGCTTCGATCAAGCGCAAAATTCTCAATTCAAGAACGGAAATATTTAATCAAGCCTGGCAGAGTTTATTTTATGTGACAAAAAATTCTTGATTCAATACTATTTTCAACTGAAAATAAGACTCTAACAATAAATTTGAGCTAGCCTTAAAAGAATTAAGTTGGAAACGAGCTAATATTATGCTTAAATCAATTTTATTTTAAACTCGAAATAATATTCATTGACTATTACATTTTTAATTTATTTATTTATTTAAAAAAAAATTTTTAGTTTGTAAAAATTCTGTCATCTCTGTTTACAATATAAATACGACTAAGCAAATTTTTAGGCCGCCGCTTTTCTCTCTGTGTACATATATAAGGCGAACATAAAATCAAAATGTGTGTAAATTACGGTTTCCTTGTAGCTGACCACACATCGTACCTCCCCAAACTTGCAGTCCGCCTACGAACGGCCAGTCATATTGTAGATTCATTTTTACGAGCGTATAAAAAACATATTTTGTGCAAGTTATGCAATAAAGATTTATGCTGCCACACTGTTGCATAAATTGCGAGCACGTTGCACGAACTTTGAGCAGCACTAACTAGGCAAGTAGATGCCGTTAAAGGGGCTTCACAAAGTATGTGACTTCTGATGTGTAGAGTTGACCTAGGCCAAATCCTTGCCGTTAACACCTAACTGCTTGGACTATTTGATTAAAGACTGTGCTGGAATTATGTTGTTTTTGTCGTTGTTGTTGTTGTTGTGTTGGGCAAGTTGGAGCCAAGTCAAATTTTGTGGCAAGTTCATTTGCATGACAGTTCGCCAATCCCTTGGCTGGATTTGCATATTTGCAGCGAATGTGAATGCGGTTGCCAAAAACTCACGAACTAAAGAACTCAGGGAACTTACAGCTGCATACCGCCGCAACTTGCAATTTTCCCACGAACATTTCCCCAGGAGTGCTGACCCGGGCTCTGATGGAAATATGACTCAACTAGACACAACAATTTCTTTTCTCTGCAACTTATAACCCGTTGCACAGTTTACTTACTGTTCATATACTTGGCCACGCCCACACGCCCACATGCTCAGTTGAGCATTTTTTTTATGTTACATACTTTATGGCCACGGGTCATGGTTCCGCTGCCTGATTGTTTCTCCACCTCTGTCTCCATCTCTGTCTCTGTCTACGTCGCTATCTAGCCTCATCTCTCTCGCTCGCTTAATTTCTTGCTGGCTGGAGTCAAAAGTTGCACGTACACAGCCACATTAGCAAATTGCCCAGTATTGTGCTTGTGTGTGCGTGTGTGTGTGTTTGCATGCCTGGCAAATTGCTTGCTCCTTTTGCAAAAATGCGGCCAAAACTGTTTATAAAAAAATCAAGAAGCACTGAGAATATGCAGCAGGAAGCAACAAGCACAATAACATAAGAACGGCAGTCTGCTAAATATTCAATACCCTTGAAGATGTTTGTACACAACGCTGTCTTTGTAGAAGAATTCAATTTTTGTTATTGTTATTTTATTTAAAATTTCCCATTAAGTAATCTGAGCAACATACAAAAAATAAACAAATAATTTGTAAAAGCCAGTGTTATATTTTTAAACTTATAACAGTTACGGTCGCTGGCTACAGAAGTCCGATATTAATAAATATTTTCATTTTAAAATTCAAACAGTTTCGGTAAGAAATAAGAGCTCTGCAGCTAGGAAAAATGATGATTTTTTTTGCCAGAATATGCCTGTGGATAGACCTGAAGCAGTGAGAGATAAAGTCACGAGGTCGCAGTGCACTTGACTCTAATAAATAATGCAAAATGTCTAACCCTCAGCAAGGGTATCTTAAATACGATGCTTGCCGATGACTTTTGCCAGTTAGCTGCTTGGCATCGTTAACGGCTTGGCTGCGATTCATGTTGAATTCCGTCAAAAAGACGCATCAGTTTTATTGGAGTAGTTCTTAGACGCGTTTGCTTTGTGTTGTGGTAATGCATACATTGGACCAATATGCCATGCACACACATATGTGTGTGTGTGTGTTTGTGTGTGTGTTCGGGGTTCATCTGGAACTTTTTGGTGCTGTCAGTTTCAGTCGAGGGACGTTGTGTGCTCAATAAGATAAATTAGTTTGCAACGCTAACGCAACTTCGATGGCATCAAAAGCAAAACTAAAACATTTTTTGCTATCCGGGGAGCCAACTGTGCGCCGCATCTCAAAACTCGTGCTAACACACACAGGCACATGTATGAATATATATATATATATATATATATATACATATGTTTGCTGGCCACTCAGCGCAAAACTTGGCCAAACTCATTTTTCACTTTCATATTGTTACCGTCTCAGCCTGAACCTATTCGCTGCCTAGTCATATCTATATATATATATATATATAGTTGGCTGCATATGTGTACCACTTAACTGATTATGTAAGACGAATAGTTTGTGCGTGTGTGTGTGTCTGTGTGTGTTTGCTCCTACAGCAGCTGTATTTACTAAAGCACAGATATTCCACTTTCTTAGCCGGGGCCATAATGTGTCGGGCTGTCAAGCTGTGTTAAGTTACAGCTGTGTAAAGTTTTAATTAATAACTGCGATCGAGCTGGCTGTCTCTTGGCATAATGGGCTTTTAAAGTGGCCCATCACACACAAATCGAAGACAATTTCATCGCCAGGGCCGACAATTAATTATTCAGCAACACTCGAACATGTCCAAAGCATTATGCCTTAAGGCTTTTACGCACATGTCAAATGCGTGTCTCGGCCATTTTGAAGTCGGGTCGGGCTGTAGATATTTATGGGCCACATCGGAGGCCATTGGCTGACAGAAATTTTGGCCAAGGCTTTGACATTGATTTCGAGAGCGCATTGACAAGCGCAAAAAGCGTTACAGATTATGCATATTAATTGCTGTTTGAGATTTATCTACAAAGTTTTGCCCTCAAACTGTGGCAAAAGTCATCATTCGTTTGGCTTACGCGGCGTATGCTTAATGTGGCTTATTTCGTGTATGTACAAGTATTTGTGGGTTCGCCCGCGGGCCTGTGTTGGCGTGCCCTACATCAATTTTCATGGAAAATCTCAAGCACGCACATTACGCATACGCAGCGTGGAATATTTTATGACACAATTTGTGGCATTACAATTTGCAATATTAAATGCCTGATAGCTATTTTGATATATGTAAACAGCACTGAATATATTTGTGCTGCATAAAACGCAAATAAGTAATCAACTTAAGTTCGAAAATTTCGAACTACAGTTAACTGAGATACACAGATGTATGGGGATGTGTATATGGATTTCCTCACTGGCACATAAGCCAGAAGTTGTAAAAAGTTCATTAAATATTTTACGTAGAGCGTGACAGGTGGGCAGCGACGGAAGGGAAGGTGTCACGAAAAATTAAAAGCAGGATATAAGGATTCGGCACGAGCGTTATACGAAACGACATTGTTGCAGGCGAGCGAAGGCAGCTTCACAGGATCAGGCAGTCAGGAGCTGCTGCGGCACATAAAACTTTTTACATTCGAGGCATTCGTATATCTCTTTTCACCTCTCGCTTTCTCTCTCTCTCTCTCTCCCTCTCCCTTTCTCGCGCTCTTTGTGGGTGTACGCATTACCATAAATAAATTATAACGCTCGCTACTCTCACTGTGAGTTTATTGCATGTGTGCGATATTTCACACACACAATCACACACATGCACACCGTCAGCAAGAAAGAAGCAGAATACACACACTGTAAACGGACGAACGAGCAGGCGGCAGATAATAACAGTTGCCAGCTTGATGCAAGCCCAGATGCCTAGAGGGAGCGGACCGAAGTGGAGCCGAGCAAAGCTATAAACTTGCGCCAGAGAAAGATAGCTACGGCTACAGAAGAATGATGGGGCGGCTGGCGGCCCTACCAACTGTAAGCCGCACACACACGGCGAATGATAATAATTTACAACGTGAAAGCAAAACACAATGGAACACTAGGAAACCGAACGAAAAGAAACTAAAACTAAAACGAAACCAAAACCCAAACTCAGTCAGGGTGTAACCGACTGTGCAATACCCGTTCAAAGTATAAGAACAGCTTAAAAGTGTCGAAAACGGTCTTAATTATTATTGTTATTTTGAAAAAAAAAAGATATTTGTAATTTATGGGGCGGGCGTGGCCCCATTTAAAGGTGGTAGTTCGAAAACTGTCTGTTAAATTTTGTGACTCTTGCTCTAAAATTGTGGAATTTATGGATTTCCTTGGTTTACCAGCCCCCAAGATATTTCGATGTTATCAATTTGCCACGCCCCATATAGGGGTATTCACACAATTTTTGTGCGATCTTTAGAGGAAGGCGTCAGTAATCTGTCTGAAAAAAATAAATGTAGCTAGCTTTAAAACTGAGAAAGTTATATTAATTCCATAGAATTGCCACGCCTCCAGTGGGCATAATACTTTACGTTACACGGATATATATATATTATATATATATTATATATATTATATATTATATTATATTATATATATTCAATGAAGAGAATGTATTCAGCAAGATGGACATTGGACAAACCCAATATGCTCTTTTCACTTTGTGGACGAGTATAATAAAACAAAACCAGAATCCAGACTCAAACCCAAACTCAGCCAAATACCAAAAACGGAACGTTGCCACATAAACTTTTTATCCTTGATGCGGGCGTGTCGTGTGTGAGGCACACACAAATTGCACTCAGCCACCAAAAATGTTGCATACAAATTATGCAATTAGTTGGGCTGAAGGCAGCCAAAACTAGCGACCAAGGCGGATATTATGTGCTTGAAGAACGAAAAGCTCAGCTGAAACTGAAGTTTCGGCCGCTGGCAGTTATCAAGCGGAGCGAAATTGTCGCTGCCAACTCAGCAGCGTTGTCTGCTTGAGAAATAGTCAAAAATCTCTGACAAATTGTCAGCGAAAGTTTTTTTTGTGCACTGTAAACTTTCCAACTGTGGAGTGTTGTCTGCGTTGGGAAAGTTTTGCGGAAGGGTCGACTGCTGACAAGCTGGAAAAAATTATTGCCTCATATACGCAAACACACAAAGAAAGACGTTGAAATGAAAACGGGCGGTTAAGAAACAGATATAGAATGATGCACTACACTGGCCGAATTGGGAATACTTTTAGACGTCCGATTTTCCATTTTCCAGTTTCCAGTTTCTCAAGTAGCAATTAGTCAGGAAAGATGGCCGAAAAAGCGAGCACAATGAAGTTGCCGAAGCATCAAGTGGCAGCACTTAAACTACGTTGTACTTGGGTGAATATCTAATATCTGAATTTCTATAGCGCAAAATCTGATGTGACTTTCATTTGACTTTACTTTTGTATTCTCTGTTTACTTCCTACAAAATTGCGCAGGTCTTCGCCTACCTACTCAGTTTCAATTAGATTCTCTCTCCCTTCCTGTCTCTGTGCAGTTTCTTGCAGCGAAGATGGCTTTGTGCCCAGCTGCAGCCTCGAAAGTTTATGCTTCAATGTCGGCAAAAGTCTGCGGATAGCCAAACAAAAACACAAGCACACACACATTGATACTCAAATGCAGGCAAATATTCCAAAATCTTATTGCACTAAAAAGAACAAGCAAAAACGTTGCACTCGGGTGTACACGACTGCACAATACTCGTGCACAGTATAATAACAGCTTAAGACAGTGAAAAACAGTCTAAAATATAATTCTTAAATTTGTAATATCGGCTGTGACATTCTCGAGCTATGATCAAAAACTGTGAGGCCACCTCTGAAAAAAGCTTCAAAAAATATCAGATTCTAAAAATTTGTTAACAAAAAGCTTGGCCTTGGAAAAGTTTTTAAAGTCGTTTTTTTCAACTGGGGCCTCATATGTATAAAAAAAGGGATGGTTTCGTAAACAATACAAATTCAATTTTAATTTTGTTACCTAGTGTTATTATTGTTTTTTTTTGGAAAATATCGACTTTTGTTATTTTTGGGGGCGGAAGTGAGCGGGGCTAATATTTTTCGACTTGATCTTTAGAGGAGGTCATTGGCTGCCAAATTTGGTAACTCTAGCTATAAAATTGTAGGAGAGATGGATCTATTTTCTTAAATATTATTTAAAAATGTACATACCCGCCCTCAAGTGGGCGTGCCAAATAAATTTTGTTCTTTATCTATAGAGGTCATTAGAAATCTGTACGCAAAAATTTTAATTATCTAGTTGTAACACTGAGAGAGATATACTGATTAAACCGATTTGCCGCGCCCCCAGAAGGCGTAGCCAAAAAATCATAACATTTCCACTTCCAAGTTTTCAGTCTCAGACGAACGGAAGGACATTGCACAAAGCCAATATACTCTTTTCAATTCGTGAACGAGTACACAAAGAAATGAACGAAGAAGCGTTTTGTAAAATATATCTATAAGCAGACACATACATTTATACATATACAGCGATATAGTTATATATACAAGGGTTGGAGCATAGGGCTAGTAAAATGGCAACGAACGGAAATGAAATTGCAATTGCTGAGCCATTCAGACGACGCCAAGTCGCGACGCGTTGGTGCAGAACGTTGTGAGGGGCTCGGACCTGGGTTGTGTGTGGTGGGCGGGGGCATGGTAAGGGTTGTGGCACACGCGACTGCTTATTGAAAGTTTGCATTTTGCTGTTACTCTTAGTCGCTGTGTCTTTTTGGCCACCATTTCCGCTACGCTTTTATTTTGCGCCTCGGCGTATGCAATAAAGTTTGTCATGCAACAATTTCAAAGCCAAAGCACGCCCGGGCGACCTGGCACTATTCCCGGGCCTCTAAGCCCCCGAGAAGGTTTAATCAGGCGCTGTTTTTTGAAAGAAATGACAGAGCTAAGAAAAAGGTCGCTCAATGCTCGCCAAACGCTCTGCACACACACATATATCATACACACACACACACACACACTCGCACACACGCAAACGCTCATTAGTTTAGCGGCAGGAACGTTCAGAGCAGAGCAATTGTGCGCCCTGGTGCTAAACAAGTTAATTAGTTTGCCTTTTGCCCGTTTTGGTGGCTCTAGCTGTGACGTTTATGTGGCTCACCATGGGTTAAGAGCACTCTATGTGTGTACGTGTGTGTGTGTGTGTGTGTGTGAGTGTACTTTAAGAGTGTGTGTGTGTGGCTTAGAGTTTATCTTAATGACAAAATAAATTATTTACCACACACACATACACATACGTGTACTTCAATTGACTCTATTTTCTACAAGATCCAGAGAGAGAGAGAGAGAGAGAGAGAGAGAGTGTGTGTGTGTGTAAAAAGGAGATATACAAAAGCTGCGTGTGTTTGTGTTTACGCTTTAATGTCGCTTTTTAGCTGCTATTACTTATGTTTAATATCAGCTCACAGTTTCTTGCCAACGTTGGCTGCACACAAAGGGGCGGGGGCGTTAGGGGATTATGTGGCTGATGATCCTTGACAGCAACTGGGAAAAACTAAACAAATTTAAAGTTTTTGTTATATACACAAAATGTTTTTCTAAATGTTTTTTTTTAAATGCAAACTGATTAATATGCAAGTTAAAAATATACAGACATAACAAACAACAATTTCTCAACCAAATCAACCTTATTCTTATAGGCCTTTATTTAATTTCATTAAATATTAGAAACACCAGCTTTCTTCTAATCAATAAATCTTAAAGTTTACCCATTAAAATGACAATATTTCAAATATTTTCTTAGAAACTAATGTAGAAAATTATACAAATATTTCAATTTAATAGCAGAGCAATGCTGGCAGTAAAACTGTTGAAGCTGTCAATAATTTACTTTATTATTATTACTTAAGCACGAGTGCCAAGTAATTGACAACGCACACTTTCAAACAAATGCAATTAGGTAATTCTAAGGATGTTTAATTTCGCTCAATATCTGTGAAGGTGGTTTTAATAAAATACCTTTTATTTTATTTAAAATGTTTATAAAAATAACATATATCATTCCCCTTTTGGCATGATGTGTAACCCACTGTGCGCCTGCGTAGACATTAGGTAAGTGGGGATTTCAATTACACGCAACGACGCTTCAATTGCCTGGGCGTCACATAAAAACACTTTGTTGCCCCAGGCAAGCAGGGGCACGCAGGGAGCCCGTTTGTGGAGATGGGCTGATGCTCGTTTAATCTTAGATTTTAATTGCATGGCTATAATGTTGGCCCCGAAGACAAAGCGGCTCAGTTGGAGGCGCGGCCGCAGCCGTTGTAAGTAAATTGAATTTAATTACAGCATGTTTTGCTTTTCATTTTGATTGTTGAATTAATTGTTATACGTCATAAATTTCGCGAACGCAATAAAAATTTCATGGCTGGCAAATGCAAATGCCTGACTAAGCTACGCGCATTTTTTGGCCGCCTGCCTTAAAGAGTGAAAACTTTTTGCTCGCACTAATTAGTTTGAGTGGGCCATTAAAAAGTGTACCCGAGGTAGTGGGGGCGGGCACTTGCGGCTTAAAGTTGTTGGCCGAAATGTGTGGCACAAAGAAATTAAAAAATTGAAACGTAAAACTTGCCAAAGTTTTCGCTCACACACGACGCTGATGCAGGCGGACTATGCAAAATTTAAAATGCAAATCGAGGCACGCCAAAAAAAAAAGAGGGAAAAAACTGAATATCAAGTTTTTCCGCGTCAGGTGGGCAAATGCACCAAACTTGGCGGCAAAAAACTTGCAGCATTAAGTGCACTTGGCCACGAGCAGACGAGGGAAAGGGGCAACTGCTGCCAGCTCATTAAAAGTAAAAATGATATGCATTAAGTTGGCAAGTCGGTAACGAGAACGTTAAAGGGCTGAAACTGCAGTCATTAGGGCAAACTTACGCGTCTCCGCTAATGGTCAATGCTAATTGCGTGGAATACGTTCGTAATGCAAGCCACATCTGACCCTCCGATTTAACGGCCGCCCACGGCCCACTGTCACCTTTGGCGCATAAATTGTCATAATTGTTTGCCACGTCCCGAAGTATCAATGCATATTTCATCTGGCTGACAGATGCATTAACGTGTCTAATCGCCAGGCATGGCCCCCACATGCCGCCCAGGACAAAAGAACAGCGGGCATTATTCATTCAGCGTAACAGCACACAATTTATGTCCTCGCATAGCCGCATGCCTGACATTCCAGGCGTTGCTTAGCTCAGCTGACATGCGAGTATTTCGCTCCCATTCTCCGATCTGAGCTGCTTTAATATTTATTTCGTTCACTAACTGACAACATTCCCTACAAGCAGTTGCTATGCGTAACCCACACTAAGTCTCCTGTCACATCGTTGTCAACAGGGCGTATGCGTCATATGCATGTTTTACCTCGAAAATCAAGCTGTTCAATATAGTTCGACGGTCGCTTTGTCGAATTGTGTCGATTGTGTGCGGCTGGCCCAAGTATGGGCTTCATGTTCTCGGCTCATATATCAATTGATAAACTGATAATGGGAACCTGAATGAACACACCATAATTACCCTATGACTCAGCAGGAATAAGCATGAACATTGCAGTCGGGTGTAACTGACAGCACAATTCTCATTCACTGTGTAATCAGTGGCAAACAATTTGCTGTGCGATCTTTGGCGGAGTTCATCAGATAAAATCGATTTGCCACGCCCCCAGTGGGCAAAGCCAAAAAATTATTTGCGCAATCTTGAGAGGAACTCATTTGTAATCTGCCTGCAAAAATTTGATTTATCTAGATTTAAAACTGAGGGAGATATAAAGATTAAATCGATTTGCCACGCCCCCAGGAACTCATCAGTAATCTGTCTGCAAAAATTAGATTTATCTAGATTTAAAACTGAGCGAGATATATACATTAAATTAAAATGCCACGCCGCCAGTCGGCGTAGCCAAGAAAGCTTAACTTTTTATCTCACGTTTTCCCTTCGTGAATGAGTATAAAAATAGATACTTAACAATCGAGCGAATCATTAAATTTGTCGGCTTCCGTGATTCAACAATTTTTAAGGTGCGATTACTCAACTTGAATTAAGCCGAAAATATGGGGTGATTAATTCAAACCAATACTTCAATTACTCCGATTTCTGGTAGTTTAATCATACATTCTTGGAAAACATAAAAACTTAAATAAAATAATAAAGCGCCTTGCATATTTAATGACGTCAGACATCGGCCACGGCAGCAATGAGCTTCGTGTAGACCTCAATGCCGTGCAAATACGTATTCGCACGAATGTACTCGTCGTGATCGTGCAGCAAAATGGGCGTGTTGTTCATGGGCGAGAAGCCCAATGCCGGAATTCCCAGAGAGCGCAAGAAGCGGCTGTCGGTGTTGCCCGGACAGACATGCGCTCGGAATTTCAGGTTGCTGTTGGAAAAGGAAAAGGGAAAAATACAATCACGATTCACTCCTTCAGTCTGAGCATACACATACAGTTCATTCAATGTCTTCTCGAAGGCGAGCCAGAACGGATTTGAGTCATCCACCTTCGTCGGCGGCACATATTCGTCCTTCTGTTCGAACACGATCTCAATGCCGCCGCCGGCCTCCTCGCACCAGTCGCGAATCTGCTGCTCGAAGGCAGCCAGATCCACGTCGATGCCAATGCGCACATCGAACACCACCTCGAGCAGCGCTGGAACCACATTCCTCTGCACTCCACCCGTCACTACGGTCAAATTCACGGTGGTCACATCGCCAAAGAAGAGCTTCGAATTATCCTTCAGCTGCTTCACCTGGCTGGCGCGGAAGGTCATCATCTTATCCACAATATAGTGAAGCTTTTCGCCGGCGGTGTTGGGCAACAAAATGGAACCGTGGCCAGCAGTTCCGCTGATCTTGAATCGAATGTCTGCAAAAACAATGGGTATATCATCCTGCGGCGGACTTATTGCCTGATTGATATTTACGCCAATTGGTGCGCTCTGCAAAGTAGACATAATAGGAGTCGTCCAAGCTGGAAGATCCCTCGTCTAGGCTAAGGCCCACATTCAGGGCCTTGAAGTAATCCCCCTTTATAAATTCGCGCATTCCAAAATCACCGCCAACCTCTTCATCCGGCACGTAGGTGAGGTACACAGTCCGCTTTGGCTGATATCCACTAGCCTTGAGGGCCCGAATGGCGCCCAGATATTGAGTTCCCACACACTTCATGTCCTGCGCGCCACGCGCAAAGATGCGACCTTCATCGTCCAGATCGGCGGCGAAGGGTTCGTGCGTCCATTTGTCCGCGAAAACGGGCACCACATCCGTGTGCGAGTTGAGAATGATGGCAGGCAGTTCAGGCTGCTTGCCGAGCCATTTCAGTATCACGACGGGATTGTCTTCGTTCACGGGACAGACGACATCCACGGGCAGGTCGAGGCTGGCCGCCTGACGTTTCAAGAACTCCACGCAGGGGGCTGTAAATCGATCACTTGGGTTAATCTCACTTGAAACGTTTTTATGGTACAGTTCCTCTAATAAACGCAAAGGCTTATCGCGATCATGCACAATTTCAACTTACTGTAATCTATATTTGGGTGCACGGTTGGTATGCGCAGATATTCACGGAAGATTTGAATTTCTTCATTATTTTCCCACTCAGCTTTGCTCATTTTCGAATATTTACAAACAAAGTTCGATTCTTTATATAGGTTTTAAATAAACACAAGCAGCAGCTGCCCACAGATGCCCGGCAAAAGGAATACTTGTGAACTGTTCCAGCGGTAGCCGACGACTAATTGGGCGTTTTATCAGCCCATCGCTTAAATATGAAATCCCGCCATCCATTACGCAGCTTTGCGTTAACAACGTGTCTGCTTTTATCATATTTATAACTAAGTCACCAATTCTTATCAGTTTTATGTGTTCTTTTTTTAATGACCTTTAATCACAACATTTCGCTGATTGAGCTTGTCGAAAAAAAATATTTTCATTCAGTTACAATTAATTTCGATACTCGCTCACGAAGTAAAAGGAGCATATTGGGTTTGTGCAATGTTCGTCTTGAAGCTAGAGAATTACAATTAAAAGATAAGGTGTTTAGATTTTGTTGATAGATCTTTATGATCTTTATATCTCCCTCAGTTTTAAAGTGTGATACACATACTTATTTAGACAGATTAGTGATGAACTCCTCTATTATCAGGAAAAGTATAAAAAGCAGTTAGATATAGAAAACATATTTAATAAATAAATCTTTTCGCTTCTACTAGTTTCGTTGATCCAAAAATTCGCTGGAAGTTGTAGGCCAACTCTATACCCCGGCAATAGCTGATATGACCTTTTTGTAGACCTCAATGCCATGCAGATACAGATCCGCACGTGTGTATTCATCGTGGGCGTGCACCAGGACGGTCATGTTCTTCATTGGCGAGAATCCCAATGCGGCAACTCCGAGCGGGCGCAGGAAGCGACTGTCCGTGCAGCCGGGACAGACTCTGGTGCTGAACTTCAAGTTGCTGTTGGACGGAATTCGGGATGCCAATCATTCGACTTTCACTCTGGGCATAAGGCATACTAACAGTTCGTTCAGCGAGTTCTGAAAGGCCGTCCAGAACGGATTCGATGCGTCAAGCTTGGTCGCTGGCACAAATTCATCTTTGCGATGGTATTCGAGCTGAATGCCGCCACCGGCCTCCTCGATCCAGTCGTGTATTTGCTTCTCGAATGCCACCAGATCCACATCGATGGCAATGCGGAGGTCAAAGACCGCTTCGAGCAAAGGAGGAACCACATTGCTCTGGACACCACCACTCAATTGGGTGAGATTCACCGTGGTCACATCGGCCATGAGTCTTTAAGCCTCTGCACCTGAGCTGCCCGCAGCCCCATCAGCTTGCCCACAATATAGTTGAGCTTCTGGCCGGCGGTGTTGGGCAGCAGCAGGGATCCATGGCCAGCATTGCCGCTGATCTTGAATCGAATGTCTGCAATAATATAATAATATTGTGTCTCACATATATGTTGATCAGGACGAGTTCAGTTTTTTACATACGCCATGGGGTGCGCTCTGCGTAATAGATGTAATACACATCGAAATTATTAGAAGAGCCCTCGTCTAAGCTGAAGGTCACGTTCATGTCCTTGAAGTAGTCTCCGTTCACAAACTCGCGCATGCCCAGAGCGCCGCCCAGCTCCTCGTCGGGCACAAAAGTCACGTAAACCGTTCGCTTCGGCTGATATCCACCAGCTTTGAGTGCCCGAATGGCGCCCAAGTACTGAGTCCCAATGCACTTTGTGTCCTGCGAGCCGCGCGCGTAAATGCGACCCTCGTCATCCAGATCGGCGCTGAAGGGCTCGTGGGTCCACTGGTCGGGGAACACGGGCACCACATCCATATGCGAGTTCAGCATGATGGAGGGCAGCTCTGGCTGGCTGCCCAGCCACTTCACTATCACCACGGGATTGGACTCGTTGACGGGATAAACGACATCCACTGGAAGTCCAATGCTGTCCGCCTGTCGCTTGATGAATTCCACACACGCGGCTGCAAAGTGGATATTACGGATCAGATAAAAGCATAACAAGCTAGTCACGAAATCATAATCAAAACAAGTAAGATGGCTCTAGCCGGGAGTGCCCGACTAGGAGATACCCTGATCCCAGTATTGTTTTTAATATAAAATAATAGAGTGAAAAATGTCTATGATTTGTTGTGTGTGCTTTGGCTGCATGAAATGCAATGGCAGAAATCAACATACTGGCAGAGAGAGAGAGAGAGAGAGCGCGAAAGTAAACGCTGTGAACGCTGTCAGAACAAAGAGATAAATTCCTAATACTCAATGGAAGACAATTAACTTTGATCCTCTTATGCGTGTGCGTGCACTGGCTGCAACTTCCAGAGAGAGAGAGCGCCCACTGGTAACGATAGTGTCTCCCGCTCACACTCACAATTCTTTGGCATGCATCCAGCCGTGAGCGCCAATGCTAAGAGCGGCCATTGTGGGTGGTGAGCAAGGAGCTATGCTAACTGCGTGCTGCTCTTAGCTGCGATTGTATTAGTGCCAATGCCGGCTTGTCATAAATGCTACAGAAATGAGATGATTTAGTCTCTGTGCGTCTGCGCTGTTGATCGGACGTGTCCTTCGCGTGCGCGTGTTTATATAAAAGCGATTACTGCGTGGCGTGTGTATTTATTTAACTTCGATTTATCTGTACTAAGTCGGGTTTGCGTTCGTGCAGCTGTATTGAAGTCGTTAAAAATCGTGGCTAATATACTCCACTATGGAAAGGTAATACAAATTTCTTAGTTTATGTTAGAGAAAATGTCCACAAAGAAAGCTATCTCAAACAAGTTTACACACAAGATTTGTATCTAATTTTGGGAAACCCACTAAAAATGTAATATCTTAATAGCTTTTGAGCGAGTTATCCGATTTGAATTCGTCGCGTATTTGAGAAACAAATAAACAGTAACAATTTGCATGAAAGAATTGCTGCAGCTGCAAAAATTTAAATTTTTCACTGACTACTTACAGATTTTAGTCCCATAAACCAGATGAACTATAAATTGTGTTGGTATCTGTTTTTATGTCTTGTTAAAGCAATTTTCGATCGGTGCATAACTAGATTTTTAATGCTTATATATTGCTGTGATATTATTTTAAATATATATAGCAGTTAACTATTCCATCATATAGAGATGCAAGGACCTTTATTATCTCGCAAACTTACTGTAATCTATGTTTGGGTGCATCGAGGGTATGCGCAGATATTCACGGAAGATTTTAATTTCCTCATTATTTTCCCACTCTGCTTTGCTCATTTCGAGATAGAAAGCAATTCGGGAGTTAGCACTTTCTTAACGCTGCCGGGGTATTTTTAAAACTGAAGTCTGGGCATAAGTCTGCCTCATGTTTATATCCAACCACGACGACGACATAGACAGAGGCAAAGCCTATATTTGTACACTCAAAGAAAAACGAGGCTATTAAGCCAACTATTACTAACAAAGATTTAAGTATATTTGAATGCTAAAATGATCGTAAATCGCAAGTCATGAACAAAATACTATATTCCAAAATTTACTGGAAATACGCCTAAATCGTGAATAATTAACGTTTCTTAGATCATTTAAGTTTTTTATTAATTTTGTATTATTTCAAATAAGGAAGAATATTCTTCAAATAAGAATTTCGATCTCAAGTTCAGAAATTTAATACAACGTTGCTGGTTTTTTTGTGAGTGTACATGTGTTTCTATTGTGGTTGGTTTTTGTCAGATTTATGACTGCTTGTTTTTTCTTTCTGATAAATTTGGTTGATATGCTTCTTATCGGAGTAAATAATGTGGTTGCAAATGGGGCCATTTTCAAAAATGTTTTTTTTTTTTTTGTTTATTTGCAATCTTAATATTTTCACACACATTAACACTAGGTTGAACGTAATTTATTAGCCTGCAATAAATTTGTATTATTAGTATAAATGCCGTATAAAGAACGTTTGTTGCTAAAGCAAAAATCACAATCTAAGCCCTAATTAACTGGCCATGAAGATCGCTTTGATTACTTCAATCTTCATTAAAATGTGTAGATATAAAAGTAATTAATCAGTTTCCTTTAAATTTTCCCACCGTGATAGCAAAAATCAATTTAAATGTATTTATTAATTAAGACATGCTGATTTGAGATAGCGAATTTCGAACCCAAATGTTGGCCTAGATGTTGGGTCTTTATTTATCAGACATAAAGTACTCATTTTTTAATCTAATCAGTATAGACATACTTAGGGTTTTTTATCAATGTTTCAGGTCTTTTCTTAGTTGTGTGGTTTATAGTGTCTGTGGTTTGTTAATAAATAAAAAAAAACCAATTTAAACATATTAAAATGATTGTCTTACGTAAAAAATGGCTTAGATTTTTAGTAAAAGTTTAATGAGCGTCTATTTAAATTTGTTCAAAGCTTACAGATAGGATTTATCTAATCTAAATAAGATTAAAATATCTAAATGTTTGCCACAATTCGCACTGTCTTTATGGCGAGGCGTTTCGGATAACTCAAAGAAGAAAAGCAATACACATTTGTTCGTTACTTCAGAGATAGATAATATAAACTAGTCAAAAATATTTTATATAATTGCAAAACTGCGTTCTCAAAAATCGTAATATTATTAAATATATTAAAAAAAAATTATTTTAAAATGTATATTATTCGCCTGATATAGCCACAACGCACTAGAATCAGATTATATATATATTTTATAATTGAATATTTGTCCAACTGTGGACAAATTCGAGAACAATGTTCTTACTTCAAAAAATATATAATAATAATATAACATTAGATATAAAAAGTATTTCGATTGAATTTATATTTATAACATTTCACGCTTATTTAAAGTGCGAAAATCTGTGTAATGAACATTTTGTATTTAAATAAAGTAAAAAATAATTTACGAATATTTATGAATAAAATGTTCTTAAAATATTCAACACAAAAAAGTATGAACTTTTTTCCACCAGTACTTGTATAAATGTCAGCGTTTTTCTCCGAGTGTACTTGTGGGTCACTAAACTTGTTAGCTTTCAAGCTCTTCAAAACAGCTTGTTTTCATATTTTATCGAATTATTGGAATGCTTCCGATGATAGCACATTCTGACTATTATCAGCGAATAGGACTTCAGGTTTTGTGTAAGCCCCGACGCCGACATCGAATCCAAAGTTCACTTTAGTGTTTTAGTTGTACTGTTTGTTTTTATCAGCTTAATAGCTACCGGCCTTTATTATTCATTTGGCTAATTATAAAACTGATATGCTTCTTATCGATGGGGTTTTTTTTATCAAAAGTTTTCTTTCAATCTACGTTTTTGCACAAATATTACAAATACATATTTGTAATAGTACACAATTTCAGATCAATTAAATATTAATCGCAAAATAAAATCCAATTACAAATGTATTACAAAGACTCTGCTGCTGTTTATTACAAAAGTGAAAACTAATTAAAAATCAGCTTTGACAATTTCATTAAAGTTCAATGTGGGTCCACTTTCATATATTGGCGACAGCTGCAATAAGTTTCCTATAAATTGCAATCCCATTCAGATAGGAGTCCGCTCGCAAGTATTCATTGTGGTCATGCAGCAAGATGGGTGTGTTGTTAATAGGCGAAAAGCCCAAAGCCGGAATACCAACGTGTCGCAGAAAACGGCTGTCTGTGGCGCCCGGGAAAACCCGTTGACGAGTTTTCACGCCGCTGAATTATATATGAGAAGGTCAGGACCTAAGAGAATCGGCGGCTTGTTACTCACAGTTCGTCGAGGGCTTGTTTGAAGGCCACCCAATATGGATTGGAGGCGTCGACCTTGGTCGGCGCCACATACGGTTCCTTCCACTCAAACACCAGTTCAATGCCACCACCTGCCTCTGCGCACCAATCGCGAATCTGCTGCTCGAGGGCAACCATGTCCACAGTTATGGCAATGCGAATGTCAAAGACCACTTCCAGCAAAGGGGGCACCACATTGCTTTGCACTCCTCCAAACACTTGGGTCAGATTGACGGTGGTCACATCGCCAATGTCAATGCTGGAGTCTTCTTGCAGACGTTTCACCTGTGACTCCCGGAACTCCATCATCTTACCCAGAACGTAGCTGAGTTTCTGGCCAGCGGTGTTGGGCAGCAACAGGGAACCGTGGCCAGCTGTGCCACTAATCTTTAGCCTGAGATCTGAAAGAGCGTTCATTGCAAGGTTTCGCCTTCTGGTATTCTGCACGCAACTTACGCCAGATAGTTCGCTCAGCATAGAACACGGAGTAGCTGTCATCCTCACTGGCGATGCCCTCGTCAAAGCTGAACCCCACGTTTAGTTTCTTGAAGTAATCGCTCTTGATCAGCTGCTTCATTCCCTGACTAATGCCTGCCTCTTCATCAGGTACAAAGGTGAGATATACCGTTCGCTTTGGCTGGTGCCCATTCGCCTTCAGAGAGCGAATGGCGCCCAGATATTGAGTTGCAACGCACTTCATATCCTGCGAGCCACGGGCATAAATGCGTCCTTCGTCGTCCAAATCGGCGCTAAAAGGCCCGTGGGTCCACTTGTCCGGGAATACGGGAACGACGTCCATGTGCGAATTTAATACGATGGAAGGCAGTTCAGGCTCTTTTCCCAGCCATTTCATAACAACAATAGGGTTCAGTCCGACATCGACAATATCCACGGCAAGATCCAGGCTAGCTGCCTGACGCTTCAAGAACTCCACGCAAGCGGCTGCATTAATCGAATGAATTCGTTTTTAAAAGATTTCTAGTGTTTTTCGTTGGCTTTGTCAATTTCTTACAGTAATCCACATTTGGATGCACCGATGGAATTCGTAGATATTCGCGAAAGATTTTAATTTCTTCATCGTTTTCCCACTGAGATTTGTTCATTTTGTAAAAATATATTGTTTATAGGGCTTCGTTCGCAACCTCTCAACGTGGATCAACGTTTGTTCAAATATCGAAAAACACATTTCTTTTAAATACCAAAAACTTATGTGGACCGTAAAATAGGTTTACGTTGAAGATGCGGTTAATTTAATCGGACAAGTTCCCAAAAAATTGCGGTTATATTTGTTATCTGCGGTTCTATTGAGGTCATTTATCAAAGCTCATACTTTTGGGGGTTTGTAATGGCTAAGAAAAAGATAAACTATTTTTGCGTACGGCTTAGGAGAATGCATACATATATAAAAACTATATTTTTCCATGCCACTTTAGAATGAAAAGCTTTTGATTTTGGCTGTTCTTGTTGTTTGTGGTTGTTTATAAACAAATTAAATGCCAGGCGTATTTTTAGTTCAGAAAAGTCGCCAGGTGTTTATATTAATAGAATACCGTTCTACTGCATTAAATAAAGCCCACACGCGCAATTTCAAAATTGTGGTTTTGACCAATTTTACAACCTGTGAAATTTGACCTTCAACTTTTTTTTATATTTAAAGCGCAAAATAATGTAATTTAAGGTGTAGGTGTGTATTTACTGGAAACTGATAAGGATGAGCTATTATTTCTATGAAGTATTGTTAACTTCTTGAAATCGTATTTCATAGTGTCTGCCCCAGAAGCTGTGTTTATTTTATTTTACTATGTGCGGCTGTCTGGGTACGTGTTAGTGTATATAATATTTGTCAAAATTAGCGCTATTAAGTATTAACTGTTTAGATAAAAATTTCAGATAACAGCAGTGTTATCGCTCTAATGTGCACTTAAGCGTGTATAATAGGATATTCATGGCAATTTTATTTCACAGCCATGACAAGCAGAAAAGAAAGAAAGCAAAAAAAACTTTAAAGAGTTAGCCTTTATTAACGTGAACAATCGAATGGAATGAGAAAATTCAGTCAACAATAAAAGTTTGCATTAGTTTGCTTTTAGGCATTGGCGACAGCTGCAATAAGTTTCTTGTAAACATCAATGCCGTTCAGATAGGTATCCGCACGCAGAAATTCATCGTGATCATGCAACAGTATCGGGGTCTTGTTGATGGGTGAAAATCCCAGGGCCGGAATTCCACAATGGCGGACGTAGCGGCTGTCTGTGGCGCCAGGGAACACGTGGTATCGAGTCTTCAGACCGCTGCACGAACAAAAAGAACATAAAGATATAATCTCAACGCTTCGCATAATGCTTACAGCTCGTCCAACGCTTGTTTGAAGGCCACCCAATATACGTTCGATGCGTCTATCTTGGTGGGCTCCACATAGGGGTTTTTCATCTCGAAATCCAGTTCAACGCCGCCACCTGCCTCTGCGCACCAGTCACGAATCTGCCTCTCGAAGGCATCCACATCCACAGTTATGGCAATGCGAATGTCAAAGACCACTTCCAGCAAGGGGGGCACCACATTGCTCTGTACTCCTCCACGCAGTTGGGTGAGATTGACGGTGGTCACATCGCCAATTTGAATGCTAGAGTCTTCTGCCAGTCGCTTCACCTGCGATGCCCGGAACTCCATCATTTTATTTACAACATAGTTAACCTTCTCGCCAGCGGTGTTGGGCAGCAACAGGGAGCCGTGGCCTGCAGTCCCACTGAACTTGAGCTTGAGATCTGAAAGTGCCTTTCAATCTGAGATTGTCCTTTGGCATATTTGTGCATTTAACTTACGCCACAAGGTCCGTTCGGCATAGTACACGGCGTAGCTGTCATCCTCACTGGCGATGCCCTCGTCGAAGCTGAATCCCACGTTTAGCTTCTTGAAGTAATCGCTCTTGATCAGCTCGCGCATGCCCAGATGACCTCCAACCTCTTCATCCGGCACGTAGGTGAGGTACACAGTCCGCTTTGGCTGATATCCACTAGCCTTGAGGGCCCGAATGGCGCCCAGATATTGAGTTCCCACACACTTCATGTCCTGCGCGCCACGCGCAAAGATGCGACCTTCATCGTCCAGATCGGCGGCGAAGGGTTCGTGCGTCCATTTGTCCGCGAAAACAGGCACCACATCCGTGTGCGAGTTGAGAATGATGGCAGGCAGTTCAGGCTGCTTGCCGAGCCATTTCAGTATCACGACGGGATTGTCTTCGTTCACGGGACAGACGACATCCACGGGCAGGTCGAGGCTGGCCGCCTGACGTTTCAAGAACTCCACGCAAGCGGCTGTAAAACGCAATTGGTTAATCTTTATGTGATACGGTTTCTGATATGAAATCAAATGCTTATCACGCGGCAATATGGACACATATAAACCGATATTTACAATCTCAAACAAAACTTACTGTAATCCACGTTTGGATGGACCGTTGGAATGCGCAGATATTCGCGAAAAATGTTGATTTCCTCATTGTTTTCCCACTCGGATTTGCTCATGTTGATCAGTTGCCGCAGCTCTCAGATGCACATGGAAATTTTGAAATGCGAGTGCGAATCTGAAAATGTACGAACTTTGATAATCTGCCAAGCAGCTGAGTCTTGGGCGGGATCAGCTGTGCACAGAATCGCAATAGCTTCTCAACACTGGCAGCGATCGTCTGCGACTGTGTGGCCGTTGGGCCGCTCAGCTCGTTTAAATATGAGAGAGAGGCGATATTATCTCGTCACTGAGGTTTTCGCCGCTTATCGGCCTGAAAGTCTGCCATTACCTTTATTGCTTGTTATACTCGTTCACGAAGTCAAAAGAGTATATTGGCTTGACCTAATGTCCGTCTTGATGTTTATCTCTATTGAAGCTAGGGACTTGAAATTTGGGAATTTGAGAATATCAATTTATATTGGCCGGATAAACCGAGAAAATCCATATATCCCTCAATATAAGAGTTAGAATCACAAATCACAAAAATCGATATTTATCCAATATAACAATAATAATTAAGGCCATTTTCGACTGTTATTAATGTACTATGAACGAGTATTGCGCAACTGGTTACGCCCGACTGCGCTTTTCTTGCTTGTTTGTTTATAGTGTGGCTGCGGTTTATAATTTGTTTACAATTCGCTTGCTAATCCACGCATAGGGTATTACTGGCCCCTCTAGGCTCTTTTAGGTGCGTATAAATACGCGTGTACTGGAGAAATTGGAGCAATAATTGCAGGTCGTTGGAAATGTTCTGTTCGTTCCGCAATTCGCCAGAGGGTTAGCTTTGGTTTAGTGTTAAATTTATATTGTACATTCCACTTAAATTCCTAATCAGCGAGCGTTGCACACACACACACACACACACACACTTGTGTATATTCGCACATGAGCATCTAGTCCAAACATGTGGCATGTAAACAAGTTGTTGTTGTTGCTGCTGTGGATGTTGCTGATGCTGATGCAGATGCTGTTGCTGATACGAGCGCTGTTGATGTTGTTGATATGCTCAGCAACTGCTTAGCGGGCGTGGCAGCTGGCATCTGCCAAAGCATTCGTGAGTGTGTGTGAGTGTTTGTTTTTCGTTTGCTGGTGTGTGTAGGTGTGTGTGTGTGTGTGTCAGATTTCACGCTCGTTTCAATGGGCGCAAATTGCTGTACACAAAACTTGCACGAAACAAAACGCAAACGACGAGATTTTTGCCGTGGACTTCAGTTCGCTTTGTTTGCACTAGATGGGTGTATCTTTTGGGGCATATAGATACACACAAACATATTTTCGTGCCATCACAAAAAGTCATTAAAAGTTCATTAACAATGTTGCAAGGATTTTCATGGCAGCGACTGTGCCACCAACTACGGCAGCGACTGTTTCAGCAACACATGTCTACATTTCAAATAGCAAACGAACGCAAACACAAACCGGCACACATACATATGTACATACATACATATACAACTCAAACAAGTCAAACAATACGCAGTCATGCATATGCGATATCGGAGATAAACATGTACATACATATATTTAGTTGTATATAATAACAAGTCGCGAGTGACCGACTAGGAGATGCCCTTTAGCCAGCTTTGAACAACTGTTACTTTCTTCTATCTATATATATACACCCATGGTCACAATAATAAGTACATCATCATAACTTCCCTTCCTTTTCAACTATCTTTGATTTTATTTACAAATTAAAATCGGTCTAAATGTAAAATATGACTTAAAAAGTGGTTGGACTATATAATAAGTACAGGTTTTTAAAACACGCTTATCTTGAATATATGTACATAATATCGAGTCTCTAGCTCAAATGATAGAGACTGATAGAGAATATATATATATACACTTAATTGATTCGGAAATGCTGACATATATCCTTTTCAATAAGTTTAGGGTATAAAAACCAACTAAATAGCACACTTTGGTTGTATAGCCAAGGGTTCGCCCATTATTGTTGTAGGTGTGTTTGTCGTCGCTGTACAAATAAACTACATAAATACAATTATTGTATATTGTTACAATTATGCAGACAACAGGCGGATGTTTTTTGCCATTCCATATTTCAACGGCAGGTAAAGCTCTTGAAATTCCCGTTTTTTTTAATGTGCAGTTCCATTAAGTTTTAGCACCTTATCTTTTCATTGTCGTCTCTTTGTGCCTGAAGTTATTATCATCGACAGCACTTACTACGCCTAAGCATTGTTCAACATCTGCGGCAAACATTTCAATCTCTTCTCTTTTCATATTTTCCACCATCTATGTGGCTACACCTTCTATAGAATAAGCAAATAGCTCAAGGACACGCTTTTATGCGTGCTTTTCCATCTTAGAGTTGGACGCGTGTCATTTTTACTTTCGTGATAAAAGCACGCGTGATTAACAACTGGATTTTATCAGATTAAAATACCTTGGCAAATGTGTGCTTTATTTGTATAGTTCATTCTGCTATCATTTAAAAACTAAATTGAATGCATTAATTTTTATAAACTACTTAATTACTCCTCAATTGTTGAGCTTGACTGGAATATCTTGAAAATCAAAAACATTTAATTTATTGTTGACTTGGTTTGGATATCGTGACAAAATTATAATGTCCTGCTTATATAATTTTTCAACGTGCGTGTCGCAAGTGCGAAAATATATTTAAGTTCATCTTCATCTCTATTGTAAATTATAAAAATGCAAATCGCTGTGCAGTTTTATGCGTAGTTGCATTTGTGCGTGAGTAGTAAAATATGTATATGTGCTTAAGTCTTAAGTGCAGTGACAATACGCAATATATTTCCCAAGGTGGTGGTTGAGGGAACTGTGAGCCGACTGTAATTATCGCTGTATATGTATATATATACAAAGATACAAAGCTAAGTGAAGTGCCATAATTACACGTATGTATATTTCTGCCTTAAAATTAATATGCATATCTTAGTTTATCAACGTCAATCAAAACTCCCTAGATAGACGTTGTCAGACTCAAGCACGGAGTAGAATGAGTAACGTTTTGTTCCTAAAATTCTCGGAATGTGTTGTTCTTGAATATGCCTAATTTAATATGACTTATTTCTTCCTGGAATCAAGTATAATATATTTTTATATAAATATTTACATAAGCGTAAACGGATTTACATAAAGTAGAATTTTTCTTAAATTTACTACTGTGTTTGAGTACAATATGTAAGAATTTTATGTTTCTTAGAAACGTGTCTTGAAATGAGAATCTTTTCTTATGTTAAAGTATTACATTGTTGGTTTTTCTCTAAGTGTATGCTTGGTTTTTTAGAGCAAATATTTGCACATAGTTATTGCTTTTCTCTTTACAACTGGCAACGTTAAAAAATTGTTTGCGGATTAAATTTAAAATATAAATATTGTTTGAGCTTAAAAGTCAAGGTTTTGGCATTATACAAATTTAAAAATGCAAATGCTTTTAGTTCATCACTACTATGTTCACTTGAACAAGAGTAGAGATAACAAATGAAAAATTAAATCCTGAAAGCTCTGATCCGTTGGAGCTACATTTAATTTTTTAGCTATGGTCTAACCCACAAGAGAACCATAACTTTCAGTTAAACGGAGTGTGGTAAAAACTGTAATGGTTTTGATGATGCTTTTAGACAGGCTTACTTAATAGTGAAACTCAAATGAAAGGATTTTAAAATTTAAAAACTATAGTTTCTTTAATTCTTGTACTAATTAATTATATCTACGTTAAAGCTTTACTAGATTGTAATTTTGTGCCTATGTGTTTTGTTTTAATAGAGCGCAATATGACGTAAATTGGTTTTCATTTGTCACATTAACTTTGTGAAAATTTAAATTTGTTAACAACTAACGAAGCCTCGTTGAATTAATTTGCATTGATTATTGATTAAGGCATATAACTGATTGTAAACAATGCCAGTTTACATATTTACACATCTTTAATAATACAAATACACAAATTTTAATAATTTAAAGCGATCTCTGTTCAGTTGTGTTCATGTTTTAAATGCAAATATCTAATTACGCAGCTCTCTATAGCCAAATGCAATTAAGCTACTCAAATATTTAATATGCGTATTACAGAAATGCATTTGCTGCAAAATTTGTTTTGTTAATACATAGCTTGTAATCGGGGGCAGTGGGCGTGCCAATATCCTAGCAAATGTTTTCATCTGCATAAATGAAATGGTATCCCCATGTTAGTATTGGGTTGATTACGTGTTACGATGGCCAATTGCAATAACAGAGTTTTGTTTGAATGATTTTTTATAAAAAGACCCGAGGAAAAACAAACAATTTGTATCATTGATTTAATTTGTGATAGGAAAAATAAATATTTAAAAATATGGTTTCGCTTGAATATTAGTTGAAATTAATTAATTTTGTTTTTTATTTGAGCTCGGTCCAATATAGTTTTATATATAGAAATTACAATTGAAGTGCAAAATATATTGCATACTTATCTGCGCGCCTCTTCAGCGCAGAGAATAAAATGAATATAACAATTCCAAGAAGTGAGAGTGCTATGGCAGATACCCTGTGGCCAGCTCTGAATTGGTAAGACATAGAGGATCTAGGTTCGAAATTTTATTAATTATTAATATCAAAAAATTCGAATATTCTCGAACATTTACTATCTATGAGATATGCTCAAGAAACCGGGGCAAGATGCCGATATTTATTAAATTTCGGTATCGCAAACTGTCGATAATTTGAAATAAATTAAATTTGAATGCACTATATTGGGTCCTTCACTCTGATGCATAGTTTGTTACAGGGTATAACAACATTAGCAACAGAAATGTCAGCAAGAAGCTTAGCTGTAATCCTCAGGTGGCCGGGGGTTGAGGGGTGATATATAAATGCGAAACCAAAGCAACGCTATGCAAAAGACGAAAGGTCGCTAACGAAGCATTCGCAATAGCCCCGATAGACGAGCCAAACACATCAAATGCGGCCCGTGGCAATGCTGCCATCAAGGCAAATAAAAGACGAAAGTTATGATAAATGCAGATGGAGTACAGCTAGCACCATTATTGCCTGTCATTTCTCATCAGCCAACATCGACAACAGACACAGTTGCCTGCGCTCGGGAAGGGGGTGGGGCAGCCGACAGCCCACAGCCGACAACTGACAAGCGACAAGCGACAGGCAACAGCCGACTTCCGGGTGCTGCCGCCATATTTGCCTGGCTGTCATGGCTGCCAGGCACTGAATGGCTTCTAATAAAAAACAAGCATGATTTTTGCTACGCTTTTATTTTCCATTACTAGGCCCTCCCGTGCCGCTTGTGCCCCTGTTCTTTGCCATCCATAAGAGCGATGAGCAGCAATTTGCAAAGTTTTTGCTCGCTCTCACACACCCATAAATATGTGTACATACATTGTGTGTGTGTGTGTGAGTGCAGGAAACTCGGAAAAAACTTTATTTTTCTGCTGCTTCATTTGACTGCTGTGTTTGCCGCGACAAATTTTTGTTTGTCTGTCTCCTTTGAGAGGCTTCCCTGCACACACTCCTCCAGCTAACTGTGCAGCCATGCAGCATGTTGTTACCACTGTGCACTATGGGGAATTCGACCTCTTTTTCGGTCCGAAACTCTTTTTTACAACTGCATAAAACAAGCAACTTTTGGCTTTAATAAATTAAAATTACATCAACTAGCAAGTTACATGCCAAACGTCTTTATAGTGTGCCAGTCTGTTCAGATGAATTTTTTTTTTATTAAAGTAACTTTAAACTGAAAATTAAATGCATCTGCAGCCAATATTTTAAGAACTTTGATTTTAAAATTGAATGTGATTTAAGCCTTGTGTGTCACCTTGAAAAAAAAATGTACCTTTAGATGGAGATACAAAATTTTGCCTGCATTTGGCACCTTTTTTTTTACTTTTTCGGGAAACTCAGTCTCATCACACATTCATTGGAAACTCATAGTTATTAATTAAAATCTGAAAAACAGATCAAATTTCTCATAGTCCAACGTACAGCAAAAGAGTCTATAATTGTGCTGCCACCACAACTGCGACCTGAACCACGCCACTCAATATCTACTACTTTCCGTTGGCTGTTCGCTTTAAAAGAAAAATAAAATAAAAATAAATACTGCGAATCTTTCCTGTGCCATTAGCAGCTCTTTGGTTTCCCAGTGTTACCGCACCGGCACGTCCTTATAATGGTTTCCCGGTATCGCCCTACTAATTGCTGATTGCAGCTAAGTGCCCCGATTTGAGCTGCAGTGTTCAGTCTAAAAGACGTTTGGCCAGCTCTGCAATTAACTAATTGATTGAACTATTCAATCGGCCCAAATGCACGCCATGGCCAATGGCTGCCTTCATGTGTGTGGGCGTGGCAAACTTGGAATTATTTAAGTATGGGACCGTTTAACGAACCATCGAGGGGCGTGTTTGGCGGCAACGCGTGCCCTTTATCCATAGTCCATCGCATGCGGTCCTTTTAATGCAGCGCATTCAGCTGGGTGTGGCATGTGCGACGGTGGGTGGAGCCATCCTTCTGCCTTCTGTGCGGAAAATACCTGAATATGCTTAATGAGCAATTGTTAAATTTTCGGGCATTGTCTTTACATTATGTGGGCAAACCACAGACTCTGCATGCTTGGCTTATTATTTTAAAGATTTTTGCACGTACAACAAAGTTTAGACAAAGAACGCTCCCGAATCCATGCGTGCTAGATTTCCCATAACTTTGTCAAAACTGATCCGATGCTAATGATGTTTACCATTTTCATCATGGTTTGGCATCTATATTGATTGTGTATTTAAATTTATTTCGTATTTCAAATAAAATTGTTTTTGATTTTTTTTTTAAAAATCCTTTACTCCCCCTTATTTTTTTTAATTTTTTTTTTTAATTTAGAATCGCGAATTTGTACGTTTAATTGATTGCGGGTACCCTAATTAGTATAAAACGCAACTTTAAAAGTGATTCTGGGGGGGTCAAATTTTCTGTCATAAATCATGCCAAAATTTACAAAAATTTAGACAAGTAAAGTTCCCGAATCCATACAAGCAAAATTTTAAAGTCCCATAACTTTGTCAAAACTGATCCGATGTTAATGATGTTTACCATTTTCTTCATGGTTTGGCATCTATATTGATTGTGTATTTAAATTTATGTCGTATTTCAAATTAAATTTTTTTTTTTATTTTTTTTTGTGAAAAAATCCTTTACTCCCTTACTTACTTTGAAATTTTTTTTTTTTTTAATTTAGAATCGCGAATTTGTACGTTTTATTGATTGCGGGTACCCTAATTAGTATAAAACGCAACTTTAAAAGTGATTCTGGGGGGGTCAAATTTTCTGTCAAAAATCATGCCAAAATTTACAAAAATTTAGACAAGTAAAGTTCCCGAATCCATACAAGCAAAATTTTAAAGTCCCATAACTTTGTCAAAACTGATCCGATGTTAATGATGTTTACCATTTTCTTCATGGTTTGGCATCTATATTGATTGTGTATTTAAATTTATTTCGTATTTCAAATTAAATTTTTTTTTGATTTTTTTTTGAAAATATCCTTCACTCCCCCTTACTTATTTTAAAATTTTTTTTTTTTTTTTAATTTAGAATCGCTAATTTGTACGTTTTATTGATTTCGGGTACCCTAATTAGTATAAAACGCAACTTTAAAAGTGATTCTGGGGGGGTCAAATTTTCTGTCATAAATCATGCCAAAATTTACAAAAATTTAGACAAGTAAAGTTCCCGAATCTATACAAGCAAAATTTTAAAGTCCCATAACTTTGTCAAAACTATACCGATTTTCATGATGCTAACCATTTTGATCATGCTTTCGCATCTTTATTGATTGTGTATTTAAATTTATGTCGTATTTGAAATAAATATATTTTTTTTTCCAAAAAATTTCCTTTACAAAATAGTATAAGACGCAGCTTTAAAAGTGATTCTGTGTTTTACTTTCAATCCGCCAAATACATTGAAAGAAAGAGAAGGATTACCAGGAAAGACTTTGATACTATCAAATCCATCTGTTTGTGTAACATAATATTTTGTGGCATTTTGCATACATTCGCAGCATTCGAGCAACTCTCGAGTCGGCTTAGCGTGTGCCATAAACTTGACCTAATCTGTGCCATTCACAGGTAGAACATTTCCCAAATCCGCAGTACATAGCAACATAAAACAACGCAATCAGATGGTAACAACTCCCAGTCAGAACACTCTCTGGAGCGTTGACCATTGCGGCTTTTTCAGGTTTCGGGTTTCAGGTTTCAGGTTTCACATTGTTTCATGTTTATAAATATATACATGTGAGCTGGAAATGAATGTAGTAATCGTATTTTCTGCACAAAGGTAAACACAGTCGCTGGCTTTTTTAGTTTGTTGTCCGTTGCAATTTGTTGCAATTTGTTGTCTCTGTTTTGCGGTTGTTGCTTCAAATGTTTTATGACTGCAGTGCAATTGCTCTGGCACCTGCTACGCTCCACGTCCACGTCCGCATCCTAGATGTGCTGTGCCGGAAAATGCATTTACGATGCATAAACATAACGTGCCAGCGACACGCCCCCATCTGGTAAATACACTCAGAGAAAAAACAAAGAATTTCGTGCCTAAATCAAGTACAAAATCGAAAGATGTCAAATTTTTAATTTGTTAATAAGAATAACTACTAGGAATTTTGGAACCTAACATATACAAGTCCCAAAATTCTTAAAAATAAGATTTAAATACAGTTTTCAATTTAAGAAAAGCTATATTTCCATTTGTAACTTTTCAGGCATGGTTCGAGTGGTTTTTTTAAAGCAAGTGGTTTTTTATTATTAATTTAATTTAAACATTTTTGTTTTTAATTATGCAACAATTTATTTATTTACTTGGATACCAGCATTTTTTCTGTGGGTGTACGTTTACATTATAGCTAGACCTGATTGCAGTGCTGCCATTTTCCATGTGGCATGTTTGTTTTTCTGCAGGACACGTCATATTTTTTATGGCTTTTAAGTAAATATTTATCATGCACTTGCTGCATTTGGTGCCTTACCCAAATGTTTAATTTATGTAACCGAACGACACTTTCGATTGACGTTTGGGCGTTGCGCTAATTCAATTAACAATTAAATTGAGATTATTGCTTAATTTATGCAACGGCGACGGCTTTCTTAATGAGTGTCATAACAAATACCGGAGCACCCCGCGTCGGACCGTCTCTCTACGAGCTGCTGTGTTAATTAGGCGCTGCAGAGGTGCATCCTGGCAGCCTTTAACTTTTGACATTAGCTATGGCAACGGGGTCTCAGTTGCTGTCACACTGGCCAAACCCGTTGGCATCCTGTCTGACATCCGGCGACATTTGGCATTACGCCTCCGACGCCAGACGGCGCCCGAAGAATGCAATTTCCTGGTTGCCAGGGCGAAGCTCAAATTTAAATGCTCTTTTTATGCTGCCGCCGCTCTTTGGCTTTGGCCCTTACAAAACTTGTGCTATTGTGGCGCTGGCAAAGTCAAATGTTACTTATATTGATGGATTTGCACGTTGGGCCAGCATCACGCTGAGCTTCCTGTCAGGAAATGTGGAAGCCAGGACATCCCGCTTAGAGCTGTCTGACTTGCCTGTAAAAGAAATTGATTTAGCATTCGGGTGCACGAAATTGCGCAATTTATGTGGCCCAGCCGGGCTATTATACAGGCCACAAAACAGCCGCTGGGCTCCACATAGATGATAACCACAGTGCATCTGGACCCAATTTTATATGTGCAAACACATATATACCCAAAACTTATATAAGGGCTGAATTGCGATCCAGCCATGCCTGGCTAATGCATTTTTAAAGCGAAATGCATAATTTATGGGCCACAACTCCTAGCTCCAGGTCATTCAGTCAGTCATTCAGTTGGCCATTTAACATGACAGGACATCAATGGGTTGCCCATCGCCCCGCCCCTTATAACAGATTCACTTCGCTCTAATTGCCACAACTAATGCTTGCCGCAGCCGCAATATTTTCACATTTCGCACATATCTAGTATATATAGATCCGACGCTCAATATTTGTGGCTCTTTATGCGGCGTCTGTCGCCTGGCTGCCCCATGCTATATTGATTGCACAGCAGGTCGAGTAACAAAGCGAAAATATTGCATCGCTAGGCCCCATCATTGGCATTCATGCAACGGCCGCTGCATAATTTACAGCAATTTCTGCTGCAAAGCGTATTTATTATTTCTTTTTGCCCCCCTCTCAGCACGAATCATAAACTATACTGTTGAAGGTTTTAGGTTGGTACAGAACGGGGCTGGGACAGGGACGGGGTCAGGGACAGGGTTTTGATTGCCGATTTAATGCGGCATTTCATAAGTCGATTCCAGCGCAATCCAGCGCAATCCAGGCGCAAAACTCAATTCGAAATTTAATTTGAAATCGATGAACTCAGTCATTGAATGGCTTTAATTAGTAATAATACTTAATTCATAATATTATAAAGTGTTTAAAGAACAATATTTAGGAATAAAAATTATTTATAAATAGAAAAGTTTGTTAAGAGAGTATAAGTGTTTAATTTATTTACTAAACACAATAGATTATATGTATTCTATATATTATATACAGAAGAAATAATGAGAATAATTTAATAAATTAATGCTAACTTAAAGAATATTTGCCAAACAGAGAAAATGTGCTCAAAGCCTAATGTAGGTAATATATATTCAATAAAACTATATAGTTTTAGTTTTACATATAATTATCTGAAATATTCTTACTTTCATTCCTTATGTCTGCAGTTTATTTTGTGAGTTGGATATTTGATGTCCTCAATTCTGCACAAAAACCACAATTTAACAAACTGTAAAGTAAATACAAATAAATAATTTCGGAGCATCAACGCATTATGCGTATAAGGACATACAATTAATTATGAAACACGCTGACCAAAATGAGTTGTACAACAATGTAGTATAACACATACGTATATATGCCACTGAAAGGACATAAGCAGCAATAGCATTAGTGCCACGTAATCTTCATATTCATACTAGTATATGTGTGTCCCTAAGTATGTGTTAGTGCACAATATAATGCATTATAAATTCTGTTGCCCAAAATTAATTATACATGATTATGTGGCACTTACTTTTTGTGTGGAGTATTTTGTAAGAGGATTTGATTTTTCTGCTTGCATATTATCAGGCAAATTTAGTATACCATATATAGTATACCTTCATATTTCTACACATGGTATGTGGTAGAGTTATTTACTATCAAAAATAAAACTGTATGAATAGTTTTGGATACTATGGATATCGGCCTAGACAGTACTGAACATGGGAATATATATATATATATATATATATATACATATAATGTCCCAGGATTCAAATCCGAGCCTTCCTAGAATTTCATGTATGCATTGAAATACAAACATCGTTTTGTGCCTGCTTAAATAATTGTAAATATTTGCTTATTACAAAGTTCTGATGATAAGTGGTTTCAGGGAATTAATTTATGTCTAAGAAAGTGTATTACTTTTTTTTTTATATATTTTTTATTTAAAGAATTGATGTTTTAAAATATTTGTAATTTAGTTTGGCCTAATTAAAAATGTATTCTATGTTTATGGATGTATTTGTATGAATGGAGTACATATTGTTTAGTTATTTTTGTTAATATTCATGTTTTATATAAACATGTCACAAATTTGTAGTTTTCAATGGATTTAACTGTACTTTATTTGCTTTCTGACATATTAGAGTCCATTGGGACAAACCTTAGGAATGCATCAACAAATGTCTCAGCTCAAATAAAAATTACATTTACATAATGCAACTAAAACTGACAGGTCAAATGGCGCTGCAGTGTCGCCCCCCGCCCCCTCACTCCCCTCCCTTAAAGGCAGGCACAGAATGGTTTGTTATTCTTGGCTAGTGAATAAGGAAAACAATAAAGAATTTGCGGAGCAGCGCAAAGCACAAGATAATGGAAAAGATGAAATAAAACCGCTACGAAAACAAAGTCGTAAATTCAATTTAAAGCTTGACAGATTGCCACAGTGCGGCTGGTGGCCGCGCAGTGGGCGTGGCTGTGCTGCAGCTGCAACAAAATGACGTAAAAAAATGTTGTTTTTTTTACTGTTATTGTTTTGCGGGCTTTTATTCTGATTTTTTCACATTTTCTCCTGCAAGCAAAAAGTGGAAAATATATATATATATATACATGTATATATATATGAGCAGGAGCAGGCGGCAGCAGCACCAGCTAAATTAAGGTCAAGTTGCATGGAGTCAGGCACTTGGAAGGCGCCGCCCGAGTCGCGCAATTAAATGGTCTTTAATAAGCCCAACCACTTAAATAGTCAAAAATCTGGCAAAAGAGCTTGAACTGCAGTTGGGCTGGCTCCGTGGGGCATGAGGTTGCAGCTGCAGCTGCAGCTGGGCTGCTGTGGCAACAGTGGTGGCCAACTGTTTGCGCTCTGGATTTGCTTGCATAACGCGTAAGGGCAATTTTAGGCCCTAAGCAAGCGCTCGGCGCAGGAGTAATCGCTGCACGCCTGCAGCTGCTGTGACCCAGTTAAAGCAGGGATCAGCGAATGGGGGCGCCGGGCTGACTGTTTATTTACGTAGCTGCTGGAGTTTATTACGCTTTGGCGCCGTCGCTCAACCACAGTGAGGCCAATCGCTTGACAGCCGCCGCAAACGCGGCGCAATTAAAGCCAACCAATTTGAGCGCCACAATAGGGCGCTGCAGATTGCTGGCCGAGCCAATCAACGGCCACACGGCCCCCGCTCGACGCGCACCGGAACAATGGCCAAGAGCTTCGGTTGAGCGGAGAGAGCGTATTAAATATAACACGAAGAGCAAACGCGCGCGCGATTCTCAAAGGGCTGCGGCGAGGAAAACCGCGTCCAGGAAACGCGCACAAATTGCATTTTAACGCATGCAAATTGCCAGAGTCCGCGTCCTGGACGACATTATTGCATTACAGTTGCCAGCTGAGACGGACACAGTTGGGCGGCAGTCGTAAGCGCCGCAATTGCCACTTTGAGCTTGCCGAATGGCCAGTGCGTATTGAATGGGGTCCTGAATGGGGTCAACGGCTGACCTGTTTGTCTGTGGGTGGCAGCAGCACACTTCTGTTGCCAATTTTGCAACTGTCCGCTTAAAGCTCTCTACTTGCTGCAGAAGCATTGCCGTTGCCAATGCCTATAAAGCAAGCAGCAAGTGACAGCCAGCACCACCAGCACCACCCCAGCTCAACCCCACCAACAACACCACCAGCAACAGCAACAGCAACAACAAACGGGCGGACTTGCTGTTAGCCAGTACATTTTGCATTTCAGCCTTTCAGGCGCCGCGTTGCAAGACTGTCAGCCATTTGCCCCGCTGTCACAGGCACCATGGGGACTTTGGCCTGTTTATCGGTTAAAAACTAGGTTTTCACAGCTTAATTAGAATTACATCAACTAGCAATGTTAAATATCAGAAATGTTAACAGTATGCAAGTCTGTTAAGATGAATGCTGTTAAACAGCCTTCACCTGATGAATTTCAAATTTTAAAACGGATCGACCAATCAGGCGTTTAAAGAAAAGGTCTTTCAACCATCTTATTCCCCCATAATATTGATACATAATAACATAGTTTCCTCAATCCTGAGTGAAACCTGGCGAATTAATAACCTATTGTTCATAAGGCATTGTGACCTTGAAAAACAATAAATAACTCTATATAAAAAAGAAAAAAAAAAAAAAGCTTCATCTTTAAATGCAGCTAAATGCAATCACAAATACACATAAATATGCTGTTAATTATCTAAGTCAGAAAAACTTTTTAAATTGCCCACAGTGCAAGCGAGTCGGAGCAGTGCGGCGTGTGAGGGGGGCGGGGCTTGCTTTTTGGTAGCCTTTTGCCTTTGTAGCGACCATGTCCAATGCCACAGACGTGACAAGGGCTTTATTGTTATTGCTCTTGTTTGTGTGCTGCACATTTTGTAGTCAAGTTAAATATTACTCATACGCACCATTGCACTTAATAACATTTCAGCTCGCAAATATGCTGGCAACAGGCAACGCTTCTGGCTGTGACACGTTCTTGCCGGCCTCAACACACAATTGCATCGAATCAAATTAAAATAAATTCTTCTCGCATTTTGCCTACACAAATTGAACCAAATTTGTGTGCTAAGCAAAGTGCGGCAAATCTTTGATGGAATTAGCAGAGAATATGTACTAAAGCAGCAGCTGTAACCAAGTTTTTTTTTGTACCAAAACTGCTTATGTAAAGAAACGTTCAGGCTTATCGGGTATTTTGTACTTTGCAAAATCAGATTACTATAAATATTTAATTTAGTTTTTATATAAAAGCACAGCTCAGTATGGAAATATAACTCACGTCTGCATTATGTCTACAATGGTATTTAGTCTTTAGCACATCGAATTAACTATTCTTATTTGGCTTAGGGACGGTTCTTTTTGCATTGTTCTAAAAATCCCTTAAACAAGGAACCTGTCAAGTATTTTAACAGTCGGAATCAAAGAGGAGCGCCTGAAGCTCTTGCAGCTAGCGCTCCAGCTGTTATTCTTCTCTCTTGTATATTACGTATACGACACGTGTTAGCATTTTTTATACACCAGTGGACTGGAATATTTTGTGTGTGTGTGTGTGTGTATGTGCTTTGATATGCGTCTGGCATATGACAGGAGTGGGAGTTTTGCATTTTTGCATTTAAATAACGAAATTAAAAGATACAACATTTCACTCACTGTGCGAATTAATCAAGCATTCCTTTTTCACTTCCGTCCCTAGATAAACAAAAATACGCAGAACAATAAAAATGTGGGTGAACGCAAGCGCTGGATACATGATCCCTCAAGTGAGTACCCCGTCAAGGCCAAACTATCCTTTCAATTTATGTCCAAATGACAAAAATCGCATCGCAACATGTTTAAAATTGCATATATTAAATGTGCGTGCCACGCCCATGCCCATATCGCCCACAGGTGACCTCTGCCGGCCGCTCAACTGTAAGAAGCGCGAAATCTGCCTGCTGGAGGACGAGTTCAGTGCTGTGTGCGTGTCGAAAAAGGAGCTGCACAAGAATCGGTAAGCAACCGCAGGCGTATTTTGTAATTCCCGCTGTTTTTGTTGCTGCTGAAAAACTTAATAAACCAATTAAATTAAAACTTGCCTATGGTGTCTTAACGAACCCGTTAACCCTGCCTTCGCCTTCACAGCGATGAGATAATCACCAAGGCCAAATATTTGGAGGAGGAAGCCAAGCGGCGTGTCAATCAGCAGGATAACGATAGCCAGGATGTGGAGGACATCAACAACGATGACGAAGACAACAGTAGCGATGGCGACAACAACAACAATAACAATAACAACAACAACAACAACAGCAATAACAAGAACAACAATGCTCCTGCCAATGTCCAGGGCAACGAAGATAACAACGACGATGAAGATAAAAGCCTGAGTCTGGGCGATGATGATGAGTCCAAAGAGGACGACGTCTTCTATGAGAACAACATTGCCGCCAGCGATAAGCAGCAGCAGCAGCAGCAGCAGCAACAACAACAGCAGCTGCAGAAACCAGCGCCCGCTCAGCAGGACGATGACGAGGAGTTGGAGTAAGTACTCGAGTAGTTAGCTCGTTGCCATCCTTTTTTCTGGCCTTTGCATATCTATGGAACTCTTACATTTCATTTAACAAATTCTAATTCATTTCGTGGGCGTCGGGCCAAATATAAAGAAAGGGGTTAAGGGTTCAAAATTGCCACATTCCAGCGGACGGGTCACCCAGCACATAAAACTGCCTGCTGAGGTCGTCTCCACCTTTCTGATTTGCATGACTGGGACGCGAATAACAAATTGTTTTATCGTGTATACAAATTCCACAATAAAGTTGCAGTTGCCGTACTCGTTTTTTTTGTTGCTATTTGCTGATTGTGCTGCGTCATCGTCGCTGTTGTTGTTCGATTTTTCGATTTTTGTTTGCCGTTGCGTTTTCACACGACAGCTCTGCGGCCTTTTACCCTTTTCTAGTCGTATCCTTTGAGTTCCACAACATTATCGCTCTGACCCTAACCCAAATTGCGAATTCGCACGCGAGCAGACGTACAGGAATCCGAGTGAAGAAGGAGCGTGGAGTGGGCTGCAGGTGTGCCGGCCTAGGAATGAAGTCAAAGTCGTCGCCGCGCCAAGGTTCAATTGGTAGCGATTGCTGGCTTTAGCTATGGCTACGGGTTGGCCTATTTCCGACGTGTTGACGTGCCTAACTGTAACGGAAAGTTGTTCACAACTTCTAAACATCAATATCCGGCTCGAATACGTGGGCGTCGATTACAATATTTTTTATTTTCTTTATTTTTTTCTAAATACAATTCATATTCAACATTCCTCTAGTATAGCTTTAATGCAACTCTATTCAAAAATGTTAAATTAAAGAATCAACAGCAGTTTATTTCTCTTAAAACCAATATTTACCTAACGAATTCTTATGTATAGCCCATGTTAAGATTACACAATTATTATATTACCTCGATTGATGAAACCAATATTTTTTTTATATTTAACGAAGAAGATTTTTATAAATTTTTCGTATATATGGATTTTTTTTTAAGTCAATAGATTAGGAAACATTAAATAGTGTATTACTCAAAATTCGATATATTTTCACTAAATTCTTTAGAATTAATATTAGTTTAAAATTTATTTTAATTTAATTCTGTTGCATAGTGTTGACAGCCAGCAGTTCCTGTCGCGCAAGGGCAATATTTATTTTCTTAGCGACCTTTTTGATTCGAAACCGTGTCCCGAAAAGCTTTATAACGGTGCGTTTGTTTATTCTTGTCTTCGGCTTGTTTAGTCGTTTGGTTTTCGCTTTAAGTTTAATTCCAAACTTGCTGCTTGACACGTTTGCGTTTGTCCCTGGAGGGGAAAAGTGGGTGCAGCAGGTGGGCCTCTGCACCACAGCGAAGAGTTTCCTTTATCCGTATATAGCAGTTTGTTGAGTGGAAAATTAATTTTCATGAATATTTTGCGCCTTGTTGGGATTTGTTATTCTTGAAACCCTATTGCTGTATATATTCAAATGAAATTCATTTCTATTTCATTAAAGTGGTCATGCGAATTACATGTTTTGTGAAGTTATAAAAGAAAACTAAGCTCATTTTGAATTGAAAATCAAGGTGAACCATTATATATATATAATATTCATTTACCGAACGTTCATGACGACTTGAATACCTAATTGAAAGAGACTTAATCGGGTTAAGTCCACATTGAATCTTGGCTAAGCTAATTTCGACACTATACACTAATAATAGCAATTTAATGGACGAATTTGAAGTGAAGTAAATTATATTTAAAGCATCTTAAACTAGATTAAAGGCAGGCTCAGCGTGAGTTCACTGGAATTTCTTTCATCGAATATTTTATTTTCTTTCGGAGATATCTCTCAAAACCAATTGGCCTTTGACAATTTTTGATTGCTAGAAAATGTACCACAAAATGAATATAAAAATGGATTCAGTAGTTTAAACAGTCATATCTATAAAGCAGATATATAAGCAAGAGATTATAGCAAATTTCCATTTTGTAAGAAACATTCGCCTTTGAGTTAAAGATTAAAAAAAAAATGGTCAGCTGTTGTTGCTAAAATTTAATTAACAATCTTAAAAATGTTCGAACTATTTGTTAAAGATAAATATCAGATACACAGGCCATAATATATTTCAAAGTACTGCCTTGTGCCATTTTGCCTCCATTGTGCCTGTTAATGGCCGCGTAATCAATCCATCTATTGGCAAATCAAGAGTCATGCCACGCCCTCTGATATTAAAAAATGGCTTTTGACATATTTTTCGAATTTTCTTTTCAATTTGCTTTCACAAGAATTTCGCTTTTGTGCATATTCGAGTATCTATGTCAATGGCATAGACTTTGTATGCCACTTGGAGAAAGCAACAGAGAGAGAGAGAGAGAGATAGAGAGAAAGAGAGGAAGCGACTATTAGGAGGGAGGGCTGATGTTGTTGTGCCCGGGGAGCATTGGGCTTACAAAATCAATAGTTAGCGCGCACAATTTATCTGGCATTCCGTGTTCGCCGACTCTGCTTTAGTTCTCCATTTGGGCACGAGTCAAACAAAAGATTTGCCTTGTCTATGCCACACTCGATGCGGGTGAGAGGCGGAGGGCGGAGGGCACTGAGAAGACGTGGAAAGCTATCTGCGTTGTACTTGTAATAGACCGTAAAGCAGTGCATTCATACACACGCACACACAAGCACTCATAACTCATGTACTCGGGCATTGTTTCTTGTTACAATATGGCCCCGCCTGTGGTTGTTGGTGGGCGACAGGATAAGGGCGGTGATGCTATTCACATTGTTGGCTCTTTACCTCAACGAAGCAAAACCTCAGCCGGGCTATGTGCCTGCTTTTGGCACTTATTCGAAACCACTGAGGTACTTTTTGGTCTACGCACATGAAGCTGTCAGCACCAGTAGCTCAAAGGAAACTCCAAATTTTGTTGATCCCAATCCTCCGCTTCGCCTGGTCGTGTGGGCGTGTGTTTGGTGGAAAATTGAAAGCAAATATTTTAGTAAAAATTTACAAATTTTTACAGCATGGAGCGAGCGGCATGTGTAAGCCTTTTTTGTGTTGTACAATTTATACAAAGTAACCGCAGCAGCCATTGACCCAAAGTTGCCAAAAAAAAAAGCCTGTCAAAAGCCCAGGTTGGAAATTTTGCTACCTTTTCAGGTGATATTTAAATTTAAAATGCGACACACAAGCAAAAGCTAAAAGAATTTAAAAATTCTGCAATTGCTTTTTTAATTAAAACTGTCTTTCTACTTGATCCAAGATGACAAACACACACATAGACACACACACACACATACTTATAGAAAAAGGTGCTTTTAGTTTTGGCCAACGATTTGTTTGCCTTGGCTTAGCTATGAAATTGAAAAGCTTAAATATCCATGCAAGGGTTGGCAGCATTGAGTTGGCGTCGTAAAAACTCTGAATTCGAGGAATTCAAGTACTTTGCGTTCTATTTTATTTGATTTTGTTTATTCGAATTTTCAGTTCACGTTGCCTAAAAAGCAAATTAACTTTTTAACTATAATCGTATTTTGGCCATAGGAGTGCAAGCGACTGTGCACAAATTTCAAGCAGCGCAATAAATGTAAATATTAGAAGTAGGGTAACATAGTCGAGAGTATTCGTTGAGAAAATACCCTGTGAATAGACCTGATATTAAATAAATGTACTAAGTAAGTATAATGCATATGAGCAAATTACAAAATATATATATTCGACATACTGAAAGATCGCTTCTTTCTATTATTTCTTAAACCTTAATATGCGTTTTCTTTTTATTTGTTTTTAATGGACATTTGAAATGCCATCATTCCCAAGGCAATATTAGTTTAATTGCTCAAAGCGAAGTTCAAGTGCTTAATTGAACAGAAACTGAAGTGTAATACAATTTCTCAATTTCATCTCATCCATGTTGCGGCTTATATTCAAATAAACCAACGAAGGTATTAGAAATAAAATCTGACAAATTCAACAATTAGCAAATTTCATGTAATTTCCACAAAATCCAGCAACAAAGTCCAAACGAACTGTCCTGAAAACCAATTTACTAAGTAAACACGCCCAATTTACATGGCCTAGAAAATATTTATATATTCGAGGGAAAATTGAAAATTGTACAAAAAAATAATAAAATATACGTACCTTCGCCCTCAATTAACTGTCAATAAAAATCATTGAGTACTCATAAAAACTTCGACCCCTGAAGGTTATTTTTTTAAAATGGCGAACAAGACAGCTGCATTGGATGCAGTAATTAATTGAATTAATTATTTATTGTGTTTTTTTTACAAGTGCATAATTGCATTATGCGTGTATCCCTATTTTTATGCTAAATATATAAAAAAAGTATTTTTTGTATGGCAATGATAGCCCAATATGTTTGAGTGGGTGTGAAAATTACAAATGAAGCTGAAAAATAACGGCAAATTAACTTTAATTTCCCAATTTAAAGATACTTCAGAAATATTCAAATGGAAAATAAATGATTCTTTTTAGTTAATGAATGAAATGGATGTTAGGTCGATTTTTGCAGCACTTTAAAAATAGATAGGATACTTGATTAAAAATTTTTTTTTATTTTAATGACAACATAACTAAAAGTATGAGTAATATATACAACATTTTTTTTCTTAATTTGCAATGCAAACAAACAATATACCACATTATTTAAAGGTCATATTAACACTTCAAAATTGTATTATTTAAGTACAAATAAATATATTTTCCTTGAAAATTTTCATTAAACTGAAAAACTTTTGTTGAAGAAAATTGTATGAAAAGATTTGTATACGAAAATTTAAAAACTAGTGTAATTGAAGAGTATAACACTGTTGGCCTTGTTTCGACAAGCGCGACTTCTGGCAGCTCAAATATTTGCTCAAATTATAAAAAATAAAAAAGATATAACCTGACGCCCTTCCCCGCGCCCGGTTTCAACCACCTGCAATAGCTGCTTGTGATATCTGTTTGCCTGGGGAGTGCGTGCGTTGCATATTAAACAAATATTTGAATAAAATATGTAGCCATGGCAACAGGCAGCTTGAAGCTGGAGGCCCCATCCGAGCTACAAATGCCAGACATAATTTGCATAAAAATTAATTTTGCATGTCATCTATTTGTTGTTTGTTGCTTTTATTTCACTCTGCTGAGTTTTCTTTACTGATTTCGCCTGAATTTCTAACTCTACTCCAGCAACTGCAAGCCCTGTCCCGTGGCCAAGCCAACGTTCCTGTGCGGCGCCGACAATAGAACCTACTCATCACTATGCAGATTGGATTATCACAATTGCATACATTCGACATCCATACGGATCGCCTGCAAAGGGTTCTGCCCATGCAAGGGTAAGTCTCACACACACACATACACGAACATTTCTATTACTTGTCCAGCGAGTTGACAACCAGAAAACCAGAACCAGAACCAGAACAAGAACTATCGTCAGAATCTAGCCGCATAATGAGCTTGAGACTGGCAAATGGCCTGCATGCCGGGCCTGAAACCTTTGAGCAGCTACCATCTCAATAAATTGGATGCTGATTCGAAGCCAATCTCCAGCTGCGCCTGTGTCTAGTGCTGTTGTTGTTGTTGTCAGCTGAAACAAGTGGAAACGTTGCAGTCGGATGTAACCGACTGGGCAGTACTCGTTCTAACAAATTAAATCGATTTGTCAAGCCCCCTGTGGGTGTAGCCAAAAAAGCTTCATGCTTTATCAGACTCTTGTATATACGAGTATATATTCCAAGTTTCAAGTCTCAAGCTTCAATGGCGGCGAAATAAATTACGTTCATACGGACAGACGGACATAGCACAAACCCAAAATACTCGCTTCACTTGAAGCGAGTATGAAATCCTGCAACAAAAAGACTGCAATTGCAATTGTTGTTTATCGATTTGTAGGCTTGTCAGCTTAAAGCCAGGCAATCTTTCAATGAGCCAGTGTGATTTCCGAGCATATCAATGGCTAACTTTTTAATAACTCGTTGAACAAGTAGCGTCATTGTTCCAAAGCAGGCGCCCCTCAGCGATTCAGCCAAGCTGCAGCTGCAGCAGTAACAACAACAACATCAACATCAACGTCAAGCACTTTAATTTTAAATTTGCACAGATGAAAGCGCATTGCGAGCACTTGCTGCAGTTGTTGTTTTGCTTTGGGCATAGGCAGTATTAAAAATGAAAATAATAAAAACAAAAAAAACACGGCCAAAACAACAACAACAGGTATAAAATAGAAATAACGCCCCAGTGGCCAGCGCCAGGATGCGAAAAGTTTGCCCTGCCAAGCGATTTGATGCCGGCCATTTTCCCATTTTGCCTCGTTTTGCAGAAACCACCGATGGTAAGAGACTGCAGCGACTTGGCGAGCGTGGTGGCTACAACAAATACAACAAGAAGATCAGCCTGGACCAGCAGCAACAGCAGCAGCAACAACAACAACAACAACAGCAGCAGCAACAGCAGCAGGCCTACAAGGATAGCAGCAACAACAACATTATGATGAACAGCGGGAATGTTATGGGCAGCAACAACAACGACTTCAATACCATCATGAATGTAAGTGCAGTCCAAAGGGGCAGACAATTTAATGTGCTCTCCATGCGTAAAAACCAACAGGATAAGGAGGACAGCAATCGTCACTTTAATCACATCAATGCACAGTACACGTTCACGCCTGAAGAGATCAAATATGACAACAAGCACTACAAGTACCTCAAGTACACGGCTTACAAGAAGGTAAGAGAAGGCAAAATATTGAATTACACTTAAATTAGCTGTTCGTTGCAGTCGAGTGTAACCGACTGCGCAATGCTCAGTATGACAGTATGATAACAGCTTTAAACACACGAAACGGTCCTAACTATTTTTGTTATTTTGAAAAAATATCGATAATTTAATTTATCGATTTAAATTTTCGACTCGATCTTTAGCAGAGGTCATCTGAAAAATGTTTTCCAAATTTAGTGACTCTAACTCTAAGATTGTGGTAGATTATTGCGGCTTACCCACCCCAAAAGATATATGGATTTTATCGATTTGTCACGCCCCCAGTGAGCTTAGCCAAAAAATCATATCACTTTTTCTGACAGGGGTATACACGAGTATATGTTCGAAATTTCAAGTCCTTAGCCTCAATAGCGGCACAAATATCTGCGTTCATACGAAAGGACGGATAGATAGACGGACATTGCACAAACCCAATATACTTAGTTTTTTCACTTCGTGAACGATTATGAAGACGACTTTTGAATTTTTTGAACTTTTTGTGAATTAGATAAAATCTTCTTGTGGGTCTAAAATGTCGCATCGTTCGTGTTGAGTTGTATTGAAAACATCTTACAGACAACGACTCATCCAAGGTATTTTTCGATCTCTGAGCTGTCAATAACGCATTTGAAACTTTTGCAGGAGGCCAAATACCAAGAGGATAAGCACAAGATGCGCAATTACAACGAGAACGAAGTCGCCGAGAAGCAGCCACAAAAATTCAACAAGAACAACAGCCCAAGTGGTAAGCACAGCTGGGACAATGCAAGGATACTCTCGATGAATTAATAATAATGTATTCAAATTTAACTACGATTACGGCAGGCTATCCGTCGAAGTCGGCCGAGTGCAAGCCCCAGCAGCTGACCGCCATTGGCAATCGCCTGCTCGACTGGTTCTCCGTGATCATGGCCGATAGCAAGAAGCGTCGCCAACATAGCCAGAAGTCGAAGGCGCACTTCCCGCCCGCCTGCAAGACCGAGGCCAAGTGGATGTTCGGCCATCTGGATCTGAACAACGACGGACTGCTGTCGCTGCAGGAGATGTACGATCTAGAGCACGATCAGAACGAGCGCTGCATCAAGCCGTTCATCGACACCTGCGACCTGGATCAGGACAGCTCGATCAACACTCGCGAATGGTGCCGCTGCTTCGAGAAGACCGATCGTCCCTGCGCCGCGGTGCGACGAAGAATCGCCGGCGACTTTGCAGGTGAGATAGGTACAGGTGGACATTTCTCTAGCTAACATAACACTAATATCTCTTCTCTATATATTCTCTATTGAGTTGTATGTGCGTTGTGTTTGGTTCCGTTTTTGCGTTCATTCTTAATGCCTTTGCAGCGGAAGCTCAGTTTCAGATACAAATAACCTATTTCAAGCACATTTTTAATACCATGAAGTAGAGATTTACTTGATCAGGACAGTATGCTGTCTAGATGTAGGCCTAGCTTTTATCTTTTGGTCTGTTTGATTGCAAACTGGTCTTTAATGTTAGGAGCAAACATTTTCTTTGGTTTATCCACATATATTTATGAAAGTATTTGAGTTGACTTAAATAGTTAAAGATTCTTCATCATATGATATGGGCGATCTGATTATTATATCGTTAATTAATTTACATAGAAGCCATTTAATCACTGTGTCTGCAAGGGTATTTAGTCTTCGGCACTCCGAGGATGAGTTTTCTTTCTTGGTTTCGATTGTGAAAACATCCGTAAAACGCAAACAATACAACAACAAATGTTTAACACAATTCTCCAAAGCGGGTAGCTAGACGAGTTATCTGGTCTTACTTTTCCGTTTCTGCCCTTCTTCACGCCCCCCACCGCCCGTATATATTTCCTTAACTGTCTATCTGTTTCATGCTCTCTTTTGTCTCGCTGTTTGCGCTTTGTTTTGCTTTTGCTGCTTTACACACTTTACACTACGTTTAACCCATTTCGAGCTCTAATTAAGCGCCTGAATGTAATACATACTTGCATACTCACACACACACACATACGACAGACACCACACACACATAAGTAGCCACAGCAACAGTTAAAAAGGACACCTTTTTTATACTCGTTCTCTTTACGCTCTCGCTTTTCCGCTCTCGTTTACCTTTTAGTCAAACGCAACTTTTAAGCCAGCAAATTAAACACTTTTAACAACAACACAAAACTTTTTCCTAGTGCCTAGTGCCAGTGTTTTTGTTGGCCCATTACAAACTTTAACTATATAATTTCCATTTGTTTTCTCTGCCACGTTTTTTCCTATTTTTTGTGTTCGCACACGGCCCAAAAAGTCCAAACAAAACAGAGCAAACGAATACAATAATATACAAAATAAAATAAAATAAAAAGAATTCCGCTTGTGCCGCTTTCTCATTCGCGACTGCAAATTATGCAGACTTACTAAAATTGCGCATTGTTATTGTTCTTCTACTTGTTGTTGTTGTCGTGGTTGTTGTTGCCTTTGTTGGCGGCATAAACTAATTAGGCGCCTACGCACCGGACTGCGACGTACAAGGATTCTACAAGCCCACACAATGCCACAACTCGGTGGGTGTCTGTTGGTGTGTGGACAAGCATGGAGTCGAGTTCGCCAACACACGCACACGCGGCAAGCCCAACTGCGGTGAGTACGGCCCAGCTGACACTTGACACAATTCCATGTGGCATTGCCATACAGAGACGTACATAAGCATATACATACATATGTGGTAGAGATGAGCGATATGGTTATATCCCATTCAACCGTACACCCAGTTCTCTCTTTACATAAACAATATTCCGAATTTATTTTCCGTGCTTAAATATATTAAAAAAAAAAAGAAATGATCAAAAATGCATTATTATAAAAAAGTAAATCTAATATAAACAAACTACAATTTTATTAATTGTCTTTTTCTGCAATATCACAATAAGCACTAAAATTATTTTGTTTATCATGTTGGAAAATTAAAATAAAATAATTCGTGTTAAAAGTAAAAACAAATTTTAACTTTTTAACAGTGTTATTCCAAAATTGTGCGCTTTTAAATTAATTAATTAATTAATTAATTACTTAATTAATTAAATTAAATTATCACGATATCATAGCAGCAAATACATCAATTATATAAATGCGTATTATTATTTTTACAAATTAAGCCAAACGCACTATAAAAATATTGTATTTTCTTAGCATTACTTAAATTGCGAATTTTAGAATGTTTGTTTTAGATATAATCTGCCATATGTGACACGATATTTGCCAGTAACAGTGACTCAGTCACTGTTAGGTCGATATTGCTCAACTCTAGTTTGTATTCACAAAGGTACGGCTGTGACATATTAGAAACCCAAACTAAACTGCGGGCACTAAGTTCTTTAGTTGCTTTAGCTATTATTATTTGTTTGATTGGGAAAATCTGCTTATTAATAACATAAGCGGAAGGTTTGAAGCGAGCCGCAAGCCACATTGCGTATACGTAATCAGCCTATAGGGCTAAAGCAGCTTAGTTTTAATTAATTTTGAATTTATCGTAGTTCAAAGATATTCTCAATAATTAAGTTTTGCTATTAATATCAATAATAGAGCAAGTTTCAAGTAGCCAAGTTTCTTTCTGCATGTGCAATTGGCAAATTCAGCAATGTCCGTCCGCGATAAGAGCCAAAAGAGAGAGAGAGAGAGAGTGGAAGAGAGACAGAGAGACTCCTCTGCCACATTAAATATGCAGGCTGAGCTGAGGCAGATTAGTGCTAAATCTGCTGAAGCTCGTTGTAATATTCATTTAAGATTTATGCTTATGTTTATGTTTATTACTGCAGGCGGTCAGCCGCACGTTCGATAAACAAACTAATTTGGGGCCACGGCCAAGCCGGCCGTGCATACAACTTGGCTGGCTGAAATTTAATTTTCCGTTCCATTTGCACAGAGTCCGTGGTGAATAATGCCGCATCGCTAACATCCGATGATGAGGACGAGGGCGCCGATGACGAGGACAGCGCGGAGGGCAGCGCCGATCAGATGCTGGTCTTCTAAGCGCCATCGCCACGCAGCGCACTGGCTTCTATGTAGTAGTATTGATGACCACGGGCAATATCTGCCCCAGGTCGTCGAATCCAATCAGCGGGCATTACTGCGTAAGCGTTAAAAAATTAATATTATTATTATGGCAACAAACAAACCAATAAAAAAAAAATTTAAAAAAAGAAAACAGATAAAAAGAACCCAAGCGAAAGCGAAAAAAAACCCAAAAAACATAAATGTGCAGTAGCCAAGTAAGAGTTTTCGAATAGAACTACAACTACATATAGCAGCGTATACTTAGCGGCAAAAGCAACACTCGCAAAAATGTTAGAAGTAAAGAAAACAAAAATATTATGAAATAAAATACGAAGAGAAAATATTTAAAGTCAACTGAACTCCAGTGTCATCGTTTGATTTGCTTACGTCGAAAAGAGGAAAAAGGTGGCATAGTTCAAGGCGCATTGCACGCAAAATTGGCATTAAAGAGATGCTAAGATTAGCTTTACATATAAGGTTATCCAAACACATTGTTCAGGGTTTATTTACCCAAAACACATCTAGCTAAATGGCACAGCAAACACTTTTCGTCTAGCGCCCAGTCCCTACCACACACACAAACACAACACACACACACACACACACACACACACACACACACACACACACACACACACAGACACAACATACACATTGGTTTTTACTCAGTTAGGCAAAGTTATGCGGCTGTGCCTGAGTAACGGTAATTTAATACCATAGCTTCTGTTATTGCACGCGATTCCGTCTTTTAGCTTTTAAAGAGATTAGTGTATACATTTTAAATGTTTATTGGCCCTTCTTCTATGCTGTTCTATCACAACAACAAAATGACACAAAAAAAAACACACGCTAAGAATTCCGCCCAAAAAATACATATACATATTTATGTGATAGGTTTTGAAAAAAGGTAAAACGAAAATAACGAAAAACAAGTATGAAAAGGAACTGGAAAATTACTAAACGAGAAACAGAGTGGACAAACAGTTCAATGCATATAGCGAAAAGAGAAAAAATAAATAATTACAATTTGTGTTGCTTTATTGACATGCAGCTAAATCGATAAATGTTACACACTTAAAATCATGCGACTAGCGAACATGCCCCAAGTTCGACGTGGTGCGAGCAGCACCTTTAGATACACTAACATATGTACTAAGCATAGTTGCATTCATTTAGAGTTACCTATAGCGAGTTTAGCAAGCGCCAGCCAGGTCCCAAGTCGGCATTCTTTAAAGATTCCACGAGTTAGGCAAACATAGACACTGCTTTGATGTAATGACAGCAACGTGAGCTGTTTAACTTCCATTAAGCGCCTGTCAGAGGCTTCATTCGAACAACACACACCCAGACACACACACACACACACACACCCAGACACACACATATACACACTCGCCACTGAAATATGCATCTCCATAGCATTTTAGCATTGAAATGCCAAAACAGAAATGAACAAGAATTTGCAATTACATTTGAATGAGTACATTTAACTTGCAACCAGGCACACCGCAATGAGATCTACAAATTTCCACAGAAATCATATTAACTAATATACGATATAAACGTAAGAAAAAATGCTTATGCATACGTACGAGAAACAAAATATATAAATATATATAAATATTAAAATGAAATAAAAGTAATATGTTTAAAATGTATGTAAGTATATAAGTGGCAGCAACATACTTAATTAAGTGGCAACAAACAGAACATAAACTTAACTTCAATCACATTCCACAAGCGTTCATTATGTAGTGCATTCATTGGAGTCATTTTTTTTTTCATCATTTGCTTTTTTACAAAATTAACAACTTTTTTAACAGCATAAATTAAAATGCTTGCAAAAATAATAGCGTCTAGCTAATTATAGTAGAGAAAAAAGAAAATAAATAACTGCGCCTGACAAACCAAAAATTGGGTTTACATAACTTTTTATTATAGCAAAAATTGATTACCAACACAAAAAAGAATCATATATATTAAATATATATATATATATATATATATATAATCATTTGAGAACAAGTGAAAAATATTATTTAAATCGTGTTTTTTGGCTGCATTTAAAAAATTGACGCGTGGTGTACACTCTATTAACTGACTATATACTATGATCACGATTGTATTTATGTATGTATTTATGTACTTGTGTATTAAGCAAATTGCATTAATTCTAGTGAGCCAAAAGTTAAGCATATTAAAATCAATATCGAACATCAACTTCAACTTTGGCACTCCAAATTCAAACAACTTACTTTGATAAAGTTACTTTCATTTTAAATATATACGTTACTTTGACATGATTTTCTGGCTTTTAATGTAACCATAATTAAACAAAAATATAAACATTCAATAGTATCGAAATGTTTTTTAAACTTTTATTCAACCAAAACGACAAATACGTATTAATGCATTTGAATAAATTTATTAAGAGATTTGATTATTTTCAAATAATATCACAAGCGTATATGAATAATGAAAATACATTCTAGCGCTTAGATTTTGGTTTAATTACATACTTGAATATATGAAATATGTCTGTTTTATTTATATATATAATAAATATTATTTAATGCAATTTCAATAAATGCCCGAGTTTTTCCTTGAAAATGTAAGTCAAAACTGCTTAGCCATGGAAAATATTTAATTTTTTCATCATTTTTTATAAATGTTAGTCTACTTTTACAACCATATCATACATATTACTATAGGTTATATATTATTATAGGTTGTTGGTGTTAACTTTGTGTACTGGCAGAAAAAACAATTGAAATTAAGCAATTGTTTACAATACATTTCACTTATTTTATTTACTTATCATTTGTGTTCACATCCTCTGGGTGAATACCGACATATAAAGAAAAAACAATTAAGAACGTTTCAGTCGGGTGCAACCGACTGGCCAATACTCTGTGTGAATACGGTCTAAAACAGCCGAAAAGAGTTTTCTGCTTAATTGGGTAGATTAACTCGATTTTGCTCCCCCTTGTGGGACATGACCAAATACACCCTCTATCAACATTTGAACAGACTATTTAAAGTAACAATTTTTTAATTCTTCTTTGATATATTTCGCACAAAGTCAAACTTTTTTTTAAAGATGCCTAAAGATTTGTCAAAAAAGTATCTTTAAAAGCTTTTATACCACAACAACACTTTCGAGTGCTATTCGACTCAGTTGTCTCAAGCTTTAATCTTAATCGCGTTTAAATATAGCAAAGTCTCCGACATACTGCTTGCGCCCCACAATGAACAAATTGCGGCAACTTGTGACATTTAAACGGACTCCAAAACAAAAACAAACAAAAAAAAACCGCCACCGCGACAAGAATTTGCAGAACTGACAATAAATTCGCAGCGCTAATTTTATGCGCACACGAGCAGCAAAAAAGCCAACAACAACAGCAAAAACAACAGCAGCAACAACTAAAACAACAACAACAACGCCAGCAGCAACAGGCGTACAAAACAATTATGGCACAGATTTAAATAAATTGTAGTTAGCGCAGGGTGACAGCGGAGTCGTGGGTGAAGGTGCAGGCAGAGCGGTGAAGTCGCCTCGTTTCATTGAAAGTTCACACGCTAGTGGGTAGAGGGAGCGGGGGAGGGGGTGGGGCGGGTCAGAGAGGGCGTCTCAGCTGCTGCTGGTGTTAGTATTGTCAAGGGTGCAACTGACAGCAACTTTGGCGTACTGTACGAACCGGAAGTTGCCGGCAACAAGCGACGAGTTAGTTTTTAAGCAAATGTCAAACACACACACGCACACATACACACAAGCGTTGAGCTTGGACATGGGCAACTTTTAGTTAGTCACTTAGTCACTCAAACTGAATGTTGTCTGATTATTTTTGTGTGGTGTTAAATAGCAAAGACTTTTGGCAAATTCCAGTTGTTGTAGTTGTCGCTAGAGGCTGGGTATTTAGGCAACACACACACCAGCGCTCCCTCTCTCTCTGTCTCTGTCGCTCTTTTATTTGCATAATTCAGTGATTCAAACAATGTGACAAGCTGCATGCAACGCCTGGCTGAGACTGCTGCTGTTGCTGTTGTTGTTGTCGCTGCCCTCGTTGAAGCATTCAAGCGCAACTTTTAGACGGTGCTTTATGGCCTGGCTGGCCAAATGTTCCTCCCCTACCCTCCCCTCCCCTTCCGCCTGACGGACTGACGGACTGCCTGTTGGCCTGTCTGACATGTCACATAGGCATGTGCCCGACGTGTGTGTGCGTGAGTGTTTCCATGTGTGTGAGTGTCTCATTGTTGTTGCTGTCTGACCCCACTTAAGACCCGCTTCAGCATCCCTTTGTCTGACTTTTTGGCATTTTTAATGAGGCAAACTTTTGCCATAGGTTAATTTTTTATGTACATATTGCGTATGTATATGCGTGTATCTCACTGTGTGTGTGTGTGTGTGTGTGTGTGTGTGTGTACACTTTCACACGTACGAGTATGTGTACGCATATCTGTTTATTATTTTGTTGTGTGCAATTTTGCTACTTTTGTTTCTATGCGTCATTCGGGCGTCACTTGGCAACGCTGCTGTGTTGCCAGCTAACTCACACACACACACGCACATACACACGCATACACACACGCACACACACGCCACTATTTTTATAGTTCAAGGTGAAATGCGAAACTTTGTGGAGCGGGCGTTGCTGGAAATAAACTTTCAACTGGCCGCGGTCTTTTGTTTTAAATGCCAGCAGTGCGACACTGCACAACACAAATTTTAAGAACGCATTTTGTTGTGGCCCATTGTTGTTGTTGCCACTGCATTCTTGTTAATTTCCCAGCTCGTTGGCCCGGCCCTTTTAGCATGGCGTCATTCGAAGCAGCGATTAAGGGAAGTCATGGCAGCCTGCACAAATAGCTTATATTTATATATGTAAGTATATACACATATTTGTACACATGTATAGTTAACGTTTTTTTCGCTGTTCGCATGCAATAATAATTTATAGTGCCCTTGCATGTGGAGTGCACGGCTTATGAATTATTACGTATACGCAACGCGACAATTATGTCGAGCGAAAGCAAAAGGCAGCGTGCTCGGGAGTCAAGGTAAGCATTTGCAGTTGATCGCCAAATGAGGTCAAAATAACCGATTTAAGAAGTGCCGTATAAAGTTAAAGTGGGCCATAATTGCCTGGACAACTTTGTCTTCCATAGAGAGTTGAAGCAGCTGTAAAAGATTTGTTGTCCAGTTAACAAATAAAAAGTATGCAACAGTTTATAGCGTTTCTGCTGCGTTTTCCTAGGGTATTCAGTCAATCGATCAGGGTATTCAGATCAATTTCAGAACTTTATTTATTATATTATAAACATCAATGCCAATTGATACGAAGAACTTAGCCCGTAGCTCAGTTCGGCAACATAAATTGTTAATACTTTGCAACTGTTGCAGAAAAGCATATTCAAGCATTGTTCAAAGTTTCCTACAGCAACTAGTATAATTGGGATATTAAAGTTCAGTCAGGCTTGAGATTCACTGTCAACGTTTTAAGCCCTTGCAGAGGGTATTTTAATTTTGTGTGCAGGAAAAATCTCCGAAGCAAGAAAGACTTGGCTGGATTAATCTAAATAATACATTTGTATCTCAACTAAACAGATTAAAAAGTAGATTCTCAAAATATCATAAACATCAGACTAAAATATCAAATAGCTTCTATAAGTTTATTAAATATTATTATACTTAATAATTGATATGTCTGCAAGGGTATTTAATATTCTTGTTCCAGTGGCCCTTTCACTTACTTGCAAAACTTTAAATATAACTGATGAATAGTTTCGTCAATTTGTAAAAGTTTCCTTAATTTGCTTCAGTTAATTTCTTTGCTTCACAGCAACATCTAAATATATATTCATGCCAAGTTGAGCAATTGCATGTTTGCGAGCCCCACTGAAGTTTGTTTACATGTTTATTACACGCAAATAATAATGTCAGCCCTACTGGCATTTGCATTCACCTATGCTAGATGGGCTCATCGGCGCTCAAGCAAGACATTTGGGCCTCTACGCAGCTGATGGCGACCTTGGCCAACTTGCCAATAAGTAAATTTCAAGTGCTGGCCGCAAAGGTCACGCACTAGACGCTGGCCTGGCCCGAAACGGTGAGTAAGTTATGCAGAAGGCTAATTAGAAACTAGCGAACAATTGTGTACACAATTGCGCATACGCCGTGTGGAACATAATTTCCAAAGAACCGATTGCCAGGTACAGAAGACTTGCACGTGTGTATACTCACATGTACATATATGAAAATGGATGCATTAATGCTGTAACAATAACAATGCGAAGCTACAAATGTAAATCAACCATTTATCATTGGGCAATACAACAACAACAACAATAGCAACAATAGCAATAGCAACAAAAGCAGCAGCAACAACAAGAACGGAGGCAAACAATCGTTGTCAACGGCAAAACCACTGAACTGTTAAAAGTGCCATTGAATACAACAACAAGACAGCAACAACAACAACAACGACAACAACAACAATGTCAACGAAGCTGGAACGCAACTGTGCAAACAGTCAAAAGATACACGGAAAGTAAGCTACATGCATGGCTAGATGCGATGGCAAGATAGATATACTTGTAGCTAGACACAAAGGTAGATGCATTTGGAGAAAAAACACAGCGGGTTTGCCATTTGAATCAAGTAAAAGCGTTGTCTTAATCCTCTTCTTAATATTCTTATTTTAAGAATGTTTTTTAAAAATCAAGTAAGAACATGTCAGTCGGATGTAACCGACTGCGTCATACTCGTTAACAGTTTATGGCAAAAAACGGTCTTCATTACTATTGTTATTTTGGGCAAATATACATTTTTTCAATTTGTGGGCGCTCTAAAATTTTGGGAGATATGGATGGTCGCGGCTTATAAGCCTGCAATTTGGTTGAATCTAGCTTCATAACTGACTCTCTTCAAAACTTCGATTTACCACGTCCCCAGTGGGCATGTCCAAAAAAATTTATGCGATTCTTAGACAAAGTCATCAGTAATCTGTCTGAAAAATTTGATGTATCTAGCGTTAAAACTGAGCTAGATGTATAGATTAAATCGAACCCAAAAAATCAACAGCACTTTATCTGATGTGGGTATACACGAGTATATATTCCAAGTTTTCACTTCGTGAACGAGTAAAAAAAAATAATAATAAAATTGTTGGAAGAAAGCCGTACGCTTTTCTCTGAGTGTACACATGCTTTAGGGGCAGCAACTGAGCCACGAGCTACACACGGCCAGCCTATAAGCAGCGGCAGCGGCAGCAGCACCCCCGACCACGCCCTCGCCGTGGCGTGTGCGTTAAATAGTTTTGTTTATTGCACATTGTAAGCGAGCCAGCGAGCAATTCGGTTGCGACTCGGCGTGGATACACCCGAGCAGCGATCTAATCAGCAGTCAGCGGCGACGTTGACGTGAAATTTCTCATACGCTCGGTTAGCCGCGACGTCGACGCTCGATCGAAGCATTCAAATCATGCACACACGCAGCAAAGGTAGCTACTGTGTGTGTCAGTGTGTGTGTGTGTGTGTGTGTCTGTGTGAGTATCTACCTGGCTGGGAAGCGCTCGACTCGGCCTCACTCGCAGCCTCAGTCGCAGCCGCAGCCGCAGCCTCTGCTATTTGCAAGTCGAAAGTCGCGCTCGTCAGACGTGCGATAAAAAACGCGAGCAAAGTGCATTTGCGTAAATAATTAAATGTGCGCCGAAACAAAAAGCGTGCAAATAAATAATCCATAAAAAAAAATGATAACAAGTGTTTGCTGGAACATTGGTTATGCAATCCGCCTTTAATTGGACTAATTGGCGTATTCAGGGCAAAGTGCCCGACTCCCTTTTTTGCATATGTAAATTTGTAAATTTGTAAATAAACGACATGGCAACGGGCCTCCGGATACGTGCGTGTGCGTGTGCGTGTTTACAAAATTAAAGGTGTTGAATTGTGTCAAACATAGTCGGCTCAAAAAAGACCTGACTGCGTGTGATTTTGGACCCAAATCAATTTTAATTTAATTCAAAAGTATTCGCCCATCAATACTTGCAATGCAATAGCAGCGACAACAACAACAACAACAACAGAAACAATGCCTAAATCTGATTGGAAAATACAATGGCATTCCAAATTATTATTCGCAATAATATTGGTATTATTGATGCTGGCACAAAACACAAGTGGTGAGCTCAACATTTTGGACAGCCGTGCTGACACGGCAAATTGGTCATGTCACGCGCAATCGATGCTCGGCAATATGCATTTATTTTTCACACAAAATATTTTTCCAAATAATATTGCACATTATACCCTGTACACTTAGAACATGGAAGATAACTCTTAAATTAAAATAAACAGAGCGAACAAGAAAGCAGCCATAGAATTAAATACAAATAAAACATAGAATATTTACCTTTGCAATTTGAAAAAATGTGATGTTGTTCTCGAAACAAATCTAAAAGCAAGCCCTAGGTTCGAAACGTGATATATACCCTGTTACAAGTATTATGCTCACAGCTCGATTAATTCATAGGAAAATAGGAAATACAATAAAGAATATGAATCACAAAAGAACAGGATATCTTTGAGTCCGATCAAATTGCATTAGCTCTCGATTGTCATACCCACACAAAATGTATTTCGTTTTAATTTGCAGATATATTTTTCAGCAACTAATTACAGCCAAAACAAATAATTTACACGCATACGCTACGTTAAGAGCTTGTCACAGGGTATCTCCGGTTCAAGCACTAATACATAAGTACGTGTTTTTGCTGGCTGTGCTGACGTGATGCGTCAATTAAATCATTTTTGCACTTGAAATTTGCATTACATGGCAATCTAAAAGCCAGCTTGTGTCTGAGTTTAAACCAAAATAACTCAGATTAATTTACAGCAGCGTGCTAGAAGTGGGAGAAGGAGAGGGAGAGTGGGAGTGAGAGAGTGCGAGAGAGGAAAGTGAAGTGAGGCTTTCTAGTTTTGCCTGAGAGAAAATCTGATGTTCCTACTGCATGTATTTTGTTCTCAGCTAATACTAACTATTGTTCAATCGCTTACATAAGCCTTTAACTAGACAGACAATAACATCACTTAACTGGTTGATTATAACATTTTTTAAAAAATACCCTCAAATACCTATGGAAATAAGTTAAGGTAAAAGTGGCTGATTTATTCAAGATTAGATTTTCTCAGAATATACATGTGTATGTATTTATTTAAATGCATGCCTAATTGTTGAGCTATGCACAGATATCTCAGATTACACGCATCGCAGATCAACAATAATCTGCACAATTTGTGTATTGTCACGTTCTCGCTGCGAAATCGATATTGCCAGCAGATATTGCCAGATATCATATACATCTATGTTCTATTAGAACCGGGTGCTCAACAATCTGTGGAATGTGGGCGCCTCAGCCAAGCGCAGCTTCGAAGCTCATCGCATTTAGTAACAAATACTTAAAAAAAAGCGGGAAAGACTCAAGAATTTCGAGATTGATTTTAGCTTGAATTAAGCGCAGATTTTAGCCTGAAACCTGCTTATATTATTCTTCATCTTGTCGTGATTTAAAAATTGTATACTTATTCCCATTGTCACGACCGAGCCTGGTTTTAGACTGCCGTTTTTCTCTCTGTGTACTTATATTCTGTTCCCTTAGATGCGCTGCTGCTGAAGTGTCCGCTGCATCAGCTGCAGCTGCAGAAAATTGTCGGCTTTCGGCCGCCGCTCGAGTACCTCAGCGAACGGAATTTGATATACGCGCCGCCGATCGACAGCAATTTCAAGGATCGCGATCGACGCAGCGGCGACTCCGCGCGTCCGCACGAGGAGCAGCCGGCCAGCGAGAGATGCTGGCGCAGCTGCAGCGAGGATGCGGACTGCATTGCCTACGTGCACCTGCTGGACACGGACGAGTGCTACGGCTACTCGTACTTCGAGCGCAGCTCACGCTACCTGCCCATTGCGGACGAGCTGCCGCTGGTGGCCGACGCCGAGGCCATGTTCTACGAGAAGACCTGCCTGCGCGGTACGTATCTGCCGGATAGGGGCGTGCCTGACGTGGGCGTGGCTGACGTGTCTGCTCTTTGTTATTGCAGTGCCCGAGGCGTGTCGCGGTCGGCGCTGGGCGCTCACCAAAATTCCGGGCAACAGTCTGGTGTTCCATGGCAAAAAGACCATTGCGACGCTGGTCACGCGTCGTGAGTGCGCCGAAAGATGCTTCTTCGAAACGCAGTTCAAATGCCTCTCCGCCTCGTTTGCGCCCTCGTATCGGAACAATCGTGAGCGGTAATTGACAGCTTGTCTCTATTTCTGTTTCAGTTTCGGTTTCATTTCTGTTTGTGCTCAAATTAATTGCCTCTGTTATGCATTTGAAATGCGAAAGCTTTTCGCCGGACTATGATATCACAGCGTGAAGTCATAAATCATCACGAGCCACATTTGCCACTCGTCCGGCACCAACAGCTGGACCCTCACTTTGTATTTAATGCGAGAACAAGCGTTGTCAAAATTCGGCTAAAGTGCCAGTTTCTTGACTGGAAAGCAAAATACTTATCCCAAAAACTTGCTTACAAATTCCAGAAAATATTTAAGTGAAACCCTCAAATGCAGTACGCAATCTAAAAAACAATTCTTTCTCTCAATTATGTTTCTATTCTATTATATTCTATATTCTATTATATAAGTATTTGGACTCAAATACAGTACGCAATTTAAAAAACAAAGTACTTTCATTTCGAACGTTTTATGCGTATTTTATTCAATTCAAGAATTTTTCTTTTTATTTCTGCAACGTTTAAAAATGTGTACTTAATTTTAAAAAAAATATTTAGCAACGAATTGTTTAGTATTTAGACTTAGTTCGCAATCTAAAAAAAACGTTTTAATTTAATTTTATTCAAATCAGGATTTAATTATTTTTTTTTTTTTCAGCAACGTTTTAAAATGTATACTTAATTTTAAAAAAATATTTAACAACGAAATGTTTAGTACTTCGATTTTCGCTGAGTGTATCGCTTCTTAATATTTCCGCTCGCAGGTTTCGCAATGAGGACCGGTCCGCCCAGCCCCCGGTCCGGCTGGGCCGCTGCACGCTGAGCGACAGGGACAAGTCCGTGCAGCCGGACGCCTTTCGAGCGGCGCCCTACGACGAGGAGTACATGGAGAACCAGTGCCACGAGCGGCCCATCGAGAACGACAGCTGCTCGTACGAGCTGTATGCCAACAGCAGCTTCATCTACGCGGAAGCCAAATATGTGGGCCTGGCCCAGAAAGAGGTGCGCCCCGTCGAAGCGCTTGAGCGATCGCGCTTTATGATTGTAATCGGTGGGCTGATTGATTGACGACCTTCTCGCATTGCAGTGTCAGGCGCTGTGCACGCACGAGTCGCAGTTCTACTGCCAGGGCGTCTCCTTCTACTACCAGGGCCAGCTCACCCGCTCCGAGTGCCTGCTGCACTCCGAGGACATCGTGTCCCTCGGCCCACGCAGCCTCAAGCTGCGCGACAACTCGGTCTACATGCGACGCGTCAAGTGCCTGGATGGTGAGTTGAAGCTTAAACTCAGCTTAATACCCTAGAATACAAATCGGTCTTTGCTTTTGCGACGATTCAATGCGATCCAGAAACTTTTGACAGTCAATTCCAATGCGAATTCCATTTTAGAGTAGATTTGGATAGATAGTATAAATTTCAATTTCAATATAATTTCGTTTTTTTGTAATACTCGTAAATAAATTATAAATATTCAAGACAACAAATTTCTTGAAAAAAATACAATATAGTATATATTTATTTCAAGAATTTGAACAGTCTCCAGTTTTGTTCGTTGTGCGTTGTTCTCAGGCGTAAAAACTCCAATTTGAACAGCTAGATCTTAACGTTTTTCGTGGTGAAAGAAAATATGCTTAATTTAGTGCAGGAAAGAGCTAAACTAGCTGTATCTATTTGTGAGTTTGACAGGCACCAAAAAGTGAGCAGGTTGTCTGTATAGCTGTATTTCAAGAACCTCCCAGTTATATCGCCTTACCAGTCTTGCGAAGCTTGAACTTGTTGCGAATTCCAAGTCCAAAAAACGAAAGTTATCATCTGTGAGACGTTTCCGTGTTTCCTCCTCACGTAGGCTTTTTTTCAGGCATAAGCCTGGAGGTCCATCTTTTGGATAATAATAATAATAATAATAATAATAATAATAATAATAATAATAATAATAATAATAATAATAATAATAATAATAATAATAATAATAATAATAATAATAATAATAATAATAATAATAATAATAATAATAATAATAATAATAATAATAATAATATATATCCAATTTAACTGTCTTTCTTGGCACACAGTGCAGGTCTTTTGCACGCGCGACGAGATGAGCGTTCGCTACAAGCCCAAGGACCTGTTCACCGGCAAGGTGTACGCCAACATGCACTCGAAGGACTGCCAAGTGGGCGGCGCGGGTAACGAGAGTCTCCTGCTACGGCTGGAGATCGGCAGCGAGGCCAAGGAGAATCGTTGCGGCGTTCTGCGCGCCTACGAGATGACCCGTGCCTATCACAGGTAGGACCTACGCATTGATTACAATCTTAACACCAACTGAACTCCACTTGCGCGCAGAACCTTCATCTCCGCCCTGGTGGTCATCCAGAACAATGCGAATGTGCAAACCCAGGGCGATCGCCTCATCAAGGTCGGCTGCATCCTGAACAACGCCACGGCCGTGCTGGCCCCGAGTGTGCGGGACAGCAGCGCGGTTGCCTCGGAGCAGGTGCCCAGTGCCATTGCCTTGGAGTCCTCCCTGGCGTATGCCGAACAGTAAGCACCAAGTCCAATCCACTTTCCAATTGACAGATAACCAGCCAAGTCTGTGGCAATGACTAGATACCCTGAATATCTGGGCAAGACATATAGGACGACCAATTAAAAGGTCCGAGGTCACGCTGGAATTCCGTGGAATGAGCTAGCAGATGGGGCCAGTTCTCCCGGGTATACTGCAGCAAAGTATTCGATCAGAGGCACGACGGGAATTAATTTGAATATGAGCAAAAACTCACTTCGGGTTATCGCGGGTTTTCCGACAGGACACTGCATCTACACAATCTAAAGATTGAAGAGGACGGTACGTGCAGACCCCACCGGCGGAACACATCTTAGAGGATTGTCCAGCGGCATTCAGGTCGAGACTTAGCACAAAAGAATTGAGAGCTCTTTGTACAGGGAAAACAGGACGAAAGGGCTGGACTATAACTTACTAAAGAGAGAGAGACACAACAGAACTAGTCTATAATATAATGTTAATAATAATAGCCTGCCCACTCTCCCACAGACTGTTGCCGCAGGAGGGCGTGGTGCACTACAACGGCAGCGATCTCCCCCAGATCACGTTGCAAATCGTGGACCTCTCGCAGCAGCACGAAACGAACGACGTGCAGATTGGCCAGAACCTGGAGCTGCGCATCGTGGCCGAGTACAGCGCCGAGCAGCTGGCGCCGGACTTTCGCGCCACCTCGCTGGTGGCCAGGTCGCGGGACAACCAGCACCAGGTGCTGCTCATCGACGAGCAGGGATGTCCCACGGACGCCAGCGTCTTTCCGGCGCTGGAGCGCGTTCGCAGCCCCGCCCGCAGCCTGCTGCGCGCGCGCTTCCACGCCTTCAAGTTCTCGGGCACGGCCAACGTGAGCTTCGATGTGAAGATACGCTTCTGCGCGGAACGTTGCGCGCCCGCCAACTGCGTCGAGGTCTGGCCGCGACGCAAGCGCCAGCTGGAGCAGCGCCGGGTGCAGAATCCCGTGTACATATCGACCGTGGTGGACGTGGCGCCAGCCGAGCAGAGCAATGTGACCGGTGGCCAGGTGGAGCTGCCCCTCAACTACAATCTGCGCGTGCACGGACCGGATCAAGCCAACGGCAACAGCTTCCTGTACGGGGAGCGTGGGGTGCTGCTCATCGCCGGCATTGAGGATCCGCTGCACCTGGACAACATCTGCATCAACCAGAGCCTGTTGATCGCGCTCTTCATTTTCTGGCTGATCTGCCAGGTGGCGCTGCTGTTCGGCTGCGGCATGGTGCTGCAACGCTATCGCCGTCTGGCCAAGCTGGAGGAGGAGCGCCGGCGGCTGCACGAGGAGTACCTGGAGGCTAGGCGCGTGCACTGGGCAGATCAGGGCGGGTACACGCTCTAGCTATATACAAAATATATATGCTTATGAACGTTAAAAAATTACTTTAATTGAATAAAATTAGGGCAATCTTAGCTTAAGAGTTCTTCTTGGGATCGTAGTGCTCCCACTTGCGGTGATTAAGCAAATTAAAGTCCTTACAGTACAAGGCAATCTGGCGCAGATAGGTGGACAGCTTGAGCAGCTCCTTGTCCTTGGCGCGGTTCAGGTGCGCCTGCCGAAACGGGCGTATCTTGAGTCCGGACTTGGGGTTCATCATGAAGTTGCGACGTATGTCGTCGAACATGATGGTGTTCTTGGAGCTGTACTGCTTGTAGAGGCCCCATATGACGCCCAGGGGCTTCACATCCACGACGCCGCGCTCCGGCACATGCACCGAGATCATCGCATTTGAGTCGAGGTAGAACATCACTTTGTAGTTATCATTGTTGGCGACGCCCAGCAGCCGCATCTTCTCCTCGATCCAGCGCATGCTGGTCGCCGACCAGATCACGATATCGTAGTTCTCGTACGCCGAGGCCAGAAACTCGTGCAAGTAGGGTCGCATCAGCTCCGTGCCCTGCTCGGCGGGCGAGCGATGGTCGAACAGCGTGTAGTCTATGTCCAGGACGAGCAGGTGTTTGCCCTCGCGGGGCGCCGTCAGCTCAGCGATTTTGTAGTCGCGCACACGCCGCTGCACCTTGGCCAGGTAGACGGCGGAGTTCTCCACCGTCTCCTCACGCTCCTCGGCGTCATCGAAGTCGTCAATCACCTCTCCAATATCCTCCGGCAGGCTGCAGGCGTCCTCGATGTCCGCCTCTGTGGAGCCCACCATCATCAGCTTAAAATTGGGCTTCAGCTCCAGCGCACACAGCTTGACGTTGTCCGCCGCCGGCTTTCCTGCTCATCGAATTAATGGATTAATGGGATTAATGCGGGATTTCCTTCTTTATTCTCCTTACCTTTGTACTTCAGATTGAGGAGTTTCTGGCGCTCCGGGCGCACCTGCGTCTTGCGGAAGATCTCATGGCGCAGCACCTCGACGGTGTCCTGGTCGGTCAGGTCGGTTATCGGGTACTCCTTGCCGCTCCACTTCACAACAACAACTATTTCCTTGATGTCCGTCATTTTGCCACTGCAATAAAAGAATTTGGTGCTTGTGTTAGAAACCGAAAGAGAGAAAACAAACAGCCAAACGACGAATTACAAATTGTTAACAAACGTCAAACTATTGCTTACATACTTTGCTTGTAGTGCAGTCAACAGTTTAATGTTTTTTCAGTGAGAAATTATTCATTTTCCACAATATTTATTTGCGCGTCAGCAGATAGGTTAGTTCAGTTCAGTTCAGCTTACTCATTATTTATCGATAACAAATTCATTCTGTCTTGGCGAACTTAGGAACCAGTTCTGTGTAAGCCATAGTTCATTCAGATGAAAATTTCCCAACACTGCTAAGCCAGTTATCGATTGCAAGCAGATGATGTTTGCCAAGACCGTTATTAATTTAATTAATATTTAATCAATTAAAATCGGAGAGCTACAGCCTATGTTAGTATTTATTAAATTTATGCTTAAGCTGTATTTCCATCTGAATTCACCAAAGCATACAGTTATTCAATTTCTTGAAGCGATTTTTTCATGTATATTAGATTTTTCTTTAATTTTCATAAATTGAACAACCACACAAAATGGAAAAAATTTTCCTAACTATAAAGTTTTATTTTTTGACTAAAACTAACTAAAACTAATAGACAAAAATATGACTAGATGGGATCATAAGCAACTCCAATTAAATTTAGATTTAATTTTAATATATATTTACATTGGCATTTTTCCGTTGAAATACATTTCTCTAGTATTTATTGTTGCAGCCATCTAGTAATTATTCGCTAACAATTGTTGGTCACACCCATACCGAATTGAATGCAGGCTCCAACGATCGCATGGCGGCCAAAAGCAAACTATTCTGTTTGTTCTCAGTGTCGTGTTGTTCTCTTGCGCTACGAGCGGACGACTTTAACGATCGCCTCGGAGAGCGTGCGTAACAAAAGAAAACCGTTAAAAAAAAGCTGTAAGCTTGCTTCGATTTGCGCTCTCTGTGCTGCTGCTTCGTTGTTGAAGTCGGTCGTCTCTCACCTGTGCAGCGCTGCACGAAGCCGCTTCTGCAGCTTGATCGATCGTGTCTTCCATTCAGTTGCGAGTGAAACGCGAAGAAGTGCAAACGTCTCAAGCGGAATATCAAGTTGTATATAACAGAGTTGCGAACTACAAAGGAGCGAGAGAAAGAGATAAAGCAACGCAAGATTACAAAGTTGAATGAAGTTGATATTTGCAAAAATTCGAGATAAATCACGGATCTAACAAGTTCGAACAAGCGCGAACCTGCGCATGCATATTATAAATAATTTGCATAAAGCGTAGCCAATTTAACCCACTTTCTAAACGACAAAAACAAAAACAAACAACAACAACAACGAATAAAATAAACGAGCAAATAATATTAGCTAACGAGAAGAAGAAGTAGAATGTGCAAGTGATATGTTTGAATTTGTTTACTTCGTATTTTTTTATTATTATTTATTTACACGCCACGAATTCTAAGTACGAACGCAAACCGGCCGCTGCAACAACAATAAAAATAAAAATAAAAAACGTTTTTAACTAGAAAAAGTTGACTTTAAGCGCAGTATAAACGACATCGACACCGGAACTCCCCTGCCTGCCCCTCGCTGACGTCGGCTGTCAGTTATCCAAAACCGCAGCAGCAACAACAAGCAACAACAAATTCAACAATCAGCGACTGCAAGAACAACATTCGAGCAGAGCCTTTGGATGCAATACGGCACAACAACAACAATAACAAGTTGTTGGCCAAAGTTCAAGAAATTTGCGAAGAGTTCTGACGGCAGTTTCATAACCAAAGTCTGCTGGCAACAACAATTTTCGCACCTTTAACGTGCCTGCCGGTTTCACATTTCAACAAAAAAATCATACACACACACACAAACACGACACAACAACAATATTCTAGAATTTCTTGGATTAATTATTACCAACGCTGACGCTGTAAAATTTTGGATTTTTCTTAACGTTTTTCGCATATTTTCTTTAAATACTTTTCTGCCAGTTTGCACAAACACCCAGCGGGTAAGTTGAACATAATTTTGTTTTCAATAAAACACTCTTAGGTTCTTTTTTTCACTTTTGCGCACACAGCAATAATTTAAAATATGTCAACGGAAATGAGCAAAATTATTTTTAACATTTGATATTTTTGACTATAAAGAAAATAACTTAAACATAAAAAATAATAATTTCTATATGAAATTAATTTAAATTGTTGCGTTTCTCTTTTGCTGTGTACACAAATAAGCTTGAATAACAATTAAAAAATACAACAAAGCCCCTTGGGAATGGATGCATAAAAGGTTTTTTCTTGTAATACGAGCTTAAGATTAAAAGTTGCTGGGAGATTTGTGGGCTTAAGAAAATGCAGGAAAATTTAATGATAGCCCAACTATTAATGCATTCAATCAATAAATATAAATTATTTATTTTTATCATGTTTTTGATTTTTCCCTTTTCTTTTAAAAATGCTTTAGAACGCAATAAATTATGTTATGCTCGATAAATTGATCGCCTCGATGATGAAAAGTTTTTTTACTTAACGAAAACAGTTAAACTTATGAAAGTTTATTTGCAAAATGCATTATGAATTGACAGTTCTTAAATATTATAGATATCAAAGCATCAACAAATCAAATCTTTAATTTCTTAAGTTTCTTTTTATCTTCGAGACTTTTACTTTTAATTTTGTTATTATATATATATATATATATATATATATATATATATATATATATATATATATATATTATAATAAAAATAAATGAAAACAGTCTTCGGTATCAATAAATTAACAGTAAATTAAATATTTTCATTCGCTTCTTTTTACTTCTACATTTTGTCAAAAAACCTATCTACAATATTGAATGAATTTATGAATTTATATATTTTTTTTATAAATTGAATTTATTTGCAAGGCTTTGTTGTCTTATGAACAATTTGTTTCATTAGCTAAATAGCGCCAGTTTTAAGCTAAAAACTTTGCTATAATCATATTAGTTAAGTAAGACACAGCATTTTGCTAACGGTGCTTCATACTTTCAAATATTTTCACTCGGTTTATCCCTGCTTTGTGAGGTCAGGTGCCTTGAAAGGTTTGACCTTTACGCCCGACGCTCTCTCGCAGCATGTGGCAGCTATTCAAGCGATAAGACTTGTGCTCTACAACTGATCCTAACTATGAAAAACCGCAATTACAGCGTTGACAGCAACAACAAAGTCTGCAAGGAAAATTCCATTAAAAGCCGGTGGCCTCTCGGCTCAAGCGTGTGTGTTTTTCCAATAAAGAAAATGTCAAAGCGGGCGAATAAATTCGCCACAGAAACGTGTTTTTGTTTTTAGTGATCGGTTTGATCATCATCGATGATGGATACACCGCGAGTTGTCTGCTAGCCACAATAACAACAATAAGACATTTATTAACTATTTGCTAGCGAGCAAATACTACAAAAACAACAAAAACATGTATTTAAGTAGCAGCAGACGCTTTCACAAAACTTGTTCGCGGGCAAAAACAAAATGAAAAATATGTACAAATTTGCATTTAAATTTCTTTTGCTATATTAAGCTTAGTATATACATACATAAGGTTGCTAAGAAAAAACATTTGTTTTAAGATTTATTAAAGCAAACAAAGAAGTTTGTAGATGATAACTTAAACTGCATTTTGACACGAACTTTTTGAAGCTACAAATTTTACCAACTTTGATTACATAGATGTGGTTGGAGGGATTGAGGGGGAGGGGATGACCCAAGAGTTACGCAGTAGAAATTTCAAGTGAGCTCGGCTCAAAATAATAATTATGCACATTAAAACGCCGCAACTTTTCACTTTTTTTGTTGCTTCTTCTTTTGCGACTTTAAACATTTTCAAATCACGCACTTTTGGCTTTTCATTGTTTAATAAATATTTACATTGGCTTGGTTTGTTGTTTACATAATACACTTGAGCGCTACTCGTAATTGCAATTCCTGTCTGTGGTCATGGATTTGACTTCATAAAATGTATTTGTGTGGTTCGTGCGTTTGAAATCGCGCGCGAGTTTTTCTCTTATCAATGAATAACGGTGCATCATGTTTAGGTCAGCGATAACGCGAAAACGTGATCGATTGCGGCTATCAGCGCTGTAGGTGATCGCTCCATAAATCAAACCAAACGCTGCAAATATTTGCTGCTGTATTTTCAAGCAAAGTTCAATTTCCTGTCTCACACTTGTGTTTTTTACCCTATCTGTTTTTTGGTCGTGTCTTGCTGACTCTTTGGCAAATAACTCAAAGCCCACAATGACCATTTCATTATTTATGCTGTAAATCATCTGCTTGTTGTACATTTCTTTTTTATTTTTTTAGTTTGGTTTGCTTTTTCTTTATTTGTTTTTCTCGTTTCTTTTTGTGCGTCAAGTTAGCACGACAAGCGGCGGAGAAAGTTTTTTTTATTCATACATACATATATAAAAGTGTAGGTATGTATTTTTGCAAAAGCAAAAACAAAAGTAACGTTTAAATCAAATTCAAACAAAAGACAAAAATTCCAAAACGCAGCAAAACAGTTGAACATGTGATTTATATGCATATGTATGTGCATATACAGGGTTTTATGTAAGATACACCTTTGGGCTTTTTTATAGCAAGGTGGCATTAAAAACGCATAACAAATAATTGCCAAAAAACAATAACAATAACAAAAAGGAAACAAGCCCAATAAAGACAACAAAAGGTGACTACAAATTAATCAAAATACTTTAAGCTCTAAGAAATGGGCAAATGTTGGCGGAATATTGCAGTTGCTGCTGATTTTTCTTTTTAAATCAATTTCAACGAGCAATTCCAAGCAAAACACTTTGCTTTGCCCACATGGTCGCTGATGCATGATTTTGAAGAGTTGTCATAAAACTAAATTACTTAATTTAATGCCACAAATGTGTCGCCGCAGCAGCTGGCGACACTTTCTACGGACCGCACCTTGCGCGCGTTTCTTGCGCAAGCGACTTTAAGCGCATGCAAAACGCGTGCAGTGCCCGCTGGTCGTCTTTTGTTACATCAGCTGAGCCCTCAGCGTTGAGTCGAGGTCAAAACGGGGGCCTGCACTTAATTATGCGCCGACTGATAATTGAAGTGCCCCCATCCCCACGTTAAAGAAAAACGAAGTTGAAAAAATGGGGCGCTGCCTACAAATCAATATGAAATTGTAAATAATTGAGGGAGAACTCTTGTGAGTGGCTCCAAGCTGACCCTCATTATTGTTATTGGCTGCGATTGTCTTGAGGCCTATCTTGGAATTTATGCGATTCATGGAAAAGTTCTCAATTGCATTGATTTCGATTTCTGCGCCCAACAGTCGCCACATAAAAATACTTCAAATATTTCAAACTCACACGCACAACCAAACCGACCCCAAAACGCCGGCATTTTCGTTTCTATTTTTGAAAACAGCTACACACTTGAAGATTTTCGAACAGAACAGCTTTGGGTAAGGAAAAGAAATTGTCTGTCTTTTAAATTAGTTGAACAACTTTTCAAAGTTGTAGATTTAATTGAAATCTGAAAATACAAATTTGTAAAATGGAAAATTGTACCTTTAAATAATAAAGTTTATCAACAATATTGCATATATGCATTTATACATATATATACAACTGCACTCGGGACGCTTTAAAGATATGCGTGCACAGATCTTTATGTGTATTTGTATCTGTATCTTTGGGTTAGCTGCTTGTGTGTTAATGTTAATTCAATTATATTCAGTAAAAGTTTTACGTTTTTCGGCTTGAATGAGAAAATGCAAGAAAAAAAGTGAAAAATGAAAGCGTTCTTAATTGCAACAGACGCCATTGTAAAACAATTTCAGTTGTTTTCTTTCTTTCCATTTACTCATAATACTGATGGTGCAGTGTATGCGCATGAAATTTCATATTAAACAACAAACCTCACAAACCTCAAATCGAATTTATTTGCGCAGGCGCTGAGCCAAAAACACGTCAGTGAACTGCATCTACAGATAAAGATACAAATGTATCTGTGGCTGGCTCTGCGATTGCATCTTTCACTCTTGGCAACACTTTCGAGCAGGCCAGACATTGCATTTTCTAATGTGCATTGAATTTAATTGAAAAAGTGTAGCAAAGTTGCAAACAAAGCAGGCAGCGAACACAAATTGAATTATAATTTCAATTATGAACCGTTAAAAGCGGAAGAAAAGCCGCTGCCATAGATGCGGACATTACAATGAGAGCCTATTGAGAAAGGCCAGCACAAAGCTGCCACACAACTGTAAATGAGGTTATACAGATACAGATACATACACAGATTTAGATACAAATGCAGATACCATCTTGGAGCCACCTCTTAGCATGTCAATCAAGAAGAACAGTAAACGCGCTTCGAGTGAAATGCCTGGCGATCTACGGCAATTTGAGCTGATATCCAGATTCAGGGCCCCCGGGCCAAATCTCGCAGATCTTGACTTGCTTTAATGACTGGCCTAATGGTCAGTCTGCCAGCCCAGTGACATGTGGGTCAACGAATTGTGTCGATAGATACGCATTTGACACAACTGACAGCAACCGTAAATTGTCATAAATATAAACAAATTTAATGAAAAATGAGCTGTCAATTTTGTGAAACACTTTCAAGCGCATCTATTGGGCGCTTACGTAAAGTTTATTGCCTGCACTTCGGCACTAACAAAGTATCTATAAGCTGCATGTTTTATATCGCTATTGGTCGTGCTTGGCTGGCCCTAAGAAATCACTTTCAGTTTTTGTCTACCCTGTTTGCAAAACATGAGTCAAATGGGTATAAAGTCATTTAAACATGGCATTGTTTGCATTTGCCCGATTCTATAAAAAGTGTATATATAAGGTTGGTTTTAGCAGACTAATTTTGGCATTTAAATTCTCGTATACCTCATGTAGTCATTTGTATTCCGAACCCGCCAAGGTCGTTTAAAACTCCTTAAACCATTTTTAGCATTCAAACACTTCTTTTCGTATACCCTGTAATATATTTATAGTATTTTAATCTACTAAAAAAAAATTCTTTGATCTGATCTTGATTAATAAGATAAAAATATAATATTCTGGTGTCAGTTTCTGACTATCCCTCAGGTAAAACGGCTTCTCATTGTTTACCCGCAATGCTTTATTTCTTTGGGAAATTCGAAAATTATTTACCTCTTTTCAAAGGAAGCTAACAAATTGTTAACAAAGCCAATCGCGCAGTGTAAGAATCGCATTCCTAATTTTTGTTAATAAGAAAATTGCATACAGGGTAGCAAACAGTCTTTCACTCATGCATAGTGTAGTTTTTACTTATTGGGCTTCATGTTGCCTTATATACCATTATTTATTGTTAGCGTTGGCTAATTGCCAAATCACTTAGAGCCTGGCTAACAAATGACATCTCAACGGGGCCAGGTTGCTTGGTCTGGTATTTACGCGTACACGTAACCTTGAATTGTGGTCGGGGTCGGTCGGTCTGCATGATTTCATCGCTGTTTCACACGTCCAAACTTGTCTCCAAGTCGCTGGAGCACTGCTCATTATAATTTTCGCCACAATCTCGATGACTAAAGACACGCCAACTGGTTTGTCGCTCTTTCTCTCTCTGTCTCTCTCTCTCTCTCTCTCTGGCGGTCTCTCTGTCTCAATAGTTGTTAATTGGTTTTCACTAGAATTTGCCGATCATCGATTGTTTTTCATCAATTAGATACGTAGTTGAGGTGGAAACAGCTGCCATTTGCATCGAGGGACAATTTCCAGGGTATTGGTAAATTGTCTGGCAACAGGCTGCGGTCTGTCCGGTTTCTAATTGAATTCATTTTTGCACTTGTTGCAACTTTAATCGCATAATTGTGGCCACAACAAAGCCGCATTGATTATTAACTCATTGAAGCGTGAACAACGTGGCTGCCGGTTTCCCATCTAGTTGGCCAGGCCGAAGCGATGATACAGTTCCGGCTATTGGTGAATGGCGCGCGCATTTGGACCCAATAATAATGGCCAATAATTACAAGCCACGATTTTGCAAGCCGACAAAAGAGCAATGCGACGTACGAGACGGACAGACGGACGGACAACATAAATAAAATCGACTAATCAATAAGAAAAACAACGCTGATTGCCGGCATTTGCCTTTGTTACAGCGATTAGCTGTTGTTGTTGCTGTTGCTGTTGCAGGGCCGCCAACGCTGCATGCCCCTTGCTGTATACGATTTATAGCCATGTGCAAATCCTTCATAGTCACGTTCCTTTCGCCTAAGCTTTTATTTTTATGCTTGTTCACAAAGTGAAAAGAGTATATTGGATTCGTACAATGGCCGTCTTGTTGTCCGTCCGTCTGACCATATACACGCTATTGAAGCCAGAAACTTGAACCTTGGAATGTATACTCGCATATACCCGAGTCAGATAAAGTGCTAACATTTTTATTAATAGATAAAAATTACAAACATTTGGACATATAAAGCTCTCGGATCCATAGCTCCTATATTTCAAACTCCCCTAACTTTGTCAAAACTGAACAGATTTTCATGTTTGATGGCATTTTGTTCATGATTTGCCCTCTTAAATCATTCTGCAGTTAAAATATGTGCTCTTTTAAAAATAAATTTTTTTGGAATTTTTTGGTCAAAAAATCATGTACTCCCCCCTTACTTTTTTGCGAATTTTTTTTTTTTTTTTACTTAGAATTGCGAATTTTTATTTTTAATCGATTGTGGTTGTCACCATTAGTATAAAAAACCACATTAAAACTGATTCTGAGGAGGACAAATTTTTTGTCAAAAATCATGCCAAAACTGAGAAAATTTTTGACATGTGAAGCTCTCGGATCCATAGCTCTCATATTTTAAACTCTCGTAACTTTTTCAAAATTGAACAGATTTTCATGTTTGATGGCATTTTGTTCATGATTTGCCCTCTTAAATCATTCTGCATTTAAAATATGTTCTCTTTTGAAAATAATATTTTTTGGAATTTTTTGGTCAACAAATCATGTACTCCCCCTTACTTATTTTCGAAAATTTTTTTTTTAAAATTTAGAATTGTAATTTTTTATTTTTAATCGATTGTTGCTGTCACAATTAGTATAAAAAACCACATTAAAACTGATTCTGAGGAGGTCAAATTTTTTGTCAAAAATCATGCCAAAATTGAGAAAATTTTTGACATGTAAAGCTCTCGGATCCATAGCTCTCATATTTTAAACTCCCATAACTCTGTCGAAATTGAACCGATTTTTATGTTTGATGACATTTTGTTCATGATTTGTCCTCTTTAATCATTCTGCATTTAAAATATGTGCTCTATTGAAAATAAAATAATTTGGAATTTTTTCGTCAACAAATCATGTACCCCCATTACTTATTTTTGAAACAAATTTTTTTTTCAAAGTTTAGAATAGCGAATCTTTGTTTTTAATCGATTGTGGTTGTCACAATTAGTATAAAAACAATATTAAAACTGATTCTGAGAGGGTGAAATTTTTTGATCAAAAATCATGCCAAAATTGAGAAAATATTTGACATGTAAAGTATTTAGATCCTTAGTTCCCACATTTTAAACTCCAATAACTTTGTCAAAACTGAACTGATTATCCTGATCAACAATCAGCATTTTGTTCAAATATTAAAAATTTTGGTTGTGATTACACTGTAAGCGAGTACTACGCCGTCGGTTACACTCGACCGTTCTTACTGGTTTTTTTTTCCAGATTGCCTGCAATTTCAACTCTAAATCGAACGTCTGTCCACTCATGATTTATTGGCTCCTTTCGAATCGATCGCGTGATTCATGTAGTCTCTGTCGTTTTTGCAGCACGTGCAGCGGGCAGAGCTTCTTCTAGCGCCCCCTTCGAAATATGCCTGAGACAATTCTAAAGACTTGAGCACAATTTTTCGCCCGTCGACAGCTTAAATAGACTCTCAACGCGTTATACAAACTGCACTGGGTGGTGGGTGGGGGTGGAGCGTTGAGTTGAAGCCAGCTAAATATATATATTTATATGTGTGCCTGGTCATGTTGGGTGGGCACTTCAAAAGGTGTGTTGCGGCAAGTGAAAACATTTCGAAAGTAGTTTTAGAGTGCAGCGAGAAATGTGCATTGTTCGTGTCCATGTGTGGGTGTCGAGCGTTTATACATACGTATATTGCATTTCATTTGTATGTAGTTGAAGTAGTTAAGTTTAGCCGCTGGCAAACATTTGCTAGACGATTGTGTAACACAGTCGATTCAAAAAATGTAAAAAAAGTATAATGAGCTCGATTTAACAAACAACTGTTGTACTGAAGTTGTAACTATATTTAGTGTATCGAAGAAAATTTGTTTGCATAATAAGCCCCTCGTACCTTTTCACTTACTCAGTACTACATTTAAGCCTAGTTAAATATTCGGTAAAAAAAAATTATAATAATTATTGGAATTCGGTTCTGTAAATCGTCGATATTTAATACTAAGATTGACCTATTAATGCGCCAACATACAATCTATTAAGCACTAGAGAAGCATTACGCATTACCTCACCTCCAGCAGTGTAAAATCTCGAAAAACCAAAACAAAAATCAATTACAAACTTGTTTACAAACTTCAGGTGGCAGCCGTTTCGCCTCGCACGTCACCTGAGCCCTTTCCGCTGAGTCGCAGCTGCAGTCAGATCTTATATATATATGTATATAGGTGCACATATCGGTTGCGATTGCGCGACATGAACAGCGCCATGCCCACATCAGATTAAGATTGAGTATTGGTTTTTCTCACAAGCTGCCATAGCCAATTATGAATAGAAAAAATGAGAAAATCTCCTCGCATTGAGTCAGCGTTTGCGCAACAATTAAGCACAATTACGATTTTGTGCAATTCAATTGAAAACTCGTTTGCCTGACCACACCGTCAACCAATTTTGAACAGACTTCCGCAGCCCGAGCTGTATGTAAACCTCATCACATCCGAATATGAATATGTTGGAAAATATATATAAATATAAATTTAAGCTGTAGCTTCCGCTTGAAATTCAACTAATATACATGCTTTCAATACTTAACGAGCAAATTGCATTAGCAACAGAGCCCGAAAAGTTTATAATTCAATTAAGTAACAAAATTGATTATGGTGGCAGCCGCTTCGATCGAAACTGATTTGTTGCAATTAGTGTAAATTGTAAATTGATACCTAAGTTTTGTGAGCCAAATGCGGACAAATTATGCAATGCCTTGTAACAGTTTTCGCTTTTAATTAACGCCAAAGCATCTCGGCTAAATTTCAATTTTTCATCTTTGTTGATATCGTCAGTGTGTAAGTCTGTCCGTCCGTCCGTCCGTCTGTTCGCCTGTCTGTCTGTCACATAACACTGACGCCTAATGCCATAAGCCGATTTTGGCTTTTTCTCAAACTTCCTGCTCATTATTATGATTGTTATGAGTACAGAGCGCAGACTGGCTGGCGAGTTCCAATGGAGAATGCTGGAAATTATGCCAAGCCGAGCGCGCGCTTAAAGCCAAAATTCAATGACTGTCAATGCGTGCGTGTGTGCGTGTTTGACTTGGGACAGCTTTTGCAGCTGCCTAACGCACAAAGTATCTCGCAGATACTTGCACATTTTTCTGCCTATTTTTTTCTTTATTTATTTATTTTTTTGTTTTTTTGTTTTTGCGTGCTACGCGCTTTCCGCATTACAGGCAGGCAGTCATCAAAACGCTTCCACGCTCCCATCAAGATGAACGACCCAGCAACGGCCATCGACGTCTGCGTTCTGGCAGATACGTGTGAGTGTGTGTGTGCTTGTGCATAGATACAGATACAACGCATTTGGCTTGCTGAGTATCTGTTACGTGGCGTTCACTTATGCAGATCAGCTAGCACTTGAATGTTTTCAATTGCTACCGCTGTGCGTCTTTTGCGAGTAACTCAAGCTCAGCAGCTACACAGAGAGAAAAAATCAAGTTTTTCGTACATTAAACCGCATATTTCAGTGTTGATTTCTCTTTACGGTTGAAATTACTGAAGTCAATAAATTTTAACTTGTAGCAAGTTCGATTTCTTAAGTCCAAGAATTTAGGTATTTCAATAATTTAGTATTTTCAAACTCTAAAAGTGTGTTTAAAATGTATGTGTGTTCCAACTTATATTTGGAATAGAATTTCTAGTAAATCGAGAGTTTTACTTGATATAAGATTGAGTGCTTATTCTCAGTAATTTGTACTTATAGTATGTATTTGTTTCAACAATCGAAAATACCTAATTCGTGTTCATTCGAATTTCGAACTTAATTTTAGTCCGTCGTTTTTCTCTCTGTGTACAGCGACTGCATTTGCATCTGCATCTGTGAGCTACTCCGGCCTGCACACATATTATAATAATTTTTGTGATGCCTGCGCCTTCCGCGTTTATTACATTTTAATGCGTTTGCCCTCTAATGGCCAGCCGGAGGGCCTTATCAAGCGGGCTATCCAATATACATAATTATGCACTTGCAGTAGAACAACTGCATTAAACTTGGCTGCAACTTGGCGCCTCTGGGCATGTGCATGGCCATAAAATGGCGTCGGTGGCGTTGCTTGATTGATTTGTAGATTCGCTGACTCGTCGTTGCATGCGTGTCTTCTTCAGTCTGACGCGGGTATTAGCTGTTTCCCACTGCCAAAGGCCAAACAATCAAAATATTTCTCCATATCGCCAGGCATGCAAGCAAATAAACAATGCACATTCAAGGGGAAGGCTGTGGCTGCAGCTTAGGCAAAGGTCATGTGTGAAATTTGTACATAAACTAATATGTTCATACAGAAATACATACATCAGCCGAATGTCTGCGTTGAACAGGCAATGGCCGCGCTCAAAGTTCAGGCCAAGCGTTTTGCATTTAAAACGCAACTTGGCCTCATCCCTCTCTCATCTCCATATATGTCGGCCTTAGCTATAGAGCAACGGCGCTTTTTGCGGCTCCAAAGCCGAACAATACGGCCATAAATGTTTTATGCCTCGCTCTTGACCGGTTTGTACAGCTAGGTGCTGCAAAGCTAATGCCCAAGACGCAAATATCGAGGGGCAGCATCAGCAAATACAGCAACAAATTGCCGACTGTTGCAGCAGCTGGAAAGCCAACGGCATATTTTGCAATGCGACGAGGTCAAGGGGCGCACAGCGATAAAAATCTATAATCAAATATATCTCGCTACTGCAAAACCCACAAAACACACAGCTAAAAGAAGCAAAACACTGCAGCAAATATGTAAAATATCGAGTAGCATTAGCCGCAGCCTTAGCTGCAAAACAAATAATAAAAGCAAAGTTTACTTTGTGCTGCCTCCGGGCAATATCCAATAATATTATGATAATGCGTCTCGTTTGCATGTGCCTTGTGTTATTTTTTCTGTTTTCGCTGCTTTTGCGAAGGCTAAGGTCGCAGATGAATGCGTGGTCAGAGAGGAGCCGAAGACGTGGGCGCTGTTAATTCAATGTTAAACGCATGAGGGGCCAATGTTAAGCGAGCCCCCACAACAACAAAAACAACAACAAAGCAACAGCAACAATGCCTATGCCTATGTACTTGCAGTGAAAGCAATGGCAATGAACGATGATGTACATTGTGAAAACACTTATGTCATCAATTCGAAGTTCGAACCCAAAGCCCATGAGTTTAAACGGGGGAGTTTCATATTCAAATGAAAGAAATTTTTATAAAAACATATGCGAAATTATTCAGTTGTGGCAGAGTGAATGCTCTTGGGATTGTTCAGTGAATAGTATTATAATTTAAATATGGGCTGTAAGTAGTCCCCATTGTTTTATGAGCTACTATAAAAGTCGAGTGTTTTTTATTGTTATTATAATTATTTGTATTATATTGCTGTACCATATTTTGGAATCTGTAAAATTAACTGCATCATTCCTATTTCAAAATGGGATATAAGGCTTTCTACTACTGACACAGGCTGAAACATTTAAAATAGTATGTCAGAATATGCGTTTATTTCTCATACATAGTTAAACAACAAAGAGTTTAAAGCAAGGTCGCTAAATAAAAAGTTTACCGAAACGTTTTTGAAAACGATCAAAAAATATTGTTTGATAGCATTGCGATAATTTAAAATTTAAATGATAGAGTACATATTTTTTCTGGAATGCGAAATATAGTTTTAAAAAAATCTGCTCATGTCTTAGCAAATATTTAATTTAAACAACTTAACTTAACTTAAAGATGCATCTAAGTACTTAGGCTTATTGCGCACAATTGTTGTCGCAACATATCTACACATTCAGGTTGCACATCTTGCAGTGGCATTCACGGCTGAATGAAATGAAAGCCTGCAGGATGCTGTCAATTACAATTAGGTGCACTTTTCCGGCTCAGCAATTGCATATTTTGCCCACTAGGTGACATCACTTTCCTCACAGCTCGTATGATTATGCAATTGTCTCCTAGTTGCCGCAATTCTAACGACTGCACTTTGCCGCACTTTCAGAGTCTCAATCAGCATCCGTATCTCTGAGAGAGAGAGAGAGGGACACGCGTGCTGCAACTGCAAGCGGAACTGAACACTTAAGGGAGCCGTGGCCAGTCAGGGGGGATCGACTAATAATAGCCGCAAGGGGTGCACGCACATATGGAATCAGATACAGATACGGGGCCACATAATGATATAGGTCTAATTATATATATGTAAAATTGGTTGCTCTTTGGGAAGTGCATTAATGAGGAAGTAGCCAAGCATTCAGAGAAGGGACTCCCCCCGCCCACTTTTCAAATTTTACACCAGAAATTCTTTGGCATGCAGCTGAAAAGCGAAAATGCGTTTCCATGCAGGCGACTATGAAGATTTTCACTCAGCAAAAGCGCTTTGATTAGGCGGGCCCCTGTCCCCCAAAGGGGGCGCATACTTATATGTGTTTGGGTGCCACATGTTTAACGGTTTTCGCCGTCATTTGATTTATGCTCAACTCAATTTAGCGTTGTCAGAAAGCGAGAGAAATATTTAGATTGCCAGATGCAACGTAAACTTAACCTTTTAACTTGAGATGTGTGCAATGCATTAATTAAGTTAAAAATATGATATTTGAGGGCATTCGAATGCCAGAGCCAAACCCAAGCCAAGTTGCTTCGACACCTCTGGCAGCTGGTTCGATTCCGTTCCTCTCTCCCCGCCCCCAACCCAATCGTCATGCCTGGCTGCCAATGAAACTGAAACATACCGCTACTTTTGCTTTTTTTTTAATGCATGGGCGTAATTAAGCTGGAGGTGCTGGGGTGGCCAGCCTCAAGCTGGTATCTACCTCAAGCTATCTACATAGACTGAGCTATGCTAACTATGCCATTGCCACGCACAGTGAGCGTCACAATTATGTGCACGTCTCCTTTGTCGCTGTTAGTCTTTGTAGCATCTTAAAGTCTTTCAGCACATTGTTGCAATGCTTTTGACTTGCTACTCAAAGAGGTATTTCAAAAGTGATTTAATAATGAATCACATTAGTTATCACTTTACGCCATTAAAGCCAGTTGTGTACCAAAAGTTTGTAAACCTTTCTGATATTATTATATTATATATTATATTATTAATTTATAAATAATCAATCAAGAATAGAATTTCACTATACTACAGATTATGGTTATGAATAAAATACATGACGATAAAATTAAATTGAAAAATTACATAAAAAAAACCCGATTTGTAAAGTTTACTAAAGTTGTTAGCTGTAAGTAAAAATATATTAAGCAATTTATTTTTGTTTTTTGTAGCAAATACAAAAAAAGCAGTTGAAATATTGTTTATTAAATATAAAAGGTAATCCAAAAAGTCTTACAAAATAGTGCCAAAAATGTGCAATGTTAAACAAAAGCTTGTTAGACGCATAATAAAAATTTTAACAACCATTACCCCATTTGCGAATCCATTGTGTGAATCTGAATTAAAGACGACGAAAAGCTCAGTAATTAAAAGTTTTGTTGAATAGTATTATTGATATTTCTTTTGTCAGAGTATGTAAGTTTCGGCGAGCAGAATATCAGAATTCCTTAATGATTTTAATTAATTAGTTATGGCCTGGGCACTCTTTGCTGAGGCTCTGCCCATTGTGTGTGGCTCTATTTGTTTAAGAGCTCATAATTATTTGCTACACGGCTACCAATTTACAATTCCGACGCAGTTCGTTCAACTTTTGATCAATAATACGTATTTGTATAGCCAAGCAGACATTTGTGGCATCCATGCTTTCATGCTGTGGCCACCTTTCGTATTTTTATTTCATATTCCGTATTTCTACTGCCGTGTTTTGGATTCTGACTATGCCCATGACGCGCTCTCGCTAATTAGCTACCAAAATGCTGAATTCTTCAATGCCTTTGGCAGTTGTCTTTGTTCAATTTGGCTAGCTTTGAAATGCAAATTGTTAAATGACTCGCATTTAGCGCGCATTTGTGAAGGGAAGTTCTTTGTTTTGGCTCAAACTGATGTGAACACATCACGGCCCAGAGAGACGCTCAGAGTTATCTAATTAAATGCGTCAGTTTTTGGCATCGAGTTGCGGGCAATGCAATCGAGACTCCAATTTGGCAACCGGTCAAGGTGAAAGTTGCGACACCTGCCGAATAGCAGTCCAGTCCCCCCGAGGCACTGGCCGGCACTGATCACACAGCCCACAGCCTCCAAGCTGGCCATTTAGTTTTGACAAATTAATTGTCTGGCTAAATAGTAATTTGGCTCAACTATGCGCCCAATTAAGTTGCGCTTTTTCGCCAACTCTTGGCCGTTGTCGGTTATCAACCGAAATTAATGCATAAATTAACATGCGTTGCGCTGCGCTCAAGTGGAAATAGTCATGCCCCCAGTTCGGGGCAGCCAGCCGAGGCAATACTTGAGCAAATTGACTCGAGCTTCATTTGCAGTGACATTTGCAGCAAATCAGCAGCGAGTGACATGCGCGACGAGGGAGGTGGAGGGAGTGGCAAAGGGGGCAAGTTTTGCTACCAAGCGTTTTCCGCTCCATTGAAGCATTCAATTGTGCGACTTGGACTCATACTTGGTTTCTTGGGCGTAGCCATGCTGCAAAAAGCAAATGATGCCACTCAACTTGTTTTTTATTTGTATCTTTTTCTTTGTAGAAAGTTGCAGTCGGCTGCAACGTGGCCAAAGACTCTTCTGCCTGCATTTCGAATGGTGTTGCATTGGTCAGCTAACGGTTAGAAAAGAACGGCATCAGCAGCACCCAGCAGCCAACAGCCAAGAGTCAACAGCAACTAGCAACATCATTTGGGTTTTGGGGGATTGTGTCATTGACTGCGCATAAATAACCAATCATAAAACGCTGACATTTCTTGCCCGTGTCCACAGTGCAAACATTAGAAGTGCTTAACCGGTTTCCGAGTAGCGCTCGATCCATTGATGCCACTTACAGTTACAACTTATAACAAATGCGTTTAGCTAAGAGCCAAAATTATGGCCAATATGGAAGCTCTAGACCAGTTAGAATCCAAAGAATGCTTTGGAAAGTTAACTTAAGCTTTTTAATGAGCGGATTAACAGTCATCTGTAACAGAAGAATGAATATTAAGAGTGACGCAACTGTTAAGAAAAATATAGATAAACAGATACATATAGATATAGATATGGATATAAATTAAATGATGGATAGATAAATATATAAATATATAATATATAAATATATATGTTTAAAAAGTTTACGAACTAATATTAAATACTCTGCACTATCAATCCATTGTTTCAAAAATGTTTGTAAATCGTTTAAAACTTTTTGCTTCACGGAATCCTATTTCTTAAATTACATAATTAATCGACAATTGAACGGTTGGTTTTACACCACATAGTTGTAATTTTAAGATTTTTCCTTTGGGTGTTAGGAGCTTTCAAAATGATGCATAATGTCATGATTTAACAACAACTTCATGAAAGCCGCCGGCTTTGACCTTTTATAAAATGCAGCTAAACGCCAGCTATAACATCAACAACAACAACAATGGCAAACAGTAACAAGCAGCTAGCAATGAGGCGTTGGCCTGATGTGGGCTTCCAAGCTGGCTTCAATTGGCGTGTCATCCCCATCATCGTCGTCGTCGCCATCGTCTGTCTGTGCCTATTCCGACGAATGACAATTTGCAAATGTCTCTGGGTGCATAATTTATGCAGATGCAGTTTCTGTTGCTGCAGCTCGCAGCCAGTTTGCAAAGAGCAACTGCAACTACAACTGGTACTTGGCAACTGGCAACGGGCAACGGGTAACTTGTAACTGGCAACTGGCAGCATTTAGCGTTGGCTATTAAGGCGAACGCCCATGCATATTCAGTGCCATAATCCCAACGGTATTTTAATGCTAAATGCTCACTCACTTCGGCGGTGCAGACGACGGAGAACCCGTTTTTCCGGTAATGACCTTCAGTGTTTGCTTTATTATCACCCCCCACACACGACACCGGCAGTGGGGCGAGCTGGCCAAGACTGCGGAGCGCGAACTTCAGCTGGAGCTGTTGAAATTCTGCTGAATCCACAAAAGGTAGTCGTAGTAACTTCCTGAACATGCGACGCAAACATTTTGGAGCTGCTTTTGCTGATGTAGATTGAAATCACCAATCAACACACAAAGCTGGCCCATTTCAAAACCAAGTTCTTGGTAGCATATGTGGTTTTCCCCCCTAAAGTACACCGATACAGAGCGTGGCCTATTATGAGCCCGTAGCCCAGGGCCATTAACTGTACACGAGAGCCATAGAAAATGCCAAACAATTAATTACAAATGACTGATTTCGATTCCGAATCCAAATCCAGTTCTTGGCTGGTCTCGGCACGCTTAGACAGCCCACTCGGCTCGCTGTCATTCGCGAATGCAAATGAACAGATCCAGCGGCGGATCAAGTGCTAAATGGAATGCCTGTTAATTAAACAGCCGTTAGCAGCACCACCGAACCACACCAGCTCTCCACGTTGGCCCCTCAACTATTTATCTGCGATTTCTGACTGCGCATTGCACGCTGCTGGCAAGCGGAGACTCAATTAAAAGCCGCACTGCGCTGCATAGGAAAATGTAAACTTGTAATTGCATTTAACCTGAGAAGGTGTGTGGTTCCTGCACTGGCGTCGTTCGTCAAATATATTTGCACATTTCAATAGGCGTGGGATATATATATTATATAGTTTTGATGCCAAAAACAAAATTTACTTTCAATGGAATTTTTTTAAACTTTTCAAATACACGTGAATAAGACACTTAAAATTTGAGTTGACATTTAATGTATTTAAAGTAAACATTTTAAAAACCTCAGAACAATTTCATAACCAGAATCCGACATATGTTTACATCTAATGCGTCAAGCCAAGATGTTAATATGAAAGCCTATTAGGTGCTCAGCATTGCGTAAAATTGCATTAATTTGTGAAACTTGTATTCATTAAAAAGTTGATTAAATTCAATTTTAATTTGATAGCTAATATACGACATTTGCATGCGTTTATCTAGCATATACAAATTAAATCTATTGTTGCATGCTGAAAAGCACCAAGCAAACATTACTCTCTTGCCAGAGCCAACTGTCCATTTTTCCCGCTAATCTACTAAGCTACACCTTTGTTTCTGCATACAAAAACAAGTTATATTAATTAAAATTAGTTGTTTGAATTAAATGCAAATTTGTGGAATTGCATGTTTGATTTAGTCTGGTTATGGCCATTAATTGTTGGCTACAAGACCATTACAAATTTGATCTAAATAGACACTTTCGACGGGGCAGTCGGCTCGACGGGTCACGAGAACAAGTGCGAGCCATGGCCAGCTATTAAAAGTGGTAAAAGCAAACCACTTGCCACTTGGCACGTTAACCTTGATAAAAGCTTCTGTTTTTTACCCGCACAAAAGCCCAGTGTTCAAGTGCATGAACCAGCTGCAACTTGGTCAACAGCTTGAAAGAGCGACAATAAAAAATATTTGCAGCTCATGCGGCTCGATTACAACGCGACTTTGGTGTCGATTAAATGCCAGCTCAACTCACAAGGCACACATGCCAAAATGTATATATGTAAATGGTAAATGTATATATATACAGCTCGGCTTGGCTCAAACCCAGACTCAAGTCGAAAGCAACAGCTGGGTGCAGGGCAGGACGGGCCTGGCCAGAGGGTGGCATGAAATACGAGCGCAACGTGCATCGAATTCGGGTCATTGCTTGAATCTGGCCAGGCCAGCCAATGGGCCACCGGCTGCCAGCCTTGGCGCCATAAAGTAGCGGGCGGTGGGGCGCACGGCTCCAACATTTGGTAATTCGATTTCAGGTAACGCGCGTTGGCCAAAAAAATAAAATTGCATGAGCCCGTAGGGCATTGAACTGCACCGAATGGAGCTGTTTCTATACTCGTTTACGAAGTGAAATGGGGTATATTGTGTTCAATGTAATGTTCATCTTTCTGTCCATTAGTCTATCCGAATGAACTCAAAGAATTTGGAGCGGATAAACCGCGAAAATCTATATCTCCTACAATTTTTGAGTCACCAAATTTAACAGACAAGAAAATCTATAATTTTCCAAATTAACAATCATAATTGAGACCGTTTTCAACTGTTTGAAGCTGTTATTATACTGTATTGTACCGTCGGCTACACCCGACTGCAACGTTCTGACTTGTTGCAGTTGTAGTTGTCGTAATTATTTTAGCCAACAATCAGACTAATGTTTTTTTTTTTTGCATTGCTTCATATTTTGCAGGCAAACAATAAATCGAACCGAGCAGCAAACGTGCCAGGAACAGAGTCCAAGCAGGTAAGAAAAACCTTTACACTAGGCCAGTTAGCTTACAATTTTTCCGTCGAAATTCACACAGAATGCAAAAATGCGTAACCGCGAAACAACGCTTGGCATGCAACTCGGCTGCTTGTCACGCCTCTAACGCCCACGCTTCTCTATAATTTGCCACAAAGTGCAAATGTACATATGTAATTGAAGGCAAGCAGCAATTGCAACTGCAACTGCAACTGCAGCTGCAACTGCAACTCCAACTGCAATTGAAGACCTGCCAGACAGACGCTGGCATGTAAAACACCTGTAATTCGAGGCGACTGCCACTATGTGTTGTCGCTGCCAGGTGAGAAGTGAAAGGGGGCGTCGAGGGCAGCCTGAAGCTAGGAGCTCCCAGGCCCCATGTCGCAAGACCGGGAAGCATTGGCAACATCAATTGTAATTGCCATCGACTGCATGCAAAGACAGCAAACACAACTTGCCAATTGCCGATGCCTTTCAGCTGAAATATCGTTAGCAGCATATTTAATTAAATGCCATAATTGGCCCCACATTAAACAATGTGTGGAGCCCATTAACTGACAAGCATTGAACTCAGGGCACCAAGGGAAGGGGTCGGGTGTTCACAACACCCTCAACTGCTCAAGCTAAAAACTTTCGCTGAGAAATAAATAGTGGAACTTCATTATTCACAAGAGATGGAAATCTTTAATGTACATTTCTTGTTAAAAATGTTTGAAAACAAAAATTTAAAAAGTTGAGATGAATAATTTTTTATGATATTAATAGTGTTCGCAGTTTTAAAAAAAGTTAGTATTATAATTAACATTATTTCTTTTTTTTTATAGATTTATTGAATTTGGCATACAAAAAATATAAAAAGTACTAAAGAGTACTCACAATTTCCCTTAAAACTATGACCCAAAATATGCCTGTTCCGCCTTAGTAATTAAATAAAATTCCCCCACCTATGTTAAAGTGTCGTTACAGTGGGAACAGAGTAGCTCGCAATCCGCACATTCCAACTGCAGCATTCATAACTATTTTTGGGGAGGAGGGCAACTTACTTTGTCTTATAAAAAAAATAATGTTTTAAAACAATTTACGCCTTCACTTGTATTATTGGAATTCCTCTACCCACACTCACTTTACAAATATGAACACAAATAAACACTTAAGTGGGGAGACAATTGAATAGATTTTCAGTTAGAAAATAAACAAAAACTAAACGCGAAGCAACAACAGCGAATGACAGCTGCATTGAAACGTTTAGTCTGAGAGATTCGCCTGGAAATTAAAGACGACAACAATAAAACTTTCCATTTCTAACAAAATTACACTCGGAGCCAAACAAAGCCAGACAAATTTATCTCGTTATCCGATTTTTGTTGTTGTTGCTAGGCCCAACAGCAGCTTGGTCTTTTTCTGTTGCCTTTGTTGTTGTAGTGAAAATGTATTTTGAGTTTTTCAAGACAAACACAGACAAACACTCACAAATAAATCTGCGCCCCAAAAATACATATATCTATGTGTGGCATGCGCCACAACAAAAACATATTGCTGCCGGCGACTAGAACCAATTTGTGGCACAGCTTTGTGGCAGCGTTCATGTGGCGGAACTGGCAATTAATTATTGCCGCTGTTCGCTTTTTAGTGGGCAGCAAATTATTGGGTGCTAAATGCCAAAGTGCTGGCCATTCAAATGACTTGATGCCGACCAAACATGCAACGGCTCCTCCAAAATGCCAGCCGTCTGCAGATGGGCGGCCCTCGCTTGATTGACAAACTGAAAAATGTAAAACAGGGCAGCATCTGCTAAATGGGAGCTGTTGACAACGTGTTGAATTTAATGAAGAAAAATGTCACTCACATTTGATGCCATAAGCTGACAGCAGTGCCCCCTGCACATTGTTGCCGTTTGTTGTCTGCATTAAAAGTGCATTAAAGCAAATTGCACAAAATATATTACGACAAAACAACAAAAAAAAAAGCGGCAACAACGCGTTTTGCGGTGCGTGTGAAATGCGGCGCGATAAAAACCGCAGCAAATACGCGCGCGCCCAATGCAACAGTTGCGACAGCGCGCTGTCGAGATGGGGGTTTTCAGAGGCCGTTAGATAGATAGCAGCGCGATAAGCAGCAGCCGCAGCAGCAGCAGCAGCAGTAGAGATCTCTTCAATATCGCCTTAATTGAAACTGTCAATTGAGGTTTCTCTCGCTGTCTCCCTCTTACACGCTCTCACTCTCTCGCTCGGCGCTCGCCATTTTTGGCGTAGGCGACGCAGTGAAAGTTGCAATCGCCGATTGGTCGCAAGGTACACACAGGTAATTAATGCCAATTAAATGTCAGTCGCAGCAACAGCAGCTCAATTGCTGACCAGGGCTGCAAGCCCAAAAAACTGTCGTCGGCTCGGTTCATAATTCAAACCAATGTTTGGCCTTTGGGTTCGGTTGATGAACCTGGTTTTTCACATTCATGAACCCAGGTTTTGGAGCGACGCCGTTATTTTATCTTTTAGTCAGTAAGCGAAAAAAAAAAAAAAAAATCCAAGAATAAAATTTAAAAAAATGCAATTAATTATTACAGAAGAAAAAAATTATTTTTTAAATGAATTTAAAAAATTATGAAACAAGCCATATTGCCATAAATGTTTGGCTGTCAAACTCTCAAACTGGTTCGGTTTAGAGTTCGGCTTAAACCTTAACAATAGAGCAGGTTTGCAGCCTTGTTGCTGACCGCGCCAAACTTTGACTTTCAAATGTTGCACTGATTAATTATGCCACACCGGGCTGTACTCGCAGCCCGGACAAATGCACTGCGAGCTCATTTAAATGGCAACGGCGACGCCAGACGATGGCAGCTCAATTGATTTCATTTCTCACGAGCACAGTCGCGACGTCAGCTGTCAGGCTCGTGAGTTTTGACTCGACTAGCTTGCCAGACTGTTGCCAGTTGCCAAGTTGCCAGTTGCTTCAATTAAGCTCGGGCAAGCAGCTGGCAGCTGGCGGCTGGCACCCCCAAGCATGCAGTTGGCCCCATGCGTTGTGCACTTTCTACAAAGCTCTGCGCAAACAAAAGAAAAGTGCAAGTTGCCGGCGGGTCGATGGGCAACGGCAACAATGACGGCAACATCAGCAACTTGTGACTGTGCGATTACCGCACAACAAAGTTATTTATGATTATTTAATGCAAAGCTTATTGTTGTTGCCTGCAGGTTCATTGCCCAAAAGTTGCATTTTCTATTGGCCCTGCAGCCGCGCGCAGCATCCAACTTGCGCTTCTGCCATAGACTCTAATTGCAGCTTTTGTTTCTTGTCTCGACTTCCGTTGAACTTCGAACTTGGCCTGCCTTGCAGCGGCTTACTGGCTTTCTTTTCTTTTATTGTTCGTGGCAACAGCAATTTATTGTACTTGTGAACGCTCGTCCTTGTGCACGCGGCGTATACGTAATATTTGTATTTGCTTGGCAAACCTTAAATACTGTGTGCTCAATATTGTTGGCAAAGCTACGACTATTTGCGCATGTTGTTAGCAAATATGTAATTGCATTTGACGAGCTCTCGAATTGGCACAGAAACAAAGCTAAAATGAAATATTGTTAATTTGAGCTTTGGCATAATTTAGCAACTAAAATTAAAACCAATTGCATTTGCTGCCGGTGTGCAGCATTATTTAAGTTGGCCAAACACACAAACTTTATAATTTGACAACTATTTTTGAACAACAACATATACGATTTTAACTTCTGCTCAAATGTCAATTGCAAATTATAAAATAACCCTGCTACTATTTCCAAATTACTTGGTTGTTTTGCAATACAAACAATTGGTGAACTTTGTCATACAATTATATTGTTGTACAGCTAGTACATATACATAAAGTACAAGATTTTCCATCGATAACTGGGCTCCTCGGTCCGTTCATGTCCAAAATGCATGCCAGACATCATTTTGCTTTTGATTGCGTTTGCTGTTTTGGCCAAAATTCGCAAATTGTTCTTTTGTGGCATTTATTGTGGCATTTTGTGACTCAGTCATATTTTCCAGCTTGTATAACTATACTTAGTTTTTTGTTTTTTTTTGTGCAATAAAAGTCAGCAGCGGCGGTGAAGTTTACGCCTTAAAAAGGCAATTATAACTCGCAACTAAGCGGAAAGCTAGGTAAAAGTTGAGTTAGAACAGAACTTGAAGTTCGACTCGATTGTACTCTATATGCTACTAAGAATATCCAATTACTCCAACTTTAATCCTCGAGATAAATCAAATTTCATACACAGAATATCGTTATACCCCATTTTAGGTGGGTGCTTACAACATTATTATTCGCTTTTCAAAAAGGAAATATATAACAAAAAAATTCACTAAACTTATATAAAAAAATGGTGTATTATCATTATTGTTTTCTAACTCACCACATAAAAAAATTAACTTCTAGTTTTATTTATAATGCCTAGTTTTCGATCCAGAGTGAGCTTCACTTGCATGTCGTCTTGTTGTCTAACAAGTTTATTCTAGAGAGTATAAGACCGTAAAAAAAAGTTTATAAATCTTTATTATCTACGAGTACGAGATGCTATTGTTGTGTTTTCTACAAGCTGCTGGGTGTTCATTGTTTATGGGTTCTACCTAGCCAAGTTTTGAATGTGAACCGGTTGCAAGGCTTTGAAAGAGCAGCCAGCTGAGCACAAAGCAAACAATTGTCAGACTGTGAACTATGTGTACACACGATGACTTAATGCGAACGACAGGCGCCCCAGAGCCCCCATCCCACTGGCCAACCGAAAACCACATTTTAGGCCATTTGTGCAGCTGACAGCTATCGTTGCTGGTAGCTGGACCAACCGCAAATGTGCCAGGCACCAGACTGGTCATGAGTCATGAATGCAACCCCAACTGTAGCCGTGTTGGCCAGGCCAGGCCAGGCCTGGCTGGCATCTTGACAGCTAGCAAATGGTGCATGCAAATTTGTTGCACGCTACAAAACGGAGACACTTTAATATATCGGATATCTGTGAAAAATATCCCACGCAACAGGTTTTTATACTTTAATTGTTCCTATTCCTTTTTGGTTGCCTTATAACCAGCCTTAGCTGTTTATACTCGTTTACGAAGTGAAAAGAGTATATTGGGTTTGTGCATATCTTTCCAAAATAACAATAATTAGGTGCACCCGATTGTTATTATACTGTGCACGGGTATTGCGCAGGCGGTTACACCCGACTGCAACGTGCTTACTTGTTCTTTTTATGTGACCCAACTCTGCCAGAACCTGTAGAGCATACATAATTTCTACGCATCGTAAAAAATGTTTACTGCACATAATTTAAAATTAAGCAAAAATTATAAAGTCACGCCAGGCAAGAGACCAAAAACTTGACCGGGCAAACTGAGTGTGTGTGTATGTGTGTGTTTGTGTGTGCGTGTGTGTGGCCATAAATTGAAGTTACGATCCCCGTTGACGGCGACTTCTGAGTTTGATGCCTGTGGGAAACGTTAAACGAAGTTGAAATGCGATGCCAGCCTCGAGCAAGTGACACATTTCGCTCTGCTCTTCTTTTTTTCGGGACTGCGCTTTTAATGAAGCAACATGTTGCGGCAACACATGTGCCACAAAACAACAACAACAACAACAAACTAGAAGGAAGCAGCCGCATGCAATCCGAACCTGAACTCGTTCTGGCACCAGACGCCATTCGGTTGCATGAATGAATGCGTTTCCATTTATTAATTTGCGGCCTTTTGTTGCTCTTCAAACTCTTGGACTGCTGCAGCTGCACCCCAAAAGTCGCCAAGTTGGCGTCGCCTCTGCATGGGCCTCCGCCTCCGCCTCTCCCTCTTCCTTTCCCTCTGTGCCAGTGCGTCACGCAAATGAAAACGAAGCCGACGCCAAAGTAGCCGTGGCAGGGACACGAGAACTTAACCTTGAAATATTTTGTTGATGCTGCTTACAAACTATATAAAAAGAAAACCGAAAGGGCGTTCTTCCTTGCAAACTTAAACATTAACATACACTCCGAGAAAAAACCATGAATTTTAAATTTAAATTACAAGCACTGTTTAAATACGGCGAAGATGCTTACTAAATACATTGGAATTAAAAATAAAATATTAAGTATTTTTTATATGTTCAATTAACATGAAGTTTACTAGCTTTATAATTTTAAGATATTAGAATTACATATTACTATTGAATAATTACAAATTAGGCGAGCTTATACAGAGATAAATATATATAACAGTTTTAAAGACTGCAGCTTATCAAACAAAAATAAATATACAATTGTTACTTTTGGAATATAGTATTAAAAATGTTTACATTATTAAATCAAAAAATCCCTGCCGTAAAAATTGTCAGGATCTCACTTTAAGCTGCAAGGGCATTCAGCTGAGTTGAGTTGATATTCAATTTGTAAGGCATCTTTAACGAGTGACAGTTAAATTTGACAGCTAGTTGACACCGCGATAGCGAACCACTTTATCTCGATGGCAGCTCCGATAAATTGACAGCCAAAATGGCAAATTTGCGCAGAACACAGAATACAAATAGGCAACACGAACTTGAGAACTCCGACTGTCACTGGCATCTGCAGCACAAGAAGGAAACCATAAAACTCTAAATAAGTCTAATAACATGATAAACGTGTTCGTTCGTTCTTCGTTAATTTAATGTGACTTGTCATTAAAAGGCTTCTTAAAACTCAATCTGCGATGTGAATCTGTGCAGAGAATCGCGATAGATTCGACTTGTAAACAGCTTCGTTAAACAGGTAGTTGGGTTTCCTTCACAAAGACTTAACATTACCTTCTGCTTTTCCCTTTAAACACACTCGTCTCCACTTTAAGCTGAATGCGCATTAAACTTGATAAACAAACTTCACAATCTAATTGTCGGTGGCTGACAACTCAGAAATTGTTGTTGCTGTTGTTGTTGTTGTTGCCTATCGCACAAGTTTGTTGTTTTACCTGACAATATCCCGCCGCCTGCCCCAACATCCGGCCAGTTCGAGTTTCCCAAAGCCAACAAATGTTCAGCTCGAGCAACTAGTCTGGCTAATGACATCTTTGGCTTGTGTTTAATTCTATAAACTTGGCGGCCTGCTAGGAAATTAAATGGCTTATGTTAATTAATGTTCCAGCCATAATTCGCCTGCTGTGTCTTGGCCTATTATGCAGTTGGCATTGGATCGTGCCAGGGCCAACATTTCCATGCAGCCAATGACAGATGCTTTGTTGATGTAATTACCTCTAGGCCATCTATAGATGAATTATAGTTCATAAAAAGTGGTTCCCAATGTTCCCTGATGGTATTTACTCTAAGATTCGAAAATATGTACACTCAAGGTAGAAACCAAGAGTTTGGATCCGGGCAAGGTAAAACATTCTTAACTTGAAACAAAAATAAATAAATCAAATATAATGCAGAACTTAATCTAAAAAGTTCCTAATTTAAAAAACTTAAGTTCTTGTTTTGATTATGGAATTAAAAATATTTAATCTGTATAAAAGTATATTTTGAAACGAAACTAGTTCAATAATCGCAGAGTTTATTTAATATTATTATTATTTTATAGGAGTGTAGAGCTCAAAAATGGTCAAAGCAGCTGCTTTTTATAAGCTTTATTAATGTGTTATTTGTTATAACAAATCCCTATTCAAGATTATAGCAATAAGCTCCTGGAGAATAACACAATGACACTAAAAGTGACTTTAAATCTTTAAATCTATGTGTGTGTTCATATGAGTCATTCAGACAAAGATTCGTTTTGATAAGAGCTGAATTTATATGCATAAAAGAGTTTTTAATTAACTTCTGACTAAATGTTTACGTGTTTTCATTTGGCTCATTTTAGCCTTAAATGGCAGTTGGCAATCAAATTGCCGTTATTTATGAAGAATTTATATTTCGACCTAGAACTTTGCACTTTGCCGCAACGGCAGTTTGATTGCCAATTGCCATTTAAGATCTAATCGAGGTAAATTTAAAATTCCAGCTCAACTCCATTCGTAGGAGAACATTTCTAATCAGAGCAATCGAGAGCCAGTTTAATTTCCATGGCTCGAGACGGCTTTTGTTTTGTCTCTAATTGCCAGCGGCCTTTTATGGCCAACGCCGAGAAGTTGACATTTAAAGCAGCGCCCACAACATCCGCTCAGGCAAGCGGCCCAACCCGAAACGAACACTTTAAGCTCAGGAATTTGTTGATTTTCGTATTATTATCATTTTTTTTTTTTTCAAATGCTTTTGTTTTGTGCAAATATTGAACGAGTCATCGCCCGAAAACTTCAAATACTTGGACCAAGTCAAAGATTCTGTGAATTTTCTATGCAGAGCTAAGTGAGTAAAAATAAATTTGTTGTGCTCTCCCCCAATCTGTTTTGCATAATTCTAAAGACAGAACTTTGGCATGCATATCGCAGGTGTATATATATAATATTTGTATGTGTACGTATACTTTTATGTGTGTTCTTTACATAACGATAAACGTATAAATAAACATCAGAGCCAAATAGGAAATGGGCAGCAGAACAAACGCAGCCACGCATAAATCTCACGTGTAAATGTGGAACAAACTTCTCGCAACATCGCTCGCATCTCTGACCGAAAATCATCTCTCGTTTTCAAATTTTGAAATCTTCTCGTGGTAATTTGTTGAGCTGTGAATCGGGTGAGGTTGCAGCTTGATCTATGGCTCTGGCTGTTGGCTCGAATGGAGCACACTAATAGGCAGGGTAGACCCACTTTCAGGGCGCTAATGGAGCATCTGATGTGATTCTGTATGCCTCAGCTGTTTGATTCAATCAACAGTCCGACTCTGGAGACTTTGTTCGTTCTGTTCTTTATAACACAGCCAGAACTTGTTTCTTGGCAGATACAAACAGTGTGTGTGTGTGTGTGTCTGTGTGTGTTTGTATACCGAATTCCACGCATTCTCCGCAACTTTGGCGTTAAGAGTCTGGAGATTAGCCCCCAAGCGGCAATTGGCCAAGTGCAGCAGCCAAACGGCCAAAAGAAGAGCTGCAAAGAAATATGCAACTGGGCGAGAAGAGAACTTTCTGCTGTTGTTGTTGGCCAAACCTGTTGGCCCCATTTGGCAGTCGCAGACGTGCCGACGGTCAGTTAACTGTTTCCTTGCCTGCAAGCGGCACCAAAATTTGTAAGCCAACAATCAGATTAAAGCAAATAAAAAAAGAGCCAAATGCAAAATATCGAACGGGTTTAATGCCTGGAGCTGCCGAAAATGCCAATATCTGGTAATATATATGTATATATATACAATATATGTATAGTTATAGCTGGTATTCTCGGGCACCAATTAAATGGCGCGGAACCCGGCTGACCGACTTTGCCAGCCGTCCAATTCAACTCTAGCCGTCCTGGCTGGGTGCTAGATCCGTGAGCCTGAAGCATGAAATTTATGCAGATTTATTTGTGTTACATTTTTGTGCGACAGCAACGTCTTGATATCTCTCTTCTCCGGTCCAATCTTAAACGCTGGCAACGGCATTCCTTACGGCGAGAGTGCCACTGCCCAAACTTGAAAAATAGCTTCAAGTTGTCTGTTGTTGTTGTTGTTGCTGTTGCTCGGATGTTGTCTGCCCGTTGGCTGTTGGCGCTCCTCTTTTGTAGTTGAGTAGCTGCCCATTTTTATGGTCAAATAGCGCCACAATTTGTTGCAAATTTTCGCAGTTTCCCCAACGTGTTTCACTTTTGTGCCGATTCGGTCAGCCGGCGAGGAACTAGAGCCAGTTGTGATCCCTTTTGATTTATGGGCTGGCTTTGAACAAGGTGTGAGAAAAGCCGCACTAAATGCGGCCAATTGCTGGCTGCCACTCGGTTAGCACCCGGCTGAGAATTGGCGCACAGATGCAGCCACAAGCAAATCGGCTATCGATGCCGCAACCGAATGCAAATGAGTGAAAGAAAAAATGCAAACAATTAACAAAAAACAAACAGCAGCAGCAGCAAGTCGAGCAAATTTATGTGTAACACGGGCAAACAAGCGCGCTATGCAAAAGGCATAAAAAACACGGCAGCAACATTTGCCAGCCACACGGTTATGCAATTGGGTACGCTCGATGCTGCCCCCCCTTCACCGCCTTCCATGTCCAGCTGATGATGCCAATGGTATTTGCGAACGGATTGCACAAAGCCAAGATTTATGCATATTAACGTTTAGCCAAAACGCTGACCCAAAAACAGTAGCAATCGCTGCTGCCGCCGCTGCTGCAAATGCAAAAATCAAGCGTAGCACCAACAGCAGCAACAGCAGCAGACGCTGCACGCCGACAACAGTTTAACAATGGGTCAACTTTCGTTCACGTTGGCGTTGATAAATGAACTCCAAGAAGCCCAAAAACTGTGCCTGTTGTCATCTTTGTTGTGTGGCTTTTGTTGCCTTATTTTATTTTTACTTTGTTTTTTTTTTGTTGTTGTTTTGTGGGTGTTGTCGCCGTTGTCAGCAGCAACACTTTCCCAATTAGACGCCGCCGCAGTGTGCTGTTGGCCAAATTGACTTACAAACGCACTCGCAGTCTTTGTCGGCCTTAAAGAGGGCTAATGACTTAAAGACATAAACGCTGCATTGTTCAGTCTCTTTGTTCTTACGGCTGTGTGAGTAATCCTAACTGTTACAGCAGAAACGCCCTCTGAGATGATTGTGCGAACTGAAATTATAACACTGGTTCTGGCGTTTATTATCTGGGTACTACTTTGGTTATGTCACGAAGTGTGTAATGCATTAAAGAAGGCATATCCGACTCCACAAACTATGTTAGTCAGCATCTCCGTCTCACTGTGTTGAACATATAGAGCTCTACATATACTATTTATTATTTAATTTTTGGAGTAATTCGAACAGTACTTAGAAAGATTTTTAAATGAATTGTAAAAGTGTTATTCATATGTTTGCAAGGGTATTTGAACTTCGGCTACCCAAAGATACATTTTCTGTCTTGCTTTTGTACGAAATGAATTAAGATTCTTAAAGCTATTGTTGAGCATATAAAAAATAAATAAAAGCAAATAGATATAACTATTTCTGTTAAGGAAACTGGTTTACCTTCCTGCCAATTTTCTTGGAATGGTATTTTCATACTAGTTTACGAAGTAAACAGAGTATATTGGGATTGTGCAATGTCTTTCCGCTTTACATGCGAACATTTTCGTTAACTTTAATCTAGCTTCAAGACTGAGGGAGAAGTATAGATTTTCAATAATTGCGCCTCCAGTGGACGCAGCCAAAAAAATGGAAGCACTTTATCTGACGCGGATATACACGAGTATATATTTCAAGTTTCATGTCTTTAGCTACAATAGCGACGAAAAAATGTCAATTCAAATCATGTTTTTACGCTTTTGGGGAACTTTGTTGTTCCGCAGTTTTTATGTTAATGTCATTAGTTGCACATGCAGTCAGTCATACGGACCGTCACTTCCCCGGGCAGTTTTAGAAAGTCATTCACACATGCGCAAACTAGCTAACAACAGCAGCAACAACTGATTACCCAACAGCAACTGGAGACACTGTCAAAGTGCAGAGAGACCTAAGCAAACACAGCTCTGTCGATGGCCATGTGACAAAGACTGTGCGCAAAAAATGCGCCTTGAATGCAGCAACAGCAACAGCAACAACAGCCCACAACATTGTCGACAACATCAGCAACAACATCAGCAGCAACAGCAACGCCAGCAATAATTTCAATAATTTCATTATCAAGATGAAGATTGATTGATAGTCGCTATGTTAAATAAATATTTGAGTGCTTGGGGAAGACATTGAATGACCGCATGGCCACTTGGCCAATTGGTTTCCAAATTTGACTACTGCGAATTGTTGCTGTTGTTGCTGTTGTTGCTCTTATATTAGCATTCAATAATTGTGAGTCATGCCGCAGAAGTTGCATTTGTGCAGTGAAAGTTGCTTGTTGGCCCGGTCAGTGCAGCAGCAGCAACAGTTGCTGGCAGGGCTTGCGCAATCGCGGCCGCAATGAAAGTTGGTTTTTTATCAGCCTTTACATTTATGCGCTAAGAGACAACAATATAATAACAGCCATAATATTACGCATTACTCATTTTCTCATTTTGTCATTACTTCTCTTTTCTCATTTCAGAATATGGTGGAATAGGGCGACACGCCAGCAGCAGCAGCAACAGCAACAAGCACAACAGCCACAGGCAGCAGCAACAGCAGCGACCACACACAAAATGTCCTCCTCGATTTGTGCACACTTTACGCAGAATGCGTGGAAGAAGGATCTCTGCTCGAACTGCTTCAAGTCCAAGGATGAGCACAAAGCAGCCGCCGCAGCAGCAGCAGCTGCCGCGCAGCAGAGCTCCAAGCCCGCCGCTGCCAAGTCCGATGGCCACACAAAGACTGATTACCCGAACAAGCACAGAACGCCCGCCAAGAGCATCATCAAGAAGGCTTTCGGCGTGCGACTCACCACAACAACGACAACAACAACCACGAACAGCAGCAGCAACAGCAGCAGCTTTGGCAAGTCCAACAGCAGCAGCTCCAAGTCAGGCAAAGTTTGCTTTCCCAAGCAGCTGCACGAGATCATTGGCTATGGCGGCGAGTGGTCGGAGGACGACGACGACGACGACGACCATGACTTCATGAACCTGGGCAACGAGCACGACGACATGGCCATCACGGAAACGGACGACGAGGACGCCGTCGAGCTGAAGCGCATCACGCGCGCCAACACGGACTTCAACATGAACAACGGCAATTTACTGGGCGATGCCGAGGACAATATCAAGAAGTCCTTTGCGGCGCTCAAGCTGGGCGCCCCGCAGATGGACAAGGAGGGCAAGAAGCAGACGCTCACGATCAATGTGATGCCCTTCGGACAACCTACAAACGCAACGGCAGCGGCAGCAGCCGCAGCAGCAACAAAGCAGCAAACAACGCCGATCAAGTCAACAGCAACAACAGTAAATATGACTGCAACAGCAGCCAGCACAGTCACCAGCATCAAGAGCACGATCAGCAGCACAGCGACCAAGAAGGTGACCACAACCCTGACGCCGACGCTGGTGAAAAGCTCGCGCGATGGCAAGGACAGTCCGCCCATTGAGCGGGCGATGGAGAAATCCCTGCTGGATGAAATCTCAGAGACGCTGCAGCAGAAGCAGAAGCAAAAGCAACAAAGCGAGCTCAACACGGCAGCAGCAGCAGCATCAGTCACAACAGCAACAGTTGCCAGCAGCAGCAACAAAATCAAGTTCGAGCTCGGCTCGCTCAGCGACTCGCCGAAGCCATTTCTCGACCTTAAGAAGCCCATCGCACGCAACGCGCCCATCACCAAGGAGCACGCCAAGCCCAAGGTGAACGTCTGCCACAAGTACTCGGACACGGACAGCAACTGCTCGGACACGGAGAACGGCGTCTCCGCCTACTACGATGTGGTCGAGACGCAGCTGAGCTACGAGAATCTGCCCGACGGCAAGTTCAGCGAGCAGACGGGCGTGGCCAGCGTCGCCCAGGCGGAGGCCAGCGGCAGCGCGCACTACTCCAGCTCGCAGTACATCACGGACATGCTGCTCAGCTCGAAGACGCGCGCGGCCAGCTACAATCTGCACGAGGGCAACTTCATGACCAGCAAGATCACCTCCGACGGGCTGATCGTGACCAAGTGCAGCTCGGACGACGCGCTCGACTCGACGGGCAGCAGCTTCGACGGCAGCTCCGACGAGGAGAACGCCTACAACATGATCCGCAGCGAGTCCGACTCGGGCATCGGCATCAGCATCGGTAGCGACTACAAGAACCTGAACCTGCCCGCGAGCTCAAAGAGCTCAACTGAGCCGCGCCCGCCGGTGGAGAAGAAGCTGAGCGCCAGCACGAACAACTCCGACTACGAGGACATCCAAATTGGCGACCAGTCGGGCAACAAGAGTCGCGAGCTGCACGGCGAGCCCGACGGCAGCGCCGATCCGGACAACAAGCTGGAGCGGCATCACCAACAGCAGCAGCAACAGTCGGAGCCAGCGGCAGATGCGTTGCCGCAGCAGCTGCCGGCGCTGCCCAAGTCGCCGCCGCCGCCCATGAAGATCGATGCGCGGCCCTCCTTCCTGCACGGCCTGAAAAAGCCCGAGCTGCCGGCCAAGCCGCTCGTCAGCAACATCAGCAACATCAGCAGCATCAGCAGCAGCATCAGCAGCAGCAGCAGCAACAACAGCTCGCCGCTTAAAAGCTTCATGAGCAAGCGCCAGCCGAGCAACGCCGAGCAGCAATTCATCAGCCAGCTGCAAACGGCCATCTCCAAGTCGAGCGAGAATCTGCTGCTAGCAGCGTCAGCAGCGGCAGCAGCAGCGGCAGCGGCTGAGTCAGCCAAAGACGACGCCAAGCTAAAGAAGGGCAAAGCGCCAAATCCGCCGCCGGAGCCCAAGCTGAGCGCGCCGCCCACGCCGGAGCGCGACTACAGCTTGGTAGTTGAGTTCGAGCAGGCGACCAAGGCGGAGGCGTCGCACGCAGAGGCAACGCCAGCAGCAGCAGCAGCAGCGGAAACTGTGGCCCCAACAGCAGCAACAACAGCAGCAGCAACAACAGCAGCAGCAACAACAACAGCAACTGCAGCCAGCAACAGCAATTTGTTTACCCGCAAGCCGGCCGTGGCAGCTGCGGCGCCCGTCATCCGCGAAAAGGACAAGCGCGAGCGGGCCGTCATCAATCCGAAGTTCCGCAGCCTGAACACGTTCGTCATGCAGCGCGCGAATGCGGCGAAGCAGCTGCAGCTGCAATCGGCCAGCTCCGTGCTGAACCTGAACCAGAAGCAGCCGCTGACGCCGGAGCCGACGCCGCGCAGTCAGCGGCAAATGTCCATGTCCGAGGAGTGCCTGGCGGCCGCCGGCCTGACGGAGCCCTGCAGCAAGGCCACGAAGTCACCGACGGCCTCGCCGCCGCAGAAGCAGAAGTCCAAGTTCTCGATCAAGAAGTTCCTGCGCATGGGCAGCAACGGGGGCAGCAAGTCCAGCGAGCCGCTGGCCAAGAAGGACAGCAGCGTCTACACAGAGATCTGCACGGGCGACGACGGCAGCGTGGCCGGCAAGCCCCGCCTCGTCATCATACACCCGATCGACATCAATCCCGCGGCCGTCGAGGTCGTCAAGGACATCACGAAGACGGGCGACGCGGTCGCGGCGCAAACGGTGGCCGTCGTCACCGCCAAGCCGCCGGCGCCGCCGCTGCGCGCCAGCGAGGGACAGCGCGGCCAGGAGGCCAACAAGCCGGCACGCCCCCCGCCGCCCAAAAGCGCCGAGCTGCGACGCAAGCAGAAGACGGAGCTGACCGCCACGCTGAGCGCCAGCAGCGTAGACTCCGCCAAGATATGCGGCCACCCCAACGCCGCCGGCTCCATCAAATCCAAAGCGGACAATGTCTACGCCAATTTGGGTGAGTTCGTGCCCGAATTCCATAAATAATCAGTCAGAAATGTGCCAGCTGTGGGTGTATCTCAGGCGCTGATCGCGATCGTGATCCCATTCGAAAAGAAAGCGCAATCAGATCACGTTTGTGGCCAGCGCCCAAGTCGAGCGACCTTCAGAATGTGGGTCTAAAGGGTCTCTTCACCTACTTCGCCACTTCGCCACTTGGCCAGAAGCAAATACCTGGTCACAACTTCAAGTAGAGCTGAAAGTAGAACCAAAGCAAAACGAGTTACGCATTTCAATCAATATAACGGGCACACGGCAATCCGAGGCGGCCAAAGTCGCTTCTCTCGTGGCCATAAACCAGGTAGCCGGATTAAAGTAGGTTAAGTGAGCGAGCCAAAGCTATGGGCTCAAATATGTGGCTTCACAGATGAACAGGCAACAGAACAGCAAAAACGGCGACAGCAAACAGGTCGGATATTCGCAGTCGGCTGTAACCGACGGCGCAATACTCGTGCGCAGTCAAAGTTGTCTTAGCCATAAATGTTATTTGGGACTGGAGCTCAAGTCGTTTCGTACTTAAAATCCAACATTTCAGACTTGATTTCTCACTAAGATTGAAGCCACTGAAGTCAAGAATTTTGAACTTATATGAAGTCTGAGAATTGAAGTAGTTCAATAATTTAGTATTTTCAGACTCAAAAAGTCAGTTTCTGAGAATTGAAGTAGTTCAATAATTTAGTATTTTCAGACTCAAAAAGTCAGTTTAAAATCTGTTTTTTTTTAAATTCGATTTATTTATATCTTTCAAGGTCGCAATGCCAAATGAACAATAGGTTATTAAAGTGTGTGTATAAAAAATGTATATATCTCGATCTAAGATTTAAATATCTATTAAGATAGTTATATGATGAGCTAAAATTTAAGAAACCAAAACATAAAAAACAATTTTTTTTTTTTTTTTAGTAGTCTCGAACCCGAGCTGTGAACTTATTGTTAGAATATTTGTACTCATTTCTAGTAAATCGAGAGTTTTACTTGATAAAAGATTATGTTTCTAATATTTCAAGGCTCTAGCTTGACATTGCTCAAACCCAATATACTCTTTTCACTGCGTGAACGAGCATAAAAATCGAAATGAAAACAAACCAAAGCCCAAAGCCAATGAGGTAACCACCACATGTGAACGCTTCCAAATGCCACTGGAAAACTGGCGAAACGAGAATCGCTGCCAGAGAAAGAGTTAGAATCGGAGACCCATTTTTTGTAGCTGACATTTTGTGGTCAGGCCAATGTGGCGAGAACTTGTTACACCTGCTGCTGCTGTTGGTGGCAACTCGTGGCAGCTGGTGAAGGGGCCGTCGCAGAGCTCATCAACTCAGTCGTTGGCTGTGGCAAAGCTATTTGTTAGCCCTCTTGGCCACCAGGCACCATTACGCGAATTGTAATTTGGCATGAATCTAGGTCAAAATCACAATTAGTGTCGCAGGTTAAAGAGCCAGCAAAAAAATAGAAAAAAAACATGGCCAGCTGCTGCTGCCATTTGGCATTGTGCTGGCCGTGAATGTTGGCCAGTTGGCAGATTGTATCGGGAACTATGTGCGCCCAATTGGGACATCTCTAATCCATCTCTAATCTCACTTTCCGATTCTCAGGCGAAATTCGCTCCTCGATCGCGCCACGGAAGCCGGAGCGCACGGCCAGCATGCGGGAGCGCGAGGCGCAGCTGGAGCTGGTCCGCAAGCGGGGCGTGCTCACCGATACTATCTCCATTTGCTCGTCAAACGGGGAAAATGTAACGGCCGATCCGTCCAAGGCGGGCAGCACGAATCCCTTCGAGGCGGGCAAACCCGTAAACAGCCGCACGAGCACTTTCGAGCGGCAGCCGAAGAAGGCCGAGACCAAGATGTCCATCTCCAGCAAGCTGGAGATCTTCGAGCAGCGCGCCCACGACAGCGCGGACAGTGGCCAGCGCAGCAGCCTGAAGGACTCGGTGCGCAAGATCAACAGCACCATCGATAGCTACCTGAAGGACAAGCGCGACTACGAGAACATGTACGAGTTCGTCAAAATGGGCAACGGCTGCGGCAACAGCGGCGCGACAACAACAACGACAACCACGGCAGCAGCAGCAGCGACGGCAGCGTCAGCAACGCCGCCGACGCCGCCAACACGCAACAGCAACCTCGACCTGGCCGCTGTGTCCGGCCAACGGGCCAACAGCCAGGCCAACAGGCGCAACAACAACATCTACTCGGACACGGCCTCCATCGCCAGCTACACGCGCAGCGAGTACGGGCCCGTGCGCAACTACGGCCTGAACAACAGCTTAGGTGGGTGCGAATAGTGTATGCAGAAATGGGTAATCAGGGTATTCTGGTTTTGTGTAAATATTTGTATTGGAGAACCTCATAAAGCACATATGATCTTGGTCAGCATCAATCTGTCTATCGATCTAGCTGTCTATATGTCCGTCCGTCTGTCCGTTCGTCCATTTGTATAAACGCAGCGAAACTCGAAAACTACCTTAGACCTTAACTTTTTGCCAATAGATTCTCCTGCACCAGACGCAGAACGAACAAATCTTTTTTTTTTTTTTATATTTTACAGCATTTTTTTTAATATCGATAAAAATCGATTTTAGGATTTTCTTGGTTTTCTTAGCATATCTCCGAGACTATTAGATTTAGAGCCACCAAATTTGGTTTGTACGCAGATCAGAAATATTGAACATTTTGGATAATTCCCCCATTTGCTGAGCAAAGCAAAGCCTAAAAGGCTAGCAGAAAATGATTAATGATTTATCGCATAATCCTAACTGATCCACACATTGCAGCCAACATTCCGCGCGTCATCTCGGCCTCGTATGCGGGCAGCGAGGTGGGCGAGTTCGACATCTATGCGCCGTACAGCTACTACGGCAGCGAGGCTGGCGGAGATGTGGCCACGGACATCAACGACAGCGTCTGGGGCATGCCAATGGTGAGTTCATAATTAATTAACAATTAAGCCAACATCACTTATTGTTTATTTGACACCTTCTGCAGGGCAACAAGAACCGCAGCAAGGCCACGAATCGTTTGCGCATGCGCAAGGGACGCAGTGTCGTGCACAAGACCATCGAGGACAACTACACGGCCGTCGTGGTGGCCAACCACGAGGCGCTCGCCCAGGTGCTCGACCAGGTGAGCCCAGACAGCACCATGGGCAATTTGACTGGTTTTTATTACAGAACGATTTAGCGAAGCTTTCGTCGATTAGTTTATGTTCCTGAAATTGTTCAGGAATATATTTGGAAAATTGGGCGTGGCATCGCCCATTGCAGCCCCATTTTTAATATAAATGCAACGATATTTTAGAGGATGAACTTAAACTATCTTTCAATTTTCACAAAGATGGGATGAAAAACACAGAACATTTATTTTGAATTTTGTAAAAAGTGCTAAAATTTTAAAAGTAACTGCACTGAATAAAATTTTGTAGCTCCATCTAAAGAAGTTTTTTCACGAAAGCTGTCTTTGAGAGTAGTTTTCTAGTTAACACAGGTTCAATTTTGAAATCAAATATTTTAAAATTTTGTGCAAATACCACAAATATAAAAAAAAATTAAAAATTGGCAGCAGAGTGATTTTATTTCAATTTAAAATCATTTGCAACAGAACTCATCTTAACAGACTATTAATATTTGTTCTATGTAACATAGCTAGTTGATAAAATTCGATATTATTAAAACCCTAAAGTTGTTTGTTATATGCAGTTGTGAGAAACGATTTTTTGTCCGAAAAACAAGTCAAATTGCCCATGGTGCATTGTAGTCCACCCCAAACGACCGCTAGTTGCTAACCCCAATCCCTCCACAGCTGCAGCAGACGCCAGTTGTGCCCGCGGCGCTGCGACCGCTGGCCAACGCCATAAACTTGCGCTACGAGGACTTCAGCATCCTGGACGGTGCTCAGGCGTTTGTCGTCGGCAAGAAGGCCTTCCATGCGGCCCTGTGGACCACATCGCCGGTGACCTTGGCCCTGTCGGCCGACTGCAATCAGCTGGCGGGCGTTGGCGGCGAGCTGAGCCAACTGACCGGCGGCGTCTGCGATGTGCTCAATCCCATCACCGAGTTCTGCGACCTGGTGCCCAGTTACCAGCTGCCGCTGATGCCCACGACGGAGGTGACGCTGCTGCAGGCCACAATATCGGTGCTGCCGCGCCTTCAGCTGGAGACGCTGCAGTCGATCGGGGCCATACTCAAGGGCAAGTCGCAGGTGCTGGACAAGAGCAACTTCAACTTCCGCGGCTCCATACCGAACCTGAACAGCCTGAAGGATGCAGCCGGCGCCAATGCGCTGCGCAATGTGGTCTCCGTGCAGAACCTGAGCACCCTGAACGAGGAGTCCACCTCGCCGGGCAACGCGACGACGACCGCCAACGATGGCGAGGAGAGTGCGCCCGCGCACGTGTCCTCATCCGCATCCGCATCCGCATACGTATCCGCGCCCAGTGCCATGCCCGCCTTCGACGATGTGATGACGCGCGAGGTGGCGTTCATCATGCTGCAGCTCGTGAACGGCATGAAGAATCTGCAGGCCAAGGCCATCGAAGAGACGCCGCTGAGTCTGTCGAATGTGGTGCTGTCCAAGGACATGGACAACAAGGATGCGCAGGCGCGACTCTGTGTCCTGCAGGGGTACGAAACACGGTCTCTATATCCATCCCCAAATCTCGCACTCACACTCGTTCGCATTTCAGCAACAACAACGACGACGAGGAGCCCATAGGCACGCTCTGCAAGTGTGCCCACGGCGCGCTGACCGACATGCTGCCCACCACGAAAATCACGCCCATTCTGGCCGATATTTTGCAGCAGGAGCGCGCCGAGTCGCTGTCCAAGGCCAAAGCTGTGCTGGAGTTTGTGCTCTGGGGTCCCTCGGATGTGGCGCTCTCCGGCTCCACCAAGGAGCGCGAGCTCGCGCTGCAGCGCTGGCTGGACCTCGAACGCGCCACTGTCCTCCACGGCTTGGTGCGCACCCGCGTCGAGCTAACCGTCTACGATGAGTGCCACCTGATGTTCCTCGTGCGCTCAACGGCCAAAATGATGAACGATGCGGCCAAAATTGTCTGCAGCTATCAGCAGCAGGCCGCCTCCCATGAGTAGCTCCGAGCTCGGAAAGCTTACAATATTTATTATACAAAATTGTCATAGGCTTTTAGTCCTTTGAGCCGTAGTCTAGATTTACTTACAAACATATCTGGGGCTTATGGCTCCCAGAGACCCAGAGACACATTATATACGTTACATTTTATGCATTATTATCTGAACATTGTATCTTACGAATACTTATTGTGGCTTGCCTCAAAATCGACCTACATAAACGATACGACAATATCCATAGCTTTGTATACACTTCTCTGCCCAGCGTGCCAAACGAGCATCGCACGGAAATCGTCTTGTAAAAACTCTGTCTTCAGTGAAACTTTAATTAGTTGTAGTTTACTTGTAACTGTAAGTTATTACTCTATGCAGCTATTTATACTTAATACACTACTTACTTACTATACGTAATCACCGTTGAAAACTATTCAAAGTCTAATTCGGTTTGTAAAGAAAAAACTCTGGTGTTTGTTTAAAATATCCGTACGTACAATATTGTATACTTATCAATATGCAAATAAATAAACTGCTAAAGTCTCTAAAACACATGTTTCTTGGGTACAAAAACTCAAATATATAAAATCATTATAATATATTTTGATCAGCACGACGGGTTGAATTAATTGAGGCCGTATGTTTGCCCGTTATTGTTATTTGGAATCCATATATTCACACATATATATTTGTTTGTTTTGAAATGTGGATAGAAAGTTGAGCTGCGGCCGTATACTCAACGTTTCATTCGTTAAAACTGGTCAAGAATGCGTAGCTCAAAATAAAATACATACAAGTTATAAAATTGCGCTCTCCACCAATTTAATTAGTTGAATATATTCCAAAGCTTCCTTGACTCTGCTCAAATGCGAACAATTTCAAACAATTGAATAATAACAATAACAATCACAAATTTTGCGCTCTCTTAAAGCCCCAATAAAACAAACATTTTAAAAGCACTCAAAAAGCTTTCCAGCAAATGTATAAAATGCGAAATATACTAAATTGCTGCTCAGTTCCCAATTAAACGCGACAGCAAAATGCTAGCACACAGAGCAAAGCTTCAACAACTGATTCGGACTATACCGACGCAACAGGTTCGTGGAACAAGATTTGCGTTGCTGTTCTACATATATCTTATCATTATCAAAAAAATGCTTAGCGCCAGCAAACAAGCGCTGCGACCAGCACTCTGAACGTATCGGAAAATGAGACCTCCACAGCGAAACCTGCTGGTTGGGATCAGGCACGGCCATACCATGAGATTCCGAAGGTCTCTATGCTCAGCTTTATGCGCCGTTTGATGCCCGGGGGCAAGTACCACAAGATGCAATTTCAGGATATTTTCTGGGACATGCGCTGCGAACATGGCCCTCTTTACAGATTGCCAATCATAGGCAGGAAGGAGTTTCTTGTCTCCAACGATCCGCAGCATTTCGAGCAAGTTCTACGCGTTGAAGGACCCTGGCCGGAGCGTCCCGGGAATCATATATTGCACTACCATCGAACCGAGGCTCGCAAGGAATTTTACAAGGGCGTTGCAGGCATATTATCTACGTGAGAATTAGCCAACATAGTCAATGATAATTTGGAATAGAAAAGTAATTGGTTTTCACAGGCAAGGCGAGGACTGGTCCAAGTTTCGCTCTAGTGTTAATCCCGTTATGATGCAACCAAAAACTGTCCGTTTGTACTACCAAAAAATGTCAAATGTAAACAAGGAATTCATTCAGCGGTAAGGTAACTCTTCTAGATTCTTATCGTCACGATTCGATGATTCCTTACCTTCTGTATGTCAATTAGCATTCGCGATATACGTGATGCCAGCACTCTGGAAGTTCCCAATAATTTTGAGGAGGAAATTAATCGCTGGACCCTGGAATCCGTTTCAGTTGTAGCTTTAGACAAGCAGATTGGTCTGATGAATTCGAATCGCGATAATCCCCAGGCCAAGAAACTCTTCGACGCTCTGAACCTTTTCTTTGAGTTGTCGGGTGATCTTGAAATGAAGCCCTCGATTTGGCGTTACGTAGCCACGCCCAAATTCAATAAGCTGATCAAAGTTCTAGACGACATCCAGGAAATTACAGCTGGTTATGTTAACGAGGCTGTGGAGCGTTTGGAACGCGAGCCATCCAACAAACCAGAGCACGAGAAGAGCGTACTGGAAAAACTTTTAGGGATCGACAAACAGATTGCCATTGTCATGGCTATAGACATGCTAATGGCCGGCGTGGACACGGTAAGAAGCGATTGATAGTTCCAAAGAATATCCATAATATATCCGTCTTTGCAGACCACCACCACTTTCACTGGAGCACTTCTCTGCCTGGCCAAAAATCCTGAACAACAAGAGAAACTCCGCGAGGAAGTGCGCCGCATTTTACCAAACAAGGATTCCGAGTTCACGGAAGCCTCCATGAAAAATGTACCCTACCTGCGCGCCTGCATCAAAGAATCGCTACGTCTATATCCCTTGACATTCGGTAATATTCGAGTCACCAAGTCGGACCTTGTGCTAAATGGATACCAGGTTCCGAGTGAAACACAGGTCACGATGTTGTCCTACGGTCTGATCACAGATGATCAGCATTACCCTAAGGGCAAGGAGTTCTTGCCCGAACGCTGGATACGGCAAGGCAAGGAAGAAGGCTCGAATGGACAGTGCCCAAACGCCCTTAAAGCGAGCAGTCCTTTTATCTACCTGCCCTTCGGATTTGGCCCCCGCATGTGCATTGGAAAACGTATCGTCGAGATGGAATTGGAGTTGGGCCTCGCGCGACTTATTCGAAACTTCAATGTGGAGTTCAATTACCCCACGGAAAATGCCTTTAAGAACATACTTATAAATGTGCCTAACATACCTCTGAAATTCAAGTTTACGGATGTAGAAGACTGAGGCTCTATAACTCCCAAAGATATTCAATTATGATATTTAATTTCAAATATGAAATAATTATTTTGCTTCAAATTTATATTTGTAACACTCACGCTCCAAACATTTAGTAAATATTTTTATAATATTCAAAGTTATAAAATCGCTTGTAATTTTATAGAGTATTTGATATAAAGCCTGCTCAATGTGTAACCTGTAAGTTACCAATCACTAATTTCTACTCCGTTCAACACTTTCTAAATATATTAAAAAAAAGGGACGAACTCAATATATAATAAATTGCAAAGTAATATCGCTTGGAAATTCCAACAATCTCTCCATGCTTCTGAAATTATATATAGTTTCAAATATATATGTTTTGTCCGTAGAGAGACCTTCAACTTCAAATGTAAGCCCGCGCCAGAAGGGTTCGATTTTTTAGCTCTAGCATTAAAATTGTGAAGATGAAGAAATTCATGTTTTGTCATTCTCTGGTAGTCGTACTTAATTAACAGACATACATGTGTACATATGTATGTATATGTCTCAGATACACTACATACATGCTTACGAATTGTACTCTTAAACGATTTTGTTAATTTAAAAAGCTTTTAATTACGCACATTTTTATTTCAAAAGTTGCTTTACCTTTGCTCATTTGCGAACTGAGGAAACCAATAATAACAAACACATATTTTGCGCTCTCTCAAAGCCCCATACAAATTAAACATAATACTCAAAAAAGCTTTCTAGCAAAACTATTAAGTGCGAAATAAACAAAATTGCAGCTCAGTTCCCAATTAACCGCGACGGCAAAATGTTAGCGCAGAGTCCAAAGCTTCATCAACTGATTCGGACTATACCGACGCAGCAGGTTTGTGAAATTAATTAGCTATGCGTTGTACACGATTATATTTATAAATGTATTTATCTAATCATTATTATTATCATTATAATCTTCAGCGAAAACATGCAAGTAATGCGACCAGCGCTCTAAGCGTATCGGAAAATGAGACCTCCACAGCAAAGCCTGCTGGTTGGAATCAGGCACGGCCATACCATGAGATTCCGAAGGTCTCTATGCTCAGCTTTATGCGCCACTTGATGCCCGGGGGCAAGTACCAGAAGATGCAATTTCAGGATATTATGTTGGACATGCGTTACGACCATGGACCTCTCTTCAGATTGCCAGTCTTGGGCAGGAAGGAGTTTCTTGTTTCCCACGATCCGCAGCATTTCGAACAAGTTCTACGCGTTGAAGGACCTTGGCCGGAACGTCCCGGGAATAATGTATTGCACTATCATCGAACTGAGGCTCGCAAGGAATTTTACAAGGGCGTTGCAGGCATATTATCTACGTGAGAATTAGCCAACATAGTCAATGATAATTTGGAATAGAAAAGTAATTGGTTTTCACAGGCAAGGCGAGGACTGGTCCAAGTTTCGCTCTAGTGTTAATCCCGTTATGATGCAACCAAAAACTGTCCGTTTGTACTATCAAAAAATGTCAAATGTAAACAAGGAGTTCATTCAGCGGTAAGCTTACCCTTCAAACTGTAATTTCTTATCATCACAAAGATCCCCTTTGTATGTCCTCAATCAGTATTCGCGATATACGTGATGGCAGCACCCTTGAAGTTCCCGATACTTTTGAGGAGGAAATCAATCGCTGGACCCTGGAATCCGTTTCAGTTGTAGCTTTGGACAAGCAGCTTGGCCTGATGAATTCGAATCGCGATAATCCCCAGGCCAAGAAACTCTTCGACGCTCTGAACCTTTTCTTTGAGTTGTCGGGTGATCTGGAAATGAAGCCCTCGATTTGGCGTTACGTAGCCACGCCCAAATTCAATAAGCTGATCAAAGTTCTAGACGACATCCAGGAAATTACAGCTGGCTATGTTAACGAGGCTGTTGAGCGTTTGGAACGCGAGCCATCCAACAAACCAGAGCACGAGAAGAGCGTACTGGAAAAACTTTTAGGGATCGACAAACAGATTGCCATTGTCATGGCTATAGACATGCTAATGGCCGGCGTGGACACGGTAAGAAGCGATTGATAGTTCCAAAGAATATCCCTAATATATCCGTCTTTGCAGACCACCACCACTTTCACTGGAGCACTTCTCTGCCTGGCCAAAAATCCTGAACAACAAGAGAAACTCCGCGAGGAAGTGCGCCGCATTTTACCAAACAAGGATTCCGAGTTCACGGAAGCCTCCATGAAAAATGTACCCTACCTGCGCGCATGCATCAAAGAATCGCTACGTCTATATCCCTTGACTTTGGGAAATGGTCGAGTCATCAAGTCGGACCTTGTGCTAAATGGATACCAGGTTCCCAGTGAAACACAGGTTTTGATGTTGTCCTACGGTCTGATCACAGATGATCAGCATTACCCTAAGGGCAAGGAGTTCTTGCCCGAACGCTGGATACGGCAAGGCAAGGAAGAAGCTTCGAATGGGCAGTGCCCAAACGCCCTTAAAGCGAGCAGTCCTTTTATCTACCTGCCCTTCGGATTTGGCCCCCGCATGTGCATTGGAAAACGTATCGTCGAGATGGAATTGGAGTTGGGCCTCGCGCGACTTATTCGAAACTTCAATGTGGAGTTCAATTACCCTACGGAAAATGCTTTTAAGAGCGTACTTATAAATGTGCCTAACATGCCTCTGAAATTCAAGTTTACGGATGTTGAAGACTGAGGCTCTATAACTCCCAAAGATATTAAATTATGATATTTAATTTCAAATCCAAATTATGTGGCTTCAAATTGGTTTCTTAGATACCAAATAAATGGTAAATATGTTTATACATATAAAAAAGTATTAAATTTATAATATTATGAAACCAGTTACAGGTTATTTTGACACCAGGACTTAAAGGCGACGAGTTCGGCTTGTAAGAGGTTATCAGAAGTGGCATACGCTCTCTTTTTACCCATATTCAATGGGTTCAGGCAAAGACAATATAAAGACAATATATTTCATGGTTAAGGGTATAAAATATTTAGTAGATCAACAAAACCAAAAGTTCAAAATTATATTGCATACTTTTAGGATGATCAATTTAGAGCCGCCGATGTGTTAAAAGTTCCCACTACAGAGCTTAATTAACATTTATAACGCTCTTCTTATTTGTGATATCATGGTTTAATATGGGATTAATTTTAAAACCTACTTAAAAATACAACACGGACCTTCAATACGCTGTGGTGATTATATTTGTAGTGCAAATGTATCTAAGAGAGCATATGTTGCTGGTCCAATCGAAGCTTCACATCCTTTATATCGTCCCCACCAAGCAGCTCGACGTCCTGCTCCTCCCGATCGTACTTCAACGTTTCGGCCAGCATAACCGCATTCTGATGACATTTGGTCTCCTCGTGCTGGCGCATGTGATGTAGCAGGCGGAAATCTTTTTGGCAGTAGTCGCAGCGATACAGCTTGATGTCGGAGTGAATCAGCTCGTGCTTGGTCAGAGAGTGGGCGTAGGCGAAGGCCTTGTCGCACACCTTGCACACATATGGCTTGATGCCGCGGTGCACGCTGTCGGATTGGAGAAAATACAGTTAATGCTGTCAGTATGTGGATAGATTCCAGCCACTTACTTTTCGTGCGACTTTAGCACGCTCTCGTAGAAGAACTGGCGACTGCAGAAGCTGCACTTGAATGGCTTGCTGCCTGTGTGGGAATACATGTGTTTGCGCAGCTGTTCGCGCACCTGGAACTTCGCATCGCAGAGTCTATAAATCAAGGAGTCAAGGTCAGAAATTACTGTTTATATGTATCTATCAGACATCTGGCTTACTCGCACTGGTATTGGCATACGGCATCGTGACGTCGACGATGCTCCATCATGCGTCCGCGCTTCTCATAGAAATTGCCGCACACATCGCAGACGTAGCCGCCCTTTTCCGTGCCATCCGATGTACGCAGCGAGTTGAGGCCTGGCCGTGCCCGTCCACGTCTGGGCTTCATGTCCACAATACCATCTGCCAGTCCATACGAATGCTGCAATTCTTCATGCTCGGACCTTACTATATTCATGCCAAAGCGTGTGCGACCATGCCGCAGTTTAATATCGCCATGCGTTACCGTGTCTTCGTATTTCGTTTCCACGACCTCGTTGTGCTCGGGATTCATTTCGATGGTGTAGTTATCCTCCAAGTACTCGATGTCATCTGTGATCACCTCCTGCTGTTCGTGGGTGCCGTCAACTTCTAAGAACTCATCGCCGTGGACACCATCGTCAATTTCGCCCTCTTCCGGACTTTGGGCGTCGTTCATCACAAACTCATTCATCTCGTCATCGTCTACCTGTAGGTTATGCTGTGAGCCCAACTCCTCCTTGACCAGATAATCCTCGGCCTCGTCCAGCAGGCCCAGCTCCCTGCAGTAGTCCTCGATTTCGGCCTGCTTGCGCAGAGCCTTCTCGCGGAACTGGAATGCCATGTTGAGCTCCACCTTGCAGGGCTTGCAGATGCCATCAGGAATCTGATCTTTGCCATTTAGCTGGAGTAAAACAATTGTGATGCGTACGACGCGAAATTTGAAATGCTTAATATTCACCTTGCTGAATGAAATACCCAGCAGCTGTATTAGCATTTCATTTGGCGTCTCCTCGCCCTCCTCGCGGGACTCGTCAATGCGTTGCAAGCGCTGGCTGGGCTCTAAGCACACGCGGCAAGTGTTTGGTCCAAGTTCAGCGCGCATCTTTTGTTTAATTGCGGTATGAAACAGTATTTTAGTGTTAAAATTTTGTCTGTGTTGTGTAAAGGTAAAGCGTCTGTCTTATTAAGAAATCGCCATTTTTTCTGAGTAGCGATTACATGACACAATCGTAATCGATAACCCGAGCATTGTGGAAAATAGATAACAATTTAATGCATGCGAATCCAAATTGCTAAACACTGACTGTTCTAACATCTAAGTATGAGCTTTAAATAAAACAAATTTATTTAAATGAATATTGGTATTTAACAAAAATATATAATGCTACATACGTATTTATCGGTTTAAATATACTAAAATTAGGATACCAATGATAAAATACCGACTAAAAACATGCACAACATTCCCAACAGAACAACAATCAGAGTATCTCTAACAAATCAATTAAACTGTTTCAACTGAAACAAAAAATAAATTGCAGTAATTTTCAGCCCTTCATACTACAAATTATTGATTTGAACTGCGTACATATGCGCAAAAGCTATCGAAATGCAACGCGGTGTTTACAATTGAGATCATGTGGTATATTTAGGCAAGTTTAACTGTTGCCGCGTCTGGTCACATACCGTGTGTATTTTTCGAGACGCAGAAGGAACGGAGCTCTTATCTCCGCGAAAAATGGATTATTCCAATATATTTTGTAATCTTATTAGAAACTAGCTATCGTGTTGGAAATCAATCGCAGCATAAATCGCATCTGGCCTCGCAGACGTCGCTTTGCCCATGCAGCAGACACAGCCAAAATGCTTTATCTTGCGCCATTAACATCCGTGTCTTCCGTCGTCGCCAAAATGTTCGTCGCGCCAGTTATCGACTTCGCAATCTTCATCTCCTAAACACGCGTCAGCACACACTTAATGCGTACGCCCTGCGCACAATTCAAACATTCCGTGAGCATCGCCAATAGCAATAACAAATAGCGAAATAGCAGCGAGTGCCGTGCAAAAGTCCAAGTGTGCGCAGGAGCAACCACGCAGAGAGGTTGCCGCTGGCTGGTGGTGCTCGCCGTGGTTCGCGCTGGTGTCCTTAACCAGCCCTAACCGCCGAACATGTCCGAGAAGCATGGCCAGCTCAGTGGTGCGCAGTGGACGACGAAATCATCAGCAGCAGCGGCGGCAACGGCAGCATCAACGGGGCAAAAGCATCAGCAGCCCAATCCTAATCCCAATTCCACATACGAAGCATCAGCATCGATTGCCCCAAATCCGTATGGCATTTGTGCCGTGCCCGTCGCGGTACCCATTGCGGACATTCCCACCTACACGTCGGGCCGGTTCCAGGCGCCTCCCATTCACCTGCAATCGGCCAAATCCTCGCCGCTGACCATTGCGGCCATTGGGGCGCATGGCCCGACACTCTCCCAGTCCCAAGTGTCCCCCACACCCACAAATGTACCTGCGCCCAGCTGCGGCTTTGTGCCGCCAGCGTTTGCCAATGTGAATGCCCCAGGCACGACAGCCAGCGGGGCCACATCCGTGCTCACGCCCAATCCCTTTGCCGCGGTCGCCGGCAGTGCGGGCCTGGCGTTCGTCAACGCCTTCAACAACGCCCAGCAATTGGAGCTCGGCAAGATAATGCATGCGATGAATGTGAATGCCTCGACGGCAGCAGGAGCAGCTATGTCTAGGCATCCACAGCCACCGCATCCGCCCCAGCCACACCCCAGTGAAGGCGGCTCAGCAGCTGGGCCGCCGGCGGCGCCCAGTGGCGCCATCAACTCCACGATTGCGGAGAACGTGATGAGCGCCCTGACCAGCGATGAGGATCGCATGCGACGTGTCCAGCAGGTCATCGAAAGCAGCCTGGAGTGAGTAACCACTAGACACTGCCCAGCCAGCCAAAGAAAACTAATTATTTGTACTTTTTAGTGACTCGGCCAAACTGCAGATCTCGCAGATTCTGGAGAACGTCGCATGCCTGAAGCCCATTGAGAAACTGTTTCTGTATTTGCGTCTGCCCGGCGAGAGCGCGGACACCGATCCACTCAGACAGCCACAGAATCCGCTGGGCACACGTTCCGAGATTAATCACACCATCAATTGGGTGCGCTCGCATCTCGAACACGATGCTCAGGTCTCCATACCCAAACAGGACGTTTACAATGATTACATGTAAGTTCAAGAGGATGCACATTGTCCTATACAAAAGTAATACAAAATGTATATTTGATATAATTTATTTGAAATTTAATAGTTTGTTCAGACTATTAAATTATCAAAAAGTTGTTTTCAAATGTTCATCTAATTTAATTTAATTTTAATTTAATTGTTATTGCTGCAAAGCTCACAGAAACCATATTTAATAAAAGTATTTCTCATTTTGCAGTGCCTATTGTGAGCGCCTGAGCATCAAGCCGCTGTCGACAGCCGATTTTGGCAAGGTGATGAAGCAGGTGTTCCCCGGCGTCCGTCCCCGGCGTCTGGGCACGCGCGGTAATTCGCGCTACTGCTACGCGGCCATGCGGAAGACGACCAAGTTGACGCCGCCACAGCTGCCGCAGCTGTGCAAGGACGAGCCACTCGATGAGCCGGTCGCCACTGAGGCCACCACTGCACCACCGTTGAAGCGATCAACCAGCGATGCAGCGGGCGCACAATGTGCGGCGAGCGACAACGACGGCAGCTGGGACGTGGTGCGCGGCTGGGCGGAGAAGCTGCTCAACACCAAGCTGGAGAGCGTCACGGAGCTGGCCACGCGCATCAGGAGCAACCATGCGACAATCAATGCGGGACTGGCGCCCAAGAAGTATACGCCCAGGGAGCCCAAGGAGAAGCGCTTGCTTGCCGTAAGTTTATGCCAATGCCAGCCAATGTGCACTTTATCGCTACTCCTTTGCATCCTCGACAGGACATGGGGCCGCTGAAGAAGCGTCGCAAAAAGAAACGCAAAGGCTCCACATCCTCCGAGTCGAGCTGCAATCACCCGAATGCCGCTCACGATGCGGGCAGCAGTCAGGAAGCTGTCGGCGACGATCACAAAACGGAGCAGTTACTAAAGATCAAGCAGGAGATTATAGACTCACCCGGTGGCTACCTAACGGCCCATCAGCTTCAGCAGCAGCAGCAGCAGCAACAACAGCAACAAGTGTTGCCCATGAATCTGGCCACAGAGCCGCGCAGCAGTGCGGTCCGCAATCTGACGCCCAAGCTGATGGAGCTGCAGGCGGAGGCGGCCGCACAGCAGCCACTGTCACCCACCGGGCTGGTCATCAAGGACGAGGCGGAGGAGTACAACACCACCAACATATTCTGCAAGAAGGTGCTCAAAGCGCAGCAGACCAAAGGCTTCTGGGCCAACTCGCCCAGCAGCGGCAGCGGCAGCACAGGAGCTGGCACTCTGCTCGTGACCCCAGTAATCACCACAACGGCAGCGACGCCGCCGCCGCCTGCGCTGCCGCCACCGGACAGCTCGCCCGTGAATGTGACGGCGATGTCGATGGGTCCGCCGGCGCAACTGAACAATCCCAGTGCGGTGAGCCCGTCGAGCAGTCTGGACACGAACAGCAGCACGCCGAAGGTCGCCTCGCGCAACATGATGTTGCTGCGGGCCAAGCGCCTGATGGCGGAGAATGCGGCCGCCCTGGCCGCCGCCGGCGAGGACGCCGGGCTGGCCGAGAATCTGGGACTGCCGCGGGAGCGCGTGATTAGCATATGCAATATGGACAAACACGAGCTCGACGATTACTTTCTGCCCGGCGACGATGAGGAGGAGAACTCCGAGGGCCCCGACACCGAGCTGCTTCAATATTTTCCGATGGGAGACGCTGAGGAAAAACAACTGATTTCCTTAGATGCTCAAGCAGAACAACACAGAAATCCACAAGCTGCCTCAGCTGCTGCTGCTGCAACCACAAGTGCAGCGGCAACAGCAACAGTAACTGCCAGATCGGCAACGGCGACGGCGACAACAGCCACGGCGATGCAGCTGCAACAGCAGCAGCAACAACAGCTGCAACTGCAGCAGATGCGCCGCTCAATGCCTTTGCCAACTGCAGCAGCAGCAGCAACAGCAGCAGCAGCAAATGTTGTGGGTTCTGCCTCAGCGTCTCTGGCACTTATGTCACGAAAGCATCAACAACAACAACAGCAACAGCTGCGCATTAACAGCAACAGCAGCAAGAACATCAGCAACAAGCGCAAAATTAGTTTAAGCAACGCCTCCAGCAACGGCAACAACAAGAACTGCATTTTTGTGCCCATTTCACCCAACACCAACGGCAACAGCAGCACAGCAACAGCTGCAGTAGCAGCAGCAGCAGCAGCAACCACATCAGCTGCAGCCGCAAGCTGCAAGCTGGCCATGCAGAACTGCTTCGCCAGCCCGGGCCTGACGCGCATGCGCCAGCGCTCCAGCCTGCTGACCAAGCAGCAGTCGCTGGACTTTGACAACGGCAATGGGGATCCCATGATTGGAGCCCACCGACGCCGGCGCAGCTATGTGTACAGCTATCCGAGCAGCAGCTCCGCCTCGGCGCCGCCCAGCCCCTCGCTGCTGCAGCAGTGCATGGGCGTCAATTGGTCGTTCAGCGGCAGCAACAGCAACCAGTTCAGCGAGAGCAACAGCAGCAGCAGCAACGGCACCAGCAACAACAACAGCAACAACAACAATGGCAACAATGTGGAGCTGCTGGTCAATCAGAACTCAATGGATTTGGAAACCAGCCTGGCGCTAAGCGGCGCCAACATGGAGCTCAACGAGACGCAGCGCTCGCAATCGGTGCCGCTGTCGCAGCTGCAGCGCAGCAGCAACCACTCGCCGTCGGCGGGCTACAATCGCCAGTCGGTGAGCCAGGCCGTCACCATTGACATGGACGCGCTGTTCACGGAGCACGAAAATCTGTCGGCCGCCGGCATCGATGTGGACGCCTCGGAGCGCCCGCTCTACAATGATGTGGACGTCAGTGCACTGATCTCGCCCAGCTTTAACAAGTTTGGCGGCATTCAAGCGGCGACCACGTGCAGCTCCTCAGCAGGCTCCTCGAGCGGCTACAGCAGCGCCGGCAGTGCGGGCGGCATTCTGTCGCGCTCAGTGCCCTCCACGCCGCTGCCGCACCAGCAGTCGCAGCTGCAGGGCTGCCACAGCAGCCTCGGCGCCAACAATGGCAGCTGCAATGCGGCCAGCGGGTTCTTCAACATCTCGCCGGCCTTCAATTGGGGCGCCATGAATGTGGGCTCTGACGGACAGACGTACGGATCGCGCACCGTGCTGGACATATCGAAATCGATGCCAACGACGCCCATTACGACACCCTGTTTCCGGTACAGTCCCGTGGAGCTGCACAGCGACTTTCTGATCAACGGCAATACGATCGACAGCCTCCCATCGCCGGCCGTGGCGGTCTTTGGCGTGGGCAGTGCCACGGATGCCGTCTTGACGCTCAGCGCCGATGCGCTGATCGACGATGTGGCGCCCAACAGCGATGTGGAGGCCATCATTGGTGCCGCCGACCTACTCGACAACTTGTAGAATTTGCACGGAGAGAAAGCTCAAGCGCAGGCGCAGGTGCAGGTGCAGGCACAGAATGTGAGCGAGACACAGCCAGAAGAATTGGTTATGACCTGTCTGCTACAACATGTGGACAAGTTGTAAAAGCCTCCTACTCACTCACTCCTTGCCCCTCACTCTCTCGTTCTCTGTCTGTCTGTTTATCGTTTATTGATTTGCTAATCACAATTGGAATAGCAAAACAAATCGTTGTCTGTGGCTGTCTCTGTGTCTGCTTTATGCATTTTGTTGTTGTGATTACTCAAGTAATTATTGTGAAATATTTGATGTGCGTTCTAGATCGAGCTCTCTCTTCGCAATTCTCTAGCTACGCGCTAGTGTGTAGCAATTTCTTAAGCTAAGCTCCAATTGGTTTCAACAATGTCCAAGTATCGATTTATGTAAATGTCAACGTCAATGAAGGGATTTGTTTTTGCATGTCACTGAAATCATCATGAACCAAGTATCCCTCAGGCCCTTGTTATACGTGTGTACATATGTTTATATGTATGTAGTAGTTGTAATTATATATGCCTGTACTGTGTGAACTGCATATTGTTATAAAGTGGACAGCAGTTCTATAGTTGAATAGTTTTTACTGTTGACCCTCGATTTGGAAAGAAAAACAAAACATAAACTTAAAGAAAAAGAAAAACACAAAAAACATATAGTAGAGAACCTTACAAATGAAACGAACTTAAAGTCTGAATGAATTCAACGTGCAGCGGTTTTAAAAACATATATACACATAGCAGATAAAAGAATAACATTTTAAATGGTCCCGTCTTGGGTCGAGATAGTTTTCCGACCCCGATTAGAGCCCTACAGAATAATTATAAGCTGACACATGTTGAGGGCCTGAACAAAAAGCAAGTGTTCAACTGTAACAATTATCAAGTTCAAGCGTGTAACTGTGTGTGCGTGTGCGTGTGTGTGTGTGTGTGTGTGCGTGTGACGTAACGTAACGTAACGTATTTCTGTAGAGCTTGTTATTAAATCAATTTGTAACTTTATCAAGGTATCAGGCAATGTTGATAGCCGAAAATTGGTAGACCTTCTTTCGATTTTATTAACAATCTATGTATTTAGTACTGTGTAATTACTATCTTCTATTCAATTAAATTGTTATATTTTCTACCCTATCACTAAACCATATTAAATGGTCTGTAATTAGCCTTAAGTGTTTGTTTGTTATTGAAAATGTTTTGTTTAATGATAGCGCATAATAGGAGCAGTACCTCTCCTATTGTTGCTAGTTCTTCTGCTAGGTTTAACTTTTCATCTATTCTATCCGTAATCTTAGTGTTATTGGTATGCTTAATGTCCAACACCCTTTTCTATTTACACAACTATCCCTTAGGTTTCTATGATATTGAACAAAGTTAAGCATTTCAATGAATTTCTGTTTCCTGCTACAAATTATTGTTAATTTGTTTGTAAAACAAACAAAAAATTATAAAAAAAAAATAACACACACCTCTAGAAAGTACTTGCGTTCACCACCTTTTAATTGTGGAAATAACAAATAAAAAAAATGTAAAAAATAATTCATAAATGTGCCTCAGGCTTTATTGTATAACAATTATATTCTTGCATATACCATATAATATACACACAAAACCATGCAAATGCGTTCAAACAGAGAAGAGTAAGCTACGTATACAATATATATATATATATATATACTATCTACTTATATAAAATATACACTCATTTACAAACGCAAAGTTAGAGCTAGGGAAACAAGTGAATTTGTTAAAGACCTCGGATGCAGCAAAGAATAAAGATAGTCAGCAATCAAACCATTTAAGCAAAAGTATGTAACTATCCAACCCCGAAAAAACCCAACCATAAGCATTGTCAGCTAAATTCTATACTAAATAACAATATTCCGCGCATGTATCTATGTATTTTTAAGCAAAACAGTCGAAGCTAAGAAACTGGATATGCACGTCTCCGCTTCCAACTGCTAGCGCTTTAAACAAATAGAAATAGCCCCTAAGGAATATGATTACATTATCAGATAATATTTTCACCGGGAACACTTTGATAAACAAATGAAAAATAATATACATACATACGATTACAAATACAATAGTTACATAAAGATAAACGAACCAAACTGTACTTTTTTATAAGATATTTGAATGAATACAAAACACAATTAAAGTCAATAAAAACCTATGGAACAAACAAAAAACTGTGCTTTAATCAATAGACATTCAAGTCTACTGTCGGAAAAATATTAATCAATATTCATGCTGATCAATAGTCTATATGTATTTGTTGACAATCGGAGCTCAAGACGTTCACATTGAATTCCTTTTATTTTTAAGAGAAATTATTATTAATATGTTTGCGGCTTAATAGTCTAAATTAAAAGTCGCAGTTTTCATTTTTAGTGTTTTTTTTTATTAAACTTTTAAGTTTAAAATAATATTAATATGCAATAAATATTTTTTAAATATACATAATAATACCGTTAATTATAATATGCGTGTGCTTGTTGTTAAACTTTCATTTGTTCAATTTATTTGTTGTCGTTATTAATTAGTTGCGTTTACTTACTCTTTAGTTAAATACTTGTATGTTAATTTGTTTTATGTAAATTTAACTATTTTGTTTTATATGCATTTTGACATTACATTTAAATAGCGCCAAATAATATTACATTTGCTACACTGATTCATGCTGTCGGGACGATCATTTATTATTTATAAAATTATTATTGTTGTTGATATTATGTTTATTTATTTTTTCTTAGCCCTTCGACTCTGCATATGATGGTAAATTTAAGTATAATACATATGTATACGTATAAAAATCATTTATGCGCCATTATATACTTGTTCTTTAAATGTTAATATTACACTACGCTAATAGCACATTTGAAAATCCAATTAAATTGCTAGGGGCCTTATTGTGTTAGTATTTATTAATATATTTTAATTAATTGTATTATATTTTTCTCTTGTTGTTTAACATATAAAACACTATTTGTTAAATATGGTTACGTATATATTTTATATATGTATGTTACTAAATATTTATTTTGTTGTTAAATGCTTGTAAATCATGTTTATTTGTTTGTTTACTGCTTAATTGGTTTCCTGATACTTGACTTGTTTTTGCTTTTACTATCGAACCAATTCCGTTCAGCTTTCCCGTTCACTTTCACTTCAAATCCGCCCGTTTTTACATAGCACACGTTGGGCGCCATGTCGTGATTTGCAAATGCTATTGCCCAACGGAATGGTCGTATGAACATATATATTATTATATGTTTATTGATTCATGTATATATATATATATATATATATATATATTTATATATATGTATGTTGTATATGCCGCTACTGCTATATTATTTATGTATATAATATATATAAAATTGTTGTTATTTCGCTGAGGTGGAAAATTCTTTAATTAATAAGGTTACTTGTTGTTCTGCTGCCTGCTGCTTTATTCTGCTGCTTCTTGTTGTTTATGTTGTCCTACACTTGTTTCTGTATTGTGTAAGACTCTAGTTAACGTATCTAATCTCGGTAATTTTGAGCAAGGCGGCCGCAGACACGCCCTGTTTTTGATTAAAGTACACCAAAAATTGTATTTGTGTGTATGCTATTTATACTCGTATATATTAATGCTAAGCGAAATTAAATTTATAAGAATGCAAAAAAAAAACAAAATTGTAAACGTGCATTTATTAATATTTTCGTATGACCAAAAATTTCTTGTTGCCAAGCTTTTAATGCATTTGTATTATTTTATTATTGTTATTATATGCATATAGTTATGTTTTAGTACGATTTTGGAAGCGACGTTGACAATTTTGAATACATATATATATTGCGAACAGGAACGGATCGATTTTTGAAGCTTGTTGGTCCCAATACGAGAAACTGTAACTAAACTGGCAAACTGACTCAATCTAGAAAATTGCAACGCAAGTTCATGGTTCAGAAATAGCCAACATACACGTGAGTAGTTTGTAATTAGTTTAAAAATTTATTTAAAAATCATAAAAACACACACAATTCCAAATAAAAGGACAAAACACACAACTTAAGAGCGAATACAAATCAATTAAACAATACAAAATTAAATACATTTTAAAATTAATAATCATGATCATAGTAATAATAATAAAAGTAAACTTGGTAATAATAAAGACAGTAACATTGTTCATCAGTAATGGGGGGGTTGTTGTTGTTGTTGCCGAATGGTGTCTTAACATCTAACACACATGGTTCAGTTAAAAATATGCTACACTAACCTAATTTACAAATTACGGAAATAAACATACACACGTAATAAAAAAAACAAGGCAAAAATCGCTGCTATACAATAAGTTAACTACAAATAAACACAATTCATTTAGTTACAGATTAAAATTGAAAACCCACTCGATTCGAATCGATTGAAAACTATATTTAAAGTTAAACATATAGCAAAACAAAACATTGCATAATTTGCTTTTGTTGCGCATGTGGCTGCGGATTGATTGATTTTCATTACTCCATTTTCCATTTTCCATTTTCCGATTCTCATATTTCATTTCAGCAATTGAACTAAATTAATTTACATTAATTACTCGTTGTGGTGGCCGTCGGCTCGCCCGTGTTGCTTCTGCTGTCCAGCGACCAGTCCCAATCCTTGCCCTTGGGCCGAAACTTGGACGACTTGTGATGATGATGATAGCTGATGGCACTCGCACTCGCATTCGCAGTCGCATTGGCGCCGTGATGCGGCGACGACTTCTCCTTTGGCGACTTGCCCGATTTGCTGTCCACGCTGCCGGCTGACGATGCGTCCAGTGCCGGCGGCCCATTGCCGGCCGCATCGGCCGCCGTCGTCGGCGCACTGGAGTTGGAGTAGGCCAGCAGCTCGTCACAGTCGTACTCCCAGTTGCGCTCGCAGAACTTCTTCTTATAGTGCTTCTCGGAGCCGCTCTTCGACTTGCGCTGATACTTGAGCGGTATGCGCAGCTCGCTGACCTGCGCCGACGGCGCGTGGGCCAGCGGAGGTGTCGCCACGCTGGCCGCACTGGGACTGGGCGTGCGCGGCAGACCCACATCGGACAGCGGCGGCGATTCCACCGGCGAGACGGTCTTCAGCGAGCGGCTCGCGTGCAGCGATGAGGAGGCCGTCGACTTCATGCTGCTGTCGCTCAAATGGTCCGTCAAGTGTTGCTGCTGCTGTTGCTGCAGTGGCTGCTGCTGTTGCAGTGGCTGCTGTTGCTGCTGCTGCTGCTGTTGTTGTTGTTGTTGCAGCGGCTGCTGATGATGCGCATGCTGGTACGGGTGATGGCTCAGGTTGTGCACCTGGCTGGCGTAGAGGCTGCTGCTGTTGTTGCTGCCGCTGCCGCCGCCGCCGCTGCTGCTGCTGCTGCTGTTGTTAATGGGCAGCTCCAGCTGCGACGAACTGGACGAGGTGGACAGAAACGTGCGCGCCGCATCCGAGTTGCTGCTGCTGTGCGTGATGCCCGAGTCCGGCGAGGTGTTGCAGCTGATCGAGGCGGGCACCGTGTCGCCATCGATGGAGCGCCGCGTCTTGTCCAGTTCGGTGCTGGCGAAGGCCACCAAACGATCGAAGCCGGAGCTGACGCGGTGCTGCCAGTGGGACTCTTCGTCGGCGGCAATGACATCGTCTGCCATGGAAAGACATGAGCAATAGATTAGATATTAGACATTATAATCGGTTGTTGGAAGACAGCAACAACTGCAGGCTGCTGCTGTGGGTGTGGGTGTGTGTGTGTGTATGTTTGGTTGGGTGGGTGTGGGTGTGGGTGTGGGTGTGTATGACGATAACGATAACGCGACGTGTAGCTAGGCCCTAAACATTTGGTACAGTTGACTCAACTAGATGAATGGTGTGTATGCGTGTGTTTAGCTGTATTTTGCGGCGTGTGTGTGTGTGTGTGCGTGTGCGTTTAAATTAGAAAGTGTTGCAAAAGATAATGACAAATCAAATAAAATAAAATCAAATCAAATTGTAAATAAAAATTCAATGAAATTAAAAGAGAAATAAACCAATTAGGCGCAACAGAACTTACCTCATGCTCATGTTTAAATTTGATATGTGTGTGTATATATAATATACTAAATTTTTGTAAAGTTTTTAATTCGGTTAGATTAAATTATTGAACGTAAAATAAATTATGTTCTGTCTTTTTATATGTTTTCGTTTTGTTTTTTTTTTTTAAGTATATTAGATGTGGTATTTTGTACTCTGCTTCTCAACAACAACATACACGTTTTACGTTTTGGCATTTTTTCAGGATTTTCATGATGATTTTCTGTTTTGTTTTGTTTTTTTTTTTAAATATTTTTGGGTTTGGTTTTGAGAATTTTGAGGTAATCAATGGTTGTTATTGGTACTACTACTATCGGCCACAACAAATCCATTGTTATGAGTATTACAATTGGTAGCTGTTTGTTTCGTGGCGCCAGACAAAGTCGAAGTCGGTGTGCGAAGTCGACGTCTGGGATCGTAATTAGTTATAGTACGGTGCGTTGCCGAATCGGTAACTGTAGGGGAGTAGAGCATAATAGAAGGGATATAAAGTCGAGTTTTGGATAAGTAACGGGGCGCTTTTTTTTATAAATTTTGTCCATTGTTCGATGTTTCTTTTTAGTAAATATTTGAAAATTATATAATGCAAAAAAAATTTACATTCCAGTGGAGATTGTTAATATCCAAAAAAGAAAAAAAAATTGATTGAAATTTATGTATGTTTCTTTTTACAGATAGCATGTATGTGTGTGTGAGTGTGTGTGTATGTGTCATGTGTAAATTTATACATCATGAGTTTAATGATATATTTGGCATGACGCGAAAATTTTAATGAAAGATTAGCGTAAAATGTAGCATGTTTTCGACATTTTTATTATGTTGTTTATTACTTTATGTAAAATACTAATCAAATTTTCCACACTGCCTTTATGCGCTGATAGAAGAAAACCATAAAGATTTTGGAATTATTTATGAATGGCTGATAAAACAAATGTAGATTTATTATAAGTCACATTTAATATTTTAATCGTTGGCATTTTCACTACGTTTATTTCCCGGTTTTCTCATTTCGTTGCAGTTATTCCGTTTTACAGCGCGACCTTTCGTTATTATTGAAATTGATACAGTAAGATATTGTTGCATTAATTCACATATCAAAACATTTTTAATAAGCGCGTGTATATTAAAATAATTTCTAAATGACATTAAATAAGTTCAAAATGATTCGGGATTAATAATCTTTAAATAATAAAATAAATGTAAGTTGGAAATGATGTATGGTAAAGTGGGTTAAATAAAAGTCAAATAAACTTAACATTATGACAGATTATGATCGATTCGTTTTTTGGCTAGAGCCAAAAAACTCGTTTTTATGTGGATAACGCAATTAGTCTGTAAACCGAACAGATATCATAATTAAATTTTTTTTTTGTATACATTTTTGTAATGGATTTCCGCGCTTTTAACATTTTTGGCACAGTGTTAGGCATAAAATGTTAAATAATGTTAGTTAACATGTTATTTCTGTTGTTTAGAGCTGTAATTTGCATGTTAATTGAATGTTAAAAAAAAAATGTTAAGGAAAAAGCATTAAGACCAGAATAATAAAAGGCCAAACTACAGAATAAAAGTGCAAAATACAAAAAATAAAAATGTTTTTTAAGGTACAACTACGAGAAGGAAACATTAAGCAAAATACGGACAACACACAGAATACAGAATACAGTATACAGTATAATAGGTAAAATAAAAATCGTTAAACGAAACTGGCGCAAATTGGCTTTCGTATATATGTATTTACAGTATATTGCAATAATTAAAAAAATAGAAAGTGTATATAGTTGTATAAAATGTGTTTAGCTAGTGGCGCCTGGGCTGGAGCTAGAGCTAGCACTGGAGCTGGAGCTGGAGCTCGAGGATGAGACGCTGTTGGTGTCAGAGTCATCATCCGACGAAGCGGAGACGGTTGACCGTCGGTTCTTAATGGTAAGATCTTGAGCCACCGATTGGGTGGCGAGTCGTGTTCGATAGTGGTGCAACAGATGATTTGTTACATGTGCTGGTGGTGCTTGTTGTGCGTGTGGTGCATGGAATGCGTGTGTGTGTGATGCTGCCGCTATGGCTGGGTATACGAATGGCTTACCGTCATCGGCGGCATTGGAGCGCTGGCCGCCCACAATTGTGGGCGTGATGCTGTGACTGCTCTGATGCGAGGCACGTAACGGCTGCTGCTGGGCGTGCTGATGTGGTTTCTGCTGCTGCTGATGGTGGTGCAGCTGCTGATGGCTCGTGGACAGCTGCAGCGGTCGCTCGTCGCCCATCAGCGAGTTGATCTCGGGACTCATGAGCAGCGGCGGCTCCACAAGCAACTTGCTGCGCCTGCCACAGGACGAGGATGAGGACGACGGCGTCGGCGACGGCGTGGTGGCATCATGTGCTGGCGGCGGCAGAGCCTGCCCCCCATTGCTATTCACGTACAGATGCTGATGCGCATGCCCAAGCGGCTGCTGATCGAAGTGCGCCAATTTGGCGGGTCGCGATGGCTGCTGATGCGGCGCCAGCGGAGAACTGCGCTTAACACCCACTGGAAGGATGAAAATAGCTGGTGAGCAACTGTTACATAATAGCCCGATTCCACTATCATTTCTTACATTTTTGCAAATGATAAATATGTAATGTATGTGAAAAATGTTCTCCTAAAAAACAACATATCTCACATATGTAACATTTTCAAATAATGTTGTAATTCCCCCCAAGTAATCGCTCAACTCCACTCTCGATATTTCTTACATTTTTTGCGAATGTTAAATATGTGGAATATGTTGCCTGCACGTTTTCCCACAAAAACAATATTTCACACATGTAACATTCGCAAATAATGTTGACATTCGCCCCGAGTAATAGCCCGATTCCACTATCATCATTTCTTACATTTTTGCAAATGATATATATGTAATGTATGTGAAAAATGTAGCCTGTACGTTGTCCCCTAAAAAACAACATATCTCACATATTTAACATATCCAAAATAAGTTGTTATTCCCCCCAAGTAATCGCTCAACTCCACTCTCGATATTTCTTACATTTTTTGCGAATGTTAAATATGTGAATATGTTGCCTGCACGTTTTCCCACAAAAACAATATTTCACACATGTAACATTCGCAAATATTGTTGACATTCGCCCCGAGTAATAGCCCAATTCCACTATCATCATTTCTTACATTTTTGCAAATGATAAATATGTAATGTAAGTGAAAAATGTAGCCTGTACGTTTTCTCCTAAGTAACAACATATCTCACATATTTAACATTTCCAAAAAATGTTGTTGTTCCCCCCAAGTAATTGCTCAACTCCACTCTCGATATTTCTTAAATTGTTTGCGAATGTTAAACATGTGGAATATGTTGCCTGCACGTTTTCCTACAAAAAAATATTTCACACATGTAACATTCGCAAATAATGTTAACATTCGCCCCGAGTAATAGCCCAATTCCACTAGCAACATTTCTTAAATTTTTTGCAAATGTTAAGTATGTGAAAAATGTTGCACGTTTTCACACAAAAACACAAGATTAATAGCCCACTTCTACTATCAACATTTCAACAAAGTATGTGAAAAATGTTGCCTGAACTTTTTTTGTTTCGCAAATATAAATCAAAACAAGCCCATCAGCTATTTCTTTAAATGCAACTGGTTGTTTTTTTTTTGCCACTCACATGTTACCGATAACTGACACTTGCTAATGGAATCGCAAAAATGTAAAATATGTAAATGTAAGATATGTTGGGCATAGTGGAATATAAAAGTCGCTATAACATACGCTCCACTTTGTGCGGCGTGCCATTCATAGTGCCAGCGGCTGTGTGATGATGCGGCTGCGGCTGCTGCTGATGGTAGCTATGCGCGGGCGGCGCCTGATGGGCGAAATGCGGCGCCAACTCCAACGTTGAAGTTGCGGCTGCAGCGCGTCGTTGTCGCTCCTCGTTCTCCTCCTTGTATTTGCGGGCTCGCACGTGGTCCTGCAGCGAGGCGGCTAGTCCTGCAACAAGTGAACAAAGCACATTAGCAATGCAAACAAAACAAGTAAGAGTGCTCTAGACGGGAGTGCCCGACTAGCAGATACCCTGAACCCAGCTGCGAGCTGTCGTTACATACATTTCAACTCCCTTAAAATCACGCATACATACAAACCATTTTCTGAACTTAAAAAGAGCATTATAATCTATGTAGTACTGTAGCACTTAAATGGCGATTTTTTAATTTTTGGGAGGAGGTAGGTATTCAACAATTTAAATATTCTAAATACTGAGCTAAATTAAGTGGCTCCAGCTTTTTTGGACTCTGAGATAAGTCAAGAAAACTATGTCTTAAAATCTATTTTTATCAACATTAATAAAAAAAAAGGGCAAGCTACAAAAAAAAAAAAAAAAATTTGCTTTTCCCGCGTTTGGTATAGGAGAATCTATAGTCGAAAAAATGGTGTCTCTAGCTTTTGTACATCCCGAGATCGGACGGACGAACAGACAGACATGGCTGAATCGCCTCAGCTAGTCGTCCTGATGAAGAATATACGTATATATACTTTATGGGGTCGAAGATGCTTTCTTCTGCCTGTTAAATACATTTGCACAAAACCAGTATACCCTTTTTACCCATTTTCAATGGGTTCGGGTATAAAAATACGTTTCGGTTATGTGGCGCCACCTAGTGAGCAGTTGCAATTCAGCCTGAGTATCACTTGGTTTCTAACAAACTACAAGCACAAAAACAATATTAGATATTAGCAGCTGCAAGATGGCGCCACAACAAATAAGAGGGATTCTTGTATCGCGGATTTTAAATCGGGAAATTGCCAAAAAATGTTATTCGAAATGGTTTCCATCAATTCAATCGGTATGGCTGTTGAGCATTTAGTTGTACTATGTATAGTGCGAGTACTTCTAATACAGACTGATGTCATCATTTTGAGTCTTCTTTCTACATTTTTAAATTCGTATATAAAGTGGTTGTTTATTATTTATTTGTTTTTGATAATGTATATTGATTTTTTATAAATGAAATAGTTCCAAATGAAAGGGAAATTGACCAGTTGCTGAAGGGTTCTAATCATGGCTGTAAACTCCAAAAAAAATTTTTGGTGGTTCAGTTCACGGTTCGAATCTGACTATCCATATCAATGAAAACAGATTTTGGTTCGAACATTGGATTGTCACATTATTTTTAATTTAAAAAGAAAATGTTTTATTAATTTTTTTAATGTGAAAAATTAGTTTATCTCTTTTTTTTATTTTTATTTTTTTTATATATATATTTTCATAATAACTGTGTCATAAGTAGACAACTGTAGGAGATTCCAGTCAGTTTGGCCGAGATTAGGGTCAATTTGTTTTAAAGCCCAATGCCACTTTCAACATTTCTTAAATTTTTTGCAAATTAATTAATTAATTTAGTATGTGAAATATGTTGCCTGAGAAAACTTCTCATAAGAAACAACATTTAGCACATATCTCACATATTTAACATTTGCAATTAGCCCCGAGCAATTCGTTGGATTTAGTGGAATCGGGCTGTTAGTCACCTAAATACTCCACCCCAGTTTTGGTTGTGATCTTTGTGATCAGATCAGCAAGGTTTCTTACTTTAGACATAAACCCTACTTAGCACTTACCCTCTAAAGGCGGATTGGCGCCATTCAAGCGTGGTGCACGCAACGCGTTCGCACCGCCTGCCGAGCTTTTTGTTTTCTGGTGCTGTTGCTGATGTAGCTGTTGCTGCTGCTGCTGCTGCTGCTGCTGCTCCTCGTGGAAGTAGGCCTCGATGCAGCCCATCATTTCGGCACGCGGCAACGCAACCGGCTGGTAATCGCGAACAGGACGCGACGATGACGACGCCGAAGAGGACGAGGACGCACGTGCGCCCGCCTGCGATTTCTGGGCATAGGCGACGTGGGCCAAGGTGGCCAGATTGTTGCTGCTGCTGCTGCTGGTGGTGCTGCTCGCTGCCGCCTGGCTGTAGTTGGTGGGCTGCGGCTCGGCCGCGTCTTCGTTCAAGGGTCGCACGTGCACCCGTTCCGGCCGCTGGGCATTGAGATTGATCAGCAGACGCTCGTTGCTGCGTTCGGCGAGAAAGGCGCGTTCCATGAAGTGGGCGCTGTTGCTGCCGCCGCCGCTGCCGCTGCCAACGCCCGTGCCGGTGCTCATGTTGACCGCCGCATTGATGATGCTCTGGTGTGAGATCTCCAGCGTGCGCTCGATCTCGCCGTTGACCAGATCACCGATCGTCTTGCCGGCAGTCAGCGGCGGCGCCAGCGCCAGCGCCATCGGCGGCGGCGTCGGCAGCGCCTGCGGCGGCTGATTGAGCTTCTCCTGGGAGAGATGGCGACGCAGCGCCATCTTCGCTGGCGACACCTGCGTATAATCCGGCTGCGAGGAGTTCGAGCTGGGCCGGCTGGGCGGGCGCACCGAGAGGCGCTCCACGCGATAGCCGGCGTAGTCCGAGTTCGCGGAACTGGCTCGCGGCAGCAGCTCCAAGCTGTGTTGTTGTTGTTGTAACTGTTGCTGCTGCTGTTGTTGCTGTTGCTGCTGCTGCTGTTGTTGCTGCTGCTGCTGTTGCAGATTCTCTGCTGGCGTCTTGAACTCTGCTGCTGTGCCCGCTGCCTGATGATGATGATGAAGATGAGCATGATGTGCATGATGTGCATGTTGCTGCTGCTGCTGCTGCTGCTGTTGCTGATGCTGCAATCTCTGCTGTGCCACATGTGCAAAAAGGAGCGCGTGTTGCTGCTGCTGCTGTTGCTGCGCCATAAAGTGCTCGTAGCTGTTGGCGCTGACGGAGGCGCGTCGTCGATGGTAGCCCAAGTCCGCGGGCGTCGTCGCCGCTGTCGCCCCATGTGCCGCATACAGCGTGGCGGATGTGGAGCCGGAGGATGTGGATGTGGGCGGCGGTGGTGGCGGCGGCGGCGGAACAGAGGCACCACCTCGTGCCGGCGCAAACTTGGACTCCTTGAGTCCATACTTGCCCGCAAGCTGCTGCAGTTGTTGATGCTGCTGCTGCTGTTGTTGTTGCTGCTGCTGCTGCTGCTTGCTGCTCATGTAGGCGCTGCCGTAGGGCAGATTGGCGGGCGGCGGCGGCGCCGTGGAGGCGGCTGCGCCAGCACGCGGACCCGGCAACGGCGGCGTTATGGGCGATATGGTCGTGTTGGCGTTCAGGTGCAGCAGACCCTGCGTGGAGACGGTGATGATGTTGTGCAGGCTGTTGCCGCCGCCCGTCTGGGCCAGCATTTGCTTGCTGCGTTTGGGCACCGACGGCGTCGTCTCCATAATGGGCAAGGCCTTGCTGCGCTGCTCCTGATCCTCGTTCAATGCCGACGTGATGATGCTCTTCAGCCGATCCTCAAAGTTGGCCACCTTGGGCGACTCCTGCTTGCGGCCCAGGCCCGGCAGCTCGCACTTGGGCAGCATCATGGCCTGTTGCACTTGATGTTGCAGTTGTTGCTGCTGCTGTGGTTGTTGCTGCTGCGTCTGCTGCTGCTGCTGCTGCTGCTGTTGCTGCTGCTGTTGCTGCTGCTGATGCTGCTTGGGCGCCGGCATCAGCGTGCTGTCCTTGTAGAGCAGCGCCGGCGACGTCTTCGGCTCCGTTTTGGGCTTGCCGTTGATCAAGTTGACGACGGCGGGCGGCACCTGAAATTTGCCCGCCTCGACCTGGCGACAGGTCTCGAGTATCTTCTGGGCGAGCACCTCGGGATTGCTCTCCTGTATCTTGCCCACCTCCGGCACCTCGGGCCACTCCTGCGAGCGTGCGCGATGCTCGCGACTGCGACGCGAAGATTTGCCGCTCGTCAGCTTGCTGTTGCTGCTGTTGCTGTTGTTGCTGCTGCTGCTGCTGCAATTTGCTGCAGTTGTGGCCGCAGCCGCTGGGGCGGCACTGGCCAGACTGATGTTGGTGCCCTGGGCGAGCAGGACGGCGGCCGTGCTGCGCTCCTCGGCGGACTTCTGCAGCGAGCTCGTCTCCTGCTCAATGGTCGAGACCTGGGCGTAGAGCTTCTTGCGCTGGCTCAGCGTATTCGCGATCTCCTTGAGCACCAGCTCCTGGGCGGCCGTTTCGGACAGCTCCTGGGGCAGCTCCAGCTTCACCTTGCCGTTGCCGCCATTGCTGCCGACGCAGAGCTTCTGGTATTCGGGCAGATGCTTCAGCTGCTTGCTCAGCAGCAGTTTCTGTTCGCTCTCGTAGACGGTGACCTCGTTGCGCATCTTGCTGACCGCATGCTGCAGGTCCTTGTGCCGGCCGACAATCTCCTTGGCCTGCGCGATCAGATCGTTCGGCGAGTTCACATTGATGCCCAGCTCGTTCATGCGCACCTGCAGCAGAAAGAAGATTATTTCAAAAATGAGTAATTGTAAAGAAAAAATATATTAAAAAAAAAAATATATATATATATGATTTTAAATAATTCCAAATATTTAAAAAACAAATATTTTTTTTAATGCATATGCCTTGAAGGCAGGATCAATCAAACTATGACCAAAATGCCATCAAACATGAAAGTCGGTCCAGTTATGTGGGATTAAATATGGAAGCTATAGATTCGAGAGCTCTACATATCAAAATTTTTATCAACTTCTCAATCTGTCTGCAAAATTTAGCTAGCTTTAAAAACTATGCACATATAAAGATTTTTGCAATTTGTCACGCCCACTGGGGGCGTAGCCTAAAAATGGTAATACTTTATCGGACATGGGTATAAACGAGTATATATTCCAAGTTTCAAGTCTCTCGCTTTAATAGTGTCGAAAAAAATTTCGTTCATACGAACAGACGGACCTTGCACAAACCCAATATACTCTTTTCACTTTGTGAACGAGTAACAAAAAAAAAATAATAAAAAAGCTTGTAAAACAAGGCGCACCTTCAGCAACGTGACGCTGTCATCGATCAGGACCTTGATCTGCTTGTCCAGCTGGCTGGCGCGATTCTTGAGGCGCGCCATGCGCTCCTGTTCCTGGGCGATCTGCTTCTGCACCTGGGGCAGATAGGCGCTGGAGCGCATCTGGTCAACGATGGTCATGTACTGCGCGCGGAACAGATCGAGCAGTATTTGCAGGGCATACGGCGTGTCCTGCGGCGCGGCGGGTATGTCCAGTTCGCGGTGCGACATGTCACCGGTGAGCAGCGATGTCAGCTGCTGGTCAACGGTGCCGGGCGCTGCGGGCAGCTTCTTGGTCATCGCATCCAGCGAGGTGCTCAGCACCGTCTGCTTGTGCAGCACATCGAGGCCGGCAATCTTCAGGCATTTGCGGCCACGCTGCCCCTTCTTCAAGCGCCCCTTGCGGCCGGGGCCGGCGCTGGCCGCACGCGGCTGATCCTCCTTGCTGCTGGACTCCTTGCTGGCCGAGGCGGACGTGGCAATGGCCGCGATCGCCGCTGCCTCTGCCGCTTCGCGTTGCGCGGCCGCCGCCGATTTGCTGGCGATGGCCGCTTTGCGGGTCAGCTTCTTGCGCTTTTTGAGCGTAGCAAGCGCACGCGGTGCGCGTGCCTGCTGGCTGTTGCTGTTGTTGCTGTTGCTGTTGTTGTTCTCCTCGTCGTCCGACTGCGAACTCTTGCCCTTGGAGCTGCACCAGTCCGACCACACCTTGCGCGTCATCGGCCCATTCGAGTTGGAGGTGGTGTTGGTGGTTGTCGTCGTGTTGCCGCCGTTGCCATTGGTCGCCTCGCCGTCGCCGTCGCTCTCCGTGCTGCTCTCCATGTCCAGGCTGCGTTGCTGCATCTGTTGCTGCTGTTGTTGTTGTTGTTGCTGCTGCTGCTGTTGTTGTTGTTGTTGCTGCTGCTGCGCAGTTGCCAGCTGCTGGCGCGTCTTGGAGGCGGCTAATCCACCAGCGCCGCCGCCGCCGCTGACATTCGCCGGCGATTGCGATTGATGCCGCTGCTGGGCGGGTCCGTTGAACAGCTCCCTTTCCCGCTCACGCTGCTGTTCCCGCTGCTCCCGCTGATGGTTGTTATTGTGATTGTTGTTGTTATTGTGATTGTTGTTTTGCTGGCCAATGTTCGCCTCACGCTTGGCGCGATCGCGTGTGGTGCGCACGGTGCCTGCAAGATATCGATAAAGACAAAATCCATCTATTAGTATTGATTAGCTTCAAGGAAAGCTTATGGCTAAAATTTCGATCAAATCCTGCCTACATAAAATACAAAATATAATAAGAATAATAATAGTTAATTCCAAAATTATTTCGATCTTCCAGAAATACCTTCAAGATTCAAAAGATTAATTAATGTCTAATAAATAAATATATTCTGGGCATCTGGGCTGGTTTTGAGCACACGGCCTACCTCACAGCTTACACTTAAACTTAGAATCTGTTTTAAAGTTGTTTTTATAATAAATATACACAATTGATTGAAATTAAAAATTTTCACAGCTTTAAAAAAAAAAAAAAAAAATTATGTTTTTATTTAATTGTATTATGCATAATTTTAAATGCAGAATCAATTAGGGGGCAAACCAAAATGCCATTAAACTTGCAAATCCGTTCAGTTGTGGGAGTTTGAATATGGGAGCTATGGATCCAATATTTTTACATGTCCATATTTTCTTATGAACTATTCACACGTTTAACATACATTTTTATAGATACATATATACATATTAAATAAATTAATTGTAAATATAACCTATATTGAATATATTCGAAAATATTCTTAACTATTTAACTTTAAGTTTTAACTGAAAATCGAACAAAAATAATCAACAATGACTGATCGTAGGAGATTGTGAATGATCATGTACTGATTTATGGCTGACTGACAACTGATTTGATCATGACTGACATTCGCAATTGATTTGCGGCTGAGTGAACGTGTGCTGTGTTTATTATCATTGATTCTCTCCGCCCCGAACCAGATCCCGATCCCAGTTAGTTACTTACCGACATGGTCGTGATCACCACCGCCTTTGGTTTTCAGGCGCTGAAAATAGCGCTCTAAAATAGTGCGATCGATCACATGCAAATAATATGAAACCGGTTTGCAGGTCCACGAAACGGAACCCTTCAGGGGTGGTATTTCGCTCACGTGCATTATTGTACCAATGTCACTAAGGTTTCTGCGGGTGGGAGAACGTTTGATCACATTTAGTTCAATAAAATGATTATCGTAGCGTATTACTTACCGATCTGTAATCCGAAAGTTGAGCGGACAAAACGATTTGGATGAGACAACTCGAGCGCCATCGCGCAAATCGGCAAATCGCTCCTTCAGCTGATGATCGACCGTTGGGCCAAAGGCGAAATTGTTGACAAACACCAGCGTCGAGGAGGTGATCTTCTCGCGATGCTCGTCGACCAGAAAATCGCCTTTGATCAGTTTGTATTCGCAGTAACGCTTGCCGAACCAGCCCATGTACTGGCGAAAGATCACATCCATGCGTTCCGCGTAGCGGGCGGGCGTGTCCGCTTTTTCGATGCCAATGCATGTCTTGAGCGGAAACGATCCGGCCATTTGGAGTACCACCTGCCCGACACCGGAACCGAGATCAATGAACGTGTCCTCCTTGCTGACGGTGACATGTTTGAGCATCTGCTGTACCAGCTCGTACGACGTCTCGCCGTATACCTCCGGCGAGAAGGGCTCGTACTGGTTGAGTTTGTCCGGATCGAGTACGGCAGCATTGTAAACTAATTGTAGTATGTGTCTTAAAAGGCTAGGGTGAGCGAACTTATTCAAACGCTCGGCGGGCAGTGAAGTTCCTTTTTCCTGTCAAAGTCGAAAAAAAAATTATTAGTTTAATATTTCTTAATTTTTGTTCTCTTTTTTTATTTTTTGGAATTGTATTAAAAAGTCTCGTGTCTACTTATAAATAAAACGGATCTAGTTGGAAAAAAAAAAGCTGCAACTATTGATAACTCTTTAAGCCTTGAATAACATGATCTTTCGGACACAACAACTTATAGAAAATTTAAAATTGCCCTAAAACTTTTAACGGAAGACACACTTCTTGGATCTTAAATTCTTATTGTTAAACTAATTTTAATTGGTTTATGTAATGAAACAAATTTCGTTTTGAATGATATTAAAAACCGAAATTACAACTTTGCTAGTTATTTATTAAAAAATAATTGTATTCGATATTTTTAAAAATTGTATTGTCGTTTTAGTGAACGCTCTGAGAAAGAAAGTTGTATATAAAGTAAGAATTGCAATTTGGCAAAAATAAAACTCTTCTCTTGAAGAGTCTAGCAATATTTCAACATGTTCAATGCGTTGTTTGTTTAAACTAATTGTAACAATTATACCTGCTTTGTTAATGGTTTCTTAAACTAATATTGGACAACAAAAAGTAATTGTTTATTCTCGATGTCTTATATGGTATTAAATCTTCAACCTGCTCTATCTTCCAACAAACTTGTTTAGGTAGAGCATAAATCATATTTGAAATGGGGTTTATTTAATTGTTACTTACCAATGCAACAATACTGTCGACGGCCTTGTTGAAGCGATCGACAAGATTTGTCATAGTCTTATAACAGGCAGTGTCAATGTGATTGAGGTTAATCTCCTCGAATGCGGATGAAATCGATGGCAGCTCATCGCATACGAATTTAATTGTATCGGTAATATCGATGCCATTGTCGTGCTTATCCTGTCCATGTCCAATCTGCAGTGGCCAGGTAAATGTGATGGTATCGGAGGAGCCAGCTGGCGAGCGCAACACCAAGTCCTTGACTTGCGGTGTTGCCATATTTTACCCTTGCCAGCTGTGCGGCAAAAGGTCAAATGGATGACGAAACACTAAAACAACGTCACGTTTGTTGTTTTATGCTTCGCGATTGTTGTTGTTGTTGCTGTTGTTGCAGTTGTTGCTGTTGATCTGACTGTTGTATTTGCTAGCAGTGTCAGTTGAATGATGTTTTAGGGTGCATAATGATTATATTGATGCTAATGCTGATGATGATGATCAAAAACGTTGGCAGAGGAGCAGTGTACAGGCGTTACGCGTTACGTTACGTTTGCAATTACAATTACGATTACGATGATAGGTTGTTTGTTTGTTTGTTTGTTTTTGTCGTAGGAACAGTGGCAGCGTTGGGTTAATTATGTGTACGTGTATTGGGCTAAATAAAACAATAAACTAAATGTAAATAATTATCCTCTAATTGATTCTGTGTGCGTCACGTTACGTTACGATCGTTACGTTGCTGTTGTTACTGTTGTTGTTGCTGCTGCTGCGCTGCTGCTGCTGCTGCTGCTGCTCCCGCCCACAAAAATGTCTCGATCTCCGTCTTCTCTGCCTCCTCGTCGTCGTCGTCTTCCTCCAGCAGCAGTGGCAGCCAATGGAACAGCAACAAAATACAAAAGTAACTGATGATAGTTGCGTAATTTTATATTTTGCTGTATGTTAAGAAAACGATGCATTTTCCTCAATGTGCAATAACATTTTCGCCCGTCGTATGCTGGTGCTGATCTTGCTGCTGTTGCTGTAGCTGTTGTCGTTGTTGCTTCTGCATCATATTCATTTCATCGTCGCGGATGTTTCATTTCACTGCGTCCCATGGCACGCGCGCTTTGCCAACGAACGTTACGCATGATGCGCGCGCGTCGTTCAGTGTTGCAAAACGTCGTTGGTGTTTGATATTGAGATCTCGGCGTTTTTATAAAATTATTTGGTATGTGTTTTAATGCGTTTATATATTTATTTTTGGGTGGCTGGTCTGCAAGAAGAAAGAGAAAAAACACAGAAATGGTAGAACATAAATAAACAAGGCTTGAGAATGCATCGAACGTAACATAATTCATAAAAATCAAACTAATCAAATCAAGAGATTAATAAACTCGCGATGCTGATTATGGGCTTGTGCTTTAAGTTAATGTTTCAAAAACTCAAAAGCTGATCCACAAATAAATGCAGCGTCATGCGAGAATGTTGTAATGTTAAAATACGTATTTTCTTTAAATGAGTGCGAAGAAATGTAGAAAACAGAGTAACGTACTAAACTATGTTATACTATATTATAATGGCTATATAACTAATTTAATCAGTTTTGAATATCAGCGTTTTACAGCGTACAGACATTGCCTATGCATTAATCGAATTCACAGATCCCACAGATTAAATAAATCATACCAATACATATATTGAGTTCAATATATAATAATTTAAAAAAAATTGATTTCCAATAATAGCAATTATTTATTTATAGATATTTAAATCTAAAAAATAAATGAAATTATGTATGTAATTTTTCAAAAATATCGATTATTTTTGTAGCACTGTTCAGATAATTTCCTAAATTCTCCATTACCGAATATTATTTGAAATTTGGTAAAATTTCTTAAAGCATCGATTTTTAAGCTGAAATGATACGAAAAATTGTTGTACAAATCGACAACTTAAAAAATTTCACTTATTATCGTCTTACAAAAGTTTAAAGCCGTGATTAAAATATTGCTTTCTGAAACGGTGTTTATTTTTAAATTTCCCTAACATTTTTTATGTGCATCACATAAAACACCTTTTTTAGATATTTAATTTTTTATGTTTACTGAGGTCTCATTCTTTTTGTTTATTATGCTAATTTATAATGCAAGGCACGTTTTAAACTTTTTCCTTTTTTTGTGTTAACTGTAGTTTAATTCCCGTGCGCGTTTTCTGGCTTGCCTTAATGCGAGTGGGCGTGTCCCACAGTGCGACAATGGGACTTCATTAGCATAGGCAAAATGTCGACAGCAGCTTTCCAAAGCTATTTTTATGTTCGTAAAAAAGTGGGGGGCGGCAAGAGGGTAAATGTGAAAATGCCGAGAAAAATCAATAGCAACCCTCAGCAGCTGTTGTGGAATGGGGTTTAATTAAAGCTTTAGGTCATTCAAATGTTTTTAAAGCCCTCCGCTTGGACGTTGAAATATTTTGGCTAGACAAGCGCCACATTAAATTGAATTGCCTTTTGGCTGTGCATTCGCATTGCTGTAACAAATGTGTGTGTGTGTGTATGTGTGTGTTTGTCAATGTATATAGATGTAGATATGTTGATGCACAGCCTGGTCGAGTGCCACAAACCCAACCCAATCCTGTCTGGCAACTACTCTACCTCATAATAATACATATAAACATACATGTGTATGTACGTGTGTGTGTGTGTTTATATAAATGCCGTTATATATGGCTCTCTTGTTTAATATTTGCTATGCATGCACGTGTGCGAATATCCGCCTGTCTCGCAGTATCTGCATACACATGTATCCTGTGCGAATGTATCTGTATCTGTTGCCATGAAAACCCGACAACTGACAACAGCAACTGAGCTCCATGTGGCAGACCCCTCGCCCCTTCCAGTCCTCCCAGTCGACCTACAGCCATCCTGTTCGGGCAGTTATCCGTTGCCCTGGCCTGTTCCCGTTGCCATCCATCCCAGCCATGTCTGCTGCATGTGTGTCTGTTAGCCTTTATATTACTTTGCCAAAAAATCTATCGCAGATTTTAACTTGCGACTATCCGCCTTCTACAATTCAGATACAATGGGTACATTTACAATTCGGCAACATCAACAACAATGTTCAAATCATAATCAAAGAGCAGACAGAATCCGGCTGCATTCTCCCACCTTTGAACCCTGTGCAATCGATTCAGTTTATTGGCTAGCAAAAGCTGTGTGCTGCATGTACACACATAGATACATATCTACATGCATACATGTATGTAATTGCTTGTTGTGTTTCTAATATTTGGTGTTGCGAGCTCCTCTGTGAAAGTCAAATTACACATACGCCCTGTCAGACAGTGCTAATTGGGAAGTGCGTAACGACAAATTTGTACATAAAAACCAATCACGTTCTGTTGACTTGTGTTGTGATGGAATTTGCTATAGATTCAGAAAAGTTGAATGCATTTATCGAATATACACACAAACATATGTATAACAAAACGTATGTATATATTCTGTTGATAAATTAATTTCATAACTTAGAATTATCGGCATTGGGTATTTGTATAATAAATTATATCTATTTATATCTATTTAATCTACTTTGTATGCAATATTTTTAAATAAACAAAAGAAAACAACATACTTGCTCATTTTTTTCTTAATATAAGTTTGACCCATATTTTGACAACACAAAATTATATTTCGAATAAAAGAGTAATTTTGTGGAATTGTGAAGGTAGATTCCAGAGGTTTCGGTTTTTCAAATCACAATTTTCTTTATAAATTTCTCATAATAAAAACCCGCATCGAGGTTTACATTCTTAATTATCGCTAATCAGTACATTATATTAAACATTATATTATGTTTTTTTTTGTCATTTAAGTAATTATAAAAATAATGTTTTTTTTTATTACTTTAAGCTCTTGTGAACTGAAACAAGAAGTATATATATGTCACTATTGGTTTGGATCACCGGTTAGACCCAAATCATCTATCGCATCATTGCAAGCAGAAAACGTTCGTAAACACCTTACTCATTAGACACACATGATAATATACATATTCTATAACAATTTATGAAGTAACTTTAGCTGTCCTGTAATGAGCGGTTATAAATACAGAAGTATGCTTGCACATACTTAAGTCAAGATAAAGCCAGATAAAGCAATAGTCTCAAAATTAGTAATTTTAATATTTAGTTACCTTTAAATCTATTTTCAACAATTCTCATCTATATATCCTGTTTAAAAATACATTCACCCGTTTGTTTGACCACTCGAGACGTAAGCTCAGGGTATTTTTCTAGTCGAGCACACTCTCTATTGTTTTGCCTGTGGAGGTTTGACACACATTTCCATTGCATGCCCACTTATTCGCACTCACACACACACACACACACACACACACACACACACACGCGCGCTAGTTGACACAATTACAGAGCGCAGAGTCTTTGCCGCACTTTTAATCAACTTAAAAAGCTCTCACACTCCCATTCTTACGTTCCTATTCTATGGGGAGAGCACGATTACATGCATTTGTGTGTGTGATGGCTGACACACGCGAGCAGCGCTGCCAACGCCCACGCGAGCAACTCATTTTCTGCTTCCTCTTCTGCCTCTTGCAAATATATATTGTTCGCCTTAGATGTGGTTGTTGGTTTTTTTGTTTTACGACTTTTGCCTGCCACGCAGTCTGCGTTGTGTGTTTTGGTGTTCTTTTTTATTTTTTTTTGTATTGTTAATATCGCCCCGTAAAACAACAATAAAAAAAAATCGCAAATAAAATGTGAGCAAAATCTCTATAAAACGAATAAAAATTGATATGTGTGTGTGAATGGGTGTGTGTGTGTGCGCAGGCTTCTTGTTGCCATTTATTTTAGCGCGCGCTTTGCTATTTTTATGAGCAGCGACCAGCTTTATTATTATTATGCTTGTGTATTTTGATTGCTCATTTGTTCATTACTGTTCTCAGCGCGCACTGTTCTCACTGTGGGTCAAGGTCGTTGCGACAAATAATTAAAATTAGCACAACTGTATGTTTGCCTAGAGGCAGTGCGACTGTTGACAGTGTCTCTCTCGCTCTTGCTCTCGCTCTCTCCTGTCATGTTATGCTAACATGTCAATTAATTGCCGTTACAGCAAATAGTTTGTCGCCCCCAACGCTATTTTTTTTTTTTATCACATTCGCTCGACTTATTGTTGTTGTAATTGCATTATTCAATCGTTAACGGACAGTTTCATAATTTTTACTCGTGTCGTTTCTTTTTTAACATTCTAACAATAACATTTTATTATTTGTTGCCTCACACATTTACAACAAGAACAACAACAACGACAGCTGCAATGTTATTTCATGGTCACGTGTTTGTTGTGATTGCATGACTGAAGGTTAAATTAGTTTACGCTTTGATTTTGCGTTAATTTGTATGACTTTTATTGCTGTTGTTTCTTTGCGGTTCTAATTGTTGTTCTGGTTATTGTCGTTGCTATTTTTGCGTTTACAAATGTTACACGAATTCCGACAAAATTTGTATTTGTTTAGTTAATTAGCGCAAGGTTTTTGTGCTTTTGGGGTCATGAGCTATGTGTAAATAAATAAATACTTGCAGCAAATGGAAAAACAATAAACCGTTCAATGCTTGCTGATTAGCACTGTAAAAAGACTTGGCAAACTGATGATAACTATGAACACAGTTTTAGAGCTTACAGTTTGACCAGCACAGTGTGTGTCATTCTCTTTTGGTTCATTTTTATTTAAAGACGCTTAACAAACAGCTGCAAAAATATGAATTATTTTTATTTTCTTTATCTTGTTTTCGCGTATTTTAATAATGCATTAATGAGCAGCATTTATAAAATTGCAAATAATTAAAATATGCAGTAATTGAAATGTTAACACAATAATCGAAATGCCAGCTGCAAACACTTTTTGTTTCAGCGAAATTTAATGATGCTTATATATAAATATATGCACATACATGTATAAACATATATACATACATATGATAGGTAAATAGGCAAATCGCGTGAAGCGTCAATTTTCCTTTGTTTTTGTTTTTGTTATGGCTATGGGTTCTTATTGTTGTTACTTTGTGGGGACAGACACTACGCGGTATCATTGAGGTCATGCGCTCAATATTGATAATCAATAAAATATATAAGCATATATACATATATGGATCTGTATGTACATACACTTAAAAACAATATATGTATATACACCGACAACGCAGTTTGAATATAGGGAAAAATTATAACGCCCTAATATATTTCCATTGACTGATAAGACTCGTATTAATAGAATTTTGAAATATTCACATACAGCGCACATATGTACCCATATCGCCCACTGTTACATTATTACACAGTGTTGGACAAAATAATAGAAACGACTGGTTTTTTTTTGTCAAGTTCAAAATTTTTTTCTGATAAATTTGTTTTAGTTAAAACGTTATAATTTTCATTTAATGTTAATGTTATAATTTAAAAAAAAATAATAAATACAAATAAAATATAAACAAGTGTCTTTAAACTAATAAACGCCGCTTTTTTCTTTAAAGTCGTTCACTGTCAACAATTTATTATATAATTATAGTGATTCAATTTATAATTCACTTAGCATCACAGAAGGGATATCAAATTTGCATAAAAAGAGAAGAGAAAATAGTACAGTTATCAAACGTAAGGTTAGCGATCCAGCTGTTATACAGACACGGCCATATAAGCGTTATACATTCACTTAATCGTTAGCGCCACCTGTTGGAATTTAAAGGCATTCAAATGTTTGCTGCTGGCCTTATCATAATAACTAAAGCAAACGCCACGCTGATAAGATAAGTGTTTAACCTAGTTTCTTGCACACATAACTAAATACATACATGTATTTATATGTATTTTTATATACGCACATGGGCAAGTTGATGTCATAAAAAGTACACAAACCAAAAAAAAAACAAAAAAAAAACATGTGACAGCGAACCGCAATTGGAAGTTGTATTTTTATTGAAATTTTCGAACAGCTTGCAGCAAGTCAAACACCTGCGCTGCTGATCGCCAGAGAGAGAGAGAGAGAGAGAGAGAGAGGGAGAGGCGACAAGAGAGCACAAAATGCAGTGGCAACGTCATGTTTGGAACGTGTCAAAAGGGGAAAAACCACTCAAAAAATATACCCTGTATACGACAGAAGACGGCTGTGCAAAGTAATTCCTGAGCTAAGTTCTTTTGAATGATGTTCAGTTTAATTTCATGGCATATTTTTAACAGAAGAACACGGATTACATTAAAAGCTTTGAATTTGTTTTTCTGATCATTTTACTTAGGCAAGGGTATAGAAAAATAGTTTGAGTGGGCTTGCGTGAGCGTGGCCTTATTTTTCGGTTAGATCTTTAAAGGAGAACATCAGAAAAAAATGCCTGTCGAATTTGGTGCCTCTAGCTCTCAAAATTGTAGCTATTCAAAAAGGTCACTAGTAAAAGACATAAAAAAAAATGGATGTATCTAGCTTTAAAACTGAGGAAGATATATAGATTAAATCGATTTGTCACGCCCATCAGATTATGTTGCAGAGATCCAATATAAAGTACAGTAGTTGCTCAAGAAAATAATTTGCATTTTCATTTACAGGGCATCTACAAGTCGAGCACAAGTGGTAGAACCCGAGCACCGTTTGCAGGGCCATCAATCGCGATGTGTGTGCACTTATAATTTCTTGTCTTGTTCTGCACGAACTTGAAGGATTCGAGTTGTTTTTTTGTTTGTTTCTTTGTGCGGTCGTCGTTTTGCGGTTATCCTTAAAAACAGCTGCCGCCTGCCGTTGCACGTTGCACGCGGCATACTACACGTGACATGTGGCAGGTACACTGGCTGAGTGCAGCGGACACTCGTCAACTTACCGCAGGGGCGATGGCAACAAGTTGAATAACGGGGCACGTGGGGCAGACAGACGACAAAAGCTTTTTGGCCTGGCTTTGACATGAAAATTTAATGCCAACATGTGCAATAAATGACAGAGACGAGAGGCAGGGACAGGGACAGGGACTCTTGGCCAACATCGGTGCCGTATTATGTAATTATGTACAAATATGTACTTATGCATATACACATATTAAATTGTTCGCTTAGTGTTCATATTGATTTTTATTGTGGAATGCTTTAACATTATAATTTAAGGGTGCATTTAAAATATTCGAGCACTAAAAAATATTATGTGTTTAATTCGTGTGCCTTGGGGCGATTAAAAGTACATAAAACTTAAATGTTATCAATTTAATTTAATCCATTTAAAGGCATTAAAACTGATAGTTAAAGCCCTGAAAATCCCCAAGTCCCAAACACTTGCAATCGAAATGGTTTTGATAAATGTGGCTTTATACCAACGGGGAAGGCTCTACAAATAGTTTGTAATAAATGTAGACTTTAGATTTATCCAAAATTGGTTTAACCACAATTGGATTTTCAATAATTTTCCACCACGGTGGGTGAAGTTTTCATCTATGTATATACTTTATAAAAGCAGACTGGATGTGGGATGTGCTTCTATAATCAATCAGACAAAGTTATATACACACAAAATAATTTGAAAGATACGTAGGATTAATTTAATTTAAATGCAGCTGTTTTAAAGAAGCTTCTAATAATAGTAAAAATAAAAATAAATTTAAAAAAAATTAAAATTAACACACCCACGTGTATTAGCCAGAAAAATGAAACGTTTTGGGTGCCTAAAAATATATACAAGAGCGCAAAGAATGTGGATAGATAACTACCAAATGTAAATGTATCTTGTAAATACTTAACATTCAGAAAAAACCAAAAAAAAAGTTAGGAATGAACTTTGCACTTTGCTTTTAAAAATATCTTAAAGAAACGATTTGAAATGCGATATTAAAGGGCGAAGCACACAAGCGATGGAGGAGAAGGACAGCAGCAAAAGTCAGAAGAAATGGAACGGGCAGAATGGAAACATTAGCGGGCACAGCCCCCACTCAATGTGTGTTTTCTCAAGGAAACTCACTTGGTGCTCGTTTTAAGCAGCTTTTATTTACATAGGGGGGTTGAGTTTCCACAACAAAAAGCCAAGCCCACCCCCGACATCCCCCACACTCTAAGCGAACGTGGGAAAAATGTGGAAAATGCGAACAAAGCAAGAGAGCAACGACAAAGTCAAAGAGGAATGGCGAAATGTTGAGGCTGTGAGTTGACGATAATGATGATGATGATGATGATGATGATGATGATGATGATGATGATGATGATGAGGATGGTGCTGAGAAATAACTAAACTAAAGCCAGAGGGCTTTTGAAGGATCCGAGAATGGGGGCCACACTTATAAAATATGTATACAGTAATGTGTACGTTGGGTGGTGGCTTGAAATATGCAAAAAGTTGTTGAAAACTTGCACAGCAAAAGGCATAAAAAGTTGACGACGTCCGCCTGCCGTTTGTGTGTGTGTGTGTAGGTGTGTGTGCATGTGTAGGTGTGTGTGTAGGGAGGAGCTGACTTAAGGTTGCGCCAAGTCTGACAGAATGTTTGCATGTATGAATATTCCTTCGTATATATGTATGTGCGAACAAAATTCTTTGGGATACACAGAAAGCCTGAAGAGCACCGGCCAGATCCTTGGGAACATCCTTATACGCTTTCGACCCTTCGAGAAAGCTTTCACCAAAATGAACGTTTAATTTTTAAGAACAAGGAAAATTTATACTTTAATAGATGATGTTTGTGTAATGAATTTTTATTATTATTATATTATCTACTTTATTTTTTTTATTTCTCATATAGGTAAAATGTATTTCCTACTTTGTGGACTGCTTCGATTGTCGAGCTATTTGTGTTCTTCTTTGATAAATAAAACAAAATTTATATTGTTTAATTTATAAATACTAATTTTATTTGTTACATACATTTTTGTATTCGCTATTAGCTACATAAGTATATATATTATTTACCATACAAATTAAATTTCTCTGAATTTAATAACAGGAATTTTTTCTCATGAAATTTCAATTTATCGATTTTTACGAGCCGAAAGAATATTTAAAAATATCCAATTTTTCTATAAGTTGAGTATTTCAAGCGCCAAAGCTCTTCATAAGTGTGTTAACTGCCGACTGTGTTTTATTTATGTGCATATGTAAGTATATTCACATAGTTGCATAGTTTCATGTTTGTTCGTTGCTTTGGGCACATTGCCAGAAAATGTCTGGGCCAATATTGTTTATGGCCTTTGGCCGCAAGGAGCGTCCTGCTGGCATCCAGTTCAGAAACGGACCAACACTCTACTATAAATGGAATGGCCAACAAAAACTTTTTTCATATTAGCTTTTACTTGTCATTTGCAGTGGTAACAGCAACAAAAACAACGACAACAACAACACCAAGAACAAAGTGGAAGACTTGGGAGATTTTTCGTCTACTTTAAGTTTGAGCAGCTCTGACAGCTTTCATTGGATGAATGTTGGCAGGGATTTTGTTGTTAAAACGCGGCAAAAAGTTAATCAATATTGTTGGGAGACAGGACAGGCAACTAAGACCGAAGAGAAAATCCCTAAATAGATACAGAGCAAAAGGGATTAGAGGCAAGAAAAATTGCACAACATTTTTGTGCTCGGTAATACCATAGGGAATATTAGATTAATTAAGAAATATTGAGAAATGAGGTTTCTGTTGAGAAGTTTAACAGAGACAGCTGTATAAAAAAAATAACTTTAATAAATGGGCTGCGGCACTTAATTTATAAAAATAAATAAAATGAGCATATAACTAAAAAACTCGGCCAAATATAAACTTAGGTTATTATTAAATCAATACAAACTTTTTTGAAAAAAAAAAAACAAAAAAATATTTTCATGCGTATTTTTACTTCATTTTATAAAGGAATTTAAGCCTTTTCAAGCTTGGAGTTGCAAAACTTTTTATGAACGTAAAAAGTTTTGGAAAAATAAAAGTTTGTAGCATATTCAGAATAAATTAAAAATTCTCTTTTAAAGCTGCATATTCAGAATTAATTAAAAAATCTTATCTAAAGCTGCACTGAAAACCATAGAGCAAAGCCCCACAATTATTGTTACCTGTTCTACTTTTCTACATACAAATTTAAGTGAACAAAGTTTAACATCAAATGTTTAAATCTGACCTGGAAAACGAAGCAAAGCTGTTGAAAACAGCTTGAAAATCACACAAAGGCTTTAATTCTATGAACTGTCAGCATTTAAGGTAACCAAAGTGGAAATTACTTAACTTGAAAAAAATAGTTTTATTTTAAGAACGTTTCTAAATATTTCAAACTTATTAGATTAGACTAGAATAGTATTATTAGTTTAAGAAACGTTACCATTTCTTTGAGAACATTTTACGTTTATCTCAAGTATGAAACAAGTTCTAAGTATTTATGCTTAAATTCTAGAATTTTTGGCCACATTGATGCAACATTAAGGGCGAAATAAAATTGTGAATTTAATATAATCCAAGAAAGTAATTTTCTTTGAAATTAATTTTTACTTGACTCCCATATCTCTTTTAAGATATGAAAGCACTAAAGATGTAACTTAATATTTATATTTTCCTATTAAAATTTACCATGAAATCACTTAGGACCGCCCTGTGAAGGTCTGAAGGCAAATATAAAAATGAATTAAAATATATTAAAGTCGTTTCACACACACACACACACACGTACAGTAACATTTCATTAAAGTAAAGCGCGCGCTTTAGTGGCTCTCAAGCTATTGCTCTCCCTTTCGCTCCCGTCTGCGCTGCTGCCCACCCAACGCAAATACAGCCCGCATGGCAACGACGCGGACGTCTCTGTCGACAAAACGAGGGTTGCAGCAGCAGCAGCAAAAACAACCAGAAAGTAATAAACACGACAGAAGCAAAAAAGAAAAAAAACAAAACAAACAGAAGAGCACAGAGAGAGTGGGCAGCAGGAAAAAGAAGACGAAAAAAAAAGGAATACAAAATGTTCGCTGCTGCGTTGGGTTGCTTTGGGTTGCGTTGGGTTGGGTCTTGTGGGTGGTTGGCTGTTTATTTTCGTACGCAGGGTTGCTGCGTTGCTGTTGTTCTTGTTGTTGTTCTTGTTGTTGTAGGGGTGGTTGCCAGCCACTTTTCGCATTAATTGCTTTATCGATTTTTGCAGCAACCTCTTTCAACCGCTGCGTGCCGCCGACGTCGTCTTTGTTGTTGTTTTTAGCACAAGGACGTGGAATAAATACAGCGCGCAGTCAAATGGAAAAAGTCTTCTGTTTGTTATTGTGAATGAAATGCGGCAACAGCAGCAACAACAACCACAACGACAGCTATCAGAGAAAGAAGCAGAAAGTGCATTCCCTCGATGACGGGTTTTTTGAAAAGCAATGCAAACGCTTTCTGCGCCACCTGCCTGCATTTCATAAAAGGCTCAAAACAAAACAAAGCCCAAAATGTAGGACACCACCTTCCTCTGGCCCATGCCCAGCCCAGCCCATCCCACTTTCCCGCCTACAAGCGCTCAGCGTCAGCGAAAAAAGCGACAGAGTTGCCAAATGCATGCATGCAAAATGAGCGCAGCTCGAATGCGCTGGCAATAGACGAGAGAGGGAAAAGGGGGGAGAGCGGGCGATAGCAAACGCCCGCCAGGCGGCGCCCCAGTGAATGCGAAAAAAAAAACGTTGCAGTAAAATTGTGCACAGTCCTAAAAAATGAGGTCAACTATTTCTGCTGTGTGTGAGATGGAAATAGAGAGCGCCAGAGAGAGAGAGAGAGAAAGAGAGAGAGAAAGAGAAAAAGAGAGAGAGAGAGGGACTGCATTTGTTTCAATTGCGTGCTTAGTTAGTAGGTTATGTTTATGTAAATTTGCATAATTGCATGTACATAGTGTATATAAGCCATATTTACTTGCCACATGCACACACACAAATGCAAGTATATTTACACTTTTGAGATGCTCTTTAAAAATCGTTTGGCGCTTTAAAGCTTTGCCTGCTGTCAAATGCGGCAACAGCCCCGCAAGGCTATGCAATGAATGAAACATGGCAGAAACACGGAAAATGGGTCAGTAATTAAAACACAACGCTCGCGGCATACAATGCTCAAATACGCAGAACGGGAAATAAATGTCGTGATTTAGGATGGGTTTGCAAAACCAAACCCATTGGAAAACCCAACTGGAAACTCAATTGCAAATGAAATTGTAAAGGGAATAGTGTTAACATTATTTCATCTATCTGTGAGACAAAGAAACCCCAAAATATGTAGGGATAACTAACATTAATTTACGTACATTAGTGGATGTCAAATTGTCTTCTTTAAAATGTTGCTTCAAAATGTTCCTATAAAATATATAGGATTTCTCATATAACCTTTTGTTGGAACTATTAAATTGCAAGTCGTTTTTATTAGTTTTTCCATTACTGTGTAATTTATATGATAATTTTAAAAACAAAAAAAGGAGACAACATAGAAATTGAATTTTCCACATAATTATATATATATACATTTAAGCAAATCGTCTAGCTTTTATAAAATAGTGCATAACAGTTTAAAATGTAATGTATAAGTTAACTATTTTTTAGTTGAACACATTGAATGTATCCTGATTTTGGTTCGAACCTTTAAAATTTTTAAATATTACATTTCTTAATTATAGGAAAATATTTTATTTTCATATTTTTTACTTTTTGTTCATTTTTTAGGAGCGCGAATATTTTCATTGATTGATTTATTATTTAACTAGCTGATTAATACCCTTAGTCATGTATTTTTACTTTCTTTAACATATTATGTCTTATATCAAATCTTCGATTTATCCCAACTTCATCTTACAATGTCTGGCTTTTTTATTTAGAGCTCACTGTACAACAGGGTTCAGTACGTGGCCAATAGTCACGTACCCAGCCCAGAAAAAAAACACAATCAGCTCGCCAAAGTATAAACCGAAAACACATCACAAAAACAGACGGCAAAACAATGGGAACAACAACAACAACAACAAGAAGAAGAACGACAATAGATGCCAACAATTTGGAGCTTAACTCAAAGAAATAGCAAAGGGCCTTAAATAAATAAAAAGCCCTTCTGGTTTGTGGAATAGGTAGCCAGAAAACAGAGAATCAAAAAGGCTGGCAACGATAACAAAAGCAAAGTCCCGAATGGCATAGAATGGAGAGAACAATGCGTTGTTGCCAATTTTCATAGCAGTATTTTTTCTAAGCAAAAGTGGCTGACAGACCAAATAGGGCTGGACGGGGCTGGGGTATTGGGGAGGTTTATGTCATTTGCACACACACACACATACATACACTCACACACAAACGACCGATATAAAAACCGGAAGAGTAGAATAAAACAAAATAGAAATTGAAACATCCTTCCTGCCAACGGAGTTTGCCTCAGCCTGCCAGGGTTGCCCAAACAACTTGCTGTTTAAATTTGTATGGGAAAAACTATGCATGATGTGTGTATGTGTGTGTGTGGGGGTGTGTGTGTGTGTGTATGTGTATGTGTAGGGTGGTATGCGGGCGAGTTGACATGCAACAATTTTAGTGAGAACGAAGGAACCTGCCACAAGGGTTGCCAGCCGGGCGCAAAAAACCTGAATAATAATAACACCCATGCAGAAAAAATCCTGCATAGTCAAAGAGGGTTGCCACAGTTTGAGTGTGTGTGTATGTGTGTGTATGTTTACGTGTTTATTTGTGTGGAATGGGTGCGACAAGCATTTCCGGGTAAGTAGCAATGGTAGCTGGTAATAAAATCTGTCTAACGCTGGGATCGAGGGGGAAAGCGGGCGCACTTGAAACTTGGCAACAACAAAAGTTGTTGGGCACTTTGCAGGACGACCAAGATGGGCGGGTAAAATATGGTTAAAATGTAAATTGAAAAAAATTTGTTGTTTGTGCGAGATGAAAGCAGACATTATAAGAAAGAAAAAAACCCACTGAAATTTATGTGAAAAGAGCAGCGATAAAGTAAGGAGTGTGTTGAGAAAAGCGATTAAATTGCATAAATGATGACTAAGATGAATTATGATATAGATAAAATAGCCAACAAGAGCTGAACATGATGCACAAGAAGAGAGCTTTAAGCTGTGGAAAATACCATTAAAGTGAAATGTGACAACGTTGCATTTGGCAATGCTCTTGCTCTTTGCTGAGTAAAGTGTGGCCAAGTCTTTAAATTGATGGAACGAAAAATAAATTGTAATGAATTAAATAAGTATAATTGAACAACACACAGTTAAAAAAAAACGATATTATATTATTATTTACACCCAATTCGTTTAAGAAATATTTTAAGAATCACGTTTTTTATTTATTATTATTATTATTCAAAGAAATTCAATTCAAATGAAAATTAGCTAGATTTAATGTAATTTCGATACGTTATTTAAAAGTGTGTGTTTGAATTTTGGCAACGTCGCCATTAACCTTAAACCTGTCAGAATATTCTCATTCTCGAAATTCACGCATTAAATTCGCCACTCAAAATGGGTAACAAAAATAACGTTCACGTCGCGCCATCATAAAATAAATATACTTTGATACACACGAATGTATATATAAATACATGTATGTATGCATATAGCTAAAAATAAAGGCACACATCAAAGCCAGCACAAAGAATGTATAATTTAAGTGTATTTTTACGGTAAATACAAGAAGAAGCAAAGCCTAAATATTCAACAATTGTGTAAACGCAAACACATTTGTGTGAAACAAAAGAAAATAAAACATGAATGTTACGGTCGGCTGTAACCGACAGCGCAATACTCGTTCACAGTATGGCATCATCCATCCCTGGCATTAGTTGTATACTACATATTAATGCAGTATCAATCTACGGGACAAACCATGACCATGATCAAAAACCCTCAGTTATGAAAATCGATTCAGTTTTGGCAAAATTATAGATTTTTTAACCCAATATACTCTAATCACCTCGTGAATGAGTACAGAAAGGAAATATTATATTGAAATACGCACGAAAAAAGCTTGAGACGAGTCGTTGACAGTTTCAGTTCATTGAACTGAACTTAATTAAAAATCAAGTTGAAGGTCATTTGCGTGAATTTTGCTTCTTCTTCTGTTTCTTTGTCACAGATGTTTTCATGGCGAATGATTAAACAAAAACAAATATGGCACCAACAGAAAAAATACGTTCAAATATTTATGTATATTTGCACATATGTAACGTTTCTTAAGTATTTCGCGTCGAGAGAAATACAAACAAATAAAAACTGGAAATTTCGGCAAAGGTCAGTGAACATATTTAACAGAAAGAATGCCAAGCCGCAAAACCAACAAGTGGAAAGCAACAATGAAAGGCAAGCCCAATAAAGGTATCATGACGATCATGGATCATGATCGCTCTTTCACGCTCCCAGCTGTGTCTGAAATACAAGGCAAAACCTGTTTCAATTGAAGCTATTGCGTGAGTAAGCCCGTGAAATATGGCAACGACGCACACACGGCAATAATTGTAGACAGTTGGCAACGCTGCAGACAACCAGCACAAACAATTACGTGCGTACATATATTTTGTGTTTGTGTGTGCATAGCGTAAAAACCCAATCAGAATTTGAAACATTTTTATATGAAGAACGTGACACAGCAACATTAGAAGAAGCGGGAACACTTTGAAAATGAAACACAAAGCAGCTGCTGCTAATGGAGGCCGCCGTGCAAGCGAGATGGAGATGGGCAAAAGGCATTAGGCGAGTTTTGTGGCTGCGCTGTGTGTGCGTTTGACAGGTGTTCGCTAGTGCGTGGCTGTGTGCGTGTGTGTGTGTGTGTGTGTGTGTGTGTGTGTGTGTGTGTGTGTGTGTGTGTGTGTGTGTGTGTGTGTGTGTGTGTGAGCATAGACGACGTAATAGCTACATAACTGCATTGAGTGAAGTGCACAGGCACGTACGCCACAACAAACAAAAAAATAGAAGAGAGAGAGAAAAATAAACAACAACAACCACGTGCAGGTGTTCATTTTCACTAAGATAGACAGAAAGCTAGAGAGAGGAAGAGAGAAAGAGAGAGCGCAATCAGTGTTGTCTTCTCAATTTCAATGCAATTTTTACAAGTGTCTCGTTAAATAAGGAAATGACAACAAAGTGTTTGTATGTATGTATGTAGTATAAAAAGTTATATATGTATGTGATTATCGTTGTCACAAGGGTATTAGATTATTATTATTATTATTTTGTTGTTGGTGTTGGTGTTGTTGTTGTTATGCAATGCGGCAACAAATGGGAAGGTTGTTCATACAATACTGTTATATACATAGTCATCAATATCAATAACATCATCCGTTGGAATAATGATCCGTTTTACCTCAGGCAAAAGGTCACCATTTGAAAAAAAAATTCATTTTCGCTTTGAACTTGCAACTACTTTTTGTGCATAGCAATTAACTAAATTGCGTTAAGTCTTTAATGTTCGTCATGAGATCATCTTTAAAGACTGCTGGCCGGCCCTGAAAAACCCCTAACCAGTTTCTTTGCCAAAGTTTTCAGGCACACATATAATAAATTACTTTTTTCTCTTTTGTTGAGAACACTAAAAAATACACCTAATCTATGGTGTTGGTATTAAAACAAAACTTATCAACAATAGAAAAATTAAAAATAAAGAAATTATCATTAAAATTCTGGTTTCAAAAGGTACAGTCAACGCTCAAATATTAGAAAATGAATTCTAGTTAAAATTCTAAAACTATTATTAAATTAAAATATAATTAATCTATTGATAAATTTTTAAATTGTATTTAGGACAAAATTCAAAAAAAATTTAAATGTCATCATAATACGATAATTTTACATCTCTTGCAGTTTTAGAAATTTAAACTTTCCGAATTTCTTTACGGTTCAAGTTAGTAAAAAACTTTATCTGTATTGACTCTCGCTTCATCCTTTGCAATAGTGAATGAAAGTATCTACATTTATTACTTATGTATGTATATATATGCACTGCGTTCGCTTTAGGCGCTTTAAAGCCTCTGCATTTGTAGGGTATTCGTGTGGGTGTTTAACCAAGCTTGTTGCAAGGTTTATTCTTTTTTTGTTGTCAATTTTAAAGCCCACTAAACTTGTCGCACTTACTGACTGACAGCAGGCGGCACATGATAACGGCCTTAAAGACAACACAGCTAAATAAAAATAAACAACAGCATCGACCAATGCACACACAGATACACACAGATGCACACACATGCGCATGCACATGCACAGCCGCCCACATTTGCCCTCAACTTTGTTCGTTTTGTCTATTTATTTGACGGGCCGTGCACAAAACGTGTTTTTAGCCGTTTTAAATGCAACTAAAAACTGATGAGGCCGCCTATATATAGTTAAAACACACACACAAACATATATATATATATATAGATAGCATGTTTTGTGCGTTTAAATAAACTTGTAGCCATAGTCTACAATAAGATCGTGTTGGCCAACAGAAACCTGCAACACATTTTATGCCCTTAGGCTAAATACGTCGCCGTCGCGTTTATTCTCTGCCAACGTGTGGTTGTGGTTTTTGTTGTTGTTGTTGCTTTTGCTTCAACGTCGCCGCATGGCCAACGACCTTTATCACACACACACACACACGCCTCCGTGCATACATGTACGTACACACCAACACAGCGATGCATTCGCTCACGTTTTTGTATGGCGCTCTTTTACTTCTGCTGCTCTTTTGCTCTTTTTTGTTTTTGTTGTTGTTGTTCCCCAGCAACTCCACTTCAACTCGTTCGTCGACGAAGCCAGACGCTTTTAGCTTTTGTCTGTTGTTTTCCGTCGCTGTCCGTCGGTGTGCGTGACTGACTCTTTCGCTCGCTTTCCACATGCCCACCCGCTCTGTCTAACATGCACATTAACACACATACATACAAACGCAGCCGCGCGTCTGCAATTTAATAATTTCGAGTTGGAGTTTGAGCATAGGTCTGCCTCTGTCTGTCGCTCTGCCGTCTCTTTGGCACTTTCAAATAACGCAACCTGTCTGGCAGACACACTCACACACACACGCACTCAGACGCTGTCTCACAACTATTTTATTTGAATTTGTTATTGCCCGTGCATGTTTCTCTTGTTTGCTTTTGTTTGTTTGTCTTTCGCTGGCCAGAGCTTTTCAATTAAAGTGCAAATACAGTTTTCGCTTCCTCTATTGTTGTCTCGCTTGCGCACCTGTGCAATCAAATTGCTGTGTCTATTTGTCGTCGTTAGTGTGAGTGCATGAGTAAGTGTGTTGTAATCGTCGCTTACAATTTACCGTTACCAGCCGGTGTGGTAATAATAAACCCACAACAACAACTAGCAAATAAAAAACAACAACAACAACTGTTGCTCATGCTGCTGGTGCACGTGCTGGTTACTCTTTTTCGCATTTCATTTCTCAGAAACACGCAGCTGGCACGCACAGTGGCGCCGCCTATGTATAAAGCACATAACTACACATGCATATGTAAATGTGTGTGTAAGTGTCTGTTAATATATAAAATGCATTTTATTGCAATTTTATTTGCACATTTCTTTTTCGTCTGAACTTGGTACCGCTATATGAATCATGCGGTGGTCCGTTAAAAGCGGGTCAATTCCCGCCTCGTACGAAAAAATGAGACATAAAACAACAACAACAATTACAATGCAAGCAACAAAAATGTCAACAAAATGGCAGAAATTCGCCATAAACATGCAAAGTTTATTTGACACAGATTTTATTTATACACGCACAAGTATGTATGTTTTGGAGTATATATGTATGTATAGTAATTGTGACACATCATAAATATTTATGCATGTTGTTGATCTTATTTTTTTTATTTTTTTTATTTTTGTTTACGTGACCGTTATATTTAGTGTGGGAGAATTGTTTTAACTTGTTCTTTTAAAGTGTTACTTGAACACATGTGTTAAATATACACAATAAAAGAGGATTTCCATTTTTGTTTGACTTAAGCAATGTTTATAAAAGTTAAGTAAAGTTTCGAATTCCTATCGCAAAAGCGGCCTCTCTGAAGTATACGACATTCGCTTGTTGAATCGCTGATAAGAGAATAGATTGGATTCCGCACGGACTGCTCGAGTGTTAAGTTTATCTTTTACGGAAGTGGCTCCATACCAAAGCAATCGGCGTCGACCCCGCCAAAAAATTATAAACCAATATTTATAATTAAACGTGCACATCAAATACTTAAACTTAAACTGTTCCATGGAATTTTTAATCTATTTTCCTTAAAAATAATCGGTACCAAAATAAAAACGCCAACATGATCTCTAAAACCCAAAATCAAAAAGGAAAATGATACAAAAAATAATTTAAGTTAAGATTGTAATATTATATGAAGCTCCTCTAAATAGATAAATATTTACGTTTAGTTTAGTTTTTTAACTAAACGATCCTTCATGTAAATAAAGAAATAAATCAATACCTGTTGAACTATTTTTTATCAACTTTTTCTAAGCACATAATTTGCCTGTGTTCATTTTGCATTCTTTATACTTGAGGGAATCCCTAATCAGTTTTTCCCATTTCTGTATTTACTTCCGTCTCTCAAGGGCTTTCCCAAGTACTAGTCATATGTCAGATACAACTTACTCATCGTGTTACATTTCTAGTCAGGTATAACAAATTCCTATTTGTAAATAAAAATCACATTTACAAGAAATAAATAACTTGCAAAATCCCATATAATTTTCTAAACAATACGCGATTACAATAATTTGCGGTTTATTTTGTTTAGTTTCCGAAGGCGAAGCTAAGGTTGAGCCCTAACTAATCGATATGCCAGCCAACGAGATGCCCTTTAAACAATATGTATATAAATAAATATTAATAAATGTCTATATATTTATGAACAAGAACAAGGTTACAAATCAGTTATGAACCGAACCGTTTCGAACCCGGAACTCCAATATTTTTAAAATCCGATAAGCCGATAGTTGAGCCAAAATAGTAAATTATATTTATCAATTACTTTTCAACTTTTGCTAAGCTTAGCCTATATATTAAAAATTTAAATCGATCTTAAAAATTATTGAATTTAAGAAGCGGTGAGAATACTTTTATATCGCATTTTCACAGAGTATTTACATACATAAAATAAAACGATAGTTTGTTATAAACAAATTTCACTTTATTATTGTTGCTGTTTCTGTAATACACTATTACAAATGGGAAAGTCTGTAATTAAAGCTAGTGTATGTGCTAATAATAATAGAGTTGAGTTCGATTCAATCGAGTAGTTTTCGAAAGGGGACTTTTTTGTACGAAACTCTTGTGGGTTTAATCAATAACAATACTGCAGGCTTAATTAGTGCAATTTTAAAATTATATATAATTTGTGAAATACTAAATTGCCGCATAAGAAAGGGAACGACTTATTAAACATTTTATTCTCATTAGTGCAAATTAAATGCGAAAGAAATGTCGCCTATGACGTGGCCTGTATAAGTTCCAGCTGATGATTAATTCATTGTCAATTGAGAATAGTTGATTACCTGCGCGTATTAACTGTAATTGCCCATTTATACTAATTACCCAGAAACTCGAAACACATTTACAGTTGTAAATTTGAATGCGAAATATAAATTGACTAGAATATAAAGTTTGGCGCTCTTTTCTTTCTTCAATTTAGTTGGATTTTTTATATTTTTATTATCTAGCTTTAGTTTTTGGACCTGACCTACAGAAAATATTAATGTGCTCATTTACCACTATATTTAGTCTCTCTGTCGCTCTCCCTCTCTCTATTTTCGCAGTCGCTTTTATACTGTTAGCAACGGAAATTACGCAACACATGCAAAATGGAAATAAAGCAAACAGAAAACCATTTTACGTCGCTGCCGCTGCCGCTGCCTCTGCCGCGGTCACAGTCGTCGTCGTCACTTACTGCTAATGTGTACATAAATAATGCAAATGTGGGCAGCGCAGTCGATGTCGAGGCCAGAGCAAGGCAATTGAACTTTCGGTGCAACTTTCTTAAGCCAGAGCCAAACAGCTGTTGCCGAGCGAGAGAGTGGGTATAGTCACAAAGCTCAAAGAGAGAGCCGAACGAGTGCAATAACTTGGCGCTTGTTGCCCACCATTTATTATCGCTTTATTTTTATCGCATAAATAAAAGTCGCAGCGCGAAAAAAGGGCTTGTCAGCGAATGAGTAAGTGAATGAGCAGCAAAAAAGCAACAGCACAAAAAAAAAACATAAGTTGCTGCCAATGCAAGACTGAGTGCTAAAAGCTTAAGGACATTTTTGCTAACATGTTTACATCTCACGCGAGAGAGGGCGTGAGTGAGAGTGAGAGAGGACGGATTCAGTGGCATTTCTCGGCCTGTCAAGCGTCGCGTCGTCGACTGTTAAATTCATGACGTCGAAACACGCGACGAATGTTTATTACAATTCATTTTGTTTTTCGCATGACTATCGCGAGGGGGGTCAGAGACACACCCCAAAATGTCATAAAAGTAAAACACATACCCACGAATTCTCTGACTTTGTTTACAGTTTAACGGTGTTAAAAGCCCCTCGACAAAAATAGGCGTGTGCCAGCAGACAGTTACTTTACTTTTTGTTGTTTTTGTGGTCAGAAGAAGCGACTGCTGAACCTGGGAAACTGATTAGAGTAAAGTGGAGAAAGGGAGTGGAGATTGACAAAGCAACAAATGCAACTTAAGTTTAAACAGAGATGTCGTTTAAAACGATTTTATAAATTTTATTATAAATAATCGAACTAATGAAACAAGACCATATTAGATTCCAGTAAAGAGTTACTATTTTAATATTATTGCTTTGATCTCATGAAAATGATATCAATGTTTCCTCATATTCATAATATAGTACATTTGGTTCATATGCGGCCTGTTAAACTTGAAAGTTTTTGGATGTAACAAGTTGAATGATTTATCAATTTAATGTTCTTTATTTATAATCAATCAATTTAATGTTTGTTCACATGTTTGTTTTTGTATCAAATTCACAACCCTAAATTGCCCACAATTCACTCTCAATTTATCCATAACTCCGAATTTGTTGTGCTTCATTTTGCACACCCTCTCAATTTAACACATTTGTGAACATGTATGTGCGCACATGATGTGGTGTATTAAATATTGTTCCGCCCTTTTTTGTTTATACATCAATTATCAAAAGAACGATGGAAAAAACGTCCACATCAAGAGAATAAACAAGCGCAAACATTTTTTCCTGAAAATTATGATTTATTGTAAACTCTGAAAGGTTCTCGGCAAGAAAAAACCCATTACAAAATGGTTAAAATAATAATAAATTATACGCATAAATGTGTATGTGGGCGTGTGCGGTTCAAGGCATTGTGCTATAATTTATATGTGGAAGTTGAATTTGAATTCTTAAGAATGTCTTAAAAGCGGGTTTCAGTTTAAGCTGATTAAATAAATCCAAAAGATGCAGGGTTTTTTTTTAATCAGGAATCTTTATATTTAAGTAGTATATACCGCTTATATACGATATATACTATTTATATGATATATATACTATTCATATTTATATTTCAATTTAGTCTATTACTTTTATTATTATTTATGTATTGTATTTTACAAAAGTTTAGCCAGAGCAATATATTGTTATAATCCAATTAATTAAACTAAGTCGATTGAGAAAACTTTTACACAAATCTTGAACAAATTATGATTCTACACTTGAGGGTGAGAAAAAATTAGAAATTAAATTAATTTATCATTAAAATAATTGAGGTAAGCCCTTTTTAAACATTTAAAAGCTTAGCGAAACTAAGAAAACATAAAAGTGCTAAAATTGCCCGTGAATGATAGGTTTGCAGCCTAAATACTCAAGGTTTCATATTACTGAAAGCTAGTTATTATGCAATAAATATTCCTTTACGTAAATTGTCTCAAAACACTTGAAATTAATGCTTGCAATTAAATAAATATGCAAGACAAACTAAAGCTGATGCGGCAGAGACGAGAGTTCAACATTAATTGAAAATGCTAAAAGACGACCTCGCACAACATCAACTCAATGCGGTTGGAGATGTGGACAGGGGGTGGGCGGGGAGCGGGTCAGTTAAAGCGAGTCGAGTTGAAAATTGAAAGCTTAAATGCAGCAAAAATCGACGCAGGGGAGCTGAAAGAAGAGTCTGGTACACATGCACATAACGGCAAACATTTAAATGGTACAAAATTGGTCGGCAAAAGATTAAAGCACACGCCACACACACATACACACAAACTGTAACTGTGTACATGCACAAGCAATTTGAGTAAGTGGTGTTGGGTGGGTGGGCTTGGGGTTAAATGCCATAAATAACAACGCAGCTTCAGCGACAGCCGCAGCCAAGCACATAAAATACATGTGCAAGAGCCAAAAGCACATAATGTGCAAACGGCCGGCCGGAATACGTATATATACAGCATGCATACATACAAAACAGCAGCAGCAACAACAATAACAATGAACATACACACACACAAATAGCAAAGCTTAGCATAAAACAGAAGCGCGCGCGCTTTTCGGGCCTGAGTGGGAGCGAGACAGTCCCAGTGAGCGAGCGGTGCATGGGAGAGAGCAAAAAGCGACGCACGCGGCGAGAGCGAAAATCGATAAAATCAAGGGCAGACAATGTGTTGGGCGGCAGGCGACCATTTGGCGGGAGAGCGAGCAGGCAGGCAAGCAAAAGCAAACAGCAGCAGCGACGCCGACGCCGAAGTCAACTTTAGGCGCACGTGAGGCGGCTGCTGCTGCTTCTTTTTCGTTTTGTTTCGCTTCATTTTATTTATTTTTTTAACTGGGAGTGGGTGGAGACGCCGAGGTTGCTGAAAGCAGCAACCCCCATAGGCAGCGCCGCATTGTGAAAGTTGCGCTGTGTGTGTGTGTGAGGCAGTAAAATGAAATGGGAAAGCATGAAAAATAATCAAGCGCCAACCTACGCCCCCCCAGTTGTCCTAAAATGTGCTACTTGCAGAAACTTTTGGGGCGGTGCCTGGCAAAAATATTCTAACTGGAGGAATCGTCTTTAATATGTACATACATACAAGTGCATATATGTATATATTTGTATGCATATATAGAGAACCGTTATGTGCCTGGGCTGCCGCGCCTCGTTTTGGGCGCAGCTTTTGGTTTTCAGTGGCTTTTTGTGCGAGTCATGATTTTGTTTTCGGCTCGACAGCCATTTAAATTTGTGGGCGGCTGGGAGGGGGATGGTTGGTATATTGGCAGGATATCGTTTGGCAACAGCGCGTGGTATAATTTAATGTGTGGAGTAATAGAAATGGCGTCTGCATTTAAATTTCACAGCAAGGACGAAACTCGAACCCGACTGGGGCGTCGGCTGGCTCTCAGCGCGGTTTTGCTTGGGGTTGGGGGTTGTTTTTTTTTTTTTTTGTCGTTCTTGTTTTTTGTTTTATTGAATTTTTGTTCTTGTTGTTGTGACTGCTTGAAAAGTTGGCTTGCTGGGACGTATTAATTTAATGTGAATTGTCAAATGTTGGCTACAGATTGAGAGAGAGAGCTGAAATTGAGGAATTGGGCGCTGGGGGGTGGATAATGCCAACGTTCACAGGGTGTGGCCTGACGCTTTGTATTTCATTTCGAGCTGTTTTCACTTCAAAATGCTTTAAATTGGTGGAAACTTTAAGCTTTCACAAGGCTTTAGTTAAATCCCATATTTATCTAAAATGTCCTTTTAGTACAAAGTGGCTAAATATTTATTTATTTAATGTGGAAGAATGATGAACATTTTTAATCAAATTTTGTGATTTTGTGTATATCACGAAAGATACAAAGTATATTATGGCAACTCGCAGCTGGGAACAGGGTATCCCCTGGTCAGGCACTCAGATGCTCTGTAAAGCACATCTTTGCATATATATTTGTAAACCTTTTATTGCAATTTAATATGACAAATATTCCCAATTCCCAGGACATTGAAAGAAATTAGCTTAGCAGTTTATAACTGTAATATAGTTATAAAAATAACAGAAATTATTATTTTAACTATTTGTACAATTACATTTGAAGCCTAGTTTTCAGACTTTAGTGAAGGAAAAAGTAAAATTTCAAAAGGAAAATATTCTTGCAAATATATCGTATATATATATATGAAAATTAAAAAAAAAATTTAAATCATTTGTTATATTTATATATATTCGTTACCCCATTAATACAACCCATGTTTGTATATACACACATACACAATGAATAAATCCTCTACGTTTTTCTTCCTTAATCGTTAATCAAATGTCAAAGACAGTATCAGCAATTAGCCCAAAAGTTTCGCTACCCCCACAAGAACCAAATGTCAAATGTCAAGTGTCAAACTAAAACGGTAAATTTCGCAAATGTTTAATTAGCCGAAAACTTTTCACTTGACACACATCAAGGACCAGACAACTCCAATTAGATACACAGGCCCAAAAACATTAAACAAATCGTGTAAAATTAAAGCGGGCCCCAACTTAAATTATGGCAAAACAGCCAAAGAAGGGGAGCAGAAAGGGGTGGGGGCGAGGATGGGGTTGTCTGTTAAACGCGTTCATCTTCATTCTCAATGAATGAAATTATTGCGCGCGAGCGAGAGGGCAATAGCCTGGCTTTCAAACTGAGCTGAGGTGAAGTTTGGCAACGTTGCCAAAGCGCAAAGAATGCCAAAGTAAAAACGAGCTCAACAAAAAGAAAAATATATGTATATATGTATATACATATAAAAAAAAACTAGTTACAAAGCACGCACATACACACACATATCTACATATATATATATATATATATATATATATATATATATGTATATGTAGACAGAGCCTGGGCTAGCGTCTTGTCTGCGCCATGCCACCCACTGACCTGGCACGTTGCTTGCCCCTCCCCACGCCTCCCTCGGCCAACGTTGTTGGGGCGTTGTTGCCGCATTATTTGATCACAAATGTTATCAAAATGTGCGTTGCCAGCTGCGGCCCTAGGCGACATGGGCGCCGCAAAAGGGGGGCGAAGAAGGAGCAGAGTCTAAGTACCTCAGCGAATGAGGTCGCCAGCTTGGGCGGAGGGGGGAGGGGGGGACAGTCAAGAAGCAGAAAAAGTTGAAAATGAAAATAATGCAGCAGCAGCGAGCGAGAGTGTTGTGTGGGAGGCATGACTTATAGGTAGAGCGAGCGAGACAGCGATAGAGAGAGAGAGAGAGGAGGCAGAGAACCTCGTTCATTTACAGCGTCAAAGCGTAGGCAGCATTTGAGGCGAACGGGGCTGGTTAGCTAAGCCGGGCTCCTTCGCTACTCTGCCTCTCTCTTTTCTATGTTATTCTAGTGTTGTTTTTGCTGCCTTTTTGTTTTGTTTTGTCTACGCGAAAGAAAAAAAAATGGCAGTCTTCTTCTTGCTCGCCATCTCTTACTTTGCATGGGATGTGGGAATTTTGCGCATGTACATTAAATACATACATAATACATGAAGCATGTGTGTACACACACACACACACAGAGAGAGACAGACGCACGGTAAATTGCCATCGATTTTCTGTTTTGTTGCCTTGTAAAAACCGTTGCAACCGAAGGTGGTGGGGCGGGGAGGGGGCTGGGGGTTTGCGAGCACGTTGCCTGTTCACATGATGTTTATGTTTATGGCCCGTTAGGCACACACACATGTTAATATGCGCACATGCATAAGTATCTCAAAGATACACACAAAAACACACTTAGTTCCTATGCTAGTTATAACGGTTTAGCTAAGCGGCTTGTCAACTTTAGCCTGTATCCGTAGCTCATACGCTAGTTGTGTGTATCTATTGGATACCTTTTGACTTGGCCAAAGTTTTTATGCGGGCTCTACGCACTAATTGTTGCTTGTTGCGTTCGTTCCATATACAATAGTGAACAAAAAGGCAAAGTAGAATCTAAAAAAAATTTAATTGTCTTACATTTTTTTTTTCAAGTACATACCTTGAAATTCGACGAAACGGAATAATAAATTTTAAATAGTTTTTTAGGCAATAAAATTAAACGTGAAAACTTGCATACCGGCAGTTATAGCCTGGCTTTGTCTGATCCAAGTGTTTTGCAGAACATTTTCAATCAGCTTACCCTGCATCTCCAATATTTACGAAAAAACAAGTTTCCTTGATGCTAGTTTGTCAAGGCGTCAGCTTGCAAGCAGCCCCAACACAGCCCCAATGCGTATCCTTGGCATGTTCCAGTCAATCACGTAATTTTATCAACGCTTGAAGACCAAGGCAAAACCTTCTTGTTCGCATTTTATTACAAAATACAAATAATTTACACGGCTTTTTTTTTATTTTATATATATATATATTTCACAATTTTCCAGTGAACCGAAAATATTGCAACAAATTTCGTTTCGCTACGTGCGCGTGTTTTTTGTGGAAAGTATTTATCGACTATCATATACTCTGCAGTTTTTTGGAATATTATAATTTTATAGCATATAATGTGTGTATAAGTTAACATAACATTTATACAAATAAAGTCACAAAATGTATAAATACATCTGTTATCTGAGATCCATTCATATTCATATTATCTAAAACAACCCAATCAGAATATAATTCTTGTCACAGTTGTGATTATTTGTGATTTGCCTCATTTTTCAAACAATTTATTTGTTTCCATATTCGGTAAAAATTGTGAATTATTTAGAGAGTTTATTTGTAAACATCTGTTTTGATTGTGATATAAATTTTTATCTGAACAATATTAATTTTTTAAAGTGTATTATAGAGTTCAGTTAACACATTTTCTGTTTTCCTGTTAATATTTAAAGGACCAAACTTTTCGACCGCCAATAAATAAAAGATATTGTAGCTCTCCTTTTTTTTGCTTAACCATTTTCCATTATATAACCCCTGCTAGTATAGAGCATAAATTGGGAAATCTCAACCCGTGCCAAAGGCAATCACCAAAAAAGGGGCAAACAGGAAAAGGCAACTTTATTATTATTTTTTTTCTTCTGATTTTCAGCAGTTTTTATTGCCGGCAAAGATCCCGACAACCCCCAGCCCGCAGCCCCCAGCCCCATCCTGGCTGACAGCGCCGCCACTTTGTCTTGGCTCCGCTTTCAAGCACATGTCCACGGTTTCCTTTTTTCTGCTCGCTCTTTATTTTTGCTTAGCGTAGCAGCTGCTGCTCGAAGCGAAGAAGAAAAGTCATTTTCAGTGTGAAAAACTGGAGCGCAACATTTGCAAAAGTTTGAAATTGGGCGCCCGCTTTGGCAGGTGTGATATATCAGATATTGCAAACACATACGTACATATGTATATAAATGTGTATCCCACGAGCGTGAGAAACCAACAAAAATGTCGATCGATTTAAAGCTTTGAAAACGCGCAAGAGACGCAGGCGACCAAAACAGGCGCGTTGCAATTTGACCCCATTTGGGAACGAAATGGAATGGAATGGGCATGATTCGATTTCAAACGAAGCCCATTAAATGACAAATCAACATAAAATATGCACGAAGAGCACAATAAGTGAGAGAGGAAAAGGGAAACGCGAAGAGGGGAAAAAGTGCAGCGCTTAGCTGAAACGCCTTTGGAATGCTTTCGAGGCGAATGGCATTCATTGCAACTGATTGAATGAATGAGCGACTGTCAATAAGTGCAGTGCTGAGCAACTACAAAGAGAACATAAATGAAGATATGAATGTACACACAAAATTGAATTGACTGAAAATCGTAGCTGGGCTTAGTTTATTTTTCTTTAGAATTGTGAGATCTTAAATTGACGTAAACAATAAATTATTACCATTCAAATAATGTTGTTTCGTTTGATCTAAGATGATGATTAAATGCAATGGATGGATTAAATAAAATGAAAAAAAATAATAAAAATAAAAGTATTATTTATAAATAAAAATTGGTACAGCAATAAAAAGAAGTATATTTTTAATCTATTACAATAAATACCGTGTTAATTAATGAATTCAAATGCAATACAATAACAAATTTATTTTATCTTTAAATTGAATCTAAACTTCTATTCGCCTTCTGTACATTTAAATACAATATTTTTGGTAAAATTGCAATTGGTTAAAAATATGAATAAATATTCTATTTAAAAAGAAAAACATGAAGCACACAACCAAATAAATGAAAATAAAAAAGCAAAAAAAAATAATATTAAAATAAATACGTATGTATTTTTATATGCACATGCACATTTGTATTGATTTTCTGCATCAAATGCATTTACCGAGAGAGACAATGAAAATCGACACAAAGATTTTCTTTACTAAACAGAAAATTGGACAAGGGGTCTGTTCATATGTTCCAGACCAGTTGAAAAAAGCAAATAACAAATCCAAGCACCAAGGCCGTAAATGCAACCAAAGAGTTAGAGCTTACAATAAACAGATATGGATATATTTATGTACCTAGATAAATATACAGTATTCATGGTACGTCTAAGATACACAAGACAGTTCTATTCTCTTTTTGTGTTCCTTTCCAGCTTTTCACACACACACACACACGCACACACAGAGTTGCATTCGTGTTTTACTGTAAAACTGTAAATGTCTGGCAACTTCACGTTAACTTCAATTTGGTGTCTGGTCGTGCTGCTATCTGTTCTGTCCCTCTCCTTCTCTCTCTCCCTCTCTCACTCTTCCTTCCATTTCCCCCTCACCCAAACAGCACACAATTGCTGTTTTGTTGTCTCTTCTTTTTCTTTATTTTATTTTATTTTCATTTATTTTTTTCTAGCTTGCAGCTACTTTTGGTTGCTTTGACTATCTCTTTCTCCTGCGCGTTCGCTTACACGCATGTTTGCTCTCTCTGTTGTCTTTTGCTTATTGCTTCTATTTATTTATTTCTTCTTTATAATAATACAACAACAAATGTCAGACATATTGTTGTTGTTGCTGCTGCGAGTTCATTCAACTGTCAAAAAAGAGCAAAACAATTAAAAAAAATCACATGTAGAAAGCCACTCGCGATGCGCATAGAAAATGAAATAAATTTAAAAGTAGCAACAACAACAACAATACACACAGCCATGTATACAAAAGTATATCCATCTGTGAGCTTTGCCTTTTCAATGGCTGTGGTTTTTGTTGTTGTTGTCATTGTTTCTCGCATTCCCCAAGTTTTTCCCTCTACTTTTGGTCTCTTTTTTTCGTTGGCAGCTGCGTTTTCGACTTTGTGCATCGCATCTAAATTTAACTTTAAATTCTAAACAGTCAACAACATTTTGCAGCAGGCAAAGATTTCAACTCCTCCCCCTTTCCCTCCCTCTCCAGCCCGCCTGCATTTGGTGTAAAAGTTTTTCGTTGTTTTTTGGTCTTTTACTTTGTGGTTTCTATTTTCGTTGCATGTATGCACATAAATATAAATGTCTATGTATATGTTTTATGGCATTGTTGCTTGTTTCTGAGTTCGCGCCAGACCTCCAAATTGCTTACAAGATACAACAAAGCTATTTGTGTATCTTATAGATACATTATTCGGATAGACAGATTACATCTAGAGAGGTACAAAAGATGATTTTTCTGGAGTATGGTAATATGAGATGATTTTGAAGAAATGTAAAAGTACAAGTACAAAATGGTAACGTAAAAAATTAATATTTTTATTTATGAATATGATATGCAAACACATAATAATTATACTAGACAAATATAATTAGATACTATTTAATTTAGGACACATTTCCGACACCATAACGTATATTTATTTTTGATCAGTATCAACTGGCGTGCCGAATATCTTGCTTGGAAGCAATATAATTTTAATGAAAGGGAATATCTTCTCATTCATGCAACCTCTGGTCTGACCGTATAAATTGAACTGAACAGTTTGTATCGATCATGATCAACTGATCGATTGACTGAAATGACTGAATATCCCACTCTAGTTTTTAATGTATTTTGTTTTTCTTTATTGCAAGCATTGTTATATCAACACAACACAAATTAACAACAATTTGCATTATTATTTTCAATCAAATTAAAGACATTTAAAGCGAAAACAATGTTTTGATGCTGTACTCATAATTATTGCCGCGAGTGTACATATACATATGTATGTACATGTCTGTCTATCTAACTGAAGTCTAAAGTTAGCTTGTTGTTGTCGTTGGTGATGGGTCGCAGCAACAAATGCAGCGAAGCGCGCAGAGACCGCAGCAGCACAAAAACAAAGCAAAAGTAACAGACAACAAACAACAGCAGCAACAACATGCACATAGACAGCTATTGCCGCAAGCGCAGGCACAAACACACCCACACATGCACACACACACACACACACACACACACACACACACACACACACGCAAACAAGCACAATCAGAAGGAAAAAAACACAAAGCAGGAGACGCAACGGAGGCAATGAGCGCAAGCAAAGTTGCTGCTGCTGCTGCTGCCACTGCTGACGTCGACTGAGGCCGTTGTCTGTTTTTCGTGTGTATCCAACGCTGCAACAGCAACAACAAAACAGAGCAACTTATTTTTGTTTAGCTGCCACGTTTTTTTCTCCTCTCTGCCTCTCTTTTGTTGTTTTTCGTTTTATTTTTCGTTTTCGGCTTTTTTGTGTTTGTTTGTCTGCTTCTTTTGAGTTTGTGCTTTGTACACTTTTTTATGGATTTCTCTTTCGGCATGGAATTTTGCAGCCTCAGCAACAAAAAGCAAAACGGAAAGAGAAATGAATTCAACTGAAGGCTTTTCAGAAGGTGTCAACAACGGGTGCTGCGTGCAGAGAGGTAGATTCCCAAAATAAAAAAACATTTAGAAACAAAAAGCAACACTGACAACAACAATTGTAAGTGCAATTTAATTGACAGGCGACTGCAGACGGCGGTCAAGCTGCAAACATAAATGGCCAATTGGCACGCATGTGTGTGTGTCAGTGTGTGTGCGAGTGTGCGAGCAAGTTTAACTAGTTGCCATTATTTTAAATTTTTTTAAACTTTATTTTTAGTAATTTATTCGTTTGTTTTTCTTAACTTGTCTTTTGGCATTTGTTGAATTTGGTTTGTTTTGTGCTTTAATTGGGATTTCATTTCTGATTGACAGCAATTTTGCGTTTGCCATTTCTGATTCAACGTAAATACGGTCACACTGCAAAGCAAAACAAAACAAAACAAAACAGAGAAATGTTGCCGCAACAATGTTGAGCAATTAAACAACACTTTACCAACAACAACAAAAACCCCCCTCTCTTCCTTTAAATTCCAGTCAAGGCCTATTCCGCTTCCGCTCATTATCAGCCGTGGCTCTTTTATCACTTATAACCACAAAAAGTAAATACATATAAAAAAAATAGATATGAAGAAGTTTCATTTCCGCTCACTGTGGTCGACAAGCTTACACACACATACACTTTTGATCGTAATGCATAGGCAATGCAATAAAATTAAAATACGAAAAAACCGCTTGCTGATACGCCGCATACAAGAAAAAGAAACACAATAACTAACATACTTATGTATATGCCAAAAAGAGAGAGCACACAGAAATGGTACTCACATTTTACGCCGCCCTCGCCGATCGCCGTTAGCCGCCGCTTGCTCTCTCACTCTCTCCAATTTGTATTTTTCTTATACTTGATCAAAGTCTTTAGTGCTTATTCCATTCGTTGTTACAGTTATGTGACATTTTGGGCGGGACGAACTACGCCTTGTTGTTGTTGTTGTTGTTGTAGAGGAAGACATGCATAAACAGAATTCGACGAAACCTCAGTTTGTTTTGATGTTTGTTTTCTCCACACTTTGCACTCGAATTATGCTTGCTTCGTTGTTGTTGTTGTTGTAAGATTGATATTTAGCATGCGCTGCAATAAAATACACACAATTATTGAACAAATTTGCATTTGTAGTAGGAATTTGATTATATTTCAGCTGCTGCTTCTTCACACACATTTCCACAAAACACACACACACGCACACACTGAAAACCCGCGGCAACCGCTTTTGCTTCTTCTTCATCTGCTGCTTCTTCTTATTCTTGCACTTATTGAACAACAGCCTCTTTTCTCTCTTCTTACTGCAGCTATTTAATCAACTTTTTCGTGCAATTTGTTGTAAATTTCATTTCGAACTCGAAAAACACACACACTCAGACAAAAACACAAAACACACACAAAAGCACGCGCGTGCCGACTCCGAATATATATATTTTACTTTTCTTTAAGCCATTTTCGTCGTCACATTTACAGCAAGAAGCACAAGCACAATTTGGACGATCTGCTTCTCTTTCACACAGCTACGACGCGGCTATGTTGTTGGGCACTGATTTGCCAACTCGCTCTATCGCGTGCGCTACGTACAAAAACACTCACGTAATTAAACTTATATATTTTGCTTATTAAAGCATTCGCCTGCCATTCTGCACGTTGTGTATGTATATCAAGCCGACTTGTGTACTGAATGCGATTTGTTGCATATTTCAGAACGAAATACATGTGTATTGTATAATTAAGTATATTTTTTCTTAGGCCAAGTTAAATACACACACGCGCAACGGCAGTACACGTCCGTACCGTTCAAGCGAGAGCGAGAAACAAAACACAAAAGAAAATGTGAAAAAGAGACTGTTTGCAGTATGACCGTATATTGCAAGCGTCACATGCACCAAAAATGCACGAATAAATACCAGTTTGTTGTTGTACCTGACAAGCACATTATTCCTTGACGTAACTTATTGAAAAAATGACATTTCCAAATTAATATACTTGTGTTGTTTAAACCAAATGGTTTTTGTTTATAAACAAAATTAAATTTTATTTGTTAGATACACTGGAGTCTCGCAGCACTTAGCCTTTGAGTGAGTACCTGCAACTCTTTTTCAACACTGACATTGCCCCGAATTTACAGAGCTGTTTTTGATAGCTCATCTAGCAATATCGATAGTTTGCTATGGTAATTAGTGTATGGTGACTTTTAGCGGTGAGAGGAGCTCACGTTACGGTCCGTATAGTTAAAATGCATAACTAATTTTGGCACTCAGCTAAGGTGCAGCTAAGAATTATAAAATAAAGATTAAACAATCGACTCGTTGTTCTGTCAACATAAAGCGTAGAATATTTTTCAATTCGTAACCATATCGTGCGGCGGAAATTTGTGATGCGCACAGAGCGCAACTTTGAGCGCATAGAAAACAGCCAACAAAAAAAAAGGTGCAAATGAAAATCAAAGAAGAAAATCAAATACACAAGTGAAAATTTACAAATTGTTGGCAGTACAAATAATCAAGTGCATGCACAATATATATGTACACGATTATTATATATACATACACATGCATATATGAATAATCTTGTGCTCAGGTATTAAGTCGTGTTAATGTGTTAGTGTGCGTGTTCGTGAACCAAACAAAAAAAAGGGCGTCACAGTAAAAATTTGATGCAGCCAAAGCAAAAGAAACAAAAACAAAGAAACCGAAATCATAACGGACCAAAGGTGAGTGCGTGCCGAAAATTGTTTATAGTGGCTTATTTTCGTGATGTAGTTAAAACAACCACACCTACACACGGACATGCATACACATGCATGTGTGCGTACGTATTGGTTTAGTTTTAATATTCACTGCATTTTTATTGCTGCCAGATCTCTGCTCTCACTCGCACTCTCGCACTTACCATCTCTCTCTCGTGTTCGTACAATGGGTCGCAATTGCGGTTATTAACAACTTCAATTTAATTCATCACAATAGTGAAATGCAACAGTCCGCGCGCCATCTTCGAGTGTCTCTCAATTCAATTAGCTGCACTTGCTGCTCTCTCTCCATGCGGGAGTAAATAGTGCAAACATATGTGAAGCCACTAGAGTAAATAGTGCAAACATATGCGAAGCTGTCTGCCTGCTGTTCATCTCAAGTCAGTTGGCGTGTTGTTGTTGTTGTGGCTGCTGTTCTTGGAGCCAGGCACCGTTTTATCTACAACAATAACAACAGCAACAAGCAATTGAATTAAATTAAAAAAAAAAAAATAAAGATAGAAAAGAAAAGTGAAGAGAATTATTTACTGTTGTTGCTGTCGCCAGTTGCTGCTGCTATTTTTGCCTGAGCATCGCAATTTGCGTATATTTTGGTTTTTTATTTAATTTATGCACACATACACATGCAGCTCATCTTTCCTGCTCAACTAATCCGAGTATTTGCCGCTCTTTGCCTGACAACTGATGAAATTATTTATGATGCTTCCTCTCACTCTCTTTCTCCCCGCCTTCCGGCTAGCATAACAGATTATTTGTTATTGTTGTTGTTGTGTGTGCGCCAAATATATTTCATTGAACGAAATATGTTATATGTGAGATATTTGCGCTCCTCTGACATTTATTCGTTTATTCGATTTGAATTATTTGGTTGCTAAGAGCTGACCAGCTGGCCAAAAAGCACTAGACTGAGATTTGCGAAAATAGGTATTTACATACATACAAAAATATGTATATGTTTATGTTTGTAAAAATGTAGTGTCGTGAGTAGCTTAAGTACGTGACGTCACAAATATGAATGAAAACGAATATTTTCTACTATAGTTTTTTTTTTATATAAATATAGTATAGATTTACTTCCCTCTAATTTGGGTTGTTTGAAAAGTAATCTATGCTACGAAAATGAAAAAAACCTCCCAAAAAACCCAAAACAGTTTAAAAATAGAAACTGAAACAGTTAATTAAGCGCTATCTAAGCGATTAGAGCCCTACCCAATAGCGGCAGATTCTATGACATGGTCACTTGAAGCAATTCCATATAAATACCTCAGTCCCAAGCAAATCTAATCGATTAAGCTTATCTATCGGTAGCATAAAAGCCGCAGCCCAGCAACAAATTTAAAATACCCTGTAAATAATGAAAAATGAAAATATGTTTAAACAATATTGTAAGGAAAGTCACTGCAAAGTCAAAGTCAAAAAGTGCGATTATTCGAGAAGAAGGGCAATAAATACATAATATATATATATATATATATATATATATATGCTTTTTGTAATAAAACATATGTATGTATAAGCAAGTAAATTCAGACGAATTACAAACAACTGAAAATTCTTTGAATTCTAATTACAGAAAATCATGATATTAAGTTTCTTTTATCTAGGAGTGCGTGACTAGCCAAGTTTTAATTTTGACCACTTCAAATGAACTTCAAAAAAAAAAACAAAACAAAATTAATAAGCGCCAAACTAAAAGGGCTGGAAAAATTAAATGCGTCGTCCTGTTGCCAGGTCGCATTTGGCCCGTTTTGTGGTTATTTATTTTGTTTTTTTGTAAGTTGGGGCAGCACGTGTACAGTTTGCGCCTCTCTCCGTTCCAATTGCCCTCTCTGTCTCTCTTTTAGCTGTCTCTGCTTGTTTTTGGGCACACGCCCAACACCAACACAACAAACAAACACAAAACAAATACAAAAGCTGAAAACAAAAACAATTAAATGGTTTGAAAAGTTCAAGAACAAACGCAGCAAAAACAGCGTCGCCGTTTTTTTTTTTTTCATTTTTGGCAAACGCAAAAGTTGCGCTAAAATGAAAAAAAAAACACCCAACCTAACAAATTAAATTAAATTAATTATATATGCAAATATTTGCGTGATATTTGGTGCTTTGTTTGGTTTTATGCTCTGATTATATTGCATAATGCACGATACGATACAACAAGGGTGGCTTAGAAACAAATATGTGTATATATATTAATAGTGAAACTGAGGGCGTATCCAATAAACAATTCGCTAAGCTTTATTAAATGATACATTGGATATTTTATATAAATAACAAGATTCGTCAAAGATTTTATTTCACTCCGGCTGAGAAATCATTGTGAAATGGAGAAACCCAGAGTGGGAATTAATTTGGAAAAAGATATTTTTATGAAGTACATTAAAAGTGAGTTGACGCAATAATGATGTTAATAATATGTGGGTATCTTTCACTGTGTGCCCCTATCTGGGCAAACGAGTGAAATACATTAAAAAAAAAAAAAACGAACAATGATAAAATGTAAGATAAATTAACGATAGCTAATAAATAATAACAAATAATAGTACAATAAATGTTTAAATGTAAATGTATAAATTGTATGTGCAAAATAAAGAGCAGTGTAAATGCGCACTAATCGATATTTTCTTCAAGATAAACCTAATAAAAAAACTAGTTTGTGCTAATGGGCAATCAAGAGCCTATGAATCATATATGTATAAATAAATATATTTATAAATAATATAAAAACAATAAATAAATTTTGATATATAAATAAATATCGAGCCGCCCTCGTTCAATCTGCTTATAGGCTATAATTTCTTCTTTTTAAGCAATTGGAATAAGCTGCTGCCGGCCACAGTTGATCAGCTACTTCCCTTGAGACATTTTAATGAGTCAATCAAATAGACACCAAAATGTATTTCAAGCACTTACAATACTTCCTACATACTACACACATACACACACTTATTGGTGAACTATGCTCCCATCTTAATTGCTGTCTATGTGACTCATCAACGCACAAAATTCTCACACAGCAACAAGGAGAAGCAGCGTAATTTGTTAAAACGACGCCACGACAGCGTCTAGATGACCAAATCTGACACTGACCTTATAAGTAACAGCAACAACAATAATGATAACAGCCACAACTAGCCGTCGCTGTCCCACTCAACGTGAACAACTTCCGTTGCTTATTTATGCACTCAAACAAATTGTTCAGATTTTGTAAATAAGTAAATTATAAAATTGTTTGAAAAACAACAAACAAGTGAGAATGTTGCTGTCCAGTGTATCCGACTGCGCAATGCTCGTTCATAGTATATAGTAACAGCTTAAAACAGTCGAAATCGGTTTTAATTATTATTGTTTATTTGGAAAAATATCGGTGTTTGTAAGTCGCCCCAAATAGGCGTATCAAACAAATATTTGTGCCATCGTTAGAGAAGGTCATCAGTAATCTGTCTGAAAAATTTAATGCAGCTAACTTTAAGACTGAGGTAAATAAATAGATTTTTATCGAATTTCCACGCTCACAGTGGCCGTAGCTAAAAAAATCTTAACTTTTTATCTGACGTGGGTATACACAAGTTCGTGCGGACAGACCGATGGACGGTACGCAATATACTCTTTTCCATTCGAGAACGAGTATAAAAACACATACACACAAACACATACATTTATGAGCCACAGCAATAACAACTTTTCACTTTCACCTTTCTTGCAATACCCGAAGGGGCCTCTTTGGTGCCTGAATTTGATTGAAGGGGAAGCGGCTCGGTCAGTCTGTCAATCAATAATGTTAAATTTTTAATATTCGCACACGACACGCGCTAGCAAATATTGAAAGCCAAAAAACAAAAAAGAAAAAAATAACGCAAGAAAAATATAGTTATAACTAGTAAAAGTTGAAATAAATAGAGTTTTAATAAACTTTTCCTAAAAATTTTACCAATAAGAAAAGAAAAGAGATAAGAGAAAGTGTCGCCTGAAAGATAAGTTAACGATAGCTAGAAGTATTTAAATGATAGAAATTAAGACACAATATGACTCTAGAACTCTTTCTTTCCTTGAATAATATCTTCTTTTCTTTTGTAGGAAACTGTGCTGTCGCAATAATCTAGCTTAGAATGGAAAACAAAAATCCTGTCTACCTTTACAGACTCTTTCAATTCTCTTTTATCACCATCTTTGTAGATTCAGTGTATTTGCAAAAGAATGTGTAAATTTGTATTCTCGTTTTCCAAATTAGTTCATCGCAAATTCTGCTTTGAAATCTTTCTGCATTTTAATCTTAACTTAAGCAACAATGAAAAACGCAATTCATTCTGGCGGAGCAGAATAAATAATGATATGCAGATTGAATAGAACTTCATATTTAGAAATATTACTTTTGAGAATAGTTGTTTTTGTCTTTTGTGTGAAATTTGTTAGCAAGACGAATCAGAACACAACAAGAGCAAAAACAATAACAATAACAACGATATTCACCACAGGCCTTACTCACATGATTCGTCATAATCATCGGTGTCAATTTTTGGGTCCAAAGTTCGCAGAACGGTTTCAGTTTCAAAGCCCCCATTGCAGGCAAGCCTCAAGTGTGGCATTTGGGGGCCCTGCATTTTGTTTTGATTTGTGTGCCCCGTGCCCATTGAAAATGGATAAACAGGGGTATATTGGTTTTGTGCAAATGTATTTAAGAAGCAGAAGGAATAATATACAGATAAGTGATTTGGCGTTTATAATACCCCAATTCCACTATAACCATTTCTTAAATTTTTTGCAAATGTTAAAATTTAAAAATTTGTGAAATGGCAAATACCGATAAGACTCCGTTAAATGGGGCCCTACCGCGAAGTCACATTATTCGAGTTGTGGAAAGAGAATTTTACTTCGCAAAGATAAATCAAATCAGCTGTTTTATTTAATCGTAATTTTGCCACACACGTTACCGACAGCGGAAGAAATTTATAGTGGATTCAGGCTATAACAGGTTACAGGGTATCTCCTAGTCGAGCACTCAGTAGAGCACTCTTATTTGTTCCTTGTTTACGTTTTAGTTTATGATGAGTAAATTGAACAGCATAATATCCATACATGTATCTACATCGTAATTACATAAATATGTTTGTGTTTATGTGCTTGCATATTTAATATGTGAAGTTTGCGACTTTTGCGCATTGTTGTTTTAATTCATTTTCCGGTTTCTCGTTTTCTTTTTTTGTTTGTTTGTATTTTTTGCACGATGTCAACAGTGTAGCTAAAAATGCCTTTTTTTAACAATTATCATTGTTTTTGTATTTATTTGTTTAGTTATTTATGTATATTTGCATTTTTGTCATTCGACGTTTTGCGGTTCCGCTGACAACAACAACAACAACAAGCGACACTCATTGGGCATTCGGTGTAAAAATGTTAAACAGGTTGATCTTTGTACGCTGAATACGCCTTTATATTGCTATATATACATACATACGTATATATACGTATGCTTTGGGTGTATCAGCAAAAACAAAGCTGACACGACAAATGGGGCGTCCGTCATTCGGTGGAAATTCAATGAATACATGTGCAAGATATTTATTTAAAAATTATGTTTCAATTGTGCCGAAATGACAAGAATTTGATATACTAAATACATATGTATATTTAGTCACCAGGTTATGTTTATATTTCCGTTCGGATTTGCATATATGCAAAATAATTATCGCTGAGTATTGAACAGCTTCTGAGAAAATTTTATGAATGATTGTGATAAAATCTACTCAAAATCTAATTTAATATGGATATATTTAGTTTTCATTTATATAACAAATTTATATAAACCGATATTCGTGATGTTTACCATTTTCATCATGCGTTGACCGCTAGATTGCTTCTGCATTTATTAGGGAATTCGCATTTAAAAAACATTTTTTGGATCCTTTTCCAAAATAAAATTCTTTACTACCCCTTAGAATTGTATTTTAAAGCAATTGCGGTACCAAACCATCTTCAAAACTAAGTTTACGAACCGAACCTTAAGGCGAGGTATTGCTTCAAGGTTCCAAGAAATGTATTTCCGATATAATAATTAAAACTAGTAGAATAATAAATAAAAATAACTCGTTCCACCTCGAGATTTATTTGAACATGTGTCAACAAGATGAGTCAGCTACACACGTTGAGAAATGGTTTCACACACCCCCAAATCAGCCCAGGGCCAAAGTCGAGCTTAAAGTTCAGTTTCAATTTCAATTGGTTGTTGTTGTTTACCATCTAAGTTGACAAATGTCGTGACACATAAAGTGTTTCGAAAAGTTATTGACCCGCCTGCCAAAAGTCAATTAGGTGAGCCGACAGTTGATGATGATTTGATGGAAGGCGTTGCCAATGTGTCGAAAAATTATGCATAATTTGCTCAACTTTTCTTCGCATTTTCAGTTAGTCGTCAACCGCAGGAATTGTGTAATTTTTGTGATTTTCTTTTCTTTATTTTTGTATGTTCCAACATTGCAATAAACAAACAAAACAAAAAAACAAACAATGAAATCGCAATTTTGGGTTGTTTTTGAAGTGGCACATAAAAGGCGTCTCCAATTGTCATTGAGTTTGCTTTGAATCGCTTGGAATTGTTTACATTCGGCTCGTAAGGCTTTCAAAACAATTAGCCATAAACGCTAAATAATGGGCAATTGAAGGCCACGTGCGGGATGAATCGAGCAAAATTGCCCGATAGTCAAGGTAGATAAAAGCTAATTGAAGATGAAGAACTGAATACAAATGTTGAGAAAAACAGCTGGCAAAATATTGAGTAAAGTGTAATTAAATAAATTCGAATTTATTTATATATTTAGTTATCTAATATTTATTTAGTTTTTAATCATTTATAGAATGGAATCTGTGCAAACCCTAAGATAAATGTTCTCTTATGATTTTAATGTAATTTTATAATATATTTTTTCACCATCATCCCAACTTGCTAAGCGTGGAGCATATTTTTTAAGACAAGTTTACTCTCTTACCGTCTTAAAAGCACGACTTTGGCAGAGTTGAGTTTTGTGTGTTAAAAAATAAAAAAAATATTAAATAAAAACATGACTAGATTAAGGGCCTAGCCCACACAGCCAAATTGAGGTTGAGAATTTGACCAGACGAGTTTGAAAACTTCGGTTTGTTTAGCTGGGTTCTGTTTAGGTGTTTATATGATTGTTCGAACGGGTTTTCTCTAGCACGACTTTTCTAATACGACAGCGAAAAACCCACACATATGTGCACGTACTTTTGTGTACCTATATATATATACCTGAGGTCAAGGTTTAAGAGAGCACGTAGCTAAACATGCTTATGGCACGGATTTATAGCCAAGCAGATGACAGGCAAAACACCCACATGGCCAACGGTTTGGCCAGTGCGGTCGGTACTCATAAACAGCCAAAACGTGCCATCGAGTTATTACGTTCAATGGCCAATGGCCAAAAGCCAATGGCCAAGACAAAGTTGAGAAACTGCAGCATCATCCAACAGGGCAGCAGCTGGCGCTTTTTAGAATGTGGCACAAACCAATTGCGCTAATAGACCAACACAGGGCGAACCGGTTGCCAGCAGAGCTCTCTGCATTGGCTAACTGTCATAGAAGTAATTGCCCAACTGGTCCGGTTTTGGGAGACAAAACAATACTGCAGACCACGAGTTTCGCTTCTAGCTATTTCTTCCAATTAAGTCTGTTCCATTTTACTTTGTGTTTAATATTATATTTAATATTTAATTTAATATTCTATTCAAAACTAGCATCTTTCATTAGCTGATGCGAAAAGAAGCAGAAAGCTCCAATAGCAAATACACTTTGCAAACCTTTAAAGATATAGTTATTAAATATTATTGATTGGATTTTGAAAAGCATTTAAGTTGCACTTTTGAAATTTTAAATTTTTCTCCTAAGTCTTTTGACGACAAAGAAAAGCGCACGAGCTTTTTTCCCAACAGATCTTGAGTTTTCTGACAAATAATTGTCAATAAGGCAATATATTATTATTATTATTATTTTTGTTTGTATATTTTGTTTTAAATCTCTAAAGCAACCGATTATTATCACTAAGACAAAAATGAAAATGTATAAGATGATATAAACACCATATAGACACTAGACACTTTATGTACGTCGGATACGCGTAGTTGCGTTCTCGTTGAGATAATTGTCTGGGCAGCCAGAGTGCGTGGTCGCCTGGGTGTTAATAACATCATTGTGGGCATGCAGTCAATAAAATTGTCTAGATAATAGCAACCACAAAGGAGGTTACGAAATGCTGACAAGTCGTCGCGGGCATTGTTTTTGCTTACTGCATTTAAGATCTGTGTACATATACAGGAAATGTTTTGTTTTGGTTTTTAAATAGCGCACAACAAATAAATAACTGTGGCCAAATATAGGGGCCTGTGGGCTCTGAATCACAATGAAACAATAACAGAAATACGATATCACGTATAAGTCAAAGCAACAAATTCGTCATACAAAAAATGTTGATGATTAAAACTCGTTATCAAAATGGATTGTGTTCGTATTCCGATTCAGAATCGGGTCTTTTTTCATTTATCGTTCCTGTGCATACTGGAGGGACGTGAACCCACCTGTGCGCTTATGTTTCAGGTGTTTCTGGTTAAACAGATAAGACACTTCCACAAAATCAGTTAGGTCAGACGACGACCAGGTGTTAAAATATATATGAAAAATCAATAAAGAAATTTACAATGCACGAAAACCGAAGATATTTGCACGTCAAACAACTCACAATGGATTTGCTTTGTTTAAGCTAAAACTTAAATTAGCTGGGAAATAAAAAAATATATTATAATTACTGTTTTTGTTAAATTCTTAAAATCCTGCATTTCTTTTCTCAAATTTCTTTAAAATTCCCTGATACAAGAATTTTTCTTAAATGAAAATGAAATGTAGAAAGATTAGACCCTACGCTATTTATTCTTTATCTTACGAGTTTATCAACATTATATCTGCATATATCTATGCTCTTTTTTCTCGTTCTTTCTGAGTCATTAGACATTTTATGATGCTGCTGGCCATTTATCTTACCTGTTGAATTGTTTCCGTTTACCAACTTTTCTTGAATTTCACGTTTAAATTACCTTTTTTTTTACCTGTCACGGCTGAGGAGTTGCCACTAACGACATGTTTAAAAAATGCTAATTCATTGTAGTATCATTTGTTGCTGTTCTTTTCTAGAAATTATACACCTACTGATCACTTATCAGGTAAAAACCTTAACTTTATATGGTTCTGATTCGTTCAAATTGCGTGTTAGAGCGCCTACGCAACTTTTGATTAAGATTAGTAAAAAATACATTTTTAACACGCAAACACGTACATATAAAATAGTAAAATTCATTTAACAGTCAGTTAAATTTTACCTCCTATTTTAATGGGCATTAGCCACTGTTCAGTCAACAAATGATTGATATCGAAATAGCTGATTGTGAAACAGGGTTTTGTAAGTACTCAAACCCACTCACCTATCTTTTGCACGCTCTGAAACATCATTAATTAGCCTAACATGCGCCCTACGATTGATAACAAGGCTTGTAATTAAAAAGCTATTGCAAACACATCAAAGCAGTGCAAGCAAAAAATATTTACTAACCAAAATTAAAGTCTTACCTCTATATAGGTTAACATATTTTGCAGGTAACAGTCGCTCATGACAGCTTCAAGTGCTTATCTTAACCAGCAACAATAACAACAAAATATTTCTATATTTTGCCGCCCCTGTGTGAATCACATAGCCACATTTGACACCTGCAAACAGCCCCTAAACCTTCGCCTACCGTGAAATAATTCACTTCTAAACAGCGTGTAATTGGTTAAGGGAAAAGAAAATTAAAAGTCACGACATGCCAATTTAATTTTGTAATGAAACGAAACATATTGAGTTCATCAAGATCTGTGAATTGGTTCCGCATTTCTTTCCCTCGAATAAGTGCCGAGAATATATCATTTCAGAATTTATTTGTGTAATTTTTTACCGGTTTATAATAATTGCTTCACTTTTTTATTTCTTTTTTATTAAAATAATATTCAGGTCAAATTTAAAATATCCATTACAATTTAGATGACAGAAAAATATTTTTATTTAAAATAACTAGAACTGTACCTGACATGAATATTTAAATAAAAACAAAAAATATTGTCAGATACATTCAATTTATTGCTTGTCAATTGTAAAGTTAATGAAATTCATTGTTTGATTTTTTGACCAAATATTTAAAGCTTGTTTATGTTTATGTTTGGTTGACAATCACTTATAAGGGTTTGCTAAACATTATAATTAAAATAATTAAATAATAGATAGTTTATCTATTTAATTTGGCTTCAATTCAGGCAGCTGAAAGCTAGATGTAAAAAACGGTATACCCTGCTCAACCTTTTGGTTAGAGGGTATATTGAGAACAAACTGACATCGACCAAGGGAGGGGACTAAGTATAATAAAACCGCCTCGCCTTTAGTTTCTCTCTCTCTCGCCCATTAACGTCCTCTCATCCCCCCCTCACCGCCCTCTCTTCTTCTGCATCTTCAAATGTCCAAGTTGTTTGTTCGTTGCTTTTCTGTCGCATTAACGTTGCGTTCTACACTTTATTGCGATTTTAAACACCTGCAGCAACAATAAAGACAACACACAACGCAAACTTTGCAGTTTTTGCATAAACAGCATCGAAGCTATGTAGGGAAGACTCTGGGCCAAAGCTGCTGGCCAAGCAGTTTACGACTGGCCAGTACGTGCCAGCCAAGTTCAATGTTTGGCTTTAGGACTGACCTAGCCAACTTTTGACGTCTTATAGCCAACACAGATGCACAAGTTGTGATTATCTTTTACGTAAACAAAGTGTTCAAATTAATGATGTATATTTAATGCAATCAACTTTTCCACAACATCATGACATGGCAAATCGAATAGCAAAAAAAATAAAATAACACCATTAACTTTAATCTCGCAACTCGTGTTGCCATGCATTAAAAAACTGGTAATAAAAGTTATTAGACGCAATTTATCTGCTTTCTAACTCATTTTATACGCTGTATAAATTTTAGAAAAATAACTCGATTTCACAAAAGAACTTTCTAGTTTTATGCTTCACAATTTTAATAAACATTTCTACCCATTATAAGTTCTTTATTATATTATATTATATTATTATTAGTAATTATAAGTATTATTAGTTTTGTCATGGAATGTGAAGACAACTCCCGTAAAGCATTTTATTATATATTCTTGTTCAGTATCAACTGCTGAGTCTGTTAGTTGGTTCAAATCTCTATTTTGTATAGCTGATATATAAATAACCGATTTTAATATTAAATTCTTTGAAAAAAACTTACAAACGTAAATAAGTAATTATTATATTATATTTTATAAATATTATATTTTCATTCATATTTAAATTCCAAAATTTAGTTAATAATATATTAATCATGCAAGTGAATTTATTCAGCACGGCTAACTAAACAATTTTGCAGGGTATCTCAAAGTCTTGACTTTTTTCGTTGAATATTTAAGAGAACTGAAATAGCATCATTCGAGTGACCTCTAGGGTTATAGGTCGGGCGATTCAATCGTCTCGTCTCGTCGTCTATGGCGCATTACCACATTCTAGCTCTAATGATAGATCTTTTATGCATTACCATAATCCACTCTGCGGTTCTTTGTATTTATAAACCAGCCACAGTCGCAGCGACGCCAGACGTCGCGACCTTGGCAAATGCTTTTTTGTGGGTGGCTACTCACAACTGTGTGTACGCGTACTTATAATACGTACTGTACACATGCACATACAAATAAAACCCACTGTGGGCAACAAGTCCTGCCTAAGATGCTGGCACTCATTAGCAATTGACTGTGACGGCGCATAATTGAATCTAATAGTATATGCAAATCAACATGCCCACATGCACATTTATATTCGATAAGTAGTCTACGTATGTGTGCGTATTTATGAGTCTGTCGTAATGCTTATTTACTCTGTATAAATTATCAACTCTGGCTGCATTGAACTTTGGCTTATTGTAGTGATAAATAAGAAGTTCCTTATATTGCGATTCTGCGGAAGTTCCGTTGTTTTTGCTGTATACAAGATTGTTTTATACTCCGAAGAAAATATTATATTGCGTGGCAAATTGATCACATCTATAGATCGTTGGGGCGGGTAAGCCGCAAAAATTCACAATTTTAGAGCTAAAGATCAGCCGAAAAAACGAAATATAAAAATCGATATTTGTCCAAAATAACAATAATAGTTAAGACCGTTTTCGATTGTTTTAAGCTGTAAACGAGTACTGTGCAGTCGGTTACACCCGACTGGAATGTTCTTGTTCTTTCTTTCCATAGACAACTATATCAAGTTCACGTGCACTTTATTAGCTGACGACAACGCCGACTAAATAATTAGCTGGCCAACAGGTCTCTTCTAATCACGCGACTTAATCTAACTGGCCCGTGATAGTACACGTCAAAAGACCCCGTCTGTGGCCCCAGCGCGCGTGCGATGTCTCCGAGTGCAATAACCCTGAACACCATTTTATACACACACATTATAACATACTTTTTTTTTATAATTTCAATGTGCGTCTCTTTTTATTTACTTTTCTTTTTTTATATTTTTTTTTTAAACAAGACAACAACGAAGAAAGCGAATGGGGCGAGAGGTGAATAACAAAAAAGTAACATAAAACTGTAAAACGAAAAAAAATGATTACAAAATGCGGTGATTAAAATGTACGACAAACAAAATTCAGTGGAGCACCTGGAAATTGTTAAACCCATGGCAAAACGTGGTAAATGAGAGTTTGCTTTAAAAAAAAAGGGAGGGGGGCACTGGTTGGGCGCAGTCAACTGCAGATGAGCATTTGGGTTGAAAGCGCAACCAAAGCAAAAATAGAGAAACTTTAACTAGTGAAAAGTGTGCTAAGCTCAAAGAACGTTGCATGGAAAAGAAAAATTACCCAAACAAAAAAAGCAATGTGAAAACATTTTTCCAGAAATTAACCTTTAGATTGCTCCAATTGAAGCTACGTTGAGACAGGTCCACAATATACTACGAAAATAAGTTAAAGTGGATGCACACTTTAGTAAAAGTTACTAGTTTAATTTAAAAACTATTTTAGAGAGTGTTACGATGCTTATCAGCATCGGACCACTATAACATATAGCTCCCATAGCAGCAATCAGTGGAAAATTAATTGTTGTATAGACACATTCTTTTTGTTCAAATATCTTTGCCAAATTAATTCCCAAACTCAATACAACTATCGAATATAGCCTCAAATAGCAGCAATCGATAAAAAAAAAACTTAATTTTTGTAAGAAAACTCAAACTGAACAAGTCCACTTAAATTTAAACACATTTTGTTTGCTTTTGTATTTAAAGCTGTACATTTATTTTGCCAGCTTGCGTGCAAGTTACGTGTTTAAAAAGCAGCTGCTAAGAATTCTGAATTAATAATGAAACTTCGAGGTACATTGGATTTCTTCGAAAGGTCGGTCCCTAGTTTCATTGTGAAAGTGAGCCTCATTTAAAATGAAAATTGAGCACCCTTTTATGGCGTTCAGTAGGGTGCGCCCACTCGGCCCACACAAGTGTCGACACATTTTGGATTTTGGGAACCGCAGCATGTGTCTACGTATGTCCAGTCATGTATGTATATAGTGAATGCAGGAGTGGGAGGGGGAGATATGGCGCACGAATAGCAACAGAGTTGCTATATAAATATTTATAGTAAATTATAAACAATTGTTATCTTTGTATGCCATCACCGCAACGCAGTCGTTTCCTCATCTTCGCATCGACATGCGATGCGCAGCACTTGACTTGTGTTCGACGCTCGATCTACAAAAGGCTCAGGCTATATAAATATAAAAATATTTAGTCGCATTATCGTGTACATAGAAAATATCCTTATCAGGTGCATAGGTACAACAGCACTGGCGCATGTATAGATTATATTTATATCTGGTCTCAGGCACTCGAACGCCCTCAAAGCGCCCAGCGTCACCCCACGACAGCCAACTGTCTCAGTATTGATCGAGCCGCGTTACTCACTCTGTCTCTATATATACAAATACATACTATATATTTCGTATGTACACAAGTCAAGAAATCTCTGTTGCTTGCACCTGTGGCGAGGTTGGTTTCGTGAGTAGCTATTAGATATTTAAAGATACTTTTGATACTGTCAAACGAGATGTGAATATTGGGTATATGTAGACCCAATAGATCTATAGAATTATTTTAGACTAACGGTATTTGCACGCTTTGAATACTATAAAAATTGGTTAATTTTTTGTAGCGTAAATATAACGTTTGAATTCAATAGTATACTTTTATGGTAGCAATAAATTAAACCAAATTGCAACTGATTATAAAGTTAATTGTCAATTCGTCATATTTTTGATAATAATGAAATTTTAATTAAGCACTTAAGATACCGTGTTTGAATTCATTTAGCTACTGTTAATTTGCAAAAAAAAAAACCGGACTGTTTTTGAATTTCTATTTCTGAATTTAATTCATATAAAAATATAAGCAAAACCAATGAAGAATGCCTTAAATACCAAAAAAAAAAAAAAAAAAAATCCAATAAAAATGTAATAAATACTTAAATCAACTTAAGACATATACAAATTATTTATTTATTAAATTTATAACAGTAGCTATTTTGAATGGCAAGTTTTCCACAATTTCGAGTAGTTTTGTAACCGCCCTCGTAATTCATTTGGCATGTGTTGTCAATCTGCCGACAAGCCCATAGAACTCGCACAAAAATGCAAAGAATTTAAAAATCTTTGAATTATTTCACTATGAAATATTACGAAATGCTTTGGAATGCCAAATTGGCAGCTGGGTGGGTATTTGCTCCAGTTTTGAATGTGATTGCGATAGGGATTATCAGCGGGCCGAGTTGAATCACCTTTTGACTTTGGACTCGCCTCGCACTTGTTTGTTTGTTTGCTTGTATTGCATTGTTAGCACAATCTGAAATCTCTCAATGACAATATTTAATGCTGATTTCTGTTCTCTCTTCTTTGCAGCTATTGAGGCAACTGCTCGAGATCTTTGCCAGCAATATGCAATAATGGATTCGTTGCCAACAGTGACCAGCGGTCTAAGCACGTGCCGGGATCATTTAACGCTGCAGTCGTTGCAACCGCTGCGCTCCTCTCGCGGTTCCAGTTCCAATTTGCGAACCAGTCGTTCGCCCTCAGCCACCAGAAGCAGCGAGCAAAGTAAATATGATTAAAATTATAATTCTATTATAACCATAACCATATTAATCGCCCGACTGATAACAGTCCGCAAGCACCTAAAGCACACTCTTGTAGTTTGTGTTGTTGTTGTCTAATAGCTTAATCACTTGGCCCCTAATTGGATTTATGCGACACGCTCATCAGCAGTCTTATCAGTGCGGGTTGGCTTCCATGTTGCTAGGAACGATACCCAATCTCTGCGACTTATTCACTTAGCACTTCCGCTTGTTCGACTTGACAGTCGCTGCTAATTATGATGAGAGATTTTGTAGTCGTGCAAAGACCAATAAACCTAAACAGATTAACGTAGCTTAATTCAATTCAATTCATTTAAATACTATGTACATACAATTTTATTCTTGCATTCTAGCATTTATTTATCTAGTAGTATTTCATAAAGTAGTTTTTATATGTTTTATTGGTCTTCAATTTGCCTAACCTCTTATTTCCCATTTGGACTTGAACGTGATTAAGCCAAAATAGAACTTCATTAAACTAGTTTTGCACAGAGAATTAAAAAGTTATCGCCATTGTTATCCTTGGGCAAATAACCCATGCCACAAATCCCGCTTCATATGATTTATTCACTGTTTTAAGCCGCTTTGAATTTGTTGCCTGAGGCTCAAAAGCTCACAATGCGCAAATATGTGTTGCATGCTTTTGAGCGCTATATTATTATTATTTTATTTTTTTTATTTATTTTTTGTGAAAGTGATGTGATGTGAATGTGAATGTATTTGCGTATTTTGGTTATTGTTGCTGAAATTTATTTATATGTGACCTTTGTGTTGTTGCTTATCGTTCGTTGCATTGCTCATAACTTGTGTGTTGATTATCCTTTTGTTTTCGTTTTTCTTTCTTTTCTTCTTTTGTGTCTTCAAACAGCTTTGTAAACGTTGACCGCAACAACTACCCGCACAGCACTCATACATATATATATATATATATACATATATATAGACATACGTACATAAATATATAAAAACGTAGGTATACAAAAAGTAAATATTTCTAGCGACAATTGCACACACACATTCACACATTCATATGTATACACTTAAACAATTATGTGAACAAATAATAACTTTGCCTGTGTAGTAGTTATAGGACTCGAAAGCTGTTGTTCAACTTTACCTATTTTTAGTTCATATATTGCTAAAACAAGTTCACTGAAAGCTTATTAAAAATAGTAAAATGGAAATTTATTCAGGCCTAAGGCTTAATACAAGGTTTATCTGCCAAAATTCAATTCAGACACAATTTGGCTATTTTAATTTTAATTCAAAAAAACAAATTATTGTGAACAATATTAATCAAAAAATGTTTAAAACTCTATTTTTATTTGATTATTCTTTTCTATATTGTAAAGTTTACCTGTTTTTCATTTTTAAATATTTATTTTAATTATTATAATTTATAATTAAGAAATAATTTTTTTTATTATCTATTTATTTTTTAATAATTTGATTTGTCAGGTAATTGAAAGTGTTTCTATTTTTATTCACATAACTGTACATACATACATGCACAAACAAATATTCACACATTGCTGGCATTTTCTACGCTCTTCTTTTCACAGCAACACAGACGCGATTTTAAACGCTCTTAAATCGCTTACACTCGCTGCTGCTGCTGCTTTCTCACCGTCTATGTATGTCTCTTTTGCTCTCTGTCTCTCATGCCCTCACCCACACGCACACACCACACACTATACACAAACGCAGCCGCAACAACAAAAACAACAACAACAACAACAAATTGAACCTTTCTTTATGTTTGTTGTCACATTTTAAGCATTTTTTGTTATTGCCTTATCGTTGTTTTTGCTGTTATCGCTTGCTGCGACTGCGACTGCACCTGTTTTTCGCCTCGCCCACATCCATTTGACAATTGAAGCTTGAGCCGCAGCCAAAGCCATAAACTACATAAACCTACCTACATACTTTCCATGCGCCACAACTCGACAGTGTCCAGGGAGCGCAGCGGCGACTCGGCGACAACAGCCACGCCTGCAACGGCGGCAACTGCAACAACGACGACGACGACGACGTCAGCGGGAGCGGGAGCGGGCTCAGGTGCAGCGACAGCAGCCAACAGCAATTCGTCGGCCTCGTCCAGCACAGTGGCAGCTGCACAGGCGGCTGTCTACAGCGGCGGCAACACGGTGACCGGCAGCCTGGGCAGCAGCGGGGGCGTGGCGGTGCGCGGCTTTCGCAGCCACAGCCCCACGCACCGGCGGCGCAGTCGCGAGCGCCAGCGACGCACACATGGCTCCGACCAGGGCGGCCTCCTGGCCTACAGCGGTATTGTGGGCACCGGCATGGGCGGCGACATGACGGACTTTGGTATCGGGCTTGGTGTTGGTGGCGGCGGCGGTGGCAGCGCCGGCACTGGCAGCGGCCTGGAGGACTCTCGTTTATCGGGCAACGAGGATTACTACCTCTCGATTGTGTCCGATGAATTTGATGGCAGCAAGAAGATGCACCATCGCTGCACCCACGAGCGCAGCTCCAGCGTGCAGGCCATCGATCGCCTCAACACGAAGATTCAGTGCACCAAGGAGTCCATCAGACAGGAGCAAACGGCCCGAGATGGTGAGTACAAGAGCACTTCTGTTTAATCTCGTTCGCGAAGTGAAAAGAGCATATTGGGTTTGTGCAATGTCCGTCCGTCTGTTAAAGCTAGAGACTTGAAAGTTGTCAGATTCAAATTAACATCAATTTTGACTTGTAAAGTTCTCGGATCCATATGTCTCATATTTTAAACTCATAACCATAACTTTGTCAAAACTGAACCGATTTTCAAGTTTGATGGCATTTTTGTCATGATTTGTCCTCTTATACCATTCTGCATTTAAAATATGTGCATTATTGAACATACATTTTTTTTGAAATTTTTCGGTAAAAAAAATCATGTACTCCCCCCTTACTTATTTTCGAAATTTTTTTTTTTATAAATTTAGAATTGCGAATTTTTATTTTTAATCGATTGTGGTTGTCACCATTAGTACAAAAAACAACATTACAACTGATTCTGAGGGGGTCAAATTTTTTGTCAAAAATCATGCCAAAATTGAGAAAAATTTTGACATGTGAAGCTTTTGGATCTATAGCACTCATACTTTAAACTCCCATAACTTTGTCAAAACTGAACCGATTTTCAAGTTTGATGGCATTTTGGTCATGATTTGTCCTCTTGTATCATTCTGCATAAAATAAAATATTAAAATATGTGCATTATTGAAAATACATTCTTTTGGAATTTTTCGGTAAAAAAAATCACGTACTCCCCCCTTACTCATTTTCGAAAAATTATTTTTTTCAAAATTTAGAATTGCGAATTTTTGTTTTTCTTCGATTGTGGTTGTCATACTTAGTATAAAAAACAACATCAAAACTGATTCTGAGGGGGTCAAATTTTTTGTTAAAAATCATCCCAAAATTGTGAAAAATTTTGACATGTGAAGCTCTTTTGGTCATGATTTGACCTCTATATTGCTTTTATATAAGTAATGCTTTCTGAAATTAATCTTAAAACAAGGTTCAAAACATGTATTTGAAGTATGCGAAATAATAGTGATCTAAATGTAAATACGCCAAAGTGCTTCAATACGAATTCGCTTTGTATCTTTGAGATCGTAAAAAGTTTGCTAATTTTATGTTTATATATTTATTTCAGACAATGTGAACGAGTATCTAAAACTTGCAGCCAGCGCCGACAAACAGCAATTGCAGCGCATTAAGGTAAAACGGCAAACAGAAATGCGCTTAAATAGTTGTTAATAATTGTTGTTAATGTGAGTTTTTCGATTGTCTGTTTGCAGGCGGTGTTCGAGAAGAAGAATCAGAAAAGCGCACACAGCATCTCGCAGCTGCAGAAGAAACTGGACAGCTACACCAAGCGGGCCAAGGATCTTCAGAATCATCAATACCAGACCAAGAGCCAGCACCGGCAGCCGCGCGAGGTGCTGCGCGACGTGGGCCTGGGACTGCGCAACGTGGGCGGCAACATCCGTGACGGCATCACTGGCTTTTCCGGCTCGGTGATGTCGAAGCCGCGCGAATTTGCGCATCTCATTAAAAACAAATTCGGCAGTGCGGACAACATAAATCAGATTAGCGAGGCCGAGCTACAGGGCATGCAGGCGACAAATCCCGATGCCCTGACGGCAGCCGCCGAGCGCTTGCAGCAGCAGCAGCAGCATCAACTCGGCGCCGGCACCTCAACGGGCTCTGGTGGTGGTAACAACAACAACAACACGGGCGCCGGCAGCGGCACCGGCAAATTCAACAGCGACAACGGCAGCGAGTGCAGCAGCGTCACCAGCGAGAGCATACCAGCAGGGTAAGTACGGGCCGTTGATCTAGATAGATAAATAATTCCGTTCGTCGGTCTGTCATTAAAGCTAGAGATTCGTAACTTAGAATATAAAGTGTTACGGTTTTTTAAATATGTCTTCTGAGCGCGTAGCAATTCAATTTAATCTATATATCTCCCTCAGTTTTAAAGCGAGATACTTCAAATCAGATAACTGATGACTTCCTTTAACTATTGCACAAAAATTTGCTGGATGCGACCACTAGGGCCGTGGCAAATAGATACAAATCGATATATCTTGGAATTTTAGAGACTGAGTTCTCAAACTTGGCAGATTCCATTGTTTTAAGCTGTTATTATATTGGGAACCAGTGTTGCACGGTCGGTTACACCCGACTGCAACGTTCTTGTTTGATGTTGTTTTTAATATGCCTCTTTTTTCCACGCAGATCTGGCAAGAGTCAATCGGGCGCCAGTCAGTACCACATTGTGCTCAAGTCCCTGCTCACTGAACTTGCCGAGCGCAAATCCGAGAATGAGAAGCTGAAAGAGCGAATCGAACGCCTTGAGGTGGGTTTAAATGTAATTAATTAAATAAAAGAGAATTAATTTTTTTTATTAAAGTCCCTTTGTTAATGCCAATTTTTAAATAATTTTTTGATCACTTTTAGACAAGCCAAAAGGAGTTCAACAATTTGACCGCCACTCTCGAAGGCGAACGCTTTCGTGCCGAGGGATTGGAGGAACAAATTAATGACCTGACGGAATTGCATCAGGTTCGTTAAGCAGCTTGGCAGTCTGCCCACGAATACACATACATAGTGCAATATATGCTTAAGTACAAAATTGTGTGTCTTTGTTGCAGAATGAAATCGAGAATCTGAAGCAAACAATTGCTGACATGGAAGAGAAAGTACAATACCAAAGCGATGAAAGACTACGTGACGTCAACGAAGTGCTCGAGAATTGTCAAACAAGGGTAAGTTCAAACACACATTAATTCAACTTCAAACTTAAACAAACTGAAACATCTGAACACGCAGATATCGAAAATGGAGCACATGTCGCAGCAGCAATATGTCACCGTCGAGGGCATTGATAACTCAAATGCTCGCGCCCTGGTTGTGAAACTCATCAATGTGGTATTAACGATACTGCAAGTGGTGCTGCTGCTGGTGGCCACCGCTGCCGGCATCATCATGCCCTTTCTCAAAACGAGGTAACTCTATATTCTACATAACTATATGTTAGTTTGGGCAAAAAGAAATCCATTATTTTTTAGTAACTCAACTTTATTATTTAAATTAAATCGTACAACCCTAGCCGTATTAAATTATGTTTGAAATAAGGGTACAAATAATGGATTTCTTTTTCCCCAAATTGATATTTGTTTGGTTAAAATGTAATCTAATCAATTGAATTGCAATTGTAGGGTTCGCGTGCTCACCACATTTTTGTCGATTTGTTTTATAATCTTTGTGATACGCCAATGGCCGGACGTGCAGGATATAGGCGCAGGCCTGGTGCGGCATCTCAAGCAGTCGCTGGTGGTGAAGTGAGGCGACTTCATGTTCGATTAGTAGGGTCTTAATGTTACTAGTATTAAGTTGAAAAGTGCATATTTTGTATATAGCTTATAAATACACAAACGTAATAATATAAAGTTCAATTAGTTACAAGACAAAACGCGCATCACATGTAGTACATAATTATATACATACATCAAATGCATACAAGTTGTACAAACAAAACTGAAAACGATATCGCACACATCTACTACACACCTACATACACATACACATATAAATATACATAAATATATACATTTAGCGAAATTCGATATAAAAGCTCTGCTAAAGGTTTAGTCTAATAACTGCAATGCTGACAAGTTTCTGTGCATTACTCAATACTATGAAATACTATGTATATCTAAATACTATATATGAACTCTATTTATAGTTATCGTATACTAGTACATTAAAAACGTTTGTATTTGTACAAAACCAAAATGTATTTGATTTTTTTGTTTGCTTGTTTTTCAAATTAACACACTGATTTTAATATCCCGCTCACCAAGTTTGGAGCAATAATTATTATCGTGGCCTATACAATTCAACCAAACCTATAAAAACAAACTACATTATACAAGTACCAGAGAATTGTTACGTACGTATGTCGAAAATGAGGTGCAAGTGAACTAGTTATTCAACAGCTGTTGTAATTCCCCGAAGATAGTAAAAAAATCTACTTTTGACTACCAATAAACGAAAAAAAATTAAATAAATAATATATTAATATATCTGCTCTATGAAGAATTATGTTGTGTGCGTTTTTAATGGGCAGCTGGCTCTCGAGGGGATCCCCAAGTTAAGTTGTCCGGGTCATTTGACCCAGGCAATGTATGGAATTATTGCCATATAGCTATAACTTATAGTTAATAGCTTATCCTATAATAAATAACTTGGATCACATTTGTAATTCTACAAATTACATAGTTCATTCGATTTCTTTTAGTTGTAGGCGGAGGTTTAATGTCGCTTGTCTTTTGTAGCATTCAGCTCTTGTACGTGATCCAAGGATTGCGGCACACTTTCAGGCGGCGCAAAAAATGGGATTCAATGCCTTTATACATAGCATAAATTTTAGCTAAATATTTTAACAAATAATATTGTTTTACCCAGTAGACAATAAAAATGGGTAAATGGTAAGACGGTCAGACGACATCTCCAACATCATATGCTATATACATACCTATATCAGTATCAGAACGTCGAGGTAAATCGAGAATATAGTTTAAGCAAATTAATTTGTTAAAATTTCTTGTGCTTCTATTTAACTTTGATTTAGTACTACGTTGCAAATCTAAGTAAAAATTTACTTAATAATTAATAAGAAAGCCGCTGTATGCATTTATATTAATTACGTTTAATTTATTGTAAATTAACTTTAGATTACACGTTGAAACACACAAGTTATTATGTCTTTATATTTAATTGATTTCGTTTTACAATAATTATATTTATTATTGTGAACAGTTTTCATCAGTTGCTATCGTTTCTTTTATATTTTGTTTTTAAAGAAAATCACAAACTAGCGCTTATATTTAAGTTGATGGATTTTGAAAACGGCGTTTTCTATACAGTTGGAAATTTTAAACTTTTTTTTTGTTATTTGTAATGCCAATTGTAATATAAAAAAAATGTTAATTGAAGTATTTGTATATATTACAGAGCACAACTTAAAATTAGTTAAATCGAGCATAATATGCAGTAACATCGTACAAAAAATAATAAATGAATTACTTGTTGTTGACGACAACTTTCAGTTTTAGGCATGAAAACAATTGTTCACGTGCATATTAAAACTAGTGTTTATCAAATAGTATTACACATTTTTGTTTCATTTACTTTTTTTTTTGCTTATTTTTATGAACATTCTTTTGCAAGCGATTTATTTTTTGGGGTGTTGTGTGGGTTAAAAACAAAAAAATCGAATATGTAATCCGAATCAGGTAAACAATTTTAATCTTATGCAATATATGGTATTTTCTTCACTTTCATTTTAGTTTTGTGTATTGTTCGACTCTAGTTACGTAAGCCAATAAGGTTAATAATGTATAAGGTATATAAAATAAATCACAATTTGTATATGCATATTTATGTATGTATGTATGAATGTAATGTGCTTTGCGGTGCAAACCTTAATCATCCATGAAACACGACGCATGAAGATGATGATTACAAATACAATTACAATTACATATTATGTATATTAAGGGTAAACATTTGTTAATTGTTTAAAACAAAGCAGCTGGCAGCCACAGCTATCTTATCTACAACTCCTGGAAAAGGAGTTTCCTTTAGTTGATTCGCCTGCTTGATGTGAACTATGTAACCTAGAAAACTAAACTCTCCTATTCGCGTTTACTTCATATGAGAAACTGGCGATCTGCGCCGCTATGCGGCAGGGCAGCAACCCCTATGCCGCCCTGTGTGGGCGTCTGAAGAAACGCGGAGTCGGTAACTGCGACAGCACCCGACGGACTTCCCAGCTCTGTTGCGGGCGTACTGATTGCGATCGGTTCGTAAATGGAACGATGCGGTGGCATGTCGTCATCATCCTTGAAGGAGCCGCTTAAATTCGGATTTAGTATGTTGTTTGATGTAGGCGTGGTCATGGCAGCAGTCGTGCCAGTCGCTGCCATGCCGCGAACAGCGACCTCGCTTGTGCCAGCCTCGACATGATCGAGATATGGTGGCGCCGCCACGCTAATGCCCAAGGGTTCACGACGAAATAGGAAGCTGCAAGGGAAGATATTAACAATGATGGGCAAAAAAAGCTTTTAAAAAGCCGCCTAACTCACCTGAAGTTAATGCGCGACCAAAGTGAGCGCCGTGGCTGGCTCAGCTGATCCGCCAAATGAGCGGGCAGATTTGGGGCCCGATCGAATGGATTGACGCGTCGTTGGAAAGATGCGGATACATTAGTCTGTGTCGAAGCGGAATCCAACAGTGCTATATAAAGCAGATAAAAAAAGAAAGTTAAAAACAATATCAGTAAATATGATTAATATTCGCAGTATACATAAGCTTATAAACTTTCAATAATGCACGCCTTAAAAGTCCCATATTTGCAAAATTTATAAACTGACGAACATAATATTATTTTCAACATAGGAACTGGTTTTAAAATAAGTAAAAGTTCTATAAATTAAAGATAAAGTTCTGAACATTTATGAATGTAAATTATAACTGAATTTTTTTTGACATTTTTTCTGAATTTGTTTTTATAGCTTAATGCAAATACAAGTCGCAATTAATATCACTTATTAAACAACGTGTCCTAACATACAAGGAGAAATATTCTCTATTTCTCACATTAAAAACATTCTTCAAAAATTAAATAAAAATAATACATAATAAAATCTGTCAGAAATTAATGTATGTTTAACTATTTCACCTAGTATAATTTGACTATATATTAAAAATATATAAAAGCTTTTGGGCATTTGTATTAGGGTTTTATGCCTACATTTAAAATACTTAACACATACCATTTTCGTCGTCGGAGCTTTGATATTCCTGTGCTGCGGTGGGAGTGCGGAGTGTATCGCCGCGCCGAAATGTGCCATGTCTTGTGGTGCCGGCTGCTGATGATGCAGAATTGATGCTGGCGCTGTTGCTGCCACTGGCCGCAGCATCAGCAGTTGCCGTTTGCGGCTGCTGTTGCAATAGCGGCGTGGTATCATCATCAGTATCGGTGACGCTATCTAAAGAAGGCTGCCGATTCCGACTCGCACGCGTTTCGCCCTTCGTAAAAACCTTCCGCTTGCATATGGGGCAGACGCGTCGGTTCTCTGTTAGCCAGGGATCGATGCAATGGCTGTGATAAGCTGCAAAAGCAAAGTTAACGTGTTTAAATTTGAAATGCCGTTACAGTTGCAATCCACTTACGATGCGAACAGGGCAGCACGCGCAGCTTGTCGTCCTCGACAAAGTCGTCGAGACAGATCACGCAGGTCTCGTACTTGATGCTGGTATTGTTTTTGGTATAGCGCAGCACAGGAATCTTTTTCAGCATGCTCTTGGGCAAACGATAACGACGCAAACGGCGCTGCTCCCGTATGCATTTGTATATCATGTACACAATCTGGACACAAACATAGAAGCAGGTTAGGATTATATGCCAGTAATTGATAAAAGAAGACGACATACCATAATGAGGAAACACAGTGCAATCAGTATGGAAAATGGCAATATCAGCTGAGTGTTTATATTAAACGGCAGCTCGTCGTTAATGATCAGCACCACCTCGGGCGTAAAAAACGATAATAATGTCTTGCCGGTCGTAAGGCCCACAAAAACGGAGGGTATGTGTATGCCTGAGGCATTATTGGCGGTCATTTGTTCTGAAAAACATTCAAAAGGCTTGTGATTAAGTTGTCTACATTTGTGTCAAAGTTCATTTTACAAAAGGAAAACTGATAACTACTCACAATCAAATTAATGAAAAATTGTGGAAAATTTAATTAAATTAAAGTTTTTTATATTAAATATTTGCAATCTAAACAAAATTCGATCCTTCTGTGTGCTTTGTAGCCGTTTTCGGCATACAACTACTAGACAAATAAGTTCGCCATTTTTCCCCAAACAAAAAAAAATATGTGCAGATATGTCACCGTCTTCGCTGGTCTACAAAAGAACCAGGTGAGTTTTCCTATCAGACGTCATACCTAGCTCGTCGCCTTCATTGTTGTAGATGATCACAGCATAATACGTTGCATTCTGAGCCACGCGCACCTTGCGCTCGAATGTGCAATCGCCGCCGCTGTGCAAGCAGAAAAAGATTTCGTCACAATTCGATTGGATTTTCAACGAGTACAATTTCACTTACCGCGACACAATCGCCCCAAACTTGGCGCCAATCGGATATCCGGTGTGTGGTGGTAATTTCAAAAAGTCACAGCCGTACGCATTATTTGTATCGTGCGGCACCACAAACAGCCGCAAATTGTTGCCAACGATGGGCGGTCCGAATGTTGCTGGCAAATCGTTGAACTCCTCAATCAGCTGTGCGGAAAAATTAGGGTTAGTATTTAGAAATTAAAGACACATGTCGGTCACGATTGAGAGATCCAGAGAATTGGGAGCTCTTAAAACTGTGATGTCACAATATCGGTATTCTGTGTGCACTTAAAGCGATATAACGACTAAAGTAGGCAAGCTATCTTAATAAAATTTTGTATATATCCGTAGTATTAATGCACACAGCACATATGTATTAAAAATGTCCTGATCGGACGACTATATCCTATAGCTTCCATAACAATAATCAGACAAAAACTTCAAGATTTAAATAGGCGTTGATCTAATTACAAATTTCGCGCATTATTAAGTCCAAATTATTATTTATTAATTATTAATTGTCCAAAAACTTTAAATACCCGGACAATGGTTTTAGCTAAAAATAGAACGGGTCCCAAGTGCAACGCAATGTAAACAAAGCACAAACCGATATTGTGACGTCACGCTCTTTCGTTTCAGCGCCGAATAACGGATTAGATCTCTCAATAGTGGGCGTCGGTGGAAGGGACTTGCCTGTGTGGTGGCGCGTCTGTAGACGAGCACGTGGGCATCGAGGACCGCTTGTTGGCAGACCAAACAGAGCCCGAGCAATGCCAGCTCCAGTGTGAGACAATGCTTCATAGCCATGCTAGTTGCTGCAGCTGCTCTGCCCGGGATTACGAATCGAACTCAAGCTAACAAAAAAACTGCTGCTGACAAACTGTTATTAAACTGTTGTTTTGCTGTTATTTGCTTGGTTTGTTGTTGCTGCGTCTGCTGCTGCTGCTGCTTGCGATTGTGGCTGTTACCATTTGCACTATTCGCATGTCTCATCTGTGCGGATCAGGGCGAGTGTTTTGGTGCTGGCCTGCAAAACAAGTGCATAAATGAAAAACCATAAAAGACGAGCTCAACTCAATGCAAACAAACAGCGTCGGCCAGAGCTACGCCATTGCCCGCTGATAAGATAAACGCGTTTTGAATTGTATATACACAATTTTATATATATATACACATATATGTGTGCGTGTGTTTGTGTGTGTGGTCCACATTTTTGTTTTCTTTTTCTATGCCTTTTTTCCCGTTAGTTCGGTCGCCGCAATCAGCTGTTCGCTTTTTGTTGACAATACCTTAGTGCTGACACTTTAACCAATAGTTTCGTGCGTTTATTTTCGATTCGAAACAGCCTCTTATGTAACGGTTTAATAGAAATGTGTCGTTTTGTTTGAAATTATTTTGATTGAGCGGGTCATTTATGTGAACTAATAAACTTATTCAGTAGTTATTTTGTTTTTATTCATTGAATTGATTTACAAGGGCTCGTTGCTTTATGATCAATTGAACGAAACTATTCAGTTGGCCAGCTATTCAGCTAATTATGAACTACACAATTCGTTCAGTCGTTCATGAATGATAGCCCGAACAACTAAATAACTGAACGAAGCCTATTGTTCATGATCATCTGGCAAACTGAACGAAACTACTGAATTTGTTTTTGACTCGAAACTGAACAATTGAACTTATTCAGCAAATTGAACTAGAATTCGCCACTCAACAGTTTAACTCTTATACAGTGCAGCACAGTGGGGCAAACAGCGAACGCACTCCGCTGCACTCTACGCGCATATATTCATTTTAAAGCGTTGATTTGATTGTGTTTAATTTGTATCAATTGAAATCTGGCAACATTTTCCTGAATGATATCTGCATAATTTAGCGCGCAAGTGAAATGCTTCATGCTTCGCAAATCAGCAGCTGCCGATGCCGAAGTGAAAATAAAGTTTAGTGAAAAGGTTTGGTCAGCCGGCAAAATGAAAACACACACACACACCCTCACAATGAGTCATCGCCAGTTGGACGATAACGTTTGGGCAGAACTTAAAAGGTGTAATTGCAATTTGGTCGAAGCTGCGCGAAACAAATGTGGAAAATTTATGTGATATAAAGTCAGAGCTGATAATACATTTGGCATACATGGGGCAGGCGCAAAAATGTCACTAATTTTTTGTATTAAATGCATAATTAAATAAAGAACGTCACATGTAATTAACACATCGTGCCCAAACGAACCAATACAAATGTGACATTAATGAGAACGTGACTTTGTTTTTATTGTATAAGCAAATAGTCAAATATGTTCTTTACATAAATAAATACACAAACACAAAGCCTGCTAACATACACACATATCTGTGTATTTGCGAAAAAGTGTGGATTAGTCTAAAGCTCCAATTATAAGTGAAGGAGTGTGATAAATATTTTTATTATACCAGGCTTACCCTAATGCGATACACTCAGAATGTGCAGCTGGTCACACCAGAAAATGCATGTTTCGACATATTAATTCCGTGTCCCTTTTGCTGCTTGGGCATGCAAACAAAAATTACATTTAGAACAAGCACGCACACGCACACACACATTTAATCGCAGCGCCACCCACCAGATATACATACATTAACACTCACACTGCCTTGAACTTTACACATGCACAAACTTAAGCGTCAAGGTTTTTACAAACCGTTAATCCTGTTAAAAGGAAAAAACAGAAACCAACAGGTGAAAAACACAGTTCGACACACTGCAAATCAGCCAATATTTGATTTAATTGAAATCGGCACAAAAGCTTAATATTAAACTGCGTATGCTTTTGTTATGCTTTCAGACGCTTGTGTGAGTATTGTGTGTGAGTGTGTGTTGGTGTGCGAATAATTTTATCTCAGAAAGCAGCTGGCGCTGAAGTTTCACAATCGATATAATTTTACAGTGCTACTCACTTGTGTTTATATTGCTTATTCGTATATTTCAACCGAATTTGGCTACAACTGTTTGCTGGCCGTTGTGCTGTTTTCTATTCTTTTTCTTTCTTTTTTTAACACTCGCTCATTCTCATTCGTTTTTGTTCGTACTCGTCGCCATTGCAATTGCGTTGCAGTTAATTATGTTTTCTGTGGCACGATGCACACACCACGCACTTGATCGTCTTAGCAAATGGTCTGGGAATTGTTGTAATATTGCTGATTACACATTTTACGCCACCTTAACTTTGATTATTTAAGATGTATTGTGGTTTAGAACTCAGCGCAGGGCTCGGACCGTCCAGTGTGACCATTGTTATATCGATGATTTTACACATAACACCAATCGATTCATCATTATTTATTTTGCTTCTGTGGGTATTCCCATATGTCTACGAAGGAAATCAAACTAAATTATCAAAATAATGTTTATTTTTTACAGTAATTGATGTAGTGTATAGGATCTGAATCTATTGCTATTTTGATTATTCTAAAATAAAAGCTAATCACGGTTAATTGTTATATATGGATGCAGAATAATAACGATTATTTTTCTTTGCTGGTGTAAAAGATATCGATATGTTTACGATATCCTTAGACGTTCTCTAGCACTATTTCTGTTAGCCGGGCGGTTAAATCAAAATTTAAAAATAATGGCCAACCAATGCAAGTTTGTTGGAAATTCGTAATATTCTCACGATTCTTAAACAATATTTTTCAAACAATACTATCTATATTCAAATATATACAATTTAATATTATCCTAGTGTGGAAGTGGCGTATTTTCGAACTGAAAATTGTGTACGAAATGAGTGAAACGAATTACAAAAATTGTTAATTTTTAATAAACCAGTTTAGAGACAGGGCACTGGCAACATAAAATATCCAATGCATGCATCTAAAAGCGATGCAATTATTTAATCCATAAATACATTTTGCCCTGTATGGTGTGCTTGACAGGATTAATTTTCTTCAGTATCTTGGTCATGGTCTCGACCAATCGATCGCTCGAGACACCCGTCTTTTTGTTTTTAAACTTGGTCAGCAGCTCGGTGGCTGTCAGGGGCTTACGCTTGAGATACCGACGCACTGCCTCCTCGGTAATGCCATAATCTCTGCAAGAACATAGTAAAGCATCATCAATTAAACGCCTTTGAAATCCATGAAATACTTACTCCACTTTGTTGCTGACCACGCCTGCAAACGAGGATGGCAGCGAGTTGCTCAGCTCGCTCTTGGGTCGCTTGGCCGGCGTGCTGTTGGGACTGTTGCTGGTGTCGGAGCCGGTGAGATCGCTGGGCAGGCTGTTCATTTTGCGCTTGCTGGCGTCGTTCGTTAGCGTGGGCGTGGCCGAGCGTGATTTGTTGGCATTGCTGCCGCTGGCGCTGGCTTTGTTAGCCACATCCTTATCCTTGTCTTTATCTTTATTGGATGCGGACTTCTTCTTGGTCGGTCCATTGCTGAGATCATCTTCGGTGTCTGTGCTATCCGAGCTGAGATCCGTCGATGAATCACTGCCATTTGTCTTTGATTTCTTGTCGTCTTTCGATTGTTTCTTTTTCTTTTTGTCCTTGGCGCTCTCGTCTTTGTTCTTCTCCTTCTTTTTTTTCTCGTCGCCGTCGTCCTTGTCGGATTCATCCGATTTCTTCTCTTCATCCTCTTCCTCGTCAGAGGTGAGCAATTTGCGCAGTGCATCCTCTTCAGCCACGCCTTTCATGTCCTTCACCATCTTCGACTCCGGATCAGGTTCACTGTGGAAAAGTTAAATAAAGAATATTTAATGTTAATTTGTTAAGTCTCTCTTATGCATTTGTATAAAAAAATATTTTTTTGTTAAAGTTCCAGTTGTCAATGTTTCAAGTGTTAAAGTAGAAGAAACTACATAAATAATTTCCAACTTACTCTTCGCTGGAACTGGTATCGTAGTCCATTTCGCGACCCTCTTCGTCGCCATCGTCAGACTCCTCGAACGCCTCATCGTCCACGTCGCGCTTCTTCTTTTTTTTATCCGCACCCTTTTTGCCCTTCCCCTTCTTGGCGCTGCCGCCATCGTCGCTGTCCTCCTGCTCCTTTTTCTTCTTCTCCTCCTCGTCGTCGGAATCGGACTCGTCCTCGGAGTCAATCCACTCATCCATGTCGGTGATTTTTAGCTCCTTGGACTTCTTGGTGGCGGCCTTCAACAGTTTAACCTCCTCGGGATCCTGTTCCTCTTCCTCGTCGCCGCGCAAGCGTTTGCGCAACATAAGGGAAAAATAGTTCATCACCTTTTTGCGGCGTCCGAACTCCTGTTCGGCCTCTTCCGCTGACAGGGACTTGTAGCGCTGTATGGGCTGGAAGTTGTACCACTCATTCAGCGGATAGGCTTCGATGGCGCCGTCCGGGGCGTGCGTGAAAACGTAGAAGGCGGCATTTTCGCCCACTCCGCCCTCCCGAATACCTTTGAATTTCTTGCCTGTCTTGCCGCCCACTTTGAGTATCCATGGCTGGGCTTCTGGTCGATATTTGCGCGCGATGATGCCAAACTTCTTGCGACGCGCCTCCTCGCGCTGATCCCGATTGTACTCGGAACCAGCGCCAAATTTCGGCTGCTCCTCATCCATGCCCCTGAACTCTTTCATGTTGTTCTCTCGCTCCAGTTTCACGTTGCGCCACTGTGCGAAATCCACATTGAGCGTGGCATTGAAGCGCATCACATGGTGCTTCTTGCGCATCTTGGGCACCCGGATCTTAAACTCCTGCACATTGCCACTCGCTGCGGCTGAACTGGCGGCCACTGCGTTTGCGGACGTGGTGCTTCCACTGCTGCCGGACTGGAATTCGCAATGCATTGCATTCAGTGTGAGAGGTTGTCAAGCGTGATGCGCACTTTACTTACTGTCGATTTGGGTGCACTCGACATGCTTGAATTATGAAATTAATATTTATTTCACTGACTCCTTTGTATAAACGAAATTAGTTTCCCGGCCGATTGTTTGGTAATACCAAACTTGTATATCGATACTTGCTTTCGAGCATTTGGTTCGATATTTTAATATTTTTGATGGCAGTATTAAAATACCTACTGCTGTATTAATTTAAATCATAGTTATTTATATTGTCGCTTAATATATGCACAATTAGTTTTAAAATATTCAACCCGATATAAGTTTTGATATTTCTCGAATCTAATGAAAGATTTACCAAATTAATGAGCTGAAAGAAACAATAATTATATACATAGGGATCCTTTTTATTGCATAAATTGAAATATAATTTATTGTATACCTGTAATTTAAACGATGCATAGAACTATGAACGATGAACAATGAACTATAAACTGGGTCGTGGTTCATTCCAACTTTGTTCAGAACGATTCGATACAACTCTAGCCGATACTTTCGTCTCTAGCCGCAGTCCATAATATTGTGTATTTTCAATTAAATTTTGTTTGTTTGCTTGACTACAATTCTAAACAAGTATGTCGCGAAATAGCGTGCTGACGGATGAGCAAAGCAAGCTAAATGCTCGCCTGGAGGCACACATGGTCTACATATGCCCAGAATGCGGCAAAGCGTTTCGCACCCAAGCCGAGTGGCGGCAACACCTGAACACGGTATCAAAAAATTAACAAAATATTTAGTTCTTGATTTTTCACATTTTCTGTATCAATTGCAGAAGCACGACTACCTTAATAAGACCTATGCCGATTTTAATTTCATTCAAATCGATGAGAACTTCCACGAGTGCCAGCTGTGCTTCAAGTGGGTGGAGAATGCACACAAAACGATCGCCCTACTGCAGTATCATTATTTTATGCACCTGGATCACCGGGAAACCTACCGATGTGTGCACTGTCGTCTGGCGTATACGAGGCGACGTGCGTTGAACGATCATCTGTTGTCCACTCACATCAAGGAAATCGAAAAGTACGAGGCAAAGCTGAAGCAGGTGAAGCGCAGCCAGGAGGAGAAGGCACCGAAAAATAAAGGCGGCCGGCCAACGCGCAAGCGCAATGATCTGTTGCAAAAGGCGCTGATGGACATTGATCTTCAAGCTGAAGATCAGGATGTGGCAGCGCCAGCGGCAGCAGGTGCAGCAATCCCTGCTGCAGCCAAAGCCAAGCCCAATGATAGCGAACAGGCGCTAGATCGCTGCTTGGATGCCTACGAGGACATTGTGCGCAAGGAACAAGAGCAGCACCAGCCGCAGGATGTGGAATACGAGGCGGATTTGGATGCACTGTGCCAGGAGTTCTTCGAGGAGCGGCTCGATGTCAGCGCCAAAGTGACAAAGCCAGCCGAAGCGCGCACCCAGCCCAACAAGGAGGTGGTGATCATTGAAATTGATGCGCTGGGCGAAGAAGAAGTGGACAAACTGAAAAAGAAAATGAAAACGGAACCGGAGACAGATTCGGACTTAACGCCGTCAACCAAACGACGACGTCTGTCAACCACACCCGATCGGGATGGTGATGTAGAGATCTCTACCAACGGCCTGGCGAAACTAATTTCGTATTTATGTCCAAAGTGCGGCAAGGAGATTAGTTCAATGGATGGCTGGCGCAGTCACGTCTTCAAGAAGCACAATTTCGAGCACTTCATTGAGAACAGCTTCAAGATCAAGGACCGCCAGAGCATCTGCCTGCAGTGCCACGAGGTGCAGCCGACCACCAAGCGCTCCGAACTGCAAAAGCATTGCTTCAAGCATTTGCCCTACCGCTCGTACTTGAAGTGCACTCTGTGCGAGCGAACCAAGACGAGCATGTCCAAGATGTACAATCACATACGCTACAATCATCAGGACGAGCTGCAGCGCAAAAATAAGACCCAATTGCTGATCAAGCCAGAGCCCAAGTGGACGATGCCGCAGCGTTCCATCAAGCATCGCGAAAGTCCCGAACCCGTGCGCCGTCCAAGCGATCAGGATGAAGAACGCGTCTGCAAATATTGCAATAAAACATTTAAAACCCTCTGGCGCTTCGAACGTCATGCGATGCTATGCAAGGCGATAATTGCGCCCAAACCCACGCCGGACATGACGGCTGATGCGCTGCTAAGGCACCTGCGAGAAGGACGATCGCGCATGAATGCCATATGGCAGAATATCAAAATGGAGGCATATTAGCCGGAGAGTTTTGTATCTAAAGTCAAACTGTATGATAGTATACATTTTTTGTATACATAGAAATCGGACAATTTATTTTCTATGCACTAGGCGAATAATTATAATGAAATCTAAAGGATCATAAAGCAATGTGTCCTTGCGAGCCACATAACCCAACATACTCACAAATTTTACTTTGCGCTTATTTGTAAAGCTTAGCCGCAGGCCAAAGCATCCAGTGCTATTTAAAATAGTTATATTGATAGTTTATAATTATTATAATCGAGCTGTCCCAGGCACGAATTGTCTTAGATTTGTTGGCACAATGACTGCAAACCGGTTTTGAACCGAACCAGCTCGAAATCAGAACTCCGATATTTGTAAAATCAAAAACCGAACCAGCTGCCCTAAGTTTCAGACAAGTCCCAATCTGAAGTAAATCATTTTTTCTTTTACATTGGTTTGGTTGAATTTCAGAAAACCGCAAAATTTCAATCTCAAAAATTTTTGTTGCCTGACCTCAGAGGCTAAATGACTGAGTATTCGCTAGAATAGAATATTCTCACTTTTAACAAAAAAACACCAAAAAAAAAAAAAAGACCACTAAATATTTTTCAAAAAATAAATATAGTTTTCTCGGTAATACCGTAAGGCAAGGCATTAGTTCGAACCGTGAACCGTGGCTAATACGCATTCGGGTATAAACAACATAAAAATTCCCTTTAGTTTGTCGAATTTTAATAAGTAACTCGATGTTTTCAAGATCTATCCATCTGAAAATTCCTTCTTTTTTTTAATTAGAAAATACATTTATAAATATTAATATTTCGCATTCATATTTATTTATATTGGTCAAAGCATTTAAAACGAAATTTCGTTATAAATTAGCGACGAACTGTGCGCCATTTAGCTGAGCCACGCTTGTGGTTTCCGGTTATTTCGGTTCTTGAGTTGACTACGGGACCAGTTCGCAGTGTTATAGATGACTTGCCACGATTGCTAAAGGGTCTAGCGCGATTTTGGATAGCCATCTCAATGTGTTGGGTGCGCTTGTGAAGAAGCTCTTCTGCCTCATTCATTGTTGGTGGCTTATCGACGTCCACTTCATGGTTCATGGTTATTACCACAACATTCCAACGCTTGGCACTTGTGGTCGCTCTCCTCATCTGATGCAAAAACCTATAGAATTTGGTGCGCCAATATTCGCTTTCCTTTTCTCTGTCGTCCAATTCTTTATCAGTCGCAGCTGAAGTATTACCGGCATCCGGGATAAACACAGGCTTATTAGGATTTCCATCGAGAAGCTTATATCGTTCCTCAGAATCGCTGTCTTCATTTTGACGTTGCGTATTTCTCAGATGCACTTTACCACTGCTTTTGGTTCTCGCATCGTTGGGCTCCTTGGGCTCGTTGGGATCAGCGCAAAGATATTCAAACTCGGGATTTTTGCCCGACACGCAACCTTCCCCCGGATGGATGCTGCTATTGAAGACTGGCCGGAACACAACGGGCGCTTGATCGTAGTTGCAGGTGAAAAAAGTCTGCAGCCAGCTATTTTTGGACTGCTGCAGGGCGGCGCAACCCACTCGCCGGCTATTCTCGTACATAAGCTGCACAAAGTTTTGTATGGGCTTACTAGAAAAAGCAGAGTCCCATGTAAATTTTGAAAACTTAACTTTAGATCTTACTTATGTTTAACCAAAGACTATATAAATACTAAGATGCATAGCGCCAAACAACAACAACAAAGCTCTCACAACTTAAAGAGCGCAAAATGCTAAAAATAACTCTCTAATCGTGAGCTCGCACGCCATTGGCTGTTAAATAGCGCTATTTGGATAGCGAAAAGCCACACTAGAAATGTTGCCTTGCATTCAAATTTATGGGCGTTGCTCATCTTAGTATTTAAATGGTCGTTGGTCTTACCCATGTGGGCCCGTATAGTTGGCAATGTCGTCCATCGTGGCGGATTTCTCCTCGGTAAACCACAATGCAGTTTGACGTTTCATAACATCCTTCAGATTGTCCACTTTGCCCTTTTGTCCCAGATAGGAGACGCTCTGGCCAACGTTTTTAAATAGCTTCGTATTGCGGCAAGGATCATGGTACAGTTTACAACGGCGGACATTCATCTCTGCGAAATAGGCCAGCTCGTCGTCCCACACCAGGGTGGGCATCTGGGCGGCTCCAACTAGGCCCTTGAAGCCGCGTGCCACCTTATTGCGCAGTTCATTTAAACGCTTCAATATGATCTTCTGCTCTTCGCCGGTGAAGGTGATCGGATCAGCATCCAGCATACACCTTTTGCCATATTGCTGCAAGCGAAGCGTATCGAATAGCGTATCATTGTCAATTGTCCGGGACTACTTACGCCCGTCTTCATTTTGCAGGCCACATGGTCATGGCCTTGGCACAAGCTGGGATCGCAGTAATTCGTCTCGCCGAAGCCCTTGGCTCGAACCACACAGATTACCCAGCACAAGGACGCAATTGCAGCAAGCAACGACATTTTGCGGAGAGCTCTCGTTTCGATTTGAGGTCAGCAGGCATTTCTGGCTGGCAATTTAGTCTGGATACATAATCCATGAAATCGCAATTAAAAGCTGGGACGGACTGCCGTTGCAACTGCTCACAGAATCGGGTGTAGCCGACTGCGCGCTCCTCTGTTCACAGTGTGTGAAGCACGATTGAAGGTTATTGAGTAATAAGTAATTAGACTTTGCAAAGCACTACAACATATTATGTTTGCAACTTTATTGTCGTCCTTAAGTATTTTGAGTAACTTTAGCGTTAAAATTTCCAAAAATATCATCTCTTTAAATGCTGTTTACAATATTCCCAAATAAACAAAGAACCAGTCACATGCACATTTAGGGATCGCACCATACCAAACTGTGGTATTTCGACGGCAAAATCTAATAACGCTATTAAATCCACTGGAATTCCATGTTTTTCATGGCTATAAGAAATATATAAAATTGATTGTTAACATATATGGGAAAAGAATTTTATGTAAACAGACTTACCCCAATAGCAAACAACACTTTTCAGGAAATTTAAAATTTTCAAAACTAGCGCTATGCGCTGTTTGTTCGGCACCAACAATTTTATATCCCATCGATTGTTTCGCAATCAAAAACTCGGCCAGCCCAATCGGCTTCACTTCAACAATATTTAGTGTCTTCTCAGCAGTCATGCTGTAAGAGAATGGGATCAAGTTACAAATTCGATTCATTCATATAAAATATTATATGTACATACCTTAAATTCGTAAAATCACTTTTTTCCGCAAACGATTTGGCACCCAAAATCAACGTTTTGACGCCTAATACCTCACAGGTGCGCGCTAAGCCGCCAAGGTTGGGCAACTTATCTATAAGAGAGGCTACGACTATTAACTCCCGTTCATTCAATTGTCCTTCCGTTTTGGCCAAGTCATTATCTGTATATATATCGTTGATGGGATTCATTTTCCGCTGTACATTTAAATTGGCTGTCTCAACAAGTACATCGGGAATAATTGTTGCTGGAGTCTTTCTAGATTTGAAAGCAGTTCGTGACGCTTCTATACTGACTCTAAGATTATAATCAAAAACCATTAAAGGTTTGTCAAGTTCATCAAATGGCGTATTTGTCATATACAAGATAACATCAGCAGGGAAATCGTGCTCGGAAATTATTTGCGGTAATAAGAGACGCGTCTCGTTTTCCAACTCTTCCAACTTAGCACCCAAAGTCATTTCAATGCTCGTCTTCAATGCATTCAGTATTGGCAATTCATTTCTAGAAAATTTAACTAATTAGTTTTATTTTAATTTAATTGATATTAATTCAAATACCTGAAGTCTTCAAATTTAATTGCAAGCTTATACAGAACCAGCTGGGCTAGGAGACGGGTTTGAAAATGTGCTCCCATTGTTTGTGGCAGCAGCAAGGCCACGATTTGTTGCACATGCTGCAAGCTCAGATCTGTCCAATTGCGCATGCAATATATGTGTGCGATGGAAATGATCGACACTTGCTGACTAGGTTTGAGCGTTGTTAACGACTGCATTCGATCCAACAGCAGATTCAAGCTGGGCAGCAACTGAGCCACAAGACACTCGTACATGTAACTGATGTTCAGCTGGTCGTTGGGCGCCAGCACTGCGCTCCACATCTCATCGGACCATTTCATTTGATTTTTCATCATCATCAGTGCTCTGGCAATGCGTACTTTGATTCGGTGCTCCTTGCAGTTTTCGAAATAGCGTGGTTTCTTTATTGTCAACTCCGCGTTGTTGCGCTGCAACTCAGCACAGATGACATTAACATTTTCCTGTGACTGTTGTTTGGCAAAAGCTATATATCTATTTCGTAAGGCTACATCATGGAATGGACCGCTGATAATGCTGTCGACATAGGTGTCTTCGATGCTGTAAATGGTACATATATACTTATATTAATATAATTACTTTAGATCGATGCTGGGACAGCGAACTTACCGCGCATCTCCCGTGCTGATTTCGCCATCTAATATGCCTTTCACAATGAAGGAATTGGGCACGTCTTTACTATTGCTTAATACCGCCGTAATTATCCATTCATGGCGATTATTAATCATATCTGCCAGGAGTTTTTCTCTTTCGGCATCGTTTAGATACTTGGCCGCATACTTGACAATGCTCACAGCGCTGAGAATGTAAAAAATATGTAAAATATATAATGCAAGTGGTTTTTTAGTGATCCATGTTAGTAGATAATGCACTGGTAAGCTGGTTCTGGGTCAGTCGTTGGTTTATTGAACCAGCAACAGCAACAATGTATAAAGCACCAAAAAAGTGAGCAGGTTGTCTGTATAGCTACTTCAAGAGCCTCCCGGTTCTATTATCAGCAGACTTTTTCGAAGCTTGAACTTGTTGAGAATTATACGAGTCGAACAACGATAAAAAAACAAGTAAGATGGCTCTAGTCGGGTGCCCCCGACTAGGAGACCCTGAACACAGCGGCGAGCTGCCGTTACATACATTTAAACCTCGTTGCATTATACAAATCGATTTTTATCGATAATAATAAAACGGAGCAAGATATCGAAAAAAAAGATAAACTTGTACTGCGTATGGATTAGGAGAATCTATAGTCTTCAGTTTAGGTTTCTAGCTTTTGTAGTTTCTGAGATCGCTGTGTCTATAAAGACGGACGGACGTATGGACAGACGGACGTGGCTAAATCGACTTAGCTCGTCGTGCTGATCAAGAATATATATACTTTATGGGGTCGTAGAAGCTTCCTTCTGCCTGTTACATTCATTTGCACAAAACCATTATACCCTTTTTACCCATTTTCAATGGGTTCAGGGTATAAAAACAGCAACAGCAATTATACGCTGTTTTTGGCATACAACTGGTAGAGAGAGCTTCACCCGAGCTATAAAATATAATTATAAATATATACATATATATAATTATACTAGAATATATTTGTAGTGTGGCTTACGCAAGTTCACAGTGTTGATGTTTCCTTAACAAGGTTACCAAAGTGGCCAATACATTTGCTTCGTCTTCGATTCTAGTATCATTAACTTCCAATAGTTTGGATAAATGCTCAAACGTTTCTTGTGTGCCCCTTTCAAGAAGATCACATGGCTGCAACTGTAGCTTCTTCAATTGGCTCCAGCTTTTTAGGTTTTGCCGTACGAACCAATCTACGCAGTGCTCCAGAACAAAGGATTTCTCATCTTTAGTTTGACAGTTTAGTTGTTGAAGCAAATGTTGCTGTACTTCCGCCAAATTTTCGACCCTTTCAAACATTTCTGTATCCACATTATATTGACTGCTGTAGAAATTCAAACAGATTTGCTTTATATTTGGCTCCATGTGGGATAGCTGAAACAGTGGGAACAGGCGCCACCAGCCGTGTTGCGAGCTGGGCAACTTGCTCAATTGGCTCATCAGCTCAAATAGCAAGGCATTAATGCAGCCATTAGTAACAATAATTTCATAGCAGCGTTTGTTGAAATGAACGATCGCCTCGCCAATGTTGTCGCAATTTCGCATTTTGGACGTCAAGCGTTGGGCATCACAATATTCATCGCTGATGTTGAAAAGCGTCTCTATAAACACCAAATAATCGCCCAGTGACAAACTGTTTATGGTGGCCTGAAACATATCATTAAAATTAGATAATACACCTAATCCATTAACTTTTACAACTTACCTCAAAGAGCTGAAAAATTCGTTTGTTCGCTGCGTGTCGCAATTTGGCATTTCTCAAGGTGCGAACTCGTGCGCTGAGCTGCAGGAGCACATTTTTATTGGTGGATGCACCCTGCTCAGGCTGCATCACGCGTAGCCAGAAGCGCAGTGGAACAGAATGCCACGGCACCGTGACCAATGCCTCCAAAAACACTTGCGCCTCGGCCCGTGACATAAATGTATGCACAGCCAATCCCGACTGAAAAAAGGTTTCAACGCTGTACAGCTGCGTGCGATTTGTGGCGGCCAGGAATTCGGGCAGCAGGCTGAATCGGCACAATTTGGCTACGTCAAAGCGGGTGAAGAAATAATCCAATGTCCAGCGTAGCACTAATATGTTGCTGTCCTGCAGCAGTCGGGCATACAAAATGCGTAACCAAATTATCCACTCGTCCTTTGGATTGCCTGCCACAAGGCGGGGCAGGAGCGTGCTCAGCGTGGGCAGCACCAGATGCGACTGCTGCTCCTCCAGGGTCTCCATAATGACCACGTAAGCGGACCAAAGCTGTTCAGTGCACTTGAGAGTCTCGAGTAATGTGTTCTCCCCCTGCATTAGCATTAGCAGCTTCCTCATGAGAAAGTACGCAGACTTGCGGTGCTCGCGCACCTCGGATTGCAGCATAACCTGTATGAGAGAGTGTAGCTCGGCGGAGCAGGCGCACTCCTCGCCCAGTTCGCGCACAAAGTCATCGAAGAGCTGCACGAGAATGTGGCCGGCGTGCGGCTGCCGCTCGCTGCTCAGGCTCAGCGACCAGAGCTGACGCAGCAGGAATTTGCCATCGATACGTGGGAATTTGCGCACATGGATTTGCACACAGACGAGCACATTGGCCACCATCTGGCGGTGCAGGCGGCCACCGTCGTCCTTGCTGTCGGCGATGACCACCGCAATGAGTTTGTGAAATACCTTCGGGCCAAATTTCACGTTCCACTTGTTGTTACCCTGCAGCAGGTTGTAGATGCACTGCAGCACACGCCTGAGCGCCAAATCGTTGTCCTTGTGCATGTCAATTAAATCGTTCAGCAGCTCATCCAGCTCGGCAATCTCGCCCAATAAGTTTTGGTTCTGAATATAAGTCTCGACCGCCTGCACAACCGCGTGCGTTGCGGTCGTTGTGGTTGCTTTTGTGCAGGGCAGCGACATTTTAATGTTTGAACTTAACTTAAGCTAATTACAAAATAATATGCTTGTCTGCTGCAGTTTTGTAAATGATTAATTTCAACTTGTTGCTTCTGCTATTTCACAAATAAAACAAATTGTTGTTTATTTATCGACAGCTTATCGAGTCACATTCGATTGTTCTTTAGCTGATCTAAAATGTGCAGTCTAGCAGCGTTGAAAATAATAAAATGAATAAAATGTGATCTTTTCAAACTTATATTTTATTGCCAATGCGGAGAACATTTCTAAAATAAATAGAAACAGCACGTAATATTTTAAATTTTAATGTTATATCGCTTGTTTACTTATCGGCAGTAATCGAAAACATTCGATTGGTGTTTAGATGATCTAAAACTTGCAGTCTGGCAACGTATAAAAAATAATATTTGAACTTTTCAAAAATGCCGTTTCATTTAAAATAAATATCACTAACACGTAAAGTTAAAACTTCTTCAACTTTTATATTCAAACGAATCAATTAAAAAAAATTTACACAATACATAATTTAATCTAGCTAATCATTTGAATCTATATAAATATTTTTTAGTGAAGAGGTTTTTCTGCGCGGTTCTAGGCTCTGTCTAAAAAATTTGTTTTGCATTGGTAATTTTTGACCGGACTATTTTTGCCTACTTGCACTCGTCGTCTTTCATTTTATTCGCCTTAGCCAATATGCACTTGCATTTTCTGACCGCTTCCTCGTCTGCATGCATTTCGGCCTCTAGTCGCTCTTGTCGTTGTTTGGCCAGCTTTTTACACTTTTCGATCTGCTCGGCTGATTTGGTTATATCCGGCTTCTTTTGGCAACTTTTCCGTTTTTCCCTTTTCACTGCCTCGGCCTGGGCGACCTTTGCTTGTGCCTCTGCAATTTCTTTGCATTTTGTCTGCATAGACTTTTGCTTGGTGTGCAGCAGGCGGAAGGATATCTTGTCTGCCTCCAGGGCATTCACAATCATGAGTGTTATCGCCTCGTCCATATCCAAGAGTTTCATCTTTGTCATTTGCTTGATGCCTACGTTCAGAATATGCGCAAAATCGTTACACCCATTGACCATCTCCTGGGGGACCAGCGGGTAGACACCACGGAAAATTACCGATTGCCGTGCCACCCTCGGTCTGCCCGTGAGAAAGACAATCGGACAACGCGGTCGAAACTGGCTGATTAACTGAACCAAGAGCGGACATGGGCTGGCCACAACAATGGCCTTGGCCTGGCCCAAGGTGGCGATCTCAGTGATGCCCGAAGTTATCGCCGATATGTTGTCGGACGCCATCGACTTTACGACGCTCTTCACCTCGCTTTGCAGGTGCTCGTACCACAGGACGCTCTCCACCTTGGCGCAGATTTTCGACATGCACCTGACGCACTCCACTGCATATTTGCCCTTGGCGGTCTCACCGGACAACATGACACAGTCGGCGCCATCGAAGATGGCATTGGCCACATCGGAGGCCTCGGCGCGCGTTGGTCGCGGCTTGGCCACCATCGATTCCAGCATCTGGGTGGCGCAGATAACGGGCTTGCCCGCCTTGTTGCATTTGGCAATTATCGACTTTTGGGCCAGTACCACTTCCTCCGTCAAAATCTCGATGCCCAGATCACCGCGGGCCACCATAATGCCGTCTGAGGCGGCGATGATGGCGTCAATGTTTTGCATGCCCTGTTGATTCTCAATCTTCGATATGACTTTGATGTGCTTTCCCTTGGGTCCGAGTATCTCACGAATTTCTCCGAGCGCCTTGGCATCCCGTATGAATGAGGCAAAGACCATGTCCACATCGTGCTCCACACCAAACCGCAAATCGGACTTATCCTTCTCGGACACGCTGGGCAAATCGACGGGAATACCAGGCAGATTGACACCCTTGCGTGAGCCCAGCTTGCCGCCATTGACCACCTCGCAAATAATCTCAGCGCCGCTCACCTCCTTCACCCGCAGCGAGATGAGGCCGTCGTCCACAAATATCAAATCGTTGGCCTTGACAATCTTTGGCAACTTTTCATAGTCCACATACAGGGCATCCTTGCTACCCTTGGTCGCCAGGCTCTCATTGGTGGAGAGCTTAATTTTATCACCTTGCCTGAGCTCAATTTCCGCCGTGTCGCTGCCTGAAATCTGGCCCGTACGTATCTCCGGCCCCTTGGTGTCCAATGCAATTGCCACCGGCTTGTGCACGCCCATCTTATGCGCATAGCACTTGATGGCCTGACGGGCCGCCATGATGGTCTTGCAGTGGTATTGGTGTGAGCCGTGCGAGAAGTTTAGACGGACCACTCGCAGCCCGGCATCGATGAGCTTGACCAAGGTCTGCGCGCTATTCGAAGCTGGGCCAATGGTGCAGACGATGCCGCTCAAGGGAAGGGCCAAAGGCGGCGCATTGAATTGCAATCGCGATCTGTAGTCCAATTGCGAGACAAACGGACCGCGATCCAGCTTCACCTTACATTTCGTTTTCTAAATGTTACAGTAATTAGTTATCCCTTTTCAGTTAGAGCCCACACTTGAGTCGCTTACAGTTTCCGCCTTGGCATCCTTCGAGTAGCTGGCGGCGTCCACAGGTGCCCGCGGCGGCTGGGCGAGCGAGGGCGCAGACGCACGGAGTGCGAACCGCCCAATGAATGTGACGAGTGTCGAAATTTTGATAGCTTCTTTCGAAAATGTTAAATAATAAAAGTTTCAATTCTGTATCATTCGATTTTGAATTGAAAAGCATCGTTGCTTAAATCGGAGCTAAAAGTCGTTTCATAGTGTGCTATTTATGTATGTATCTGACCTAGATCAATGTTAGCCCATTTAGCCCATCAATTGCCATTTTAATTTCAAAGCTTTGCATATTCTGGCAAATACAATCAATAAATTATTATTATTATTATTCTCATTCTCGAAGTGAGTACGGTTTATTGGGTTTGTGCATTGTCCGTTTTGCTGTCCGTCCGTCCGTCTGTCTGTCCCATTAGGGGCGTGGAAATTCAATAAAATCGTCATATCTCCCTCAGTCTTAAAGCTATATACACAACGGGAGGCAGATTGCTGAGAATCTCCTTTAAAGATCGCACAATATATTTTTTGGATACACCAACTGGGTGCGTTGCGATTAAATAAAATCTATATATTTGGGACAGCTAGAGACACGAAATATCATTTAATTTAAACTGAAAATAACCATAATAATTAAGACCATTTTCGTCTGTTTTAAGTTGTTATTATACGGTGAACGAGTATTGCGCAGTCGGCTACACCCGACTGCAATGTTCTTGTAATCATGGACTTGAAAAATGATCAATTCTAAAAGCTAAATTCTCTCTTAATAGTGAGAAAGCCCAATCCTTAAATAACGGGGTCGTCCAAAATCAGCTGTTGTGTCGAACTGATTTTGAAAGATCATTATGTGACTTACCGTGAGATCGAGGCATCTTTGGGCATAAATATGACAAGCATTAATGAGATATTGCTTAAACATTTTTGAACAATCGTTCAAAAGAAGGATCATGTCAATTGGAGCTCGAAATATGGTTCCATCGAAGGCAAATGTGTATTAATCTTCAAGGAGAATACTTTAAAAAACAAAAAGGCCAGATACATCAAAAGCAACCCTCGTATGTATACATATATAGTTTTTATTAATCTTTGTTACAATAAGAGAGTGCTATATTTAACAATGATAAATTATATCTGCATGTTGGTTTGGTGTGTGTGTATGTGAGCGGCTCCACGCCTGGTAGCCAATCTGTGGCCCTTTGGCAGCGGTTAAATGTATCCAATTTCGACTTCCGATAATCCGTATATATTTTTTGAGAATTTCTTGTAATAAATTAACTTGGTTAATAACAGTAATTGATGCCAGCACATAGCGCTTAGAACGCCGACACAGTGTGCCATCGTTATCCAGCCACAGCGACCAGGTTTATTCGACGGTACTGTAAAAGATATAACGAAGGATTAGCCAGGACTAGACTAATAGATTAGATTTACGTACACAATACGAATGGTGTTGGTGAAGCCGGAGCCCTGCTTCCAGCCGGTGACGATGACCACCGCGTCGCCAGCCTTGATGAAGCCGTTCTTCTTGCCCACTGTCAAGCCAAACTGGACACGCACATCGACATCCTTCAGCCAGTCGCCGATGGCGTCCTCTGCAAAAATCAGATTCATCAGATTCATCAGATTCACGTGCACGTGCAAGGTTTGTAAGCTTACCCTTGTAGATGAGTGGCACCAGGCCACGGTAGAGATGAGCCTGGCGAGCGGTCTGTGCGAAACGCGTGACTGCGATGATCGGGCAGCGTGGGCGATACTTGCTCACCAGGAAGGCGGACTTGCCGCTGGTGGTGATCACCACAATGGCGGCCGCCTTGGCCTTATTGGCAGCCTCGACGGCGGCAATGGCCGCCGCATGCGGAGCATCCAAAGTGTTTGCGGCGGCGGCGCGCACCAAATCGGTGAACAGATTCTGATGCCAGAGAGCAGCTTCGGCCTCCTTGCACGTCTTGGCCATGGTCAGCACACACTCCAGGGGGTATTCACCCTTGGCTGTCTCGCCGGACAACATGACACAGTCGGCGCCATCGAGCACGGCATTGGCCACATCAGAGATCTCGGCGCGTGTGGGACGCGGCTTCTTCACCATGGACTCCAGCATCTGGGTGGCGCAAATGACGGGCTTGCCGGCTTTGTTGCAGCGAGCGATCATGGCCTTCTGGGCCAGGAACACCTTTTCGGCGGGTATCTCGATGCCAAGGTCACCGCGGGCAACCATGATGCCGTCACCGGCCTCAATGATCTCGTCCAGGTTGTGCATGCCCTGCTGGTTCTCGATCTTGGAGATGATCTTAATGTTCTTGCCCTTCTCTCCCAGCACCTTGCGAATTTCGCTCAGAGCGGCGGCGTTGCGAATGAACGATGCAAAGATCATATCAACGTCCTGCTCCACGCCGAACTGCAAGTCGGACTTGTCCTTCTCGGACACGGCCGGCAAATCGACGGGTACGCCGGGCAGATTGACGCCCTTACGGGAGCCGAGAGCACCACCGTTCTCCACCTCGCAGGTGACGGTGTCCTTGGTCACTTCGCGCACCACCAGCGAGATGAGACCATCGTCGACAAAGACGCGATTGCCCGGCTTCACCACGTTGACAATGTTCACATAGTCCACGTAGACAATCTCGAGGGAGCCCTTTTCGAGGTAGTCCTTGTTGGTGGTCAGCTTGATGGACTCGCCCTTCTTCAGCTCAATCTCGGCGGTGCCGCTGCCACCAATGAGACCGGTACGGATCTCGGGACCCTTGGTGTCCAAGGCAATGGCAACGGGATGCTCGTAGCCCAGCTTGGCCGAGTAGTTCTTGACCGCCTGTCGCACATTGGCCACAGTCTCGGCGTGGTATTCGTGCGAACCGTGCGAGAAGTTCATGCGCGCCACGTTCATGCCGGTGGCGATCATCTTCTCCAGCATCTCGACGCTGCGCGACGCGGGTCCGATGGTGCACACAATGCCGGACAGACGGACATGGGGTACGGGCGAGTCGAACTGCAGTCGGCACATATGCTCCAATTGGGTATCAGCTCCGGCAGCCATGTTTTGCGGTACTTCGTTGGGCTGCGATAAAATTGGAATTGAAAAAGATATTTATTATGACATACGATTGCCAATTGCCAAAAAACTAATAATTATCGTTGTCAATGAGGGCCACAATAAAATAGTGCTGACTACGGCGGTTTATTGTACGTCATATCGATATGCCCACACTCTGTACGAAGGTAAACAGTAGGAGGAGATGGGAGCGAGAGAGCGAGCACCCACGCGCACAAGAGAGTATGCAATCGAGAGAAAAGAGATGGTCTGACGAGAGACTGACAGACGGAAGAGTATTTTGCATCGGCAACTGCGCTGCAGCTGCGAAGGTCACAACTTTTGCAAGTGCAGCGAAAAAAAATGAGGCAAAAAAAGTTGCATAATGTTATAGCCAAAAACGAAAAAAATTAAATTAAATGAATGAAAAACAATTTAAGCTTCGAGTTAATAAAAGCCGATACGCGTATCTTTATGGACAATGGATTCTGTGTAGGGCTCCGGGTTACCTTCAGCTGCGGTGGCACGTCATAAATAGTTGCGTTAACCATCTTGTTGCCTGCTTGTTGGACGCTATATAAGCCACGAAAATTATATTTAGAATTTGACCCAATACGGATACGGATACGGATACGCACGAAACAGACAGTTACGACGCGCTGCTGTATGGCAAAAATGTTTGCGTTGTAAACCTAAGCGCACTGGGGTTTTTCACACAATGGCACAAAACGCTCGACTGTCGCCTAGACTTGGTGGAAAATTTTGGCAAAGCATTCAGAATGTCGGTAATGCAATGAGCGCAAAACCGCGAGACTCCGATGAAAAAAGCCAAACGCGTGGCTCTCCCGAGCCGTGAGAGCGGCAACAGGCCACCCCTAAAAGCCGCCCGAGCACCATAATGAGCGGCAACACAATAAAGTTTAACCCAACAAAGTAGAGAGTGTCCGACTAGGAGATACCCTCAACCCAGCCACGAGTTGTCGTTACATATATTTGAATGGTGGCCGGTATCCAAAAATTCAAATATTCTTGATATGATTTGGTTTTATTTGAAGTTGTAATTAAACTTAATCTGCGTATGGTATTTACGAACTTATAAAAACCAAACGCTTTTTAATACGTAATGGGATCGGAGATGCCTCTTTTCTGCCTGTTACATACATTTGCACTCAAGCATCATACCCTTTCCAATCACTTTCAATGGGATCGGGGTATAAAAAAAGAGTGTGGAAAAGCTTGAAAGTTATCTGCCACTCATTGAGCAATAAGAGGAGAGCATGCGTGCTTCTTAGTGCTGCTCAATAGCTGCCTCTGGTGGCGCCTAGGAAGGAGCTTGCGATAAGTCAGCCGGCAACTTGACCGGGTTCAATAATAATTAGCGTGTAAACAAAAAACTGATCATCAGCTGTTGAACGCTGAAAATACATATATATTTGCTAAATGTACTTTTTGTTTTTATTATCAGCCGTTGAAACACACAAAAAAAGCCGCAAGTGACCTTCAACTTAATTAAAAAAATCTTATTCCCGTAAGAAGCATACGTAAAGCACGCATGCTCTCTCCCTCGCACCAGGCATGATGGCAGTGCGTGGAAAGCGCCAGCTGGGGGGGTGCTTGACGCGTGACACGCAAATCGGAGACAAAGCTTTTGCTCTGTGTGCTTTTTTTTTATCGAAACAGCAAGCAACAACAAAACATTGGAAAGTTCTCCTTAAGTGAAGGTGCTGGCGCTTTCATCAAACCCCGAAAGGCTGTTAGTCTCTGCCCTTGAACTTGCTGGCGAAGGACATTGTCACAATTAATGAAGTTCTAAGCAAAGAAATTTGTCTGAAGCGATCAATAAACAAATTTAAGAGAATAAAAGCCGGCAAATTATCAGCTTTATATTACTCATCAGCAAGTCGTGGGATTTCTGCCTATTCAAACATATTTATTTCGAACATACATACACACATCTATAAATATGAACATACAAAAGCTTATTTGTGAATTTGGTTGCTGTGCATAAGTAGAGGCGATAAAGGTATTCGACTTAAGGTTCTTACAAATTAGACCCTTGTTGATTACTGTTGCAATTTTTCTATGGCGTGTTTGCGTTCCATATAATATACAACGGTGTGTGTGTGTGCTTTTGTATGGAATGACTTCTATTTCACCTTTACATATTTTTTACCCGCGCATTGACCGGTCGCACAAACCAGTGTGAATCGTACGTATGTATGTGTGTGTGGATCACTTTATTTTCATAATGCGAGCAAATCGTTTGCATCATCAACAAACATACGCAACAATGTAGCCAACGGCATTTACTCATTTCGGCAAATTTGCGCTGTTTTTATTTACATACTTATGATTACAAATATTTGACATATATTAAATATTAAAAAATTTACCTTTTGTGAGTATAAAAATGTAACTTTAAGCTATAGATGTATGCCTTCTCCTGTTTTGGAATTAATTCACTTTAAATGCACAGGCTTTGTATACACTAAATACACAGGTTGCGAGTTGCGGGCGATCTGCTTTGCGACTAAGAACTTTTTTCGCTGCGCCGCAACAGAAAGTTGCAGGAAATTCGATATCGAAATGTTTTATCGATATATGGCACGTTACAATCATCGATATTTAAAAAGTTAAGACTACCATGATTGTCACCTGTTCCAATTAGTCTTAATGGGTTTCAGACAGAATTTATCCAAAATATTTATTTTTTAATATTTTGTTAGTTTGTACAAAAGTTATAATAAAATGGGTTAGTAACAATATGTTAAATCCTTGGCACTTGGTGATTGTTTTTGTTGATTTACGATTTTTCATTGAGTTTATCAATTGCATGTCCTGTAAATAGTTGTCATCCAACTTAATTTACGATTTCTTATTGAGTTCATCAAGCAAAGCCTTGCACTTGATCAGTGCCATGTCCTGCATATAGCTGACACTATCGATGTGCAACAGGCTGTGAATTTGCAGCTTCTCCTCCATAAAATCAATCTGTGCTTTGGTTGGTCGGTGTGGAAAGCCTTGCAAAAGAAAATAAACGAATTTAAATCACGACTTATAAAGGATGACAAAACGTTGAATTTACCTTCAATTAGGCAAATGCTTGTGTGGCAGGGCACAATCAAATCAGCTGGATAACGTCGAATGTCCTGTTCGGTTACAGTGGCTGCGTTCGTAAATTCAAGGTACATAACATTGTATGTACAGTGGAAATGATTCGTTTTTATGTCCATCACCCTGGCGCGATACCACTCATCCTCGAATTTAGCAATAACGTACTCTTTAATCCTAATAAAGACAGCAGAAAATAATGGAAGGATTATGTTCACATGATTCTAAACTACTTACACAGGTCTGTACGGCTGTGAGTCCTTAAATTCGGACAGATGACTATGCAGATCGGTGAAATCACGTGCATATGTACTATCGAAGGCGCCAATAATACCCCGTGAAACGCTCAGATTGTCCACAATAAAAACATCGAGCCCTTTATCATCGTTGCTGCTGAAGCGCCGTATCTCAAAAGGCTTTAAATAGAAAACAACCCACAAAAACGGTCTTAATTATAATTTTTTTTTTTGAAAATATTGATTTTTGTGGGGGCAGATGTGGACCTGATCGAAATTTTTTCTGCTCGCTATTATTAATCTATCTGACATGTATACACATATATAGCTTTAAGACTGAGGAACATATAACGGTTTTACCGAATTGCCACATTCCCACTGGGCGTAGCCAAAAAATGTATCGTGCGATCTTTAGCGAAGGCCATCAGTAATATGTGTAAAATATTTTATGTATGTACCTTTATAACAGAGGGAGGTATGTAGATTAAATCAAATTAAGCCAAAAAATCTTAACACTTTATCTGACGCGGGTATACACGAGTACAGATCTTAAATTTCAGTCCCTAGCTTCAATAGCGGACGGACGGACAAATAAACTAGCTAAGCAACTAGACAACTCGCAGTTAAAGCTACGTACAGCAATTAATAAAGGCTCAACATTGGGCTTGCCAATATTATTCGATGCGATTGCTTGAGTTTCCTTGGGCGAATCGTTGAATTCATTTTGAATTTTGGCATCTTGTTCATTGGTGACATTATCTTTTTTGTCAGTTTTAAGAGTTGCATTTGGAATGGTTTTCACTGTCAAGTTTTCTTTGGTTATTGCTTCAGCTCTGATTGATTCTATATCTAATATGTTATAGGAATTTATTGCAGCATGTGGCTCCTGTTTGTCAACTGTTGTTTGATCCTTATTCAATTTATCCTCCATAGCTCTTGCAAATTGTGCCCATTTTGTGTTTACATGGGCCTGGTTCTGATTGGATTCTGATTTGCGTTCAGGCGTAATTGGATTCTTTTGTGCTGTTGTATGGATAACATTAACTACTTTTTGGGACTCCAAGTAGTGGTTCTTGTTGTTGTTGAGTTGCTGTGCGCCTGTTTTGGGCGGCGTTGACTTCTTATCTAATGCCGGCGATTGCCCGCCAAAAACTTGCATATTCGAGCAGAAGTCGCGTATTTGCGCATTCACCGATCTCGGCTGCTCCAGATGCAGCAGCTCCACGTGCTTGCTGCTGTCAAACTTGGCCAAAAACCGCCCGCCCTCGAACTGTTCGAGAAACCCATTGAGTCCCTTGTTCAGTGCATAGTTCGGCACATCCTTTAGCTGCACCTCCAGGCTGTAACAGGGCAGCTCCAACACCTCGCTGCTTATCTCCAACATTTCAGCTCCATTGCGAGCCTTGACAATGCCCAAATCGAGGTATTGCAGACGCGCACTTTGATTGCCCTGCGCAGCCAGCACTTTGACCCGCTGGAAGAGTTCATTGTACTTGGCCAGCGCAAAGCCAAAGATCTTTAGCTTCTGCAACTTGGGCAGCTCCTTGGCCAACAGATTAACCTGGAGGATTATTTAAATGTGTTAGTATTCAATGCATATTGTGGCACACACACGCAAATCACGATTGAGAGAGCCACAGATTATGCAAGGACTTCTGAACTCTTAAAATTGTGACGTCACAATATCGGAATAACGACAATTTCAGTCTTAATGTAGTATAACTACTAAAATAGGCAATCTATCGTAATGAAACTTAATATATATCCGTGTTATTAGTACACACAGTACATACACATATCAAAATTAACCCGATCAGACTACTATATCATGTACGAATAATCGAATAACAATTAATTTTAATTGTTTTTTTTAAAATGTTTTGATCTAATTTAAATTTTTTGGGCTTGTCCAAATACTTTTAATGTATATGGATTCTAAGCAACCTATGTAATGTAAACAAAGGACGAAAAGCTATTGTGACGTCTCCGTTCGTTACGCAACCTTTAAATCTCTCAATCGTGCACAGACCTTGTTGCAGACATCAAAATGTGCCTTCTCAGCGGTTTGGCTGGAGTCGCGCACAAAGCAGCGATTGGGCGACCGAAAACTCGTCACATAAACAACGCTGCCACTTGGAGGCATGGCTGCGAGGGGCGGCGAAGTGATTCTCGAGTTTGTTTTCTTTGGAGTGCTGTTATTTGAGCCGGCTTTGTTATTGTTATTGTGAGTGCTATTGCTGTTGTTGTTGCTCGCCGGCTTGGCTGCATCGACATTTCCCAATACTTTATCTGTATTCGTGGCCTTATCGCATTCGTCCGCGCTTCCGTTCACTGCTGGGGCTGCGCTCGTCGGAGCCGGCGATGGTGTAGATGCTTTGGTATTTTTTGCTGCGTCGACTTTGTTGGTTTCTTCTGCAGCATCTTTGACAGTTGTTTCGTGGAAAACTTGTTGAGCGGCTGGCGGCACATCCACGCCGCCAAATGCGGAGCACTCCAGGGGCTGCACCAGAGCGGGCATGGAAAAACATATGTATCTGTGACGTTGCCAATCCTTGAGCTGACATTTTTTTGTGCAATAAAAGTCGCCGCAACGATGGCAAACTAGACTCGTGCTGGCACCGCAAAGCACACAGAAACCGCTGGGTGCTGGACTTATGAAATCAACCTTTTCCATTTTTTCAGTTGTCCAGCGTGGTCGAAATTAACGTCAAACTCAGGCAACTCCGTTTCTCTGACTGAATGCGGCGTCAACTTACAATTCAAATTCACAAATTTCTCTGTGTGTTAGGGATGTACGAAAGACAAAAATATCGATACAACGACTATAGCACGATTCGATGATTCGGGTTTGATATATTTATTATTTGCAATTTATCGATACAATTTTTAGCACTAGCTTTGCTTAACCGCCAGCCAGTGTTGCCAATGGACTTTTACGGGATAGATCTGTTCTATTTTTTAACTGATCTAAAAATGGGAAAATTTCGCCTATCCGGAAATCTATCCTATTTCAGTTTTTATGTGTTTTTTTTGGGCAGGGGCTAATAATTAAGGGAACTCAGCAGGGAATAAATCATTTTTAGATCTGCCAAAATTTTCCCTAAATTTTAGTTTAATGAAAGCTAGATTTTTTGTACTTTTATATATAAATTTCAGTTATACTGTTTATCCATAAGGGCTAGGCGTATTAATAATAATTCACTAGTAAAGAATAAAAATTGATAAGTCAACAAATTTTGTCCTGTTTTTTGTTCTTGTTTTATTTATTTCTCTTATCCCTTTTACTCCACTTTTTTTGGGGTCTATGTATGCTGTTTTTGTGATAGGTAGCTGGCCTAAGCCAAAGAACATATGTAGATTCATAAATTGAAAAACAGATATTTTTCTCTGTTTAAGATGCACTTTGGTTAGTGAGGTAGTAAGGAAGTCTGTTCCGATTTTTCAGTCACATACAAAAACATATACAGAAGAACATTTGAAGTTTTACAATGGTGAGCTTTCCTCTTGTAAAACTGAGGTGCGCTGGCCGTCAGGCAGATAAGCAAGCCCATAATCAAGATTATCAAACAAACCGCCAACTCGAATCAGGCATTTCAAACATATTTAGTCACGCCCACCGCACAAAGTAAGCGACAGTTGGCAGTTATTTTCGCATAGTCTACGAATACGACATGGTCTAACATACGCATCTCAGTTTACCATTGGATTGGAGTTAGAACGAAGATGCGAATGCTGGGCATGCAGCAGCCGAAGTATATACCACCACTAAATAAAACCATGGCGATTGAAACCGGAAGTGAGCTGCTCGGCGAGATATTCGTGTTCACAGTCTGTGTTTCCCTGATATTACTGGAGTTTAGACGGTGAGTGTTGCCGCCATATAGCGCTGTGCTCCTTGCTGATTGAATCCGGTTCTCCATTCAGACAAGCACGAAATGATCAGCTGAAGCATGCTAGGCACCGCGAACAGAAGGAAAAATTGAAAACTGAGATAGACGTTTTAAATGATCGCGTTGTGTCGCAAACTCATGAGATTAAAAATCTTAAAGCCAGGCTCAGACAATTTGGTATAAGTCCCTATTAAGTAAAATTAAAATTTATTATAATTTTGGTAAGCTATTTAGTTTTTCTTTTCATTATACTCGTTCACAATGTGAAAGTATTAAACAAATTAATATTTATCAAAATATGGTCAAAATAAGGGCACTTTTAGATTACAATTATCAGACCGTTTTCGATTAATTTAAGCTGTTCTTAGAATGTGAACGAGTATTGCAACAAGTATTGACAACCGTTAAATTTTCCATATTTGGTTTTTATGTCAGCTATAGATAGATGATATAGACAACTATGCTAAGTTTTAAGATGCTCACTATATAAGGAAAAAAAAAAAAGCAGATGGAAAATGCAATTGAAATATTTAAGAAGACTCTCCTTGACTAGATTTTCGCTGTTATTAACTGCACCTGACTGCAATGTTCTGACTTGTTTTATTTTTGTTGAATCAAATAATTTTGCGCCTTCAGTCAAAACACGATAGAATACGAATACGAATACGAAAGTATTCAGAAACCTTTTTATTAACTTTTAGAAAATGGTGATCGGTGCATTTCCTCTGGGAAAAGTTGCCATTTTGGGCATAAAACAAATCACAAAGCCGCTTAGCCTGGTTCTTAAGGACTTTGCGAAGAATAATGCAGTATTTAGAAAAGCGCTTTGCGCTCCGGCCGGACAGTTAATAAATTGTTTCGAAGCTAGGTGTAAAATGCGCATGTTAAGGCTTCCCCAACCCAAACGGATTCCGCGCGTATCGGATAAAATAGCAATTGATATGGGCGCCAATCTGATGAGCGAAGTTTTTGTAATTGGTTTGGCTTTTTATCTGTTATACTTCGAAGTTTCGCGGTAAGTGATTGCAGACGGATCTATTAGACGGATGCTGTAAAATTTATATGTGTTTGTTAAAGGCAAGCGCTTAAGGACCAAAAAAAGCACGATAAGCACAAGCATAAGCGACAGGAGCTAAGGACGCAAATATCTACATTGAATAATATGCTCGACTGGCAGGAAACGGAAATAAAAAAAATGCACCAGCAATTAAACCATTACAATAGGCGCACCAATCAATGTGATTAAAATAAAAAAAAACACCTCTACACGAGTTAACAAAGAAAGCATATTCAAGCCCCAAAATTTTGTATATGCAATTTTGTGACGAAGGATATTTAATTTAATATTTGAATAATTCCAAATTATAAAATTAGTGTAAAAAAGCGGCTAACTATATATAAGCGAAGCTTTAAAGTTTTGCAGAGATAGTCCGATCAGATCGAAAGGTATCGCTCAAACCAGAAAAAAAAAAACAGCTCATCTGGTACGTGATAAATGGGAATTACGCACTTTACGCAAAAATCTCCAGCTTCTTTGTACCTAAGAACTAACTTTTTGCTGTGGTCTGAATGCCCCATTAATGTGGTACCTTTCGACGCGAATTCAAAACACAAATTTTCATCTTTTTTATAAGATTTGTAAATATTTTCCCAATCACTTACAGCTCTATTTCTCATGAACCGAATGAGCTATGGTTTTCTTCTTGTTTAAACTATGCCTTTCAATCGATATATAATTCGATCTGATCGGGCTATCTTAGCAAAACTTCAAAGCTTCGCGAATATGGTTAGTCGCTTTTTGGCACTTCATGGTGCTTCGCCACAAGCGCGTACAATCGTCCGCAGTGATTAAAGCTTCACCTCGAATTTAAACTCTAATCGCTAAGAAATTCATAGTATATCGTCTATCGTTTATCGGTTAACACGCCGCTAAGAGCACAAAAACAGCTGTTCCCATTGTTGCTTTATGCGCCAGCCCTGGTCGCCACAGTTTTCCGTGTGGAGATTTTGTAATACAAAACACCGTAAGAAATGGTTATTGGAGTATTTCCAGCCGCCAAGCTCGGCGTGTTGGCAATCAAACAAATCAGCAAGCCTATCGCCAATGTGCTAAAATCCAATGCAAAATCCAGTCCGTTCTTTAGGAAATACATATGCATGCCGCCGGCGCAGTGTAAGCCAAAGATTCCTATTTAACATTGCGATTAAGCAATGATTAATGCATTTCGATTATCATTGTTCTGCAGTTTACAATTGGGTGGAGGTGAAGACCAAAATGTGGGCGCTGAATCTGGGTCGACCCGTCACCGTTCCACCGTTGACCGAGGCGATGGCCATTGAGCTTGGCGCCAATCTGCTGGGCGAGTTCATAATCTTCTCCATTGGCGCCGGTCTGCTGATTTTCGAGTATTCGCGCCAGACCATCAAGGAGAACAAGAAGACCGAGGCTCTGCAAATGGAGAAGATGCAGCTGACCAACATGCTGACTGAAATGAATTTCCGCCTGGAGCGTCAGGATGCGCAAATACGCGAAATGACGCGCGTTCTGGCCGAATTAGGTGCGTTATTAATAAATGAGTGGAAAAAACATGACTCAATTTTCTGTTTCGCAATTAGATTCACGGAACATCTTTAGCTGGCGCAAGGAGCCGCTGCCGGAGTACGTTCCTTTCGATCCTAGCACGCCCGATCAGAGCGCCAGCGCAAGAAATCCCAAAACATACGAGGGTTTCTATGATCCCACGGGCGGCATGGCATTCCGTGCACTCAACTTTCTGCAAACACAAATCTTTATTGATGGTCGCGATCGCAAAGGCAAGGAGGCGCTTCAGCACCTGGACGAGGTGGCCGACGAGCTGGAAAGATCACTTGGCGAGGCTGTAAACAAAGGCGAGTCGCCACTGAAATCTGCGCAATGACGACCTCGCGAGGCGGAGTGGGATTTGGCACTGCTCATGTTCGCCCTGGCACTGGAGGAGCAATAGTAGGCTGCTGCACCAAATGGATTAACCGATCACTGCTTGATTTGAACAAAATGAGTGTTAAATTTACATAGACATTTATATAGATAGGTCGAAAGTCGAGTGTATATAACATATGTACATTGTAATTGTATTTATTAATGATTATTGTTACCGAGGCAACAACAAGCGGGAGATGCTTAAAAACTGTTCATGTAAAAGTGTTTGATGATGTTTGATTTCCTATCCCTGATAGATGAAGGCCTGCAGCTGGCGCAGCTCCTCGCTATCGGCTGCCAACTCACCCAGGTAATGGTAAAAGGAGTTGCAAATGTTGTAGAGACTGCGACGGACTGCGTAGCGCAAGTGATTGAAGCTCGTGTTGCTCACTCTCAGGTTCGGCACGGCGTTGCCCAGCCTGTCCAGCTCGCCCTTGAGCCGGTGCAGCGCCCCAATGATGGACGGCAAATCATCCTGCACAACGCCAAAATGATCCTCCTTGAGCGAGGCCACGCAGATGTGAGCCAGTGCCTGCGACAGCCAAATCACAGGCAGCGCATTCTCCAGCAGAAACTGCGTCTTGGCACCTTCCGGCTCGGCGAAGAAATAGACAATGCCCGGAATGCGATACAGCAGCTGCTGCAGCCACATCTCGAGCTTCATGGATGTGCGCTCACACCAGTTGGGCATGTGCCGTATGCTATCGGTGGCCTTCACATCCCACTCCGGGCTAGAAACCGCACGCGGCAGCGCTTCAACTGGCCGAATCCCATGCCGTTGATTGTACTGGCGGAGCAGCAGCTTCTCCGCCAGCAGGGCGGCGCTGGTGTCGCTGTGAGCGCTGGCAAAATTTTGCTGCTCGTTGCCTTTGTTCAAGCTGAACTGTCGCATAGAGTCGCTCAGCTCGGCAGTAAAGCTGCCCACGATGCTGACACATTGTTCACAAATGGCCCGCCAATTGGCTGGCCGATTGCCGGGCTCGGTCAACTGAAAGATTTCGGCACGGACCGCCGAATCCTTGCGCACCGCTTCCTTATACAGAAAGTTTGCAGACAGACACTGAACAATATAGACATTCAAGAGCCCGAGACCGGCCACAACGGTGACCTGTTTCTGCTGCTGCTCATTGGCCAGGGGAGCACGATTGCGTGCAACGACCATCGGCAGGTGCTCGGACAGCAGCATGGCATAGAAGCAACGCATGAGGTGCATGTTGCTCACGATCTGAGCGGTAAGCAGCCAGGCGTAGAACAGCAACCGGCCATTGCCAGCTACATCCAAAATACCCAGCAGACGATCATCCCTGTCGACGCCAAGCAACCCGCTCAGTCTGTACTTGACAAAGCCGCCTAATAGCCAGAAGACAAGCGTATAGGAAAACGTGGGCAGCAGCGAGCTGACGGGCGCCTTCAGCAACGTGGCGTATAGTAGCTCACGCAGCTTCTCCGGCCGCGACAACTCGGCGAAATCGAAATCGATGGACACCTCGTGCCGCATGTACACGGAGACAAAGAAATAGCAGCCGGCGGCAAGGCCCATGCCCAGCATAAAGACGTGATAGGAGTTGAGACAGTCCAGGCCATAGCACTTGTTCACCAGGCGACTGTGGAGCAGAGCAAGAAGATTAGTAATACAGTAAAGAGCTGAAAGTTAATACTTACCGATAGTCCGTGTGCAGGTAGCCCGTGTAGAGCCAGGCCGTGAGGTAGCCAACGAGCAGATGAGCGCCCAGAAACAACAATTTTCGCGCGCCAATGTGGAGCAGCCAGCGATAGCGCGTGGGGCAGAAGCGACGTTCAGCCAGGTGCTGGTGGGATAGCGTCATACCGTAGAGCACGACGGTGCCGAGCAGCGGTATGCTGGCAAACCACGTGTAGAAGCTGCACACCAAGCGCAGCGAGCCCACAATCCAGTCCAGCGGATGCAACAATTCGAAGTTGACCAGCAGCAAGAAGACGGTGAGCAGTAGAAATTGAACGGCCACGCTGAGCAGCACGGCGTGCAGGCAGCGGCCAAACAGCAAAAGCTTGCAGGTGGCTAGGGCCGCGCTGGACATTGATGCGGTCTTTTAACAACACCAACTTTATAATTACTTATATGTTCTTATACACAACTTCGCTTGGGAAGTGTGTAGAACAGATTTGGGCGCGCGTTGTTTTTCTTCTTGTACTATCGATAACGATAGCTTTTGCATACAATTGTGTAAGTATCAACTAGCAACAGTTAAATTTAAATATAAAAATTGGTGCGATGCTTAAAACAATTAATTACAGCTTTTAAGAAAATTTACAAACGGTTATTTATTTTGCTATGCGTTTTATTAGCTATTATTCGGTATTGGTTAAACGAAAGTTTATTTTAGCACAAACGTTACGTGCAACGTAAGCGTAATGCGTACGTTAGCGCAAAATGAGCAGGGTTATATCGATAGTATTATCAGGGTTAGTTTTGATAAGCAAACCATCGATGTGTCTTGATATATTGATGCTTTTCACATCCCTAGTTTCTGCTAGTGAATGGAATTTTGGGCAGTCGAAAAATTCCAAAAACAAATGCGCGCACACGCAAAACTAAAATAATTAGCATATTTTTGATTCGTAAGTGGCTGTGAAAATCATAGCTAATGCTTTGATATCAAAGCACTTGGCCCTTCAAGGTGAACAAAACACAGAAAAAAGAACAACAAAAAAATCCATAATTATTAAGTGGAAATTTGGTGTGTGCGCGTACGAAAGTCGCAGTGTCAAATGTTGCGTGAATAAAGCGAATGAAATCGTAATTAATTCCCATCCAATTGCTATTGGTGCACAACAAAGTTAAATCGTCAAAACTGTTGCAAATGCCCCAAAGCTTGCACTTAAATAATATGCATATACAAACAATTGCATATGTGTATGGTGTGTGTGTGTGTGGAGTGCAGCAGCTGCCAAAAAAAAGCGCATGTGAAATGTGCAGATAAGCATTTGAGGTCACTCGACATATTACAACTGTGTGTGCGAGTGTATGTGTGAGTGTGTGTGTGTACGCTTGTTTCCCTTTGGCTGTATTCTTATTATGATCGTTAGAGCAGAACCCGAGGGCAGGTGGTGTCCACACATGAGCAGACGGACAGACAGACAGGCAGACAGACGCACGCATTAATTATATGCATACGTACATTTACATACACATGCACAACATTGCTGTGCAGGAATTTACACACAAACATACACATGCATGCTGTTCAAAAGTGACAACAACAACAACAACAAACAGAGTCGCGTCTGGCAAATTGTTCTGCTTTACGCGCATAATAAGTATTTAGGCAGAGCACAAAATGTTGTTCATAAAACAAAACGTTTCGTTGAGCTGCGTTCAGCGTCGTTCACTCTGCTCTCCCTCACCCACAGTCCCCCCCATTTATCTATCTCGCTCGTTTGCTCTCGTTGCTGTTGTTGTTGTTGTTATTGTTGCTTCATGCTCCATTCACCTACATTTACGCGTTGCGCGCTCTCCGCTCTCTGCTTCTGCTTCTGTCGCTGCCAGCGAGCGACGTTCGTTTTCTGAATTCCAAATGAAGTCATGAGCAGATTGTATGAAAAACAACAACAGCAACAAAGGCAGCAGCTAAACAACAATACAAAAGTCGTTGTCGCGTTATTACAACAAGAAAAGCTGTAAAAAAAAAGTGAAATTAAGTGCTTAAAAACGCGCGACAGCAACAGAAGCAGCAACAGCAACATGACATGCTCGCGTCTCGTTTACACAATAACTCACATTAATTGAATATGTTGGCAAATGAGCAAAACAAAAATTACATTAAAAGGTAAGCAACAACAACAACAGCAGCTGAAGATAGCACAAAAAACAAAGGCGCGACAAGGTGTGTAGTTGTATTAGTGAGTGTGTGTGTGTAAATGATCAATTCACACACACACATATACTTACGCAATTCGAACTGCATACATACACACACACACACACACGGACATATTCAGCAGCCACTCCACTTTGACCACTTTATCTGGTATTAATTAAAACCTAAGATTTAAGATGTTGCTGAAATTGTTTAAGATTATTTTGGCTAAACAGCAACACATTTTCTAATCTAAACGCAACGACTACACCTACAATTCCAAAGATACGTCCTAGATATATATTTGGCATATATACAATGTAGCAGAGGATGAACGTAAACTATGTTTAAAATTTCAAAAATATCGGATAAAACAACGAAAGAAATAAAAATAAAATAAAATTTTTTTTAGGTGTATCGTATGTATGTTTATATGTTATTAGTGTTTTTTTTTGTTTGTTTTTTTTTTTTTTTTTTTTTTTTTTTTTGGTTTTATTACTGAATATTTGCATAAGATTAGCGTTATACACTCATTATAACAAATATAATCAAAAGTATTTTACTGTTACTAGCAAACTATTAGCTACTATTACTACTTTTTTATATTGTTTTCTAATACTTTGCTCCAATCCATTTTATAGTGAAATGAAATAAAATATATTATGAAAGGAAGAAAAGTTTTAATGAAGTACTTATTATTTTGACCATGAGTGTATAACTCTGCTTTATCAGCGGAATGGATAATATTAAAACCATGATTACAAAGCCAAAAATTAAAAAAATTGCGGTAGTTCGGTAAATCTTTTTTTGTTTAAATCAAATGTAATCAGAGCTCGACTTAAAACCTGGGCTCTTTGATGTCGAAAGACAGGCTGACGAATCGAACTTTATGGTTCGAGCCGTGAACCGAACCACCCACAATTTTTTAGATGTTGTTTAAAGAGCGAAACAGTTATAAGCAGCTATTGGAAATAATAATTGAAATTTGTATTTTTCTTCTGATGTCGATAATACGTTAAAAGAAAAACATTTGGGTAGGGTGATTCAGAAAAAGAGTTTTTTTTCTTAAAATTTTGTCTGCACATGTGAGTCAGCTTATAGAAAGCGCCAAAAATGTGCATACCCATGTGTGTGTTATATATACTATATATGAATGAATAAGTGCCTCGCTTCGCTCTCGCTTTTCATTTCACTTAAAATGGTGTTTTCCATTCGCAGCCCACAACTCGAGCGCTATTAAACGGCTGCTGTTATTAACATGGCTGCCGCTTCCGCTGGCCAACAGCTGCAACAGCAGCAGCAGCAGCAACAGCAGCAGCAGCAGCACAAACTGAATATTGTTGGCAATGCGGAGTCGGTTGCTGGCGTGCTGCAGGTCAACGAGTTGCAACAGCATCAGCAGCAACAGCTTAACATGTACAAGCAGCAGCAGCAGCAAATGTTGCAGCAACAGCAGCAGCAATTCTATCAGCAGCAAACGAAATTTGTATCGCGGGTCGTTACAAATGCCGCAATGCAACAACAACAGCAACAACAGCAGCCGCAGCCGCAACAGCAACAAATCTTACCAGCTGGTTTGGTAAATGGTAGCGCCAACATGATGCAAGCCGCAAATGTTGCCGGGCTGCAACAGCAACAGCAGCAGCAGCAACAACAACAACAACAACAACTACGTCATAGTCAGCACATCTTTGTGTGTCCAGCTATTGGCTCGCCGCTACATCAGCAGCAGCAACAACAACAGCAGCAGCAACAACAACAACAACATCAGCATCAGCAAACCAAACAGCGCGCGGCACAAATAAAGTTGCCTGTAAAGCCAGCAGCAGCCGCAACAGCAACAGTTGCCGCCGCGCACTGCATGCCAGCAACAATTGCATCGCGTCAAATGAGTCAGAACAATCAGCATCAGCCGCAGCAGCAGCAGCAGCTCTATGCAAAGAATGTGGCCAAAGCCAACAATGCCAACAATAATCCAAGCAACAACAACAACATTAGCAACTACAGCAATATCAACAATAACAACATTAACAACAACCACAGCGCAAATTTGGCTCCAGGCTGGCGTCGACTAACCAACAACAATGAAGTGGCCTACATCAGGTGAGTCGCTGTCTCTTGTCTTTTGTCTCTGTCTCTGTCTCGTGTCGCCATCTATATCTCTGTCTCTTACATGACATTTACAACAAGAGCCCCAACTAAAAGTCAATCTTTGTATTGTCTGGCAATGGCATATTGGAAGCCATAAAAATGTTTTCTTGCCAAACAGGAAATGCCTGTTAAAAGGGGTAGCTCAGCGGCAGATGGGCAACTCGAGTGGGTGGCTTTTTCGAGTTGCTTTGGTAGTTTGGTAGTAGTCACGTTGCTGTACAAATGTTTTGTCAGATTCAATCACATTCGTATTCCCAGCTGGACGCTAACTACAACATGCAACAAACAACAGACAACAACAGCATAAGCTAAAGTTAAATAACTGTTAAACTGTCGATTGTGTCCGACTAGAAGATGCTCTTTACATCGCCATAATATTATTGAATTTCGAATTGTTAACAAGCTAGTTAAACAACCCACTCTCCTCTTTACTGTTCCAATGTTATACAAATTATAAAATCAACAAAAAATGCTTCTTTAATTATTTTTTTTGTTATTGGTATTCTTGGTTGTAGCTGGATAGGTAAAACATCCATAAAACATAAAGAACAAATCCTTAAATATTTAGAATGTTTGCTAAAAATCGATATTTATCGATTTTAAAAAGACAAACGGAGCGAGTTTTTAAGAAACTACATTACACAGTTAACCCCAAAACGGAATATTATACTATGTCTTTAGCTCTTAACCATTTACAGGGTGTAAAAAGTCGAGTGGTTGGCATTATTGGCCTGTTCTCTAGGCTGCGTTGTGCACACATCGCGTATTTACCTGAGCATTATCTGCGAGTTATCATCAAGCCGACATAATTACAAACACAAACACAATATTTACACAAATATGTCGAAAACAAGCCACCAACAAGTCTATGCATGTGCCCCATTGCCCAAGTACTTTTAATTGTTCTGCTGATGTTGCTGCCGCCGAGCTACTGTCCAAGCGTCGACTGGCGGGGCAACAGGGAATTGGGTGTAGGGTGTAGGGTGCACGGCTGCACAGGAGGTGCCGGGGCGAGGGAGCTCCGGTAGTCGTTGGTGCTGTGTAAATAATGTTCGCCGCTTTGTGGCTGCCTGACTGACTGTCGTTGTTGTCAACACAGTTGGATAATCGTTGATTCTATAAGTGCCTGAAGTCGAGAGCTTGACTGGCTGCCATGGTTTTGCCTCCGGCACTGCATTTGCCATTGGACTGTGCGTTAGGCCACAGTAAATAGAGGCAAGAGATGCTCGCTTTCTCAGAAAAACCCAAAGATTGCGCAGAATATACATATATATTGTTGGAGCGGGTTTTAATCCATAGCTGCTTTAGGTGTTAACGTAACAATTGTGAATAAAACATGTAAGAGTGTGTCCGACTAGGAGATACCCTGCACCCAGCTTACATTATAAAGGATAGACGGACATACTTTAATCAAGTCAGCTCGTATTCCTGATTAAGAATAGACATATATACTTTATGCGGTCGCAGAACAAAACCATTATACCCGTTTTACCTATTTTCAATGTATTCAAGGTACAACAAATAAGTAAGTGCGGTCAATTAACAGATGTTTAATATAATTTTTCGATCTTGACTATAAAGATTCGTTTGTCATTAAACTAATATTTTGATTGTAGTAATGGCAGACATGTGCTTAGGTAGTCCGATGCTAATACTGATATTGATGTGTTAGTTAAATTAAATCATTAAATTCGTATAGCAGCTGATGCTGATCAAGAATGTATTCAAACAAAATTATTTTCACGCCAGGGTATAATTATGGCATTCAATTGACGTCACATATTGATGTAATTAGTCGTAATCGATACATCAACGTCTCTTAATTCGAGGTACACAATTGGATATCTTATGTATTACAAAAGTGAATCATTACGTAACTATATAACATAATTAATAAACAGAACTTCATTCGAATTGATCAGATAACATTTTCTATTAGGTATAATCAATTTGTTTTGCAAACATAAGAAAAAGGTTTGGATTGCATGCAACAGTGACAGTTGTTTTGCCGTATCTCAATTATATAATAATTTTATTATCTGTTCCTAGCCACTGCCCATTCGGGACATGTTGGCCTGTTCGAGCTATGTTGCGTGTTAAGCGTTTGTCATTGAGCAGCAGCAACAACAGCAACAACAGCAGCAGCTGCAACTGCCCCATTGTCACGTTGCGTGTTGCTGTTTTTCTGCTGTTGCTGCTGCTTTTTATTCTCGTTCACAAAGTTAGAAGAGTATATTGCGTTTGTGTAATGTCCGTCTGTGCGCATGAACGCTATTGAAGCTAGAGAGTTTAAGCTTGGGATATATACTCGTTTATACCTATAAATAAACTGTTAAGACTTCCCACGTCCATAGATGAATTCGATTTAATATATCTGCCTCAGTTGTAAAGCTATAAACATCAAATTTTGCAGACAGCTTACTGGTGACCTCCTCTAAAGATCACACATAAAATTTGGCTGTGTCCACGCAGGCCGTGGCAAATCGATTTAAGCTATATATCTTCATCAGTTTTAAAACTAGATGCATTCAACTTTTTCAGACAGAAAATTATCTCCCACAATATAATTATCTCCCACAATTTTAGAGCTAGAGTTACCAAATTTGACAGACAGTTTTTTGATAATCTCCTCTAAATATCGGACTTACAAATTTCGGCCAAGCCCACTTCCACCCCCATAAAAAAAAATCATATTTTAGACCATTCTCGAATGTTTTAAGCTGTTATTATACTGTGATCGAGTATTGCACAGTCGGTTACACCCTACTGCAACGTTATAATTTTTTAAAACATTTTTTTGTTGCTGTGTATTTTGCCTCTTTTAAAATTTTTGTGAGCCTTCGTCCATTTTTGAACAGACAGATAAGCAGCATTTGCTGGGTTAAAGTTTTCAGCACAGGGGTTGGGTTATTAATAAAATAAAATGAATACAACGTTTTTGTTAAGCGGCTCCCTCGCCAGCAGTTGTGCAGCTTTGCTTGGCTATTTCTTGGAAAGAATGTTGCAATCACTTCTTCGCCTGCACTTAAATGAAGAGAGCCAAATAGGGTTTGACTAAATCAATAATTGTTGCGCAAGCATTTTCAAGTCAATGACTGCGCGCCGTGACGTCAGAGGACGACACACACACACACACGAACACACATAAATGTGACACATGCACATTTCCAGGTCAAAACGAGGGCCCGCCTACTGTGCCGCGCCAGAAAGCCAGAAAGGCATACACATATAAATCATAAATTAGAAGCGGCAGCTGGAATGGAGGCGACTCAAGCGCCCCGCAAGGCCGCCAGTCGTTCAAACTGGCTGCAAAAGAATGCGGAATAGTTTGGCACAGTCGGACAGTCGACAGTCAGAGAGTCCGACAGTTTTCAATTTGTTGCTTTACGGGCGAGAGGCCTAGGCCTCCTAGGCACAGCCGCTGCCTTGAGGTCTGTGTCTATCTGGCATGTGTCCGCTTATGTGTGTCTCTGCCTGTCTGCTTCTTCTTACAGCGCGTAGGTTGCATCAACAGTCGGCGGTCCGTCGACGTCGACATCGACGTCAACGTCTTTGTCTACCGCCTGCAGTTCGCGACGCCGACGACCTGTGCAATGTGTTGACTTTTGTGCACTTTTTCGACAGTTGTTGCAGATTTTTGTGTTGATTTTGAGCGACGCCCACCACGCAAATTTGTCGCTGATCGTTTCGTGGGAACACGATTGTCGTAAAAAAACACATTAGATAGCTAAAAATAAATTACATTTCTTTTAATATCATGCAATGGTGATATGACTGGGTTACATCGATTTCCGTATAATTTTAGCCATAAAACCGGGCATTTTAATATTTTATGTTACGTTCAAGAGACGCAGTTAGAGTGTTTATGATGTTGTAAATTGCTGTCATTAAACAAAAGCCTTGTATCTTTTCATATAAAATAAATACTGAATTACATACAACTATTGACATGTAAAATAAGAGATGTTTTCAATTGTTAGATAGTTTTATTTTTTAATACTAACTAACGGTTAAGTTAACGTTGTAAAAGTTGTCTTTTTGTGAATGTACCCTTCAGCTTTGAAAAAACTTTGCTTAAAATGAATTCAAAATGCGCTTTTTCCTCTTTAATTCATTTATTTCAGCAATAACCAAAACCATTAAAGTTAATCTATATTTATGTGCGAGTTAATATGTTAATAACAGTAGTTTTTCATTATACATTGTATGTTACTGTAGTAATTGTAGTTCTGTTTAAAAACGATTTTTTGCTTAGAATTATTTCCAAGTACTAAAAGTACTTTTACAATAACATACAATATATTACATAATGTCTGTATATGGCTGTTAGTAACAGCGCGTCCTATGTAAGCAGAGGCTTTAGCCTTAGGCGTCTACCTTTTTAAAGGGTTGCACGTTGACTTTAACCAAAACAATATTTGATTTGCAAAGGGGCTTTCGGTGATTTAATAGTCGACTGCTTTCATTTCAATTTACTAAAACAGCAACAACAACAACAACAATAGCATGTCCTGCCTGCCGCTTGTTTCGAATTTGTGGCAGAATGTTTTACAGTTTTGGCTCGTTTGCCTTTGGCCCTAGTTGGCGTTGGCGTTGCCTTTGCTGTTGGTTTAATGTTTGCGCTGTTCGGGTTTATTAATTTAGTAATAGGCCCAGTCAGCGCATGGCCCTCGACTCTTGTGTCTGACTGCTTTTGCAGCCGGGTCCCATTCAGGGCTGGCTCGAGGGTGCACTTCAAGGTCACAGAGGCGTAAAACTTTTCCACTTTCTCAGAGACAGAGTCGTGTCCGGGCGTTTGGGCGCATTCAGGCGGCTCTTTGGCCACTTGACGCTCTTTGTGTGTGTAATTTATTAAATTATTTTAACTCGTTAGCTCAACGCCTTTCATAAGAAGAGCTAGCTCCGGTCCTCAGTCGCCCAACCACTCTCGTTATTAGCGCATTTTGTGTAAATAAAAAATTTAATGAGCCAACCTTAGCTCTAGACCTGAGCCTGAGCCTGCGCCTGAGCCTCAGCCCGGCAAGACCATCGGCCGCGTTGTGCTTGTAATCGTGGGCCCTTAAGCCAACCTGCCACGCCAGCTGCATACAAATTGAGCTATAAGCTTTGGCGTTGATGATTCTCATTGCCGGACGGCATCCATCCCCTCCCCCTCCCCGGGGTGGGGGGGCACCTCAGCTCAAATATGCTCGGCATCGACTCGCATAGTCAGCCAATTGACTTGCCATCGATTTTAGCTTACGGCCACGCAACTAGTTAAAAATAATTAATAAACCAAACCAGTTTTCAGTTGGCAGTTGGCCCTTTTCTGTGGGGCCCATTGATGAGAACGCATACGCGAGGCTGGCAAACTGCAGCGTTGACCATGGGCCCAGCGGACCCAGCTCATCCTGTGTTCCCGGCACAATTGACAATTCTCGCATACTCGTTTAACCCGTAACACGATTGTTGCTGCTGTTGTTGTCGCTCAATTATGTATATTGTCGTCTCTGGTCGAAGTTGCTGCTGCTGCTGCTGTTGCTGCTGTCGTTCCGTTTCGTTTCGTTTCGTTTAGTGCCCTTGCCGCTTTCACACTTTATGCATTATTCAGATTTCCCACACGAGATGAAGAGCAGGCACAAAGTTCTGTCCCAGCCCTCTACCTCAGCTTTTGCTATTCAACATTTCTGGCTCCGAAACTTCGCATACACTGTTCTGAGACTCAAGTGCTGCCCTGGTTTGCTCTTCAGTGACGACAACGTCGTCATCATCGGCAGCGCCCTTGATTCCTGCAACATGCTCACACTTTATAATTAATAAGCAGCCAGCGCCGATTTTTTTTTCCTTCTTTTCCTTTGTTTTTTGTTTTTTACATGTTTTTTTTTTTTCCATGTTTTTAACCCCAATGCTTTTTATGCACAACACATACATAAACCGAGTACAACTTTTCAACATTTGCGGTCATGCATGGCCCCTAGGCTATTCTCCTGCTTCAGGGGCTCGACAAAAAAAAATAAAAAATTAAAACTGGATTCACTGGATTCGCTTTTTGGTTCTGCGCATATTATAATGCTGTTCAAATTTAAATCAATTTTTTCTTACCTTTTCATAAGTTTCATTGTTGTAAAAATGAAATGAGCGAAAACGGATTACGAATGCGGTTTTTTCATTCTTCTTCAACGGGGTGGTACACCATTATACCCTAAATGGCAGCCAGCAATTGTTGCCAAGCGAGTAGAACTAGATTGCGCATAACAAAAGACTAGCAACTTTGATGAATCAGTTGGAAAACTAGAAATGCGCATTATGTTCGTTAAATGCATCTAGAGAATAAAATATTATACGTATATGTATATTATATCTTAGAAAAACTTAATTTTTTAAATTTAAAAAAAAATTTAAACCCTTTTTGTGTACTATAGGTACACGTTAAATAAATTTATATTTTTCTTCAGATGAAGGGAAAGTTTTGATTTCTTAGTTATTATTATCGAGTAATTCGTTAATCATTCTTCTTTTTTCCAGTGAAAATTGGGACTTAATTAAAATAGGGTTATTAGTAATTTATAATTATGGATAAACTGTTGAGAAATTTGATTCATACTGATAACAAAATTTGTTCTATATATTTTTTTCATTATTAAAAAGCAAACCACAATTAATATAATATAATATAATATAATAATATATGTAATATAATGAATATAATATAGATAAAAATTAAGTTTCATAGTGTTTAGAACAGAATATTTTGATCATTCACCCCTACAAAATTAAGCACAATTGATTTGTGTGCCATGCCCACTTCTTCAGTAAAGCCGGATCATCAAATCACGCGACTTAACTCCACGAGGGCTCTGCTCACTCAGCGCTTAGCGCTCAGTTGGCAACTCACGTGGAGAGCGCAAATAACTCGTAAATACATAAAAACCAGTTTGAATTATGCGCTGAGTGACGCGCACTTATTTGACATGCGATCAAAACGAGCAGCGCGCAGTTCTGATTGGTATTAATTTATGTATGCACACACGCGTGCACACATACACATATACATGTGAGGTATAGGAGCGATGCCAACTTTCGTTTAACATTGTCATGTTAATGCGAACGGGCGCGTCACTGGCCCATTATGTTAATGAGCTGTTAGTTAAACAGCCGCGTGTTGTCGTGCAGCCTTTGCACTCTGTTAGCTGTTAACTGTTAGCATGGTTGGGGTTAATTGCTTGCCGGGCGGGAGTAGGGGGTAGGAACGGGCGGGCGCACTTAAGCTATTGTTGACGACTTTGTAATTGGCATTTGAATACAACAAATTGTGCGATTAACTAATAAATAAATGAATACCATTAATTTCCAACGCACACCTCACCTCTTTTATTTATGCATTAATCTTTATCTCTATCTCTGTTTCATTCTTTCTGCTTTTCTTGTTTTTTGCAGTCCGACTGGCAAAACGCTGCGCACACAATTCCAAATCAAGGACTATTTGCTAACACAGGGTACCTGCAAGTGTGGCCTGCCGTGTCCGCTGCGGCCCGAATACTTTTTCGATTTTAATGCCCAGGTAAGTTAGCCACAATTGCAACGAGTTTGTCTCATAATTGGCTGTAAATGCCAGCGCTGAATAGCTGGGTTAGCTGGCAGTTAAATCCAAAAGCCAGCGCTAAACCTAATTGAATGCGCACTGAGCTAACTACCAATGGGCTGAGGGGCCGGTGGGGCAACGGCGGCGGTGGCGGTGGCGACAGGGGCATACAGAAAACGGCATTCAAGCGACTTTCACTAAGCGTTGCAGCCATGTAACTGCCGCCTAGCTACACACACACACACACACACACACACACATACATATACCCCACCGCCTGGGCAACAGATGAACGCAAAATATTTGTAAAACCAGTTTGACAACAAATCGGCTATGTCGACGTCAACGTCGACGTCGACGTCGACTGCATAATCATTTAGCCAGCGTTAAACGCTCAAAACGGACGACCATCTGCCGCAGCCGCCGTCGTCGTCGCCGTCGCCGCCTTGCTCCAAATTGACAGGCATTTTCATCTCCATCTGTGTGTGTGTGTGCGCATATTGAGAATCGCAGTGAAATCGCCAGCAATAAGATTCATTTCCAATTGGAGCAGCGCAACTGCAACCGCTGTTAACGGTAAATCACGAGCAAGCGCACGCACACGCACACACACACAGACACACACAAAACAACAGTACATGTGGCGCTCTGCTTCTTCTTGTGCAACGTCTTTGTCTTCATCTTATTTTGGCTCTTGCTCATGCTCTTATTGACTTTTCGTTCGGCTTGCACACGGTCTCGCCTTTTCAGCTGCGCCTCGGCTGAGGTCATTAATTTAAGTTTATTGTTTTCTCTTTGGTTTTTGCGTGACGTCGGCGCCAACGCCCGTCCGTCCGTCCGTCCGCGCGCACACAATCTGTGTCCTTTTCATCGCCCACACACATGTACTACCTCAACCTTTCTCTCACTCTCTCTCTCCGTCTCCAGCGTCTTTGTGGCTTTCGTCAATCGATTTTTCGGTGCAATGCACTTATAACTTATCCCCCTTTGCCCCCCTCTCTCCGCCTCTCCGCCCGTTTGCTGCTTACCACCGCTAATGTACGCTTGCAGGCTGCGCTGCAGCTGCTCAGCTGACTGCGTGCATATTATCAAAAGGCAGCCGCAATTTGTTTACTAAACACTTTATTGTGCCACCGAAGAAGCTCTCCTGCTGCCGCCTGCACTCCGCAGCCCGCTTCCTGGCTGACCACAAGTCGTTGACTGTCTTTGCTCCAGCTGCAGATCTCTCTCCACCTCTCCTCTCTGCCTCTCCCTCTTTCTCCTGCCACTTCCCTTTGTCTTCCTCGCCGTTGCTCTCCCTCTCCCCCCATTCTCTTGCCTTGTCGTGTCTATCTGCACATCGTTGTGGCAAAATGGCAACTGTGCTTTTTTCAGCTCTTGTGCTTGTGTCGACGGCTCTTGGCACATTCAACTCAATGTCTGGTGCTCCCCCTCGCACTCCTCCTCCCCCCGGAGCGAGTTGGGTATCGCGTTTTGGCAATGATTGATGTGCCTCTATAATGAAGTCTACGCTCGTTTATTGGTTTGTTCGCTTTTTTGTTTTGATTATTGCCATTTTGCTGTCGCTTAAGTTGCCTTTGTGTATCTTGCACTGAGGTGTGGTAGGTTAGGGTTTGTGTTTCGGTCGGTGCTGTGAGGTGATGTGCGAGTGCTTGGGTGAAAGTCGTCGCCACTAGACGCCACTCAAGTGTCACAGTCGGTCCGTGGAGCCAGCGATGCGGCGCATTAAGCTTGTCCAATAATAACATATCGTATATCGCCATATTGCTGTCATGTTGCGGAGTCTGTACTGCAAATTATGATATAGTAGTCCAAGTCTCCATAGATGTGTGCACATGGAATGGAGCTGAAGTTCGAGTGATTGGGTTAACAGCTATTGGAAAGTGGTTAAACAAATATTTATGCCTGCGAATTGCGGCCAAGACGCGAAATTGAGTTAAGACTTTAGTTGAGCTCAGCAATATTTTTGCTCAACCTTTATGATAAAAATCTATTGATTTTTTTCAAGCCGAGCATCTATGATGCCACGAACTTCAAGAAATTGGCCACGCAGCTATTCAAATCGTTGTACGAACGTTTTACGTGATGATTTATCGCCAAAAGTCAAAGTTCGCTTTATCTTGACAATCCACTGTCGAAACTATCACTCAAATATTAAAATGTGAAAATAAAGTTTTTGGACAGATGTGTTTTTCAATGAATTGTTAGTTACTTAAATATAGTTTGTATTTAAAAGGTTTTGCATTTGTTTATCATAAAAATGTAAAGCTTTGAAAAATCGTGCCTGGTATTATTTACTTATACCAAGACGCATTATACTATAAATAACCTAGCTATTAACAGTAATTGATTAGCAAATATTTTTCCTACAATTAGCTGAATATTTGCCTTAAACATTTCATAAAATCAATATTCAATATATAGGTGTGGTCATTTGATACCAAAGTTTTACATATTTCCATTCCGTTAAGGTTTAACGAGGTTTTTTTTTAAGTTTTCAGCGGTATTTGTTCTTTAGCAAGGCAAATAGATGGATAATTATCTTACAAAAAGCAATATATATACATATAAGAACAAATTGTGCTATATACATGCATATGAACATTTTACTCTATAGGCGAATTTTCATATCAACAGATCTAAGTACAAATATATATATATATGACCTTTTATTATACATATAGTACTGTGCATGCATATATCTGTTTATGACCTTGTTTATATAACCTTGTATTATGTACATACATGATGTTCATATTTCTTTGACCTAATAATAAATATAACTGTATATAATAAAAATACAATAGAGGGTTATACACAAACATATTTGTATATTACATGTGTTTGCCTGATTTCTATTTATATTTGAGTGATTGTTGTTCAACATGTCGTATGCGCAATATCCATGGCGTATACTTAATCGTATAAAGCAGAAATAAACACATCAGTTTATGACTCGAGTAACTTTATTTCCCTGAAGAGGGGCGATGTTGATATCTATGCGCTATCTCTGTATACAATCAAACAGCCGCCCACACAAATCACACACACTCAGACAGACACACACACTCGCGCAATGAACTGAACTGCAATTGACGCTAATTAAACAATTATTTGCAATTGAAATTTCCAATCGAATCGCAAGTGCACACGAAAAACGAAACGCTGCGCCTTTTTCGATAAGTGCGAAACAATTGAAATTGATTTTCCCCCACAAATGCTGCCCAGCTGACTTTGAGTGTATATAAGTAGATACATATATACATCTATATGTGTGTGCAGAGGGTACTATGTATATATACCTTAAGTATTCCACTGGGTTCTATTTTGAGCATGTTGAACGCAATTTGTGTAACGCAAGTTGAACAAACAAATAAAACTTTGGCCCCGGCCTCAGATCGTTATAGCTGTCCGTCTGACAGTGCGTCAGTCCGACACAAGCTCAATGCAAACAAACAACAACAACAACAAGTGGAACAACAAGCAAACAGACTTGAGAAGGTCAGCGCCGAACGTCGACGGCAGCTCAAAATTTACAACTCCCAATAAAAATGAAAATAAAACCAAAAAATTAAAACGCAATGGGCATTGTTGTTGCTGCTGTGGTTGCTGTTTGCGACACACAAACACACACACACACAAACAAACACACACTCAAGCCACAAAAGTCAAAATGACGTTATTTGAATGGGCCTGCGCCCAAGTTTGTTTGCCAGCAGCTCAGCTGGTTGTCTTTCTTGTGCGTGAAGGCTGCCCGCTGCCTCGCATCATCAGCAGTTGGAGCGGCGCAAGGCGGGTTGTGTCAGGGCCAAGTTGGCAACACGGTCTGGCCAACTGGCGACCCGAAACCGAAAGTGAACCCCAAGCACCAGGGGCAGCCAGTCAATCCCACTGAATCGCTTTAGTCATTTTGACATGCCACCACTCGCTCCGCGTCCCTCGTCTCTCGTCTCTCTTTAGGGGGCCCATAACACGAAATTCAACGAAGCACGTCCAGAAAGTGACGCTGTCGTTGACGCTGCTGCTGTTGCTGCACTTTTCGGCCAATTTGCATTTATAAACATTTGCTGAGCGAGGAGCGTGCATTTAGAGCGATGCCAGGGCGGGGTGGGACAGGACGGGACGGATCGTGGAACAACGGGTTGACGCAAAATGCAGCAGACAATTTAGCATATTCATGGAACAACTAAAACAATTAGCGCTGGGCCAGCGACGGCAGGTGGGCCGAGGCAATGTGTCAGTTGGTTTTGCATACCCTGTACCAAAAAAACTCAGTAGATATTGATAGATATTGTTCATGAACATCGTTGCAGTTAATATATAGAAGGAGATTAAACAGATGCATATTTAAAAAATAACTTTAATATAGATAACATAATTAGATTTAAGTAGCTAAAAATTCTACTTAAGCAATTTTTCAATAAACTTTAAAACAGTCGTAAGTCAAAAACAAATTTGCTTTTACAGAGTATCTCTGTGCCCATCAGCCTTAAAATTCTTAAGCATTGCTTGCATGTTTTTTTGTTCATGTTTTTGGTGCAATTTGCACGTCACTCCAATTGTAAGCAGGAAGAGCTATTGCCGCGCAAATTTCAGCTTCACTTTTGGGCGAAATTGAATTTCTGACTCAGGATCGAGTTGGGACGCTTTATTACGGTTCAGCTTGGTTTGCTTTCGGCTTGGCCTTGCTACGCTTTGCGCATCGCTTTTTTCCTTGCCCGTCTTTTACGCGGGTTTTTATAGAAACTTCATTAGTCCAAATTAAATGTTGTACGCGCCAAGAGCAGACAGCGTGGCATTAAGACGAGAATGGTGGGGGCCAGCGAAGTCGAATGAGCTATGCCACAGACGTGGTGCAGTGCGCCATAATGAGAATGTTGCCCCTGATGGGTTCGAACTGCGAAACCCCATCTATCTTCTGTTCACATCGGCAAGGGAGCAACTGCAGCGCAGCTGACATTGACAGACGTGGAAGCCAGAAACAACTGCAATTCAATGAAAATTGCGCAAAGGAGAAGAAAATATGCAAACAGAAGGTCAAAGGTGAAACAGAACAATAAACAGCAGCTATATTTGGGATGCAGATTGTTAATTTTCCTCGCAATTTTGCGATCTTTTTTTTTACCAGCACAGGGGACTTCTATACAAAAAGCTAATTGGCGTGTTATTCTTTTCATACACGCGTTTGTGTTTAATGACGATGAAATATGTAATGATAAGATTTTGCTCGTTTTTATTTATTTATTTTGAATTTAAATCAAGTGCAAGCGTAGTCAAAATCTGGCCAATGTGCAAGTTTCTTAACCTGGAAAATATTCTTATTTCAAGTAAGTTTCTTAGAATCCCACTCTTCTAAATATATAACTCAATTTCGAGTACAATATGTTTGTAATGAGTCTTTTGTACTTAACTCAAAAATATTGATTTTATTTGTGCAATATTAAAGGTCAGTTATAAAGACTTTATTTAAGTTTAGTTTGCATTGTTGTCATCAATATAAACAAGTTTAAAATACCCTTTGCATATAAAGGAGACATAGCAAATGTTTTAAAAAGTAGCAATATTTATAATGGATAAATGAGGTTACCTTAAATCTGATGTTTTGATTAGGAAATTCCTACTTTTCCGCTAGCTACGTACAAAAATGCAGTTAAAATACACGCCGAGCTGGGAACATGCCATATTGCCACCTTCGAGTGGGTATCCACTCTGTTGCCGCTGCTCCTCCTGCTCCTGCTGCTCCTGCTGCGTCTGCTGCTTGGCGAGCATTAAGCGGGGCATTGCATGTGCGCAATGGCGAACGTTGAGCGATTTCCGCTGCGGGTTACGTCATGCATGGCAAAGTGTCCAGTGCGGCACGAAAATCTTGGAGCATAGCTATATCCTGCAGGACAACGGCAGCAACGCAACGATGGCGACGTGACTGAGCGATTACTCACATCCGGCAGTGCCGCAAGTTCCTGTCGCGAGTGCGCTCAATTGCCGCAGGGAAAGAGTAAAAGCGTCAGCTGCACCTAAAGAACATAAAAAGGTGGTAGGGATGGGGGGGCTGCTGCTGGCGACCGTCGAGGTGTCAGTCTGCATGCGACCACCTCATTGTTGTGCCCTGGCCAGGATTAAAGCTGTCGGACGTCTGGCGTCGAGCGCTCGACGGTCATTATGACGTTAATGAAATCCAACACCGGCCATGCACCTGTGCACAAGCTTCACACCTGCCCAACTGCCACCACCAATGTTGCGAGCGGCATTCTCGCTCAGCTCGTTTGCATGTCGCCCACTGACCAGGCTACTCCCTCCTTCTGTCTGCGCATTTTGCTTTAATTTCGTCGCAATTATGCATGCAAAAGTGCAATGTTTTGTTGTTATTTCTGCCTCTGTCGTTTGGCATTTTATTGCGTGTTTTACATAGGCGTGTCCTCTGTCTCTTTCTGTACACCCTGTCTCTACCGATTTTCCTCGACCTTCCCTCTGCTCATTTCTGTCAAAAGCAGCGACAGTTAATATGTCAAAATATGCAAAATGCATTTTAAACATGCCATCTGTAAATATACATAAGTTTTTATGTGTTTTACACAGTACACAAGAATATATATAGGAATAATGTGTATTTAAAAATATGTATATTTCAATAAGTTACGCTCTTGCATATAGTATGTATACCCTGTATCCAAAAAACTGATAATATAATTTATGAAACGTGTAATTAAAAAAACCTAAAGTGCAATTGTTTTTAATGTATTGAATCAAAAAATATTATTATTAATTTTTTATAACAACACATGTGTCCTAGTTTATCCCGGCGAATAATTAAGACTGTGGAGCGTTCCGTCACTGCTGAAGCAGGTCCTTAAAGAATCGGCGTTTCAGCCTCTTCACTATTCGTCTCCCAACAAGGTCACTCGCTAGCCGGTTGGTTTTAATTTATTGTATGTGTTTTAGTGCATTGATGTAGAGCTTTACCTTTAACGACATTCTAAGGATTTTGATTAATTTTTTGCCAAAAATTTAAATATGTCAAGTAGTTGTGTTACTTTGCCAAATCTATATTTTATGATTTCTATCTATATTGAAGATGCATTTTTTTTTTGGAAAATCGTCTTTACCCAATCCAAATTTTATAATTGTAAAATATTTTTTGGAAATTATTTGAAAAGTCAAGAACAATGCCTTACAATTGTCAATGTCATTTAAATCTTATTTAGCAGATTTATCCAACACCTTAATGTTAAACAATAGTTCTTATTTAAATTCTTACCGTGCCCCAAATTGGGTATATTTTCAGTCTTGTAAGTCTATTTTTTTCGTGTGACATTATTACATGTTCTTTGGCTAAAATCTGTTCAGTCTGTGCTTTACCAGTATTGGGCTATTGTGTGGTATGGTTAACTGTATGGCTGCCTTTTAGCTTTCAGCAATGGTCGTTGTTGTTGCTGTTGTCGTCGATGTGGCTCCAACATGCCAGGCGTTTGTCAACTAATTATTTTTCCATTAAATGACAATTAAATTTGCGTGTATATATATGAAGTATTTTAAAAATTGCACATTAAAACTCTGCCCAGCTCCGAGTCCGGATTGTTATGCCAACATCGGTTGTCTGTGTTGCATTTTGTTTGTCGTATTATACACCTACATACATAGCAGACAGTTGGAGAGCAGCTTGGCCGCGCCCCCAAATTGACGACTCAGTTGAATATGCAGAATGTGCCACATATTTTCGTATGCTGTGAGAAGGGGTCACGGTGGGAGTCGGCTCTGAGGTTTCTATTTAACGTTTGTCTGTGCAGCAGCTCGAAAGCGCATTTGTTAAAGGAGCTGAACGCAGAGGGAGCTGGTGGAGACAAGCGGGGGGCATCTGATGTGGTTTTATTGCGTTTGAAAAGTTGAAATTATGTTTGCTTTTTGTGGCAGTCGCTGCAAGGCAGCCAGCCGCTTTTTGACTAAGTGGCAATAGCAGCCGCAGCAACGGCAACATGAAAAGCCACAAACCAACTGAAATATGAATACAGAGCAAATACAACAAGAACAACAACATGAACAGCAACAATCAGATCTGAAAGCTGAGTCGTTTAGGTGAAGTCATCAAGTCAACTTGGGGATTCGGATATTTGGGGCAAGAGAATTGAAACGTGCATGAGAATTGGTCTGAATGCTTATCTTGTTTGGGCGTGGCAAATTAATAAACTTCTGTGTATGCCGCCTCTGGGCGGATAAATGTGTTTGGGACTCTTAAGTAAATATGAATTGAGTGTCTGTATTAGGGAAATCTTTGGCACACGCTGAGATGGCCGGGCCAGATAGATACATAGAATAGAGTTTGTATAGAGTATGCTGAAAGCAACCAGTTAAGCAGACTCTGTTAACGTCATTCGCTGTTGTTATTCAGTTACAATCGACTTTTAAGGCAGCATCACATCGGTTGTGGAAAAACATTTTAATGTTTTATGGCCAAGTTTGGACAGTGGAATTTTCACTTGGGCTCGTTCGTTGCGAGTGTTTTGCGCAAATTGCTGACCAAATTGGTAGAGACTCGTTTCGAAAGCTTAAGCGGCCAATGAAGCAATTGCCGTCCACTGATTGAAATGGCACAAAAGGCGCGTCGCCCAGACCCAAAAAAGGGTCGTCGTCATGCTTCAAGGCGTGCAAATCGATGCCCCCAAATGACTCATTTGCATAAATTCTGAGCCTTGCTCTGTGCACCTGTAAACGCTTGGACAGAGCTTGGGGCAGAGGCGTTACTATGGCGCCATCAAATCTTTTGATGTACTCAATAAGCGCAATTTGCAGCATCTGATTGGATTACATGTGTACGATGTACTCGACTGGGTTCTGTCGAGTATCTATTTACAAAAATGCTAATTGGACGCTCGCTCACCCCCGGGCTACCATGCCGCACACAGTCTGTGTGTGTGTACGGCTGTGTGTGTTTTTATTGCATTTTATGTGCTGAAGGTTACCCAAACAAAACAAACAACTGATTTGTTGGGAAAGCTACTTAGTGATACCCTATGATTTAATAGTAATTTCCTCAATGGACTCACAATTTTATTGATACACATTTTATGTAAAGAAACTTATATATATCTTTATTGCTTTCTGCAGCTAAACTTATTAAATAATGATTAATGAATATATACAGGAATTAAAAAAAATTCGCCCCCTTTGAATATATTAGCTTAATTACTAACACCAGGTTTAGTATTGTTGTTGTTGTCTATAGATATAGACAGATAGACTTTAAACTTAAAAACGTGACTTGACTGAAATGTACATCTACTTTAGAAAAAAAAATACCTTTATTTTCATCCGTTTCATATGATTGCACAATAATATTCTTATGTTTATTCTTCTGAAATTGAAAACTTTTTTTTTATAATAATTTAATTTTTGTGAAACGAAACTTTTGGCACTAAGTTAAAATACTTAGATATCGTTAAGAAATCCCAAACAAGTTTAGGGTATAACAAGCGTCATGTGGAGCAGCAAACTTTGATGGGGCGACTGTTTATTTTATTTTTTGCCCATGCGACTCACGTTGTGTATGTAAATTAATAGCAGCGCCCATATGTCTTTGCATTTGTGTGTGTGTGTGTGTGTATGTAATTGTGATTAAAATTTCGATTTCAAATTGACAGCAACAATCGCAAATGCGTCGTCGACGGCGCCACAAATTCATTATAGCCAAGCTGTTGAATTCTAATTGCTAATGTGACAATTTGTTGCATTATGTTAATTGCAGGTGCCCAACATGCCATTAAAGGTGTTGCCCGGGGGCAGCCAGGAGACCGCCAATGCGACGTCCACGCCGCTTTGCTCGCACCAACGGCATTTGCTCGAATCGGAACAGTTGCACCATCCGCAGCCTGTCAAGGATTTAATGATGGCAACAATGTCGGCGGCAGCAGCAACAGCAACAACAGCTGCTGCCACAGTCGGCGATGCATTTACAGCTTCAACAGCAACAGCAACAGCAACAACAACGACAACGACAACATTAGCAACAGCAACAGTACCAACAATAGCAACAACATTCGAATTGGCCAACAAAGGTGAGTGAAGGCTGAGAGCCAAAAAATGAGAGAAAACAAATTAGGCGAAAATGCGGACAAACTTTAATCAAAGATAAGCAAAACCAACAACGAAGAACCAGCGACAATATTAAACCATTACGCTTGACTGGGCAATAGGGTTGCCACAATGCCAAATATAATACTATGTAAAAAACTCTACTGCCAATCAAGGTTGCATTTAATCTTTTTTAGTTACAATCTGATTAATATTTAATAGATTAGAAATTAATTTTTAATTCTATAATAATACCAGGTTGAAGAAGTGTTTTATTAACCGGCTGAAATTAAACCTCAATTGTTATTTGTGTCTGTCTTTATTATACACAAATGCAAATACTATAAAATTTAAATACAACATATTCCCAAAAAAAAAAAAGGAAAATTCCCGTTCTAACAGATTTTATATAACACTTACAGTTCGAGCTTTGGCAAAATCTGACAAATGTAAACATTTCTTAACATGAGAACCAAATTCCTAATTGACAGTACTTAATCGAATAAACTTTAGACTTAGATAAATTGATTTAGGTACAACAATTTTTGCAATGAGTAGATGTACTTATTTTTAAGAATTTTGTTCTTTTTAATAACAACAAAATCAAGAATGTTTAACACGGTCTTTTAGATTAATTTTGATACTTCGAACACAGAAAAATAGTATGTTGGCTATAGCAAGACATATTGTATAATTTTGTTTATATTTCGTTATACTTTATTAAACTAAAGTTCATCAGATATATTTTTAACAGCACTTTAGGAGCATTACTTTAAACGCTTGCTAATTGCCAATTGCAGTGTACTTTCGAGTTATTAGCGCCATGGCAACCCTGGCCAAATGGACAACGACAAAGTGTCACACAAGTTCTCAGCATGCCCAGAGCCTTTGCAGCGCACTAAAGTATGCTATGGGAGCTGAATTGTAAAGACTGCATTTTTTGCTCAATCGCAAAAACGACGTCAACCACGACGCAGTGAAGGGCGTGGTCGGGGGAATCGGGGGAAAACCAGTTGAAAATAGTGTAGATACGTGCGATAAGTGCAGGCAAGGCCGAGAAAAGCAAAGCAAACCTCGCGAATAGCAGCACAGCTGGAGCCAAATGCACACGGCAAGGTACAAACAATGCTATGTACATATGCGCATATCCACACACGCACACACACACACACTCACGCACATCCATATACGAAGCACATACACACACACACACACATCGGATGCAATTGCAATGTGCTTGGGCTGCTGGCAAGTGGAAAACGCCGCCTAGACAATGATAAAGTGAAAATGCACACGTTGAAAGAGAAAGAATGAGCGAGACAGAAAGAGTTGGAAAATATTGTGAAAAGGGTGATAAGCATACACAACACAAGCAGGCGGGTGTAACCGACTGCACCATAAATATTTTACAGTATACTAATATCTTAAAACAATTAAAAACGGTCTTGATATTTGTAATTTCTCGGGAGTGGAATGAATATAGCTCCAACAGATGGGAGATATGGATTTTCGCAGCTTAACCGCCCCCAAGATATATAGATTTTATAGATAAGCCACAGTCCCAGTGGGCGTTTCCAAAAAATGATTATGAGGTCACCAGTAATCTGTCTGAAAATGTATATATCTAGCTTTAAATCCGGTGGAGATATACAAAATAAATCGATTATCCACGCACTCAGTGGGCGTAGCCAAAAAATCTTAACACTTTATCTAACGTGGGTATTCACGAATAAATATTCAAAATTTCCAGTCTCTAGCTTTAAAAGCGGCGAAAAATGTTGCTTTCATACAGAGAGACGGAAGGACGGACCTCAAGACGGACATTGCACAAACCCAATATACTCGTTTTAGCTCGTAAACGAGTATGAAAAAATGCTCTGAAAAGTAGCATGGCGAGTTCAACAAGCTTTAAGCCCCTGCGCTCCGAGGACGTAGGCGTGGCAGCAGCGTTGCCTTGGCAGGAAGTGCATTTGCAGCTCTCCCTTGACACCGCACCGCTCACTGCTCCCATCGCCTTTGCTCGTGTTTTTTCGCCTGCTGTGTGTTTGCTTGTCTCCTTGCCAGTGTGTGTTTTGATTTCGTCCTTTGTATGGGCAGTCAAAGGACCCTAACATGTTTGTTGTGCAGTCAAAAGCGTTGCAGGAATGTCGCCTCAACTGCTGCCAGGCGCTGCTGGGCGCTTGTAAATAAATATTTTGTTTATTAAATACCCTCCTGTTTAACATTTCCACTTTGGAGCGCCCGAAGCGACCAGTCGCACGACAAGGGGGCGGCGGGTGGCGCAATCAAAGTTTCAGACAACCAATGCTGACTACGAGTTTAGGCTATAAAGTGGCTACTAACTTTATATAGCATTTTTATTGCCCTAATCCGAGTGGGAGCCTCTAGTCATTGAAAAGTTCGTAAAGCTATTTGAGGAGTACTTTTAGGGAGCTGCTTGACTGCTTTATAAAGTAATATTATTTATAATTTCAGCAAAATTAAATACTTTTAATTACTTAAATTATATCAAAGAAATTGTCCAAGTTATTGGCCATTGGCTGTTTAGCAGAAATGCAATTAAAAAATTTGGAAAATAAAGTTTTATTGACATTAGGAATTCCAAAACCGTTCTTAACTACAAATTACAGAGATACTTTGAATTACAAAGCTAACTACAAGCCATTTCCCATTAAAAGGGATTGAAGTAATAAAGTAATTCAAGGTTTGTTTTTTCATATTTTAAGTGTATGCAACATTTGTTCTATTTTACGGATTTTCCAGTAGACCATTTGGTCCTTGGCTTCGTATTTTGCATGGCTCTTCGGTGTCTGCCTTTCATTTGTGCTTTTGTGGCATTCAACGCATTTGGATTTCAATTTGAGATACGACAAAAGTGTTGCCACTTTTCTAAGAGACGCTAAGCAGGCCACACACACAGAAAGGAGGTTTCAACGCGCTCGGGGTCACCTTTAAGCGACGGACGCGCTCTTCCCCTGGGGCAGACACTTTGCTGCACAAAACCCGGTGTTGTGGCGGTTGACCACCCCGGGGGGCATATTGTGGGTGGGAGGGCAAACATTTCGCAAACATTGTTAAAACTTTCAAATGAAAAGGTTAATTGAAACAAAAGGGACTTGACGGCAAAGTTTGGCCATGCGCGTCCGTTGCGATCCGCCCATCAGCCACGCCCACTCGAAAGCATTGGTCAGGGGTGCAGGCACGTTCTGTCTGACGTTGGGGCAGTTGTTGCCCCAATCAGTGGGGCATTAAAAAATGCCACGCAAAGTAAAAGTTTGCCGCGCTTTAGAAATTTTCGCGAATGCGGCTTAAATGAGTGTTTGCATGTGCGAGCGAGTGTGTGGAGGTGTGGCGGCACAGCGGCGGACCTGGCCAACGTGCAGTTGGACAATTTTCTGTTCTGTACCAATTTCGAAAATCCCATTAAATATTAAACATTGTTTTGATTATTATTATTAGTTGTATGGGATAAAAGTTATAAACTATCAACCTATCTTTTAACGAATACTGTCTACTAGCCATTTACTTACAATATTACATCCTTTTTGTCCTGCTACATGCTACCTGCCAAGGAAATAATGGTCATAATTATACCCTGAACCCATTCAAAATGGGCAAGGAGAGAAATGGTTTTGTGCAAATGTATTTAAAAGCTGCAACCGGCATCTCCGTCCCCATAAAGTATATACAGTCTTAATCAGCCCGACGAGCTGAATTGATTAAGACTTGTTCGTCTTTATCTCTGTATTAAAGCAACGATCTCGAAAACTGCAAAACCGAGAGACTTGAACTTTTCGACCTCAGCTTTTGCTATACCATACGCAGATCAAGTTTACAATATTTCGAAAATTGCCATAAAGTCAAAATTTTCACTCAAAACTGAATCGATTTTCAGGATATTTACCATTTTTTTTTTTATCATGACTTGACCTAAATTGATTCTACATTTCAATTTAGTTTGTATTTTATAATAAAAATATTATTTTTTTTTTCTTTTGTTGCGAAAAATTCTTTATTTCCTCTTACTTATTTTTGGAGACAAAATATCAATTGATTATTTTTTTTTTTATTTTTTATTTTTTTTTGTTTTATTTTTTTTTTAAGAATTTTGCGAGCTAGAGATACCCTATGTTGTCATACATATGTTGCTATAAATATTTCCTTTTTGGAAGGCTTCCGCCTACTCTACACAGGTAGTGCAGCCTTCAGCTTTGGTCTGTAAGGATGGATGCTGTTCTAAAATCCTGAAAATTATATATAGATCATACGATTAAATTACAAGATCAGGACATCTCCGAGGCGGGCACTCCCGACTGGAGCACTCTTGACCTTTTTTTTTTGTATTTTAATTAAGTTTACCATTATCTGAGTGCTGAACCTTAATCCCCTGCCCCCAAGCAATCATTGTAGACATTTCGCGTCCCTTTTCTTTTCACCGCTGATAAGTTTGCGGTGCACGTTTTCGTGTTTTGATTTTATTGTGCTTCGCTTTCGCAGCCATTTGGCATTTGGCGCTTTTTGTTGTCTGCTTTTGTCAAGTGGCAAGTGGCAAGGGGCAAGTGGCGACCTTTGTGGAACGCCCTTTGCTTGCTGTGCTGGGGGACACGTTGCGGGCACTTTAAGGACGACGCACTTTGCATAAGAAACGAGAATTTCACAACTTTTTACTGACTCTGCCTTTCAATTTGTTGCTACATTTCAGACGCTGATTGCCACAAATATGGCAACAACAATATCAACAAACTGGCGGGCAGGACGCCCTTTGCAGCAGCAGTTCCAGTCGCGGCAGCCACGCCCACATCCACACCCGCGGTCGTCATGCAAACTAGTCAAATAACTGGCGTGAACAGCGCGCTGAAGCGAACGGCTCCGACTCCGGCGCCGTCTCCGGCTCCGTCTCCGGCTCCGTCTCTGGCTCCGTCTCCGGCTCCTGTTCAAGTTGCAGTTGCAGCTGCAGCGCCTGTGATAAAGCCCGCGCCAGCGTCTGCCACGCCTGCAGCTGCCCGTGCTCCTTCTCCTGCTCCTGCGCCGCAGCAGCCCAACTTTAAGGACGATCCCGCGGGCTATCTGCAGCAGCAAACGGCGCTGTTGCACAACACGCTGAGCGTGGGCCTGGATGCCAAGCCTGCCACGGCCAGAGCTCTGCCCCAGGAGCCCATTGTGCACAGTTCCCAGCATCAGCAGCAGCAGCAGCAACAGCAGCGTCAACGCATTCGGCGCCTTTCGCTGTTCAATGGCGCCAAGTGGGAGCTGGAGGCAGGTGCGACGTCTGGAGCCGTGCCGCGCTCCCTGCTTGTGGACACGTCGGCGGCATTTGCGCGCCCGCAGAAGCCGCAGATTACGAGCATTACGGTGGTGCCGGCGCCGCAGGAGTCGCCGGTGTCCAGCAGCGGGCCCGAGCCGGAGAAGCGGCCCGAGCAGGTGGGCGCCATCTCCACCAGCCATGAGAGTCCGCGCCACGGCCTCTCCTCGCCCACGGACTCCATGGACTCGGCGAAGAGCACGCCCTCCGCCTCGCCCAAGCCGCAGCCGGCGCAGCTGCAGCTGCAGATACGCCAGCCGCAGTTCCAGGCCCAGGTGCAGGCAACGGCCGGCGGACAGCCGACGGCGCAGCTGCGTCTGCTGCGCCAGCAGTGCCAGCCCGTCGTGAGTACGGGCCAGCGCCAGCCGGTGGCCAACAACGGAGCAGCGACGCTCACCCGCAGCATTGTCACGACGACGGCGGGCATCGGGCGACCGGGCACCACGCTGAGCAGCACCAGCTCCGCGGTGGCCCAGCTGCAGTCGATGGCGGGCAACGGCGGCGGAAACCAGCTGATCATGACCTCCTCGGGCCAGCTGCTGGTCATACCCTCGCCCAGCAAACAGCAGGCAACTCAAGCGCAGGCTCAGCGGCCCGCACAGACCGCTCAGCTGCACGCCCAGCCGGGCGGCGGTTACATTGTCAGCCAGCCCTCGCCGATACTCAATCCGGGCGGCGCCAAACTGCTGCACCACCAGATCATCAGCTCGCAGGCGACCACAGCGGCGGCGCCACAGACGGTGCTGCTCAACACGCTGCCCAACGGCGGCTACATTGTGCACCACCAGCAGCAACAGCAGCAGCAGCAGCATCAACAGCAGCAGCAGCACGCGGCGGAGCAACATCAGCTGCTGAGCATGCCACAGCCGGCGGCGCCCATCATCGCCTCGCCGGAGGCCAAGCGACGGACGCGCAAGCGCAAAAGCTCCGTCTGCAGCACGCCACCGCCGCCGCCGCCGCCGCCGCTGGTCTGTGGTGTTGGTGGATCGCCGGGCAAGACGCATTCGCCGCAGATCTCGCCGAGCATACCCAGCCAGGCGCCAGCGCTGCTGCAGCAAGCGGCCAATGCCGCCGCAGTTGCAGCGCCGGCGCCGCCGCCGCCGCCGCCGCAATTCTCGCAGCAGTTCCAGCTGAGTCCCGGCATCCAGGGCATTGTGGTCAACAAGGCGGCGACGACGGCGCCGCAGCCGCAGCAGCTGTTGCTGCAGAATGGCCAAATTCTGCAGCAGGTGAATCTGATTGGGCAGCAGCTGCTCATGCCGGCCGGCCTGGTCATGGGCCCGGACGCCACGCTGCTCCAGATACAGAACATGCCCACGACGAGTCTGCTGACGCACCAGGGGCCGGTGATGCTGCGCACGCCCTCGCCCCAGAACAAGCCCTCCTTCATCTCGCCCAGCGCCGGCGGGCAGCAGTACATTGTGGGCGCCAACGGGCAGCTGAGCCCCATTGGCCAGATCTACTCGACGCCCATGGGCCTGGTCATGCCCACGGCCCAGCAGAGCGGCGCCTCCTTCGTGCAGGCCAGTCCCACGGCCACCATACAGATTCAGCAGCAGCAGCAGCCACAACAACAACAACAACAGCAGCAGCAGCATCATCAGCAACAGCAACAGCAGCAGATCACACTGCAGCACTCGCAGGCGACCGGCTACGTCTCGGAGTCGCATAGTAATCGCCAGGCGACGGCCGCCAGTCCGCCGGACACCACCACGTGCAGCCCGCGCAGTCCCGAGCGACCGCCCAGCCATCGCAGCAGCGGCAGCGGCGACATGGTCAGTTAGTATAACCCCCAAACCCAGCAAGCTTCTAACTCACATCGTTCCTCATGATCTTGCAGGTGCAGTGCGTCTCCAGCTCGGAGCCGGATGCTGCCATTTCGCCCCAAAGCGCCGAGAGCCGGCAATCGCCCTCGTCCACGGATTGCGAGCGCAGTAAGTGCCAGAGAGATGACATCCCAAAGTATTCCACTGATCCAATTTCTTGTTCAACTCCCCGCACAGGCATCTGCAGCAGCAACGTGTTTAGCCAGCCCAGCAGCCTGTACAAGCCCACGGAGCCGAAGATTCGACGCATCCACATCACATCCCAGCAGGCGCCGTCGGAGAGCAGCCACGCCGTGGGTCTCATGGGTCAAGGTATGCGCCTGGCCAGCTCCACATCCCTGTCCATCTCATCGTCATCGTCATCGTCATCGTCAACATCACTGTCAACCACATCACTAACGACGGCGGCACCGGCCCGCCAACTCATGCACCACCACCATCAACACCACCAGCCCCCCTCCAACAGCCATCCAAACGTCTTTGTCCACAATCACAAAGTAGTTAGCGTTGACTACCAGGGTAAGGCCTTGCCAGTGTCCCAGCGCCACTAGCAATCATTAACTGCATCCATTGACTAACTGACCCACCCCACCACCACCACCGCTCACTTGCTCACACACCTGTTGCATGTCCTGCACTTGCCGCATCCTTGCACCCAGCTTTTGTTGTGCCTTCACTGCTTTGTCTAATGTCGGGTATCGGGTGTCGGGCTTGGGGTATCGAGTATCGAGTATCCAGTTTCGCGTAACGAGTAACGAGTATCGGCCTCCACATCTCCATCTAGAGTCGCCCAGCACCACCCAGCTGCCGCCCCAGTTGGACGCAACAGCGCTGAGTGAAGCTGCACCGCTTAAAGCCAACTGCCGCACGCCCACGAAGCGGGCGCGTCGCCTGCAGCGCGCGCTGGCGCGAGGCTCGCCGGCTGGCGTGGCCCTGTTGCCGCCGCGAACGTTTGCCATTGGTGAGCTGATCTGGGGGCCGGCGCGCGGACATCCTGCCTGGCCCGGCAAGATCGTCAAGATGCCCGACGGCGTCTGTACGCCATCGCAGCAGTTCGATCACGTCTGGGTGCAGTGGTTCGGCGGCGGCGGCCGCTCCACCTCCGAGCTGATACCGGTCAACTTGTTGCAGAGCCTCTCCGAAGGCTTGGAGGCGCACCACAAGGCCCAAAAGGATACCAGAAAGTGAGCATCACTCGCGAAGTGGGTGGCAATGAATAGGTCTGACCAGCTGACATCAATGGGGGTGTCCTAGATAGTGTTCTAGGTTCCGGTGCGACTCAAAGTCAAACAGATTTAGCATAGGCAGAGATTTGTTTCTTTTTCCTTAGACCTGCACCCGACTGAGGCACTGTGAAAAAACTATTTTTAGTGCGTTTATTAGTCTATAATGATTTATTTAGATAGTGTTCACTTTTATTTATACCTTGGCAGAAATTTATATTTTAATAGTTTGTAACAGTTTGTAATTCAATTAAATACACCTAATTCTCTTTTTACACAGTCGAGGCGAAAAATAGTAGATTCGTTCCAATATTATAAAATTCTTGTTAAAGCTGAGAACTTATTTTCCTTTTACACATTCACACATTTGAATATCAGAAAAAGGTAAAACTAATATAATCATTTAACAAAACAATTAATGAGAAAAGTATAATGCGAAATAAAAGTGTATAATTTGTGACAAAAAAAAATTTAAAATCGTGTTCAACCAAGACAGTTCGTGTAAAAGAGAAAAATTGAACTTTTTAATTGTTATGTTATTTCAATGTTATTTCAAAACCTTATAAAAATGCCTGTTAAAAGAGAATTAAGTGTATATATTCTATTTCTTTAAACATTATCATAGTTTACTATATAAACATAAATATTTTGGCCAAGTAGTTTTACAGTGGTGGCTCGTAAATTAGAACACTTTGCGTGCAGAGTTCGCTTTAATTCCCAACAGAAATTCACTAATAAATAAACAAATACATTATATGTTTCAAATTCAAAAGCTTTCCTAGGACCAATTTTATGGACCAAGAATATGCTCCCAAAAATATAATTCTATTTTCACTACGAATTCGTGGTCAATTTAAATGTCCGGAAGTTCTATTTTACGAGCGACAACTGTTATATATTATATATATATAATCTTGCAGTATGATTAGAAATGTTGTTTTTTAGTACTTTTATATTATTTGCAACAGTTTTTTTTCTCGTAGCATTTGCATTTGAGTATTACTCGTAATTGTTGTGCAGTGTAGATCAATTGGCATTTAAATGCATTCGAAATTAGTTTTGATTTTAATTTGTCCAATTTCATTTTGTTTTTGCTAATTAATGTTCTTGTTTCTTTTTTTTATTATGCGCTGACCAAAAAATAAATAAACTCAACTTGTGTGTATGCGTGTGCATATGCATATATGTGTGTGTATAACCCTATGTGTGTATATGCATAATCATCATCATCATGACAACCACCCACTGCCCAAAAAAACTGAAACCGAAACCGCCCAAAACCACAACACACACACGCACACACACACACACCAACACCACTACCAACACCAACACCACCACGAACCAACCCACCAACCCACCAACAACCAACCCACAAAGGAGCCGCAAACTGAACTCGCAACTCGAGCGGGCTATACAAGAAGCAATGACTGAGTTGGATAACATTTCAGCCTCGGCAACCGCAGCAACCACAGCACCATCCGCACTAATTGGCCACCAGCTGCAGCAGCAACAGCAGCAGCAGCCCTCGTCCACAAACAGCAGTGGATTGGCGCGGAGCAAGCGCACAGCCACCCCAAATGGCCAGGTGAATGCAGGTGGTGCCAGCGTGACGGTGTCCGCCAGCACGGCGGCCACCCTGAACGGACTCTTCAACCAGCAGCGCGCGAAGCCCATACGGATTGCGCCCGCGCCGCCAACGGGCGTGCCAGCATCGGCATCAGCATCACCAGCAGCAAGTGCAGCGGCAGAGATCTTGAAGCTGGCCAAATGACCAGCGCTGTCGGCGTTGCCGTCGACAGTAACCACAGCAAACTATACGCTCGTTATTGGGCATAAGTAGAGGCAGCTGGCCATAAACAGTATATATATATATATATATATATATATATATATATATGCTATATACGTATATGTAGTTAGATATCAGCCCCAACTGTCTGTCGCTGTTTTCTCTAATTTTCTATCGAGTTAGGACTCTGCTTAGTTGCGCCTGTGCGGCGTTGCCACATCTTTGAAATAGACAATAAAAACAATACAAAAAAATGTTAACAAAAACGAAGTTACAAAGAGTAAACAAATACGTTTGAACAATAGGCAAACAATAGTTTTTTGTTGCTTTGTAAAGCAGTGCGTCTGCTCAAAACGCAAAACTCAGTTGTTTTATTTTTTTTGTATATATTTATATAGAAGGATCACAGAGAATACCTTTTATTGTCATTATTATGAACAGATTGTAAATGTTAGGTACCTATTTATTTATTGCATATAAACCATAGTTTGCATAGGTTTTTTGTTTTCGTTGCAATCTTTAGATTTAACTATTATTTTTATATCTAGCTAGCATAAGCCGATTTTTAGCCACTAAGTTATAACAGCAAATTAATGCACATTGTTTTTGGCTTAATTCAAAAAAATTCTTACAGAAGAACATTGAAATCAAAAGCAAATTATTGATACTGTTTCTAATTTCGAGATACTTATTGAATGGAAAATATCAACAAAATATTTACGTTAAAGCAAACAACTTGAAACACTCAGCTAACAAGTAGATCATTAAAAAGAGAATTATATTTATAAATTGTTATTATTTATTTAGTTGAAACTATTGTAAAATTCTAGAAAACAAAAACCAATTGACATTTAAACACGTAGCGAAAATCCACTAAAACGAACAACAAATAAATGCTAAAATATTCCCGAAAATCTTGTTAACGCAATTTTATTTTTAACTTAATTGGCGTCCATCGAAGTACAGTGAAATTCCTCATAACCGGACACTCACCGTCGCAATGTTTTTGTCCGGCTATGGGAGATGTACGCTTATCGGGAGGGGAGTCACAAAAATTATGTTTGAATTGCATCCAAGTATTCAGAAATTGCCTGTTATTCAATATTTTGTACGAATTTACATTTATATTTCATTTTCATATAGATTAAGTACAAATACAAATCCGGTGATATGTGAAGTGAATTAGAAGATCGTTGAAGTTAGTTGTTTTTGAGTCGCCTTGCATACGCATCGAAATGCGGTAAATTCGCCAATTTATTTTTAACAACACGTGTATACGAATGCGATTTTTAATGGGATTTTAAAAAAGCTTGTTTGGGATTTTTTTTAATTTTGTCCGTTTTAGAGGCATTATTTTATCGAAATGGTTTTAAATAAAGTATCCACGTCCGGTTATTAGAGCGTCCGGTTATTGGAATGATATTTCTATGGAAAAATTAGTGAAATAGCTGTGTCCAGCTATTGGAGCTGTCCGGTTATAAGGACTGTCCGTAATGGGTAATTTCACTGTAATTTAGAGCGTAGATCTGGGCATCAGGCCTCGCACCAGCCGGTCGGCCATCAAACTGAAGTCGCTTTAAGTTGGCCACAATTGCAGTCATTGGCAGTTAGGCGTAACTAACTGAGCCAAACTCTAACTCCGAAAATAAGATGCTTCACCAGCCAATGCAAATTCAAGCGGCGCACGCGAAAAACAACCACGATATCATGTAAAATAATATATTTATAATCTGATGCTCAAAACTGCACAAATTTTCAAGCCAATTAATATGAAAAGTGTGTATATCGCTGGATTAATTAAAGGTACGTGCAACTATTTTAATATTTACATTTATACTTGTAAGTCCTTGAAAGTAAATGTTTCCTTCGTCATTAAATCTAAAGTAAAAATTCCAAGTAAAATATTTTTTAAAATTTATTTCAGTTTTAAATAACTTGACAATAATAGTTGCTTTTTTTATGGATCTTATATGCTGGTTGTTTGTGGTTATTAATTGCAAATAATGTAATTTATAATTAATATTTATGTAATATTAAACTAACTCACAATCATTTGAATTAAGTATGTAAAGTATATGCACCTATATACTTCTCGCTTTCCCTCCTTCTAGTGTTCTTCTCATATAAATATATATATGTGTATGTATGTGTTGGTGTGGGTGTATTTGGGGCTGGTGTTGACGAAAAACTAAACAAACAGCGCCGATTTTACACATTAAACATAACCTAAGAGAAAATGACTCTGGCTGCTAAATAATTTACACAAAAATACGCTGCGATTGCTAATTTTTGTTGTAGACACGAGGGACGTGTCATAATAATTGATCTTTACATATGTATACATACATATATGGGTTACCTATGGGTATGTGTGTAATGGCTTGCATTAGCTTACAACTCACGCACTCGAAAAATGGTAGATTAATTACAGATTGGAAGCAAGTCCACTGCAATGACAGTTCGCACATGGATATGCATTTCAACTAGCGCGATATCGATTTTCTTAAATAGTACATTTACATTTGTAGATTTTTCTTTTCTTTAAGCTTTGCAGTCGTGTTGGGGTCTCATTTTATCTCAAGGTAAGACTGCACATTTCTGTGGCATTTACATTTAGGTATTTAAGGTTGGCGGCGTCTATATCGGGAGGAGGACGCTTTATCAATATTATGCACGATTTGGTTATCATTACAAAACAAAACACGATTGGCGGGTGGATGAGACAATGCACAGATCAAATGAAGCAGCGCATGCAGCATGCATGCATTATTTACTTAACAATTGGGTTTTGTGTATAAATTGCCTTCTATACAAGTCAAGTTAAAAAATTTCTAAGTAGACTTTAGAACTTAAATTAGGGTTCGCCATTAGTAATATTATTGTAGTTTGTAGTAGCTGCTGATGTGTTGTTGTTGCTGCTACTGTTGCTTTTGCTCTTCTTGCTGCTCGGCTGCTGTACGATGTTGCATTACATTGATTGATAACTGTTCTCACGGTGTGTGTACGCATGTTTGTATGTATGTGTGTTTGATTAACGTTGCTGTCAACAATAACCAAATCGCTGTAATTCTCATCTGGACAGACTGTGCGAGCGCTCGCGGCTGCTGCTGCCAGACGAGAGAGGCTGCTTGCTGATGCCCATTTCGCCGACGCGCTGATGCGGCGGCAGCCTATCAAAGAACGGATGTCGCAGGGCCTCACCTGTTAAAACCAACAAGCAATTAGATCTCGGGTATAAAATGTTTTGGTTTTGTGGTAAAATTACCTAACGTGATGCGCGACGAGGGCTCGTATTCCAGCATCTTCTTAATCAAGCTGAACAGCTCGCAATGGTCCTCGGTGTCGCTCAGTTGACAGAGAAACAAGGGCTTGCAATGATCGCGCACATAACGTCCCGCGCTGGACTTCTCGTCCCAATCTAACTTACCATGATAGAAGTACTTTGTTTTGGTTTTGCTATAAAGAGTGTGATTGCTACATGTTAAACGATTTCGATGAAGAGTACTGCTTCTTGCGAAATAAAAGCATGTGCTGCATTGTATTACCGTGCCATGCGATATGGAATTTGTCCCAAGATGCGCTCCATCATGGCCAGATGCTCGCGATTATCATGCGTCTGGAATAGCGTGATGCCCAAATACAGCTCGAACAAGATGCAGCTGAGTAAACAAGAAAAAAAAAGCGCTAATTGATTACGATATCAATTCGAGCAGAGCCATTCGCACTTACCCGATGGACCAAACATCGCAGGGCTGTGACCAGCCTAGCTCCAGTATGACCTCCGGCGCGCGATAATGGCGCGTCGAGACAATTGTGCTATGGTGCTCATGATCAAAGGTGGCCGAACCGAAGTCAATTAGGCGAACGTCGGTGCTCTTGACGCGGCGCACTTCACGGTTCTGCCGAGGAGCATACGAAAAGTACAATATTAAATCAAAATGCTGACAAATGGGATTATTGTACATACAATTTTATGATTATAGTGAGACGAGTACTCCGAATCAACAAACAGTATATTCTCCGGCTTGAGATCGGTGTGCGTTAAACGATTGTCATGTAGAAACTTAACAGAGTAGCATAATTGATAGGCCATGTGGCGCACTTGGTCCAGAGAATACGGCTCATAGTTGTTCTCGCGCTGCAATTAGAGAATAACCATTTGAGAAATTATGTTCCACTGAAGGTAGTTGCAACAGTTACCAAAAAATCGAAAACACTAAGACCCAGCATTTCAAAAACTATGCACATGTGTCCATGATAATCAAACCAGTCAATCATTTTGACGCACAGGCTAAGGAGAAAGTGAATAATAGATTAATATCTTCTACTTTACATTTATAGCTGTTAACTTACTGATCACCGTGCGGATCCTTTTGTGCTATCTTTTCCAGGGCATTTATCTCGAGCTTGGCAGCTTCGCGATATTTCTCAACATTCTTGATGATCTTCAAGGCCATGCAAAAATCACTGCGAATTATAGTAAGACGGTTTTTAGTTACTGTTAGATGGGCGCACTTTACTGGACTTACCGCTCCATATCTTTGACCTTGACCACACGTCCGAAAGTGCCCTCGCCCAGTGTGGCCATGATCTTATCTGAAATGTGGCAAAAGGAGGCGTTTTGTAGTCGGACTTTAATCAAGTACAATGGCAATAATGTTAATTATTTGCGCTAAAAGCTAAACCTGTAACTGGGATTTAAGCAACAATACCCCAATAAGCGCTAACTTTCAACTGCACTTAAAAAAATGTATACGGAAAAGTTTTCAGTTTCAATATTATTTCATTAATTATGCGCCAAAGTTCAGGAAATGTATGTACGTGTGTGTGTGTGTTTATGAGAGAGAGGTTTCCATCTAATTAATTAATGGCAAAACCGAAATTTTGTATAGTTTAATTTGAGTTGAACTTGTAATTTAATTTTTTTCTCTTTTGTTATCTTTTGTCTTTTGTTTTTTTTTCTTTCGGAAAATTGTGGAGTGAAGCTGGCGAAAATTGTGTGAAATTTTGTTTCTTTTTTTATTTTGTGCGCTTTTAAAACGTGCCTTAAAGGCGCACGCGACGTGTTGCGACGCGACGATTTTGTCGAAAGATAATTAAGAAATAATAAAGAAAACTTCGATAGTTGAAAACTATAAGAGTTACGAGTAGAAGTATAGTGCGGCAGTTATTGCTCATTGTCTTTTTAACTTGGAAAGTTTCTGGTAATCTCTAAACATAAATATGGAAAAAATTAAAAACGAAAAAATTGTCACGAACATCTGTGATGGAGAATGTCTCCGTTGTGGTAAATTAAGTGACCATCAGCATCATCTTGAATGACGGGCTTTGCTGTCTGTTATTGGGCGAGCGTTCGACGAGTGGTTGTCGGGTGGTGGCGATGGTGGTGCGATTGCAGGGTGCATTGATCCGTTGATTCAGAAGAGGGGATGGCGACGACGAATGGTGACGAGGACGAGGCCGACGACGACGACGAATATTTAGCGAGTTATGTTTGAGCGTATTTGGTAGTGGGTTGCAAGACGTTGTTGTAGCAGGGGCGTGGTTGTCGTTGTTGTTGTCGATGGCAGTTACATAGACGAATACATAAGGTGCGTGTGTGGTTTAAGTATGTAATTTGAAAGAGAGAAAAGAAACAAAAAAGAAAGAGAAAAAGAAAAAAAAACACATTTATGGGTCGCCAGTGTCCAGCAGAATCCAGATATCCCGTCGATCAAATAGATGATCATATTAGAAAATTGTCCGCCAGATGATCCCGCGTTGGCACCACAGCAATTCCAGATTCCAATTTTCATCAATTCACCAACAAGCGCAAATCACAATTAATCCGCAGAGTACAGACATTCCATAAACCAACCATTTACATCATATCATCATCATCAAGTTGTTTTGTACATCAACCCATCATCATCATCATCATTGTGATTTTCATCATCATATTCAGAAAAAACACGAGAAAAATACGTTTCGTTTGTTCGTTAAGAAAATTAGTTCGGACAAATTTTTTTTTTTTTTTTTTTGAGAATTTGTGTTTTACATAAATGGTTAATAGTTTCAATATAAAACATGTACAACAAATATCATATAACATTTTTGTATATATATACATATTTATGCATGTATACACATAAGTATGTAAATACGGGCATATGCACAAAAACAAAAGCTTTTGTCTTGGGCAGAAAAAAAATGATACAAAAAAAAAAACGAACATGGGCAAAAACAAATTGCATTCGCTTACGGCTAAATGTTGTCTTTTGGAACTCATTTTCTATACTTTTTACTTAATTTGTATGTTTATATAATTTTGTTTTTTTTTTCTTTTTTTTTATGGTAAAAGAACAATTAAGCATTTATGGAATTATTGAAAAATAAGTTGGAAATAAAAAATGAATTTGATCAAGTTTTCTTACATGCAGAGAGAACGCGTTAACATACGGCTGTTAGTTAACATGGGCGCTGCAGGTTAGCATTACTGTAAAGTGTGTGTCAGGCGGGAAGCGGTGGAGTGAGGTGCGGGGCGCGTTTCAGAAAGCTCAAGCTGCATAGGCGAATAATGCAACGAGTGGCTTACAAAGGTCGAGAGTGTCTTTGGAATGCGTGACCTATGGAACAGCGCCGACGAGGTGGCGCTCTTCGACAGCAGATACTGATCGTGCTGCTGCAGATAATGCGACGACGCCGACGACAACTGTTGCTGATGCTGCTGCTGCTGCTGCTGCAGCTGCTGGTGGTGGTAGGGATCCAGTTGCGGACGCTGGTAAACGGAGCTGCCCAGCGCATTGGAGCGTCGGCTACCGATGCCATAACTGTCATGCAGATAGCTCGAGCCGGCCCCGCCGCTGGGCTTGTACCGTTCGAACTCGCTCAGCACAGCAGCCGTGCGGGAGCTGGCGCCCTGATAGCGCTGCTGCTGCTGCTGCTGGCGGCGCGTGTCCGCCGCTGCCAAGCGTGCGCCAATGCCGCCAAAGGCCAGCGCACCGGAGCTGGACGAGTGCAAGATATTGCTGGGCTTATATTTGGACAGGTCGTTGTTATTGCGATCTGAGTGGGGCAGAAAACGACTCTTGGTGTTGTTGTTGTTGGCGCTGCTGCTGCTGCTGCTGCTGCTGCTACTGGCTGTCGCTGCCGTGTCGTGCAGAGAGAGGTTAGAGAGAGCAGAGGGTATGGCGGAAGTGCTAGTAGATGAGTTCGTGTTGTTGTTGTTGCTGTTTGGTGTTGTTGTTGCTGTTGTGGGACTTGCGGTAGTACCATTGAGAGAGTGGGAAGGAGTGTCGGCCTGGTCTGTTGTGCTTTTGGATGTCTGTGAGGTGTCGGCTGTGTGGGTTAGTTGGACACCAGTTGTTGGCTCGGGCTCGCTGTCGGCCTCGTCAGAGCTACTCTCTGACGTGGATGAGCTGCTTGCATCGCTATCATCGTTAGTTACTTTTTTGCTGCGCGACTTTTTCTTGGGCGCCTCCCCTGCACTAGTTGTTGCCGCTGTTGCTGCTGTTGTGGCGACCGCCGCTGCCTCCTTGGCTGCCTGCTGTTCCCTTGCCTCGGCCTCGGCCTCTGCCTCTGCCACTGCGACGATCGCCGCCGCTGCTGCCGCTGCCTCAGTCTTCTTGGCCTCTGCCGCCGCGGCCTCTTCCATGAGCTTGACGCGCTCTTTCAGCTCGCGCCGCCTGCGCATGCGCTCCTCAAACTTCTTGGCTTCCAGGAACTGATTGTCCTCGCGCAGCAGCATCAGGATGGCCGCGTTGTCTTCCGAGGACCGATCGTCGGCTAGAATTTCGCGATCCTCGGCCGTCAGCTCTGGCGGCGCCGGCTGCTCCCTGCGACGGTTGGCAAAGCGGCTGCGCGTGTTCGGCGCACGCTCCTCCGTTTGGCCACCGTCCGGCAGATCTGTGGCCGTCAGCGCGGACCTGTTTCCGCCGTAAGCGCGTGTCAGGCGCCCAGTGTTTAGCGCCGTGTCCTCCTCACCGCCTCGCCGGCCATATCGACCGTTCGAGTAGCCGGTGGCGCCGCCAGCGCGCAGGGCATCGTGATAGTCGTGCGGCTGGTAACGACTGTGGCCATAGTCCAGCGGATAGTTGTCATCTAGCAGCCGGTTGCCGCTGGTCAGGTAACCGCTGTCAGTGGAGTCGGCCATGTAGCGCTGCCGCTGGGCGCGCGTTCTGTAGGGCGTGCGCTCTTTGCGATCGGCGGCATTGAAGGAGCTCGACGACAGCTTCCCCTTGGCCAGCTGATGGGAGGTGGCGCTGCGCAGCAGACCACTCGAAATGGCGCCGTAGTCATCCGGTTCCAGCGTCTTGTCGCGATCCTCCTCGTGGCGGCGACGACCAGCTGCACGCTCCAAAATGTCCGAATATTTGTTCTCCAGCCGCGAAACAGCCGACAATGTGGGCGTCTTGTCTTTGTCCAAGTGGAGCTCGCGACGCTGTGCGTCACAAGAAGAGAAACCAGTCAGTTGGGCGGGGGGATTTAATGGAGAAGGAAAGTGCTTTTAAGCAGCGCTCGTGTGAAACCAATGGAAACGACGTCAACGACGACGAAAACGCCGTTCGTCAAATATTTCACGCTCTGTCTGAGTTTGAGCCGGAGCCGGAGCCAGAGCCAGAGCCAGACGCCGGCACGGGCGGGGGTAGGGTGGGGGTAGACCTAGACCTAGAGAGAAGACGACGCACTCGAAATCCGCAATCCGCAGACCCATTTAAATGGCCTTTTCGGCAATGGCTAATAACAGTGTTGGAGCTACTTAATTTCACTCGCATTTAAAGTAGCTTTCTCTAACAAAAACAATGCATGAAGGGGGGTGGGCGGGGCGGGTGCTCTTACGGCTGCTCCGATGGGCGTCTATTTTATTTAGAACGCCTAGCGAAATCTAAACAAAAATCCACGGCACGCCGACCTTCAGAGTATGTGTATATATTTATATATATAAATGCCAGAATCGTGAAATTTTGAATAGCTTTTTATACATTTAATGCGAGCCAAAGAACTGAGAGTATCGCGAGCAAAACACAAGCAACAGACACAGGAGCAGGGCGAGGTGCCCGAGACGCATGGACATTTTGCTTGGAATCGAAAATACATTTTCGGCGGCGTAAACGCACACGGCAAGTAGGAAGATATAGAGAAGCATATAGAAGCGCTATAAAACCGTTTGTGTGGGCACACTGAATATATATGAATATGTATTTCGTGCACAATCATCACAGCTATGTATATGCATATATATCTAGCTATATACACCTGCCATACACTCACATAGGTACAATATAATGTGGCAATAGGGGTTTGCCAATGCAATCACTGAAGAGCCCGATCTCTGTCTACCCCCAACCGACCCTCCGCCCGCTTTCTTCAAGCTGTGACAGAATTGGGACAGTGACTTGACTTGTGACAGGTGAAAATAGAGCAACAATTTCAAGTGTTTTCCAAATGGAACACATTCTCTAGCTATGAGTCACGGGTTGAATTTGGCTGCCTGGCTCCGATCAAATAACACGCTTTGCTCTCCATTGGCTTCCACGATGCGCGCTGTGGCCATACGAATACTAACATCGTCTAGGTCGCGCCTGCCGGCGCCCAAGCCGCGTATTGTCGGCTTGTAGAAGCCGCTACTCATGGGGCTCAGGTGGGTGCCCAGCCTGTCCAGAGCGTTGGCCGTCGTGGAGCTCTTCTGGTAGCGACCCATGAGGGCGGCGCTGCTGCTGCTGCTGCCCACGCCGCTGCCGCTGGTTGTGCTGATCGGATGGTAGCCGAGACCACCGCCAGCATAGTAACGTCTGTGGCGATCGCTCATGGCGTTCTGTTCACGGTCGCGTTCCCGTTCCCGTTCCCTGTCCCTATCCCTGTCGCGTTCCTTGTCCCGTTCACGTTCCGCTTCGGGTCGTCTACGACCGCTGGACGACTTTTCCGAGCTGCGTCGACGTTTTTGTTGTTTTGTGAGGCTGCCTTTGTCTTTGTTTTTGTTGCTCCTGCTGCTGTTATTGTTAGTGTTTTCATTCGTTGGGGTTTTGGAGCCACTGCGTCTGTTATCGTTGCTTTCTTTATTGCTGCTGCTGCTGCTGTTGTTGTTGTTGTTGTTGTTGTTGGTGCTGCTGCTGTTGCTGCTGCTGGTGTTATCCTCGGCTATGGCCGCTGCACTATAAGAGCCCAAAACAAAACAAGAATTGCTAATGACGCACTTAAAGCTTTCCCTTCTTTCTTTTGTGTCGATTTGGGGTGTATATTTTTGGTATTTGGTATTTTCCACGCGCCTGAATCGCGACGAACGCGCGTTGCCACGACACGGACCAAATAATAACTGAGGAAAATTCGATCAAAACTCGTGAGACGAGGCACAGTGTATGTATAGGGGAAATATAGGAAAATACACCGCGCGGCTACAAAAATATTGAGGAATCGTTTTTATTTTTGTGAAAAAGTGTGAAAATATTGCGCACTTGCCCAGCAGCAACAGCAGCCAAAGCAGCTGTGCGGGCCAGACAAAGAGAACAGCACAGAAAGAGAGCAAGTGAAAGAAAGAGAGGCAACATGTGAGTGGGTGGTGGATAAATGAATTATTCTGTTGCTTCTTCCGAAAATGCATTTAATTACTGCTGAGCTTATCGCAGAGCTTTTCATTTCCGTCAGTTTACAAAACAAGGAAACGATCGAAAGTCTTGCGGTGCAAATGCTTGGAGGAAAAGCCTTGAACCCCCGTCAACAAAAACAAGAAGAACAAAGCCGAGCAGCAGACGAAACAATTACGTTTTATATATAGTCCAAATGCGCGCATTAAAAATAAATAATTAAAGAGCAAATGCATTAAAAGCACCAAAAGTGAGCGAGACAAAGAGAGAGAGGAGAGAGAGAGAGTAAAGTGGCGTTGATCTCACGCGCAAAGAACAAGAGCAGGAAGCACAGCAGAGAGTTGCCAGACAGGCAAACACCCAGCCAGCCAGACAGGCTGGCGAACTTGAAAGCTTTTTGCAAAGCTTTACACAATGCTGAGTCGAAACTTTTAGATTACAACTTTTAACTAGCCTGCTATTAAATATAAAAGTACTATGTATATGCCAGAGTATGACAGATGTCATTGGGCTAAGCAAGTGGCCTAGAAAACGTAGAAGCTGTTTAGGGCTATAGCAAATGAATATAGAATTACTGAATAAAAAATTGCTGAATTAATGATTTTTGCTTATGTAAATGATTGCAGTTATTTTGACTGATTTAACAGGCACTTTACAATGTGCTCTCGTTTGCTCTCTATCTTTGCAATTTGGCTATTGTCAGTCAGTTAGTGAACACTCCAGCCATTAGAGTTGAGGGCAAAAGTTTTAAATGAAGTCAAGCTGTCGACAAATTTGCACAATACATTTTCACACTTAGGCACAAAAAGACGGAGTTCAACGCGATTTACAACGCACTCGACACGATGTTTACATAATTGGCGCCCCTGCTAAAGAGTAGAACACGTTGAGAAACGAAGCAGCGCGTTGCTGCGCTGCAACTAACGGCAATGGGGCAAATTACATACTTAAATTAACGAAAATCAAAAAATAAACAAAAAGAAATCAAATGAAAATAAAATAAATGATGAGAGCTGCGACGCGTCTGGCAACATTTTGACCGAGTTTTTGTTGGTTGACGAAAAACGGCAAGAGAAAAAAAAAAAAAACACCGCAAAATTAAAAATAATTTATACGTGTGTATGTGTGTGTGTGCGTATGTGTGTAATTCATTTGCTTTATTTCTTCTGCATCGATTACCGATTGCGCTGCCGCTGCTGTTGTTGTTGTTGTTGTTGCTGCTGCTGCTGTTTGTTATCAGGTCGTTCGCTCGGATTGCGTCGAAAGCGCTGCAGCAAACTGTTGCAGCTCTCGGAGAGCAGCTGCGTGACGCTCGCCGCCGTCGCGCTGCGCATGTAGCGTCGCTGCTGGCGCGGTTGCGCTGCCGCTGCCGGCGTCGCTGCCTCCATGTCAGCTGTTTTCTTGCTGCTGTTTGCGACAGCATTTGGCAAAATCTTTTCGCTTTTTTCGCGATGGAAACGACTTAAAAATGTGGCCATTTTTTCTGCGCGTGGGTTTTGTTATCTTTTGCTATGACGAAAATCCGATAATACTAATTCTATAAATACATAGATATCAATGTGAGCGTAGAGGGGAACTACACAGATCGGAGTACTGTGTTTCGTTGTTGTTTTGTATCTGACTGGCGATTAAGATTCAAGTTCTTCCTCTGACTTGATCTATTTCAATTATATTACTAAAATTTGTTAAATTTTTGCTGCTGCTGCTGTTGTTGTTGTTGCTGATGGCGCGCTATAGCGAGATTTGTTTTTGGCATTTACTCGACGAGGCGAGCAAATGTATTGTACTGTATAAGTTAAGTATAGTATAGTAGAATATACGTATTTACATATAAAGAGCGTATTCGTGTATTGTAAAAATAATTGAAATTGTACGATATTTGGCAGCTATTCGACAGAAATAGACACACAACAGAAGCAGCGACAATTTCGATTGCGATTCCAAATCCAAATTCAATTTAAATTTCAACTTTATATTTTAGGGGTTTTGAATGCATTTTTTTTTTCGATTTGGTATTGCAAATTCCGTCCTGATTTACACGCACTTTGAGCCATTTGCCAGCTGGCAGTAGATTTTTGCGCGTTTCTTTGACGGGTTTTTTGCGGGATTCTTTTTTTCAAGCAGCGCGTCTTTGCGTTTTCAAGAAAAACAATCCGAAATCAGCGCAACGTTTACGAAAGCGCACGCCACAAATACTAATTATAAAAATTGAAAAAATATCGCAACGACGACAGCGCTAAAGTAGCTGGCGAGTGTGTGCTCAGGGCGGAACATAGAACACGCTCCGTTTCGATCTCTGAACCGGGCGGCCGCACTTGTGGCCACTGCGGGAGAGCTGCTTCGTTTGCGGCCAGTTTCTATTATTGTTTGCTAGGTAGCAAAAAACTAACCACAAGCAGACGCCAAAGCAAACGTCAAACGGCTCAAATCCGTTTGGGAATACTCTATGCCAAATTTGAGCTAATATTTAGAACAAGGTCCAACAACAGAAAATACAAAATTAGTTTCACTTCGTGAACGATTTTATAAATACTGAAAAGGTTTCCTTTTTTAAAGTAAAGCAGCCTTTCAAAATATATTATTATGATTTTTTAATAAAACAACTGCGACTTCTAAGAATATAAATAAATTTTGAAATACAACCGCATTAATTTTTTAAATTCTTTTCTAACAAACTGCACTGTATTTCCTGTTTTTATTATTATATATTTAAGGAATCTTTAATACTTTATGCGTTTCTAATTTAACAACTTTTTATAAGCAAAATCAACTTCCTTCATTCAACAAGGGAACAATCATTAAAAGTGCGACAACATTTGACAGGATGCTCGAATTGTTGACTTAAAAGGGCAATCACTATTCGTTGTGCTTACGAATGTCTATATTCACCGCTACAGTTCAGAGAGACAGAGCACATAGCACAATATTGGCTATAGGTATGTTCTATGTATGCGCCGTTGTTGTTGCTGTTACATATTTAAGAAGGCAGGCAGCATTTGCCGATTGTTTGGCATTCCGTGAGTGTTGTTTTACGCCGCGTTACATATTTAAATTATAAATAGAAGTTCGGCAATATTTATACAAAAAACAGTAGCAGGCGTTCAATAAAATAGTTTCTTGTTTTCGTTTTGGAACAAATTAAAAAATAATTAATTTAAAGTGTTATTTTCTGTTTTAGTGTTTCCACCAAAAACAAAACATAAATTAAGTGTGAAGCTATTTTTAGCGAACCACAAAATTGACATTGAATTTCGGTTTGGCTGTTTTTCGGTTGTGCAACGCTGTCGCCCGTTCGAGGCAACTGCAAGAAGAGTCTGACGAGAGAGGCCACAAGAGAGCGGCGGCAATGGGACGCAATGTGCGATCGAAGGAAGCAAAGGCGCGACGGTGGGTGTTGGGGCATTTTTCGCACAGGAAGTGCGCGTCACAATCAACAAATTCTGTACTTGGCCCCCAGCACACACTTAACCAAGAAAAGAGCGCGAAGAGGCCGACAAGCAGCGCGTGGATCGGCGGTCTTTTTGGAGCGCGATGAGTCAGCGGTCTATTTTGAGAGATTGAGCTGCCCCGCCGAGCAGGGCACGAGAGCGAGCGTTTGTTGCGGTGTTAGTTTTGGTAGTAAAAGGCGGCAGCATTCTAGACACATGTGCAACATACAACCAAACAAAAAACAAGACACAAAACAATAACAAAAAGAAGAAAAAACAAGTAACAACGTTGCAGCCGGGTGTATCCGACTGCGCAATACTCGTTCACAGTATAATAATAGATTAAACTTAATTATTATAGATTTGAAAAAATATCAATTTTTGTAATTTGTGTGGCGGGACTGGGCGTGGTCATCCGAAAACTTACTAGCTCCAAAATTGTGGGAGATATGGATTTTCGAGGATTACTCGCTCCCAGGATATATAGATGTGATCGCTTTGCCACGCCCCTCGTTAGAGGGGGTCATCAGGAATCTGTCTGCTCAAGTTGATGTATCTAGTTTTAATGCTGAGCGAGATATATAGATTTTTATCGAATTGCCACGCCCTCAGCGGGCGCAGCCAAAAAATCTTAACGTGTTTTGTGACGCGAGTGTACACGAATATATAGTCCAAGTTTCTAGCTTCAATAGCGGCGAAGATTTAGCTTTCATACGAACGGACGGACATTGCACAAAACCAATATTTCTTTTAACTTCGTGAACGAGTATAATTATTAGTTGGGCATCGAATCTACCTCGATGAAATGCAGTCCCAGTACGGACTTGGACATTTCATTTTGCTGCTGCTGCTGTTGTTGTTGTATTTGTTGTTTTGAGTGGCTGAATATGACAGAATTGCTTTGTTGTAGTGGCTGTTGTTGTTGTTGCTGTTGTTGTTGTTGATGGTGGTGCTGTTGCGGTTGCTGCGTTGCCTGTGGTTGCATGCCCGTTGACGCAGACGGCAGCGGGCCGTAAAACAATTGCGTATTGGTATTCGGATCGTATTGAAGCGCAGCACCGCCGCCGCCGCCGCCACCACCGCCGCTAGACGCTGCAGCGGAAGCGTTGAGAAACTGCGTATGCGGATGCGGTTGGGGCTGTGGCTGCGCCTGGTACTTGACCGGCTGCCCCATCACCTGGCTCTGACTGGGCTTCAGATAGGCATACGGATCGAAGGTCTGCAGCGGTTTGCGCTCGTGCAGCGCCGCCGTCGCCGCCGGCGGCTGCTGCTTGGGCAGATTGTAATAGTTGCGACTCATCAGGCCCGGTCCAAAGTTGTGCGGCTGCATCATGCTGGGCCGCTGCGCAGCGCTGAAGGACGCCGAATGGGTCAGCGGTGCGCCGCCCGAGCGCGGATAAACGGGCTTCGCGCTTATCAGCGCCTGGTAGCTGGCGGCGCCGTACATCTGTGGCCCCATGCCAGCTGGCGGCTGCTGTTGATGCGACGGCTGCCCGAATTTGTTCTCCTTGTTGGTGCTCTTCTGCATGAACATGGCCAGGCCGGAGCTGGCCTTCGGCGCCTGCTTGGCCACATGCGAGGAGGAGTAGGATTGCTGCAGCTTGTGCGGATGTTGCTGCTGATGTTGTTGTTGTTGATGTTGTTGTTGTTGATGCTGTTGTTGTTGATGCTGTTGTTGTTGATGCTGTTGTTGTTGGTGTTGCTGGAAGGGATCGCTGCTACCGTTCATGGCCGAGCAGGCGAATGTGTTCCAGTTCAAAAATGGACGTTTCTGCTGTGGGTAATTTTGTTGATGTTGTTGCTGCTGCTGCTGTTGTTGTTGTTGGTGCTGCTGCTGCTGCTGCAATAAACGCTGGTAGCCCATGGGCAGCTGTGAGGTGGAGTTGGACTTGCCTATGGGATACGCAATCCGTTGCTGCAGTTGCTGCTGCTGCTGCATTAGCGGCTTCTGCGGATCGTACAGCTGCACTGGCACGGGTATTTGCGATTCGCTGGCAAATTTGCCGGCGCCGCTGAGCGCAGCAGCGTCCTCTTTGTGCTCAGCTGTCAGTGATTGTGACATGATTGCATTGTTGTTGTTGTTGCTGCTGCTGCTGTTGTTGTTGTTGTTGTTGGTCTTTAGCTTTAGCATGTCATTCAGGCATTTTTCTAGCTTGTTGTCGACGTCTTTCTGACGCTTTGTCGCCGCTGATGACGTTGTCGTTGAGGTTGTTGTTGTTGTTGCCGCTGTCGTCGCCGCTGCAGCAACTGTCGTGGGCTGCTCCAAGTTGACGCTCTGCTGCTGCTGCTGTTGCGTCGCTGCCGGCGTCGCCGCCACTGTTGAGGGTATGTGAAAGGACGAGGTAAACTTGGACAGCTGCGGCAGATGCGTGGTGCAGCAGTTGGTCACAGTGAAGCTGCTGCTGCTGACGGTGCTGTTGCTCTTCTCCGACTTTCGCTCCAGCGAGGCGCACTCGTTCGACGACTCCGCAATGGGCGTGGCCAGCGGGGCTGCTGCAGCGCCTCCAGCCGGCTCTGCGGGTCTGTGCCGGAAGAGCGCGGCGGCACAACGCGGCGACGGCACACAGGAGCTGCTGGAGCTTTTGAGCAAGCCCGCGTTGGGTTTGCTGGCCGCCGCCGCCGTCGGCTGCTGCTGCTGCTTGACGGCCGGCGGCTCCTTGCGCGTCTGCGTCGGCCCAGCGGCAGCTGCGATCGTTGTCGGCAGCAAGATGGCCGAGTTCGATGTGCTGCGACTCAGCGAGGGCAGATGCTTCATATAGCAGGGTATGTGCGTGCGACTGGAGCTGCGCAGCAGCGGCGCCGCGGGCCCCGCACCCGCCTGGCTGCCGCCCGGCACGTGCGTCATGGAGACGCTCTTGTTTAGCTGCTGGACAGCTGCCAGCGGCGGCTGCTGTTGCTGCTGCTGCTGCTTGACGGGCACACGGCTGACGAAAGGCGTCGTTGTCGCCGACGTGGGCTGCGACTGTTCGTTGCAAACGATGAGCTTGTAGAGATCGTCCTTGGTCACCGCCTGTCTGACCTTGAGATCCAAGTGCGACAACGAGGCGTTCTTCTGTAGGCGATGACTCTGCGGCTGCTGCTGGGCCGCCTGTGGCTGCTGATGCTTCTGCAGCTCCTTCTGGGCCGCCTCGGCGACCGTCGGATCAAAAATGGCCAGCTTCTTGGCCGTCTTGGCGTCCACCTTAAACGGCTGGCCAGCGTCGCCCAGCTGAGCACCGCAGATTTTCTCATAGTTCCAGAACGTGCGCTTCGGCGTCTGACGCTTCTGCGAGCCGCAGAGATTCTCGCTCCAGAAGTCGTTCATCAACTGCTTGTTGAGCGACAGACTCGAGTCGCTGAGCTGACCGTTCTGCTGCGGCACGTTCTGCTGCGGGCGCAGCGGGGCGAAGCCGGGCGTGCCCATGGGCATGTTGGAGCTGGATATGCTGCGCTGCAGCTTGGGCTGCTCGCTGGCATTCGACTGGGCGAAGATCGAGGGATAGGCGAGCCGAGGCGCCCGATTGGACGTCAGGTTGTTGGCGAAATTAATTGAGGATGATTTGGTTAGACCGCTGGCCGCGCTGGGCGCTGCCATCTGCGATGGCTTCGGCCCCACGGATTGATGGGAGTTGGACTTGGTTAGGGGCTGCTGTTGCTGCTGGCGCTTGAGGCGATCGTAGAGATCCTCGCACTCCTGGAACTCCTGGTGCAGTTTGCGATCCAGCTCGCTGTAGTCGGGCAGACTCTTCAAATACTTGTTCATCATCTCGATTTCGGCATCGTAGAAATTGGCATCCAGCTTGGCGCTGCTGGTGGCCGCCGCCGACTTCTCTTCCAGCTGTTGCTGCTGCTGCAGCAGCTTGTCCAGATCTATCTCGCCGGCAATCTTGCCTGGCTTCTGCTTGGGTGCGCGACATGGCACCGGCGGCGGCGGCGGCGACGAGGAGGGCGAACTGCACGATGACAGCGATATGCTTGAGGCGGGACTGCTGGCAATGGTGGCCATGGGGCGCGCGGGTGTTGTGATGGCGCCAGTGGCCACATTATACGCCATCGGATGATGTTTGCGTGGCAGCGGCGGCGTCGACTTCGGACTGGCTGGCAGCAGCGGGCGATTCTTGCGCAGCGCCAGCGGCGAGGAGATGGGCGAACGAACCGCGCACTTGGTTTCCGGCAAACTGGACGAGAGCACCGACGCGAACTGCGGCGAAACGACCTGAAAGAACTGTTGGCCGCTCGCGGGCGGCGGCGTTGGTTTTTGCATGATGCATGGCGACGACGATGACGGCACGAATGCTTCCTCACTGGGTTTCATTGCGGCGTTGGGACATGCGGCGGCGGCGGCGGCGGCAACCGCAGTCTGTGCCTCCGGCTGAGTTGGTTTGATAGCGGCCGCCTTGCCAGCATCTTGACTCATTTGAGCAACTGAAGAAACGCGCGCGTGAACTGCATTGAAAGAAGTCTGAAGTTATGAACTAGTTTCAAGCTTTAAGCTAGTGTCAACTAGTTCACAAACTCGAATCTTTTGGCGGTGTCCGTTTCTTTTAGGTCCTGAAGCTTTTATGAGAGCTTAAAGCTCTGTTAGAAAGTTAATGTCGTGCTTTTTAGCTAAAATCTCACTGATATCTAAGCAATAATTAACCATTAACCAGCGTGTGTGTGTGTGTGTGTGTGTGATATTTGGTGATTGTTTCAGTTTTATCGATAACAGATTCGATAGCAGCAGCAATCGAGGCAAATTCAAACACATTTCGATACAGAATGAGAGAGAGAGAGAGAGAGAGAGAGAGAGAGACTGGGGTAGGGCATCGATTAATTGAGACACCCACTGACACTAGACGCTGAACGCAGGACAACAGATCACCAGACAGAGAACCAACCTGTAGATACTGCTCCGGTATCTTACTGTTCTTCGGCACAATTATCTTTTTGATTATTATAATCTTGTCGCCCTCGATTTTCGTTATTGTTATGGGCACGCCCATCTGTGGGCGTTGTGGCTTCGCCGCCAACACCGCCGCCGGACGGTTGACGGTGCGCACCACCTGCGGCCCGGTTAGAATGCCGCCCGGCGATGGCTTCGTCACCGGCGGCGCAGGCTTGGGCTTCGGCTTTGGCGCCGGCTTGTACTCCTTGTGATCGCTGCGCACAATGGACAGATGGTAGAGGGGCTTGTCGTCGTCCAGGACGCTCTTCTGTGGCGCCGTCTTCTTTTCCACCTTGCGCAGCACCACGCCCAGCATGGGCGCATCCTTCGGCTTGATGGTCACCGAGCCGCTCGGCGCCGTCACCCGCTTGAGGGACACGCCCAAATTGGCACCCACGGGCGGAGGGGTCTTTGTGCGATGCACCATTTTGCCGCTGGGTATTTCGCGATATCCATCCTCCTGACCACCGGGACGTCGTGCGTCCGCTGCCAGCGGCAAGTCGGGATTGGTATGCAGCATCGGCTCAGGCGCCACCAGGGGCGCTGGGCCCGGAAAGAGCGCGGTCAAGCTGCTGCGGCGTCGATTCATGTTGGGCGCCGATACCGTCTTGGACAGCGGAAACTTGGGAGGCGCTGCCAGTTCCGCAGCCGGATCACTGCTCATGGCGCTGGCGGTGCTGCCACGGCGACTGCCGCTGATGCTGCCGCTGGCCCGGGCCGAGTCCATGCTGCTGATGCTCGAGCAGCTGTGCAGGCGCTCGGGCGCAGTGCTGCGCTCGTGGTGCCGGGCCGCCGGCGACGTGCTGCGTTCCCGACTGCGATTCGTGGAGCGGGCGGCACGAGCTGCCCGCTGCATGCGCAGCAGCTCAATGGAGTCGGCCAGCTGCGAGCCGCTCTTGGTGGGCGAGGAGTCCCCGGAGACGGCACCGGCCTCGCCTGCGTTCAGCAAATGCATTTCCATGGCATCATCCAGCATGTTGGGCAGTGAAATGAGACAATCACGCGGCGCCGCCGTGGTCGCCAGTTGGACATTGAGCGTTGGACTTGGCGTGGCTTCTTGTCGCCTCTGTTGGTCCGCTTCCGCTTCCGCTTCCTGCTGCTGTCGCTGTTCCCGGGCACGCTGCAGCTGCTGTTCAGCCTCGTGGGCGGCGCGTGCTCGCGCCTGAGCCTCAGCCTCAGCGGCCAGACGCGCCTGCTGCTCGGCCAAAGCACGCGCCTTGGCCTCGGCGTCGGCCCGGGCCAGCGCCTCGGCCTCGGCAGCGGCTGCCGCGCGCAAATTGGTTAGCTCCGTGGCCGTCATTTGTTTGATGCTCAGGCGACGCTCTGAATCGATAATCAAGTCGATCTGGCCAGTGCCCTCCGGCCGGGCGGCCAGATCGGCGCAGCTGAGGGCGATCAGTTCGCTTAGTTCGTTGGACATCGCGGCTGCAGTAAACGCGATATATACGTGTGTTAAGTGCGAGTGCCTGAATCTGTTATCTAACTTTTCACTGGCGAAACGATCCTAAATGTGAATTGCGTTGCGTTCGACTTGCTCGACGCGACTCGCGACGCTGCTGGCGTTTGCAACAAAGAAACCTGCTCGATAGCCCTGTGAAAATTGAAGATCGTCGGTCTGTTTGGCGGGTCGGACGGTTGGAGGGCTGCCGGGTGCGGCGGGCGGGGCGAGTGCGCTCAATGTCAATGCCTCATTGGCATTTTGGCAAATGCATTCAGTCGTTTAGTTTCGATTTGACTTATTAATTGATTAGCGAGTTGCCAACAACAAAAGCTAAAAGGAAAACACTTTTCCTTCACCCTGCTCAACGGCGCCCGATGCGATGCAAGTACAAGCGGATATATGTACATATAATATGTAAACGATGTCTATACCTGAATCACTGGCACATTTGCTCGAGATCGACACACAGACAGATCGCACACATATACATACACACATACATACATGCATATGTATGTGCATATTTATCGTAAACAGCAATGAGCTCATTGATCGGGGCGCCGTTTCCCATGGCAGAGCAGCCTGCCAATTCCTTGTTGACGCCTGCACCCGACAATGCCCCCATAAAGCCTACACCTTGCCCTATATATGGTGAGCGAGTAGGAGAGCTGAGATGCTGGAGCAAGCACGCCGATCGGCCGACTACATATGTCCAAGTGAGTGACGGCCCTGCCTGTGATATATGTATGGAAGCACAACTATATATGCTTGCTTATTGTATATAGTTCTCGTTTGAATGTGCCAGCGGTTTTGGTCTCTTTTGCTAGTGGCCTCTGCCTGCCTGCCTGCCTGCTCCCTGCCTCCGTGCCCTGCCCTGCCAGGCTAATAGAGTGTGCTCGGTTCAAAATCTGTTTTTATTTTTAACAAAAAGGCGACAACGCACGTAAATTGGCGCAGTAGTCGTGTATTATACGTGATACATATGTAAATATATAGCTACGTATGCATGTATGTGCGCTTAGTACAGTGATAGCTCTTTTAATGAACAAGTTTTTACATCAGTTATCCATATTAACAAATGTACAATTCTCTAATTGAAGACAGTCGAAACTTTATAATTTTCCAATACATGTGTATAAGTTAATATATTCATGTATATAGTGAATAATTCAAATATGGATTGTCTACTAGACATAACCAGTTTTTAAAATGTTTGTAAACAATTTTCTGTTTATCGTATTTTATAAACGATTTTTCAGGTTCATTGCAAGAGCTTTTACTGTAGCACCTTTGCGGATCTTTGCTTGTCAAATCTAAACACACACACACACACACACATCCACACACAGCGTTGGTTAAATCGAAAAAAAAGAAACGTTTTTTCTTCCCTATAGCTTGGCTCTTTTTCTTTTATGGGCAATATGTGCTTTGACTTTTTGCTATGTTTTTGTGGAAATAAACGCGCGTACCAAAAATAAATCCAAACATTACAAAAATAACCAAAGAAAATTGCTCGGCGAGCAGAGAAGAAGCAGAAGAAGAGGCAGCATCAAAAATCAACATGATGGAAATGCCCGCTAGTTGCTGATGAATAATCCCTGCTGATCTCTGAAGCACAAACTATATACATATATATATACATATATATATATATATATATATACATTTGTACATATATTTATATATTTAGTATCTATTTAAATGAGTGTGTGTTCCATTTGTGTAAGTCGTTAGTTGTTGTTGTTCTTTCTGTTGTATGAGATGCTGCCGCTGTTTGTTAGTTTTGAGTTTTGTTTTGATTTGCTTGGCCGCTGTGTTGTGCCTGTTCTTGCTCCTTG